>CM048054.1:16607500-17207500 GCA_026259375.1 Verasper variegatus
ACTTGGTCAATTAACACTGAGGCGTTCTTCAGTTGTTTCTTTGACTTTAAGCCTCACGGAAATGCTGTTGTGAAGCCTCTTGTTGTTCTGCAAATATCTGAAGAGATTTTAACAGTTTTTAAAAAATTGTCTGTGCAGGCAACCTTCATTGTTTAAACACAAATGAAGGCGAGAACACAAAAACAATGCCGGGCCAATAGGTGGCGATAAAGTCTACATCAACGGCGCGTTAAATACCAGAGAAGAACAATCTGTAATATTGGGAATTGTGAATTTCCCAATATTTGGACGCCGTTTCTAAAAATCTCGGTTTGTGTGTGTGCATGAGAGGCGAGAGAGAGTTTTACAAAATATCCACTTTGGTGTAGAGTGGCCTAAAGTTTTTGTTTTGTATCCCGTTAACAACCTGGTCCATAACTTCAGCAGACAAATCAATAGAATACGACTTAACATTCTAGGAGGGACGGAGCTAAAGTGAATAAAAAACTTATTTCCAAATTGATGACTCTAAATTTCTAGATGAAACGTATAGATTTCACTCGTCTGCAGAGCCGCCCGCTCCTGCTCTGCATCTCGCGGGTCTGGACCAAAGTGTGTGCACTGCCCTGCTGTCGTCCTCTTTTCATAGATTAGATATAGAACGCCTCAAACAGATTCCATTGTCAGAAGCTGTTTGTGCACTATTAGGATTTATCCACTCGCACTGGCGGCACAGCAGGACAAAAAGCCGGGGCTCTTCCTTCATCCCACCTCCAACAAATCATACTGATTTATGTTCTCTATTGCACGCTTGACCACTCCAGCCCACTGTTTGTGTGTGTGTGTGTGTGTGCGTGTGTGTGTGTGTGTTACTGCATCAGACAATATGTGAGGCAAAGTTTTAGTCCAGCCATCAGTGAAAAGCTTCATGAAAACGAGCAACAAACTAACCCAGTGAGAGTTTGTGGGGCTGGGGGCTCGTGAGCATTAAGTGAAAGTAATGTGTGTGTGTGTGTGTGTGTGTGTGTGCAGTGTAAAATTAGTGATGTAGAATATACACAATGTACACGGGTTCGTACTGTTGGCATGACTGAGCAGCTCACTCACTCACCCTGCCCTAAATGCACCGACTGCCCTCAGTTTATTCCCCCGCTTCTACATTGTCTCTTTAGTCACACACATTTGGACGCGTTTGTTTGCACGTGTGCATTTATACCGTAGTTATACTGTAGATTTTGGTTTCTGTGCTTTTAATGAATATGATGTTATTCTTGTGGGCACCTTAAGGTTTTCTTTAATCGTCTGCGACTGAAATAAAGTGTCGGAGGTCGGAAGAAACTCCATTTAAAGCGTAAAGAGGGAAAAGTGACGGACCAAGAATAATTTAATGACCTAAATGGAAGAGGAGAAAATTAACTTGATTATGTGAGAAGGAAACAAAAATAGGAAAACCCATCGACGAAGAGGGAATAACATCAAAGCCCCGTATCGCAGACACACACACGCTGACTGTACAGCTGTGTTGACGTCGGCTCTGTGAGCTATGTGATATCCAGACTTGCCCACGAGGCCCAGTGCATCCTGGGACATATGCAGAGGCGGCGACATGAGACGGAGCGCTTCTGGTTTGACCAGGGCTCTGCTGCGTTTTACTCAAGTATAAAAAGGAATCACCAGAGTCGTGTGAAAGCCTCGTTGAGCCTCATTGAATCGAAACCTTTTCACTCACACGTGAAGTTTTCATTATAAATTGGGCTGTGATCATTTCACAGTGGATTCATTAGTTTTTATCTCATATTCTGCTTTTTTTTGTTTTGGTGGAAACAAATGTCGACAGTGATTCATTTACTTCTACTGTCAGACTCACTCAGTAGATGTTTATCAAATATGACTATTAGAAAGAGTGTGTTCTTCTTTAAATTGATGATTATCTCAAGCTGTGCATTAAGTACATGGGAAGATTATTGAATTTCATGAAATTCAAATTAGCACGGCACGTAAGCACTAAAGTCGACCATGTTGTTGTGTCCCCCAGCTTGAAGTTTGTGATTGTTGTCGTTATGACGATGTCAGTACCACCAAGCGTCAGACACGCCCACCGTCGAGTGTTAGACCTGCAAAAAAAGGTCTTAAATAATAGCAGAATTGCACAATAGCACAAATAAAGGACTTAAGCCTGAAGATAACAACAAATTAATAAACAATAACAGCCTGTCTACGAATTTACTAAGTAATTAAATTGCTAAAAATACAATTCATGAAACCCATTCTGCACGTTTTTCTTCTCCACTGTTCTGGTTGACGGTTCCTGTAAATGAACGCAAAGTGCACGTAGATGAGAATATGTGAGCTAGCAAGCGGTAAGGCATTGTTTGATATGACACATGAACAGTAAACAGATGCAGCAACAGCAAAATGCCAACTGGCCTCAATGTAAAACGCACAAACAGCAAAACACGACAACACATACATTAAACACGCACACACAAACAAACAAGGACACACGTGGGGGTGGTACAGCAGACATGCACATGGAACAGGAAGCAGAATGGGAGAGCGAGCTATTGGGAAGTGCTTAAAGGCATAAATACAGTGTGTGTGTGTGTGTGTCACAGTGGGACATGGGGTTCAGTGACTAATGCGCGTTGTGTTGTGTGAGCAGTCAGGTGTCAACTCCACTCACACTGACGGGAAGTACAAATATCAAACAGGAAACGTGGGGCTAACAGGCGCACATGAGATTGATGATCGTCGGGAGAGAAATTACTTATTTAACGCAGCTCACTGTTTTATATCAGCAATTCAGTGAAGTTCAAGCTCTGGGTTTTTTTTTTCAGAAAACATCAACTTTAACTTCTGTTCTCCAATATTAAGGCTGTGAGATGATATATTGGTTATTTTAACCTGGCAGCCAATATATTGTATATGTCAGCATTTCCACAATATTTCTCTGTCTTGTTTTTCTCCACTTTCAACATCGTGGGACCTTTAAGTTTTCACAAGCAATAACCAGGTTTAATACAATAAAGAGGAGAAAAGGAGCTGACGCCAAATTGTTTGGTCTCATGGATCCAAGAGTGGAAATGTGTCCATGAATCACGATTTGCCGACCTGCTCATTCTGCCGCAGCGTCACTAACACAACAAGGAGATCTTCAGTTAAATATCAGAGGATATAATCTGGTCTATATTTCTTTCACTGTCCCGTTTGAAAATCGAGCTAGAAGCAGAAGAGTTCAGTTTGAAGTGAGTTGTGGGGCTGAGATGCAACATGATCCGTCCCTCACACTGACAATTTGCTCCTCTCCCATCCATCTCCATCCGCTAATACCAGTTCAGATGCTCATTTTGCCTGCAGACATTCAGACTTTTAATAATGAGCAGCGGTGGATTTACTGTCCGTCACTGCAAGCAGTAAATTTTTAATCTCTGAGCGCCATTAAAGTGGAGGCTTAGAATGGAGAGGTAGACTGTGTGGTGGTAAATATGGAGGCAGAGCTCGCTTCTTTAATCAACTGTGTTGACCTCGGTTTGGTTCAGTCACACTGACAAAACCCATTAGGCAACACATGAACGCAGGCAAAACACACACACACACACTTACTGCATCTGCACAAACTAACACACACACACACACACACACACACACTTAAAGACATACAAACAAGGATAGACTACAGAGACACAATCCTACAGTACACACACACACACACACACATAGTGATTAGAGACATAACAGTGGAGTCAGCAGAATCACTCTTTGGACACAAGAGTGGTGAGTCAGTAAGCCAAAAACTCACACACACTCACTGTACACACGCACACACGCAGATAAACACACACCAGCGCTAAGTCATATTAACCTAGAAGCCCCACGAGGAAAGAAATGGGCAGAAACTACATTTAAAGTTTCATTTTTGACCTTTACTGTGTTTCCCTGTTTTCATTCTATGTTTAGATTTGTGTTCCACTCTGTGTTTCCTGTTTTATTGTGAAACTCTGATCTCCCTCGTGTTTCTGTTCAATTAACTTCCTGCCTTGATGTGTTTCACCTGTTTGTCCGGTGCCACCTCTCTCTAGTTTGTCATCAGTTCAGTTTGAATTTAAGTTCTCAGCTCTGTCTTTGTCGAGTTGTGTGTGTGTGTTCATGCTTGCAGAGTATTTTATTGTGTATATTTCTGTTGTTTTTTGTTTTTTATTTTTAATCTCATGAATGTGGCCTTCGAGCCAATAACTACACTCCTGGAAAGAATGATTAAATAAGTTTACTTCATTAATTCCCTGTGCACATGCTTATAAGTGTTACATGTTCACATTGTTCTTTATATTTTAAGTAATCGTCAAACTGGCTCAAATAACTAACAGCGCTCTATGGGCGAGGACTGCCGACTGGTTAAGTGCAGACAAATTGAAAAAGGCTCAAACGGAGTTCAATAAGAGAACCTTTTCTTTAATCCATTTAAAATACCGACAGTCATCCAGGGAGAAGTCTATCTCAGAAGAGTAAGACTTTTCTTCCCCGACAGGAACCCTGACAGAAAAGAAACAGAACAAACAGCCACAAGATATTTAGAGAACAGACAGACAGAGTCTTCTGGGCATGTGCCCATCAGATACATTCAGAGCTGTGGGTTTAATTGGACTTCAGCCAGTGGGTCCAAATCAAGTCCTCCTGGAGCTGTGAGCTTCAAGCGTCTCCAGTATGAGTCTGATATACAGGGAACGACTATTCACCCTGTTTTAAATGTTCTACTGTGTTCTGCTCCCCACTTGTTCCAACATGTTCTAACCAGTTAATGAAGAAGCAGATACAAAAAACCTGCAACTGCATTTTTCACAAGGCTTCTCTGTGATGATGCCTTTTTAACCACAGGCTGTAAATAAAGATGGTCGACGTGTTGACTCCCCTGAAGCCAAATAATCTCGATCGCCCCCTGTTGGCTGGCTGCAGTATAAGTCATAAGCCATGGCTCCTCCATGTTAGTGAATGAGACGTGGAAAAAAAGGAAAAAAGTCAAAGTGCACCTGCTCGTTGCTCATTTTTCTTATAAGTTTGGTTGTAATTATTTATTTGACATTATATAAATAAGCGTCATGTGTATCAGTGGGACTTTGATACCATGGCTCCACCTTTTTGTTTTTGCTTTTACGTTTTAGTGCAACATGCTCAAACCCCTCCTCTATGGGCTGTCAAACATCTCTCTGAGGGGAGACGAGGCAAGTTGAAGGGCAATCGGTGTAAATGTGAAAATTCCCCCCCCCCCCCCCCTTCAGTACAAAATAATTCTCCAGGCATCAGAGGGTTGATTTGTCTGTCTCGCTCTGGTTCCTTCTACAGACACTTGACTGTAGGAGTTTTGTGAAGACTGGCACAGCTGTGTTGAGGATGTGTCTGCGCTGACTGCTGCCTAATGACATATCATCTGTGATCCCAGACAGCTCTTTCCCAATCAGAGGCAAATATACAGTACATAGAGTCACAGCATTAGTCTGTAAAATGTTTGATGCCAGGCAGCGCTCGCTTCCTTCCTCTGCACGCATCAAAAGACGGATAAACAAACACAGCACAGTAAAAATAACTGCAAATATCTACTGCATTATTCTTCTGACCACTAGTGGGAGATACTTTGTGGAGCTGGGTTTTAACTCACTCATATTAAATTGACTTATTCCTTATTACGAGGCTGCAGATTGTCCACAAGGGGACGCTACTCGTATCATTATTTGTTGGGTCCATGTTCCATGCACTAACATGGAGGAGGTTTATATTATCTTTAATGAAGCCAGCCACTAGGAGGCGATCAAGGTGCCTTTGCTTTACTGTTGGGGATCTGTTAACCTGTGCCACCTCTAAGAATGGAAAGAACTGGTATCATAGCATCTTACAGATGTTGCAGCATGAATAGAACCAACAATAGTAACAGCTGCATTTCCTGAAATGTCCAGTGTTTGTGTCTTATCATAACATCGTTCGGCATCGCAGGAGTTAGCTGCCGTGCGTTACGCTGATACTCTGGAGTGTCAATCTTCATCATCCCTGATAACCAAGGAACACAGATCCAGTTTGAAGGTGTCTATCATCCATCAGATAAAGCTCCCTTTGTTGTCGGTGGAATTCCTGTGTTCAAATATCTCAGCGGTTCTCAAATATATAGCGGGAATGACTTTTGGATCCAGCTGTGTAAATAAATGTAAAACAAGCTAAGTGATGCTGAGGTGTGGAAACTGTTACAGTGGATTGTTTTGTTGTCTCGCACCGACTGTTTGACAAAGTGTGTGTGTGTGTGTGTGTGTGTGTGTGTGTGTTGCAGATGGCTAGAGGAGCCGGCAGCCAGTGGCCGTGTCAGAAAGCATCTCATCAGGACCAGGGGTGGAAGAAGCGAGGGAGGGAAGGAGGGAGGAAAAGAAAACAGAGGGGTGGAGATGAAGGAGGCGTTGGGAGGTGGAGGGCAGAGCATCCTTCTCATCTGTCTCCTACAGTGCCTCCCTCCTCGTTTCCTCTTTCCTTCGATGCTAAAGCTATTTACCCCAAGAACTCAGCTGCTTCCTTTTATTTATGGAAGCAGGAGAAGGTCATGAAACATTTTATGGGTTTCCTCGTTTTCAGGCCTGTCCGGGAAACACAACGACATTTCATTGTCGTCACGATAATTGTGACGATTACACATTTGCCGTGTTCACAAAGTCTGAGCGGCCCTGGACAGAAGATGTTTAAAACTTTGTTTGTTCTCCATCTGTATATAATAATAACATCAGACTCAGCTACTTGCCCGCGGCTACAATTTTAGTTTTTGGGGAACCGAAGCAGAACACAGCACAGCCCTCTCTCCGTGTGTGTGTGTGTGTGTGTGTGTAGATAGTCTGTGTGTACATCCAGCTCTGTGACGGTCGGACCAATCAGCTCAACTCCTGGACTTTCAACAAAAACTTTGTTTAAGCAGCAGTTGGCTATGGGGGGGGGGGGGGGTGATGGGGAATGAGGTGGGAGAACAACACAGATGAAAGGATGAGACAGAGAAACTGGGGATGGAGGCAGGAGAGAACCGTGGAAACAACCCTCGGAGGGAGAGAAAGGGAAAGTAGAGGAGATGGAGGGAGAGCGCAAGCAGAGATGATAAGTTAGAAGGAGAAACGTGAGGTTAGGGGATGGGAATAAATGTGAGAGTAATGCAGAGTGAAGGAGTGGAGGGGAGGTGAAAAAGTGGGCAAAGAGAACAAGAAAAAGCAGAAAAAGAAATCCATAGTTTGTTATTTATTCTTTGCTTGTCTCTCTTTGCTGCCCGTCTGTCAGTCATCCCCTAAGTATATTATATTATTTTTGTATTCTTTTATTCCAGTTTATTTTCAAAGGTGCATGGTATTACGAAGATATCAGCTTATTAAATTGCAACTAGTTATAACTGGGCTTTTTAGTTACTGAAATAAAAGTTCAGCTGCAGACGCCTCGTGATTCTTCAAATTAACAGAATTCTTTCAAGACGTTTTTCAGTAAAGAAAATCAGTGGGTTTTCTTTAGAAATTAAATTGACGTTGATAATATGAAAAATATCAGATTTGATCTCTTCTTCCTCTCGCTGCCACATTTGCATCGATATGGGTTTACGAGGACTGAACGTCATTACCTCTCACATCCAGCTGACAGGGAAACAGCTCACACTCCAAACTAGGATAAATATTTAAACTAGGACATGAACGGTCTTTATGTATTTTATGTTTGATTATTTGATGTTGCTTTGTTCTCTTTGGGTCTTTTTGTTTTTAAAGGTGCTGTTGGATGATGGCCGCTTGTCCAGAGGTTATAAAACTCTACTTAGATTGGTATTAATGCTAATGTTGGTTTTGTAGCACGAGCAGAAACATCCTTATAGACGATCACCTTTACTCTGCATCACTGTCGTTCTCTCTATCGCTCTCTCTGTCCCTTTTGTTTTTCCCGCTCTATCGTTCCCTTTGTCTGTCAGCCTCACTTTCTTCTCCTGCCAGTCCCGCTGTCAGTGCGGCGGATTTTCTGACATGCCACATGTGTCCGTGTGTGTCCGTGCACGTGGGCTTGTTTTCCCATCCTGGTGGGGACTTCAACAGCCTGAATACACACCAACCCCGTGGGCGTGAGAACGTGATTGTATAGGTTTGAAGAGGGACAACGTCTCGCTGAGTCGGTGCCCTCGTCTAACTTCTTGTGCTTCGGTTCTCCAGACCTCCGTAAACTTGGCTATGCAAGATTAATTTGGGCCAAACCACGTGCATGTTTTATTCATCTGCATGGTTCCTTTTCTGCACAACAGATAAAGGAGGATAAATGAGTTGACAAATGTGATGAAAACTGACATAACCTTTATGCTTTTTTGTCAAGAAAGGCTGGTGATGTCGAACATGGGCGCAAACAAACAGGAATATAAATATCTAACTTATACATATATTATATTTGACTCATACAGTCACAGTTTACGCCTTCGTAATGTCTGTATTTGTCAGTGTTGTACTAAATTCTACTCCTGCCAGCAGCAGCAGTTTTACTTTCATCAGAGCTTTGGTTCCATTTCTTTCAATGTCAAATATTTCATCACTATATCCATAAATATCCATCATTTCTATGTTAAGATTCATATTAAAAGATTTCCCACAAACAGCTAACGTGGTTGGGTTTTATTAAAACAGACCGTGTAATGGTTGGATTTATTACGTCAAACCGAAATGTGGCTCTTAAAAGACCGAGTTAAACTCTGTGCATGAGTGATTCTGAGATATTTGACAAATAACGAGCATGGATGGAAGCTGAGCAGCTAAAATACAGGAGACAAGCAAACCCCTGCTTTTGAGAGCATGACACAAAGATCCTCTGTGCAGACAACGGCAGAACATCGGCCGCATGCGTCCTGTCTGATCCTATCTCACGCCTCACTGTCGCATATGTATGTTTCCTCTCTGAAATATAGATTGACCCGCTTACGAACTCTTTGAAGTGCACTGTACAAGCTGTTGGCTCGTGGCTGTGCAGGAGGAACAACAAAGAATTGTAGGCAGAGCAGGAATCCCAAGAGGGGGGGGACAGCAGGATCTATAGTCCTCTCCCTGGTGGACGAACTGCAGGGACGGTAACAGTTGGTCGTACCAAATATGACTCCAGAGGCATATTCCTTGTGCTGCAATTATGTTATTTGTAACGTTTTGCAATTAAATGTTGATGAGACCGTTGCTCAAACTGTTCAAATATCACAAAAAATGAGGGTTGATTTATTTTGTTCAAGCCAATAGAATCTTCTTCGAGGTTTTGGGGAAAGAGAGACAGTGAAGGAGCAAAAAGGGGAAATGAAAATGATAAAGGAAAGGAGGAATAGGTTGGATTTTAAGAATCCCCCATCAGTGTGTACGACAACTTTTTTAATTGTTAAATGTGATTATGATTGTTAGGCACTAGCCCCGCCCCTCTTTAGAGCCCCTCCCCCTGCTGTCAGACGGTTCTATATTAAAGTGTTTATTGCAGATTTGGTGAGACAGTTACACGTAAAACTGAATAAAAGGAAATGCACTGTTCTATAAACCATTTCTTTCTTATAAATGCTGTGTGAACTGACACATTCTTATGATTTGTGCGAATCCCTGAACAACCAGATGATTAGGTTTTCATTTAAAGATACACAATAGTTTAAACATTTTCACACATGTAAGTATTGTTTTACAATAGCAGCGAATGGGATTAGGCATCGACGACATGATGACTGAAAATGGTTTATCCATGCAACCCTCCTCCATCATAATGAGCTTATATAACATTTCAATAGCATCGCAATCCAATAAACAAATGAGAGTAATCACTTGCAAACCAGATGGCTCTGCAGAATTCAAATGTTCTTCATGAGAGCAGATTTCCATGAGGAGCAGAACAAAAGGTCAATTCCTTTTAAGACACAGTGATGAACAGGTGTTGAAAGTGATGTTATTTATATGCAGAAGTTCTGGAAGCCAAAGAAAACAGCTCAGACACAGTTCTCCATCCTCCAGCTCTTCTTCAGCTGACCCCAATCCACACAAGATCACATCCGGGCTCTGCTTTCTCTCCTCTTCACTGTGAAAGTCCTGTGTTGTTTCCTGCAAACACCCACCTCTCAATCTCACACGCCAACCTGGTTGCAACCCACACAGAGACAAAGCCACCAGTTCTCCGTTAGAGCGCCGTGGCCTCGGTGTCAGAGGCGCTGACTCTCATAAACTGCTTCACCCACAGCTGCAAACCAGACTGGAGGTCAGAGCCTGATGAAGCTGGCAGAACTACATCATCAGCAGAAGGCGGGTCACCGAACTGTCCTTTGCTCTGCGAGGCCTTGAGATTCTGACCATGAACATCACACAGGCACAGACTTGTTGGAGTCTGAAACCCACAAGACACACTCTTGGCTTATTGCTGAGGATGCACAGAAACTCCCTGATTGTGGTACAGACCAGATCTCCGGTTCTCCATATTCTCCCAACACCTTCTCTCAGTGTAAACGCCTCTGTCTGCCACCTCCTGATGAAAACAATCAATTTGAATGTATAAGAAAACCTTCTATTGTGTGTATATATATATATATGTACATACAGTACATAAATATACCCGACCACACATAACATTGCCATTGTGTTATTTGCGCTGTTTCGTTCTTCTTTGAGATCATTACTTGTGACCTACTTGGAGTGAAACTCTAGCTCCTTCTGTGACGTGTGGTTAAAAATAACTCCTGAGAAAAACACATACACACAATCCTACTGTATACACACACACACACACACACACACACACACACACACACACACACACACACACACACACACACACGCACACAAACATGCACATTCAAATTCAAATATAAACAGCAAATCCTCATGCTTACAAGCACACGCACACTATTCATTCCACACTGCTGACCACAGTGATTCCAGAAACAATCTCACACACACACACGCACACACACACACACACACACACACCCACATACAGGTGCAGTCATTGTACTTACACAAGCTAGACATATACTACACACACACACACACACACACACATACAGTACAAGGACACACAGATGCATGCAAACATGTCCATGGACCCACACTCATACACAGAACTGACACATGCACACACTATCATGCATTCTAATGCAGGGAAACACAATGTCACTCTCACTGTTGTGTCAACCTCTGTTTGTCTCTTCCTCTTCTTCTTATCCTCCTCCTCTATCGTTCTTTCTCTCGTCCTGCAACTGTGCATCCTTTCATCCCTGACCCTGTTATCTTCTGGAGCATCTCAGAGAGAAAAGAGGGGAAGGAGGGGGGGGAGGATGGGAGAAGGAAATCTCTTCTCTTCTCTTCTTTTGACATTAATTGTAAGTCTGCACACTTCCGTACAGTAGGCTACATGCACGTACACACGACCCACACAGGGGGCCGGTGTGGGAAGCTTACAAATGCAGGGCTTTGAATTGGATGATCCTCTATAGTTAGTCGGCTGCTTGAAGAGGCAAATCAGTGAATCTGAGGGATGAAGATGAAACGCAGCAAACGAGAGAACGGAAGAGAAAGGGCTCTCGAAAGTCAGGTTTCTACATTACAGACATCCCTCATCCACCCTCGTTCACGCTCCTCTCTGCTGCAAGGTCATTCATTTACACTTGGGGGGGGGGGGGGTGGCAGTAAAGACGGGGACAGGAAACAGAGGGAAAAAAGAGCAGTTTGACTTGGTGGAGCAAGGACGTGAAGCAAGCGGCACAGTGGTGTGTGCGTGAGAAGATGCAGGGGGAATAGTGGGAGAGCAGCAGGAGTTTTAACTCTTCACTAACTGGATGAAGTGCTAAAGGTGGTTGATCAGAACATGGTAGTGTGGTCGTGACATCATCTCTTACATGAATAGGTCTGGAGGGGTCATGAGGGGAGTTCTTTATGTGGTTGACACAGTCACTATAACGTGTACGACTGTGATATAAGTAGATATTAAATATTCTGACAGCATGATGTAAAATCGAGATCTCTGCTTGCAGGAGGATTCAGTTTTTATGCCTCCATGCCAGCGACAGCCAGCAGTTGGACACATGTTTTCGGTTTGTCCCATTCTTGTGAACACGCTATCTTAAGAAAGCTTTGAGGAAATGTCATCAAGTCTTTCTTTAAACTTTGACCAGTTGTCATTTGGACTCAAAGATGAACTGGTTGGATTTCAGTGGTTAAGGTCACGGTGAACTCTGTTGTGTGAATGAAACATGTCAGGAACCCATGGATGGACTGACACTGGCCTGGTCGACCGAGGCATTCAACCACAGGGCGTAAATCCTATGAAACTCAGCTTAGACATTGCAGAGCATATCTTAAAGAAACTGTAGCAAAGGTAACTCAGAGTCTTCATCCCTTATCAAACCCTAAACACACACACATACATTTATCGACAGTCCCAACACACTGAAGGCATGTTCAGAGTGATTGGCCATTATGCTGTAAGAGCAGATTACACAGTAATGGTGAACAAATAAAACTGTCGGCATCATTCTTTCACACACGACTTCTACGTTTATACACAACACACACAGACACACACACGTAGAAACTGTAACACCCTTGCGTATATGCCTACACACACTATTTTGCTCCTGTGTACAAGAAAGATATTGTGTATTGCAAACGCAACACACACAAACACACACACACACACACATATATATATATATATATATATATATATATATATATATATACATACATACATGAGGAACAACGGCAGATGGCTGAGTGACCCTGAGGTTTTGTCCCTGCGTCAGTTAGCTTGACATTCTCGACACAGTTGTCACTTCGAAGCAGTTCTGCTCCTCGTCTCGCAAAAGACACACACACGGCTGTACTCGTACTGTACACGCACAATCAGAACAACACACGTGCACGCACACTTAATGAGTGTGGGCTACCAAAGACTTTTGATAGTCCTCCTTGTCATAAACTAGAGGAAGAGTCATCCCCTGAAATGGAGATTTGAAGCTCTATCTATCTATCTTTTTATCTATCTATCTATCGAATGATGATGAATGTGTGTGCGTATGATAAAAGTGTGTGAGTTTGTGCTACAACGGTGATGAATCGTAATTCGTTTTCTCTAGGCTGTGATTATATGAGACTTCATAAATTAATCTATTGTAAGCAACACACACACACGCACACACACACACACAGAAGCCATTTGTGAAGTAATAAAGAGGAAATGTCAATTCCACGCTCCACTCTACATCAAGACCTTCATGCGTCTTCTTTCTCTAGTCATCAGTTATTAGTGGCTGCTTTGCGGCTTCGTAAAAGACAGTTTTTTAGTTTTTTTCCAAATCATAATGCAAATGAATAAAATGTTACTTGCAACACTTGTTGAATACCTTCTCCCCACGGAAAGCTGCTCCTCCAATCGAGCGTCAGCTGGATCTTTAACTCCTCCTCTTTGTCTTGTATGGATGAACCTGTGGACACAGCAGTGAAGGAGCACGTGTCTGTAGCTGGAGCCTGAGGAAGTGTTTGTTGGATTTTACGAGACATGCAACACGACTGCAGAAGCACTTTACAGACTGTTTTAGAGGCTTTTACAGAGATTTGACCTTGTGCAAAAAAAATAAAAAAAGTAGGGGTCCACTTCTACGACTGGGCAGCAGATATGCACAGGAGCTGCAGGCTCATATCGTATAAGAGGGGTTATGAGCCCTGTATATCAACTGCTTGGCTCATGTTGTTAATTTAACTGCGCAAGGCCCGTCACCTAGAATATCCCAACATGTCGCTTCTTCACGGTGGCTCACTCGTGACCTCGTGACGCCTTCTTGTTTATAGGAAATGAACCATCCTCCCGGTCTGCGTTGGATCAAATAACTCCGATCTGAGCATCACGCGTACTTTCGTTAAGTCAAAGTGTTGCTTTGATGAATTCTTATGACACGTGTGAAGAACTTTAGCCTCTTTCTTTCAGCCGCATCCCCGAGGTTTCAAGCAAAATAAATATAAAAACACAGCATAGAGCAGCGACGGGCCTCACTTTCATGTCTTTTAAAGTACAACATTTATACGAGGCTGTTTTATTTTAGTGCTTCAGTGTGGAGCTCAGTAAATAAAAGCACAATGATGAAGCTAAAAAAAATAAATGTAATGAAGAATACAAGAGGGGGCCCTTGTACACAAAAAACAACTGCTGCTTATTTCCTAATCTTTTTTTTATTCTCTCTTTCTTTCTCGTTAAATCATGGTTTCATTCTCGTGTCATAAGGACATTTGTTTCTTGAAAAATGTAGACTTTATTCTTGCAATATTGACAGTTGTTCCCATTAAATAACTTTATTCTTGTAATATTAAGACATTATTGTGGAACTGTCCCTAATAGTCCAGAGTACTGAGCGACCCCGTCCTCCTAAATGACTCCTATATTTCAAGCTGCACGGGATCTTCACGGATCTTCTGTGTGATGACGCCATTTTCCAAGAGAATTAGTCACTAGGTGGTGCTTTTATGTGCAGGTAAGGTACTATGATGAATATAACCTGCTTTGGAGCAGTATGAGTTGGAAGTTGTTAACCTGATGTTCCCACAAATCCTGCTTCACAGCTCAGGCCTCAGCTGAGGTGGCGAACGCCAAGATGATGATTGCGCCAAGATGAGAAGTGTCCCAGTGCAGCTTTAATATAAAATACATCAACTGTTATTATCTCACTGTGCAAAGCGCGAGGTGCCGCGGCGGCTGAGAGGCTCTATGAAGAAAACAATCTAGTGACCATAATGTTATCTCGCAGCGGCATGCAGACTGTGGCTGTGGAACGGCCCCTTTAGGTGGTGGAGTCCACCGTCGTCTCCCAGGTGTGAATGTGTGTAATTGTGATGAAGGACACTGCTGAGGAAGACAATAAGTGCGCATGCTTGTGGGAAGTTAACCTCAAAGCGCAATATACAGGGAGCGGTGTGTTTGGTTATTAGAGCTGACGGTGCACGAAGAGAAACCCCTGTTCAAGCACTCTGAGAATGACTGAGCTGCGTGTTAGGGCCACCGTAGGTCAGAAACAATATTATAAAGATATATAAAACATATAAGATTCACTATATGAAAGTCATGAATATAATAATATAATAGTCACTTTAGTGGCAGATTAGTGATTTCAGTTCAGTTGTGAGGGTCGGCCCAGTTATCAGCTGTAATAGATCACAGTGGGTTTGAACTGATTTAATCAAATTCCATTAGCAACTCACCACAGAAGGAGGGAGAGAAAAAGAAAAGAGAGAAAAGATGGAAAGAAAGAAACTGGGCTCAATAAATATTGTTCCAGGAGTGAAGTCATCTGACATTTAAGGATCAGCCAGCCATGGCCAGCCAGAGTGTGTGTGTGTGTGTGTGTGTGTGTGTGTGTGTGTGTGTGTGTGTGTGTGTGTGTGTGTGTGTGTGTGTGTGTGTGTGTGTGTGTGTGTGAGAGAGAGAGAATTTGTGGGCTGACAGGAGAGCCCAGAGGGCACGCAGCTCAGACAGAGTCATTATTTAGTGACACACAGACGACGGCGTGGCCTTAACAGGGACTGCAAATGTACACAAGCATGTACACACACACACACACACACACACACACACACACACGTTATAAGGCCTGAGGTGTCAGGATTTTAATGAGAAACATCTGTAATGTTACCTGTAGCTCAGCGCTCTCTTTGCTCTCTGCTCATCAAAGGCAAAACTAATATTCAGCTCATCATTGAAGCCAGATGTTGCTCAGATTTAATATTTCTGAATCTTAGGAAAGCTTCTGTTTTCAATTTGTACCATCAGCATATTCCAAACATGCTCTGTTTAGCCAAAAACACGAATTAACTTCATTTAATAACGTACGATATCTGTCAACTCATGGCGTTTGATGAAAGTATCTCCTCTGAACACAACGTTTCCAAACAACAAAACGATTAAGTCAAACTTAATTGTCCTCCCATAACTAAAGGTTTGTGAAAGCAGCCTGTTACAGACCATATTCAATTGTTGAGGGACATCGAGCGTTCAGGAAATGCTCCTGTGGGTCGTATCAGGGACAGTAGAGTCAAATTACCCATGTGGACGTGGAGCCCGAAACCTTAAACTGACTTATTGGCTCTGCACAGTTATATGAAAAACAAACAGACCCCCCCCCCCCCCCCCCCCCCAGCAGTAATCAGAAAACAGTGGGTTGTTTGTTTCTGGAATGGACTGATGTGGAAAAGTGTCGAGGGAAACATGTGAGTGTGCAGAGCAGGTTCAGGACGAGTTGTGACACAGCACACGAGTGCAGGGATTTTGAAATGTTAGTTAAGGAGTCTTATCCTTGGTATGACTCTGTGACCTAACCCTGGGAGAAACTGCATGGTGAAATGACAAACACACACACACACACACACAGACACACACACACAAATAAACAAACAGACATTGCTGGAGGCAGCGGTCGATGTACACCACTCTGTGATCATAAGCCAAAAGGGGTAGGAGGGAGAAAGAGGGAGAGAAAGAAGCCCAGAGAGTCAGCACAGCTAAAATTACAGCCCTGTCACACCAAATCAGTGCAGATGACCGTGTGTGTGTGTGTGTGTGTGTGTGTGTGTGTGTGTGTGTGTGTGTGTGTGTGTGTGTGTGAGAGTGCGTGTGTTTATATGCAAGTGAGAGAGAATGTGTTGTGTTTGGCTTAAGCCTGAAGATATTGGGAGAAAGTAAATAAAACAAGATGAATATAATAAATGTAAAATTACATATATACATATATATGTAGTACATATAATAATGATGTTCTGCAGTCAATAGCGATTATGTGATGGGTGGATCAGAGCGGGGGGAGAATCTGTCTGTCTGGGCCTCTATTATCTAGACACACACACACACACACACACACACACGCACACACACACTGCAGTCGATTCACTTATAATTGAATCAGTTCAGAATAAAGGGAACATTTTGAATGACTCACTGTCGTTAGCACGTCACAAAGCTGTGTTTCTTTACAGACGAGGCTCCTGTGTGAAATAAATGCAAGATAACGTTTGACCTCCCGTCTCTCGATCTGTGTCCCTGCAACAAAAACACATGCAAAACATGAGCATGTATGCACACATACAGACACACACAGACACACACACACACACACACAGTGAGTTAATACCACCATATGCTGGAACAGGTGGTTGATCTCACAGAACTGCAGTAGAACTATTAATCTGCTTTTTATTGGTGTCGTTGAACAACAGACCCAAACTCAGTCTCCTCATTTTTACACGAAAAAAAAGTAAATGAACGACAGACGGTCAGTGCTGTGTGGCTGCTGCTGTCAGTGAACTAGTGAGTCAGGCTAATGTTGAGGAGCGGATAATGGAGTCAGTGAACTCAGCAATGGTGTTAAGAGTAAAAAGATCTGCCTTCATTCAACAGAAATAAACTGTGTTATCTAAATTCTACAACTAAAGTACCTCAATGGGAATCAAATTTATACTGCGTTGTGTGTGAGACTGTGTGTGTTTATGTGTGTGTGTGTGTGTGTGTGTGTGTGTGTGTGTGTGTGTGTGTGTGTGTGAGTGAGAGTGTGTTGACATTGATGAATGAGGCCTACATCAGTGCAATCTGCTTCCACGGCTCCATAAAACAACCACAAATCACTTCAGGAAACATGTTTTTGAAGAGGGCCTCCAAGATGTTGTCAGATGTTGTCTGCTGTGAGTGCGTCTGTGCATAAATCACTGAGGGTAGGTGTGTGTGTGCGTGCATGTGAGCGTGCGTGCACACTGGGTCCAGTGTAGAGAGAAGTGACAGATTAGTTCCTCCGGACAATGGTTTACGAGCGTCAGCGGCTTCGGCTCCACTTGACCTCGGTCAACTTCTCCCAGTGAGCTTTCAGGTGCATTCAGATAATTCAATGATTTGATCCACTGTGGGAAAGAACACAATCAGTGTGTGGGCAGGAATAAATCACACTTTGTATACTGGACTTTTAAAAAGCAGTTGTACATGGGAGAAATAATACCGATGTCATCATTACCATAATAATGAGGTTTTTCCTCTTCATACTGACACGTGCTCTGTTGTGCTGCAGGGGCAGTTACAAGAGAATTTAAAAAAAGAAAAGACTGACAGCTATAAACAGCAAGAAAATTATATTCTGTCAATCAAACTCTGCTGTCACTCCGAAATAAGCTTAGAAAGAAAGAAGTTACCTGGAGATCCTCCACTCCACTCTGTGTGTGTGTGTGTGTGTGTGTGTGTGTGTGTGTGTGTGTGTGTGTGTGTGTGTGTGTGTGTGTGTAAACCTCCAATGGCCTTAAAGAGCTTTGAGCTGAAGAATTATACACTTGCTGCCAATATGGAATTCAACCTGAAGTGGGGATTTTAATGTATTTCTCCCGAAGTTCACCTGCGATTTTTTTTTCCCAGCGTTTGGAGTCATCCAGGCGGAGAAAGCAAATTACTTATCCTCCGTCTAATCCTCTCTCTTGCCCCACGAAATTGTTCCCGTTGATGAACAGGATGTAATGAATTGCCTTCAAACTATATAAAAAAGCCCAAGTGTCGGATCCCAGAAGCAAAGCAGGTTGACTCCGGAATTTAAGGTTTTGTCTCAAATCATTCACATCTGGAGCTTCTGGTATTTTTCAACCTGGGCCCGATGCATATAAACACACACATTTATATATATAGGGTTGAAAAATACAGGAACCCCCCTTTAATGTGAACCTTCAGATTCAGAATGCACTGGGCCGTCTCACCCTTTATTATTTCATAATAAGTGAGTGCACAATAATATGTGTGTGTGTGAGGGAGCGATTAAGAGAGACAGTAAGAGGAAAAGAGCGTTAATTAACTAGTGCTGACATCTGCAAGCTTTTCCCTATTAAGGTCTGATTAGGGGAAGAAAACAGGGATTACAGGTGCTAAGAGAGAGTTGAAAGAGAGCATGGAGAAAAAGGGGGGGGGGGTTGAGAAAAGAGGGGGACGAGAGAAAAGAGGAGGGCGAGTAAAGGGAGCTGAGAAGAGACAATCTCCACTGTTTCCAGGTTTAGAACAGGAATATTTCCCCGGGGATAATGGACAACGGCGGGGCTTTTGCCCTTCAGCTCACAGAGAAGGTAACTGTCAGAGTGGAGCTTATTCACCACCACACACACACACATCAGACATAATGCATTCTGTGCAATTTACAAATAACACATGCACACATCCAGGAGTACAAACAGACATGCACATAACATTGTGTTGCATAAAGTCTCCCTGCAGCGGTTTCGATTCAGGCCCTTTGCAGCATCTCTTCCCCGATTCTCTCTCCCCATTTCACATTTATATATTTAAGAAAAAAGGAAGAATCCCCACCCATAATGTCTTGTTCAAGACAAACTGGTGGAGCTGATAGATCTGTGACCAGTGCAGACCTACAGCTGTGATGGCTGAGGCATGAGATCTTCTCTTTGTGAACATCCGAACCACATCCACCGCTGGAAGAGTTTAATTATGTTTATCAACGACAGTGTCTGCCAGAAGCTGCTGTAACTGTCCGTCTCGTGGTCCCTCACATCATCGGCTGTCCTCTCCTCCCACGCCTTTGATTTCTCCTCCGCTGCTCCCTGTCCTCACCCTCCACTTCCTTCTGTACTCGTTTTAGCAGTTGACACATGCACACAACAGAAAAAGCAATTTGAACTCGGGTGCAAAACTATCAAATGCAGCAGGGTTTTTAAATTTTTTTTTTTACGGCCAGCGATCTGCAACAAAAATCACTGTCTCATCCGCGTAATCTAAACACATTCATCACTGCTGCAAACTTAAGATGCTGCAGTCAGAAGTGAGCAGTGCGACAAGTGACAGAGTGAGACGTAGTATGAATAAAATACATTACAATCACACAGTGTGATACGCTGGTGCTCAGCCGTGCCCCCTGCGACACTTAGAAAGGATCAGTGTTATAATGGATGGATGGATGGACATTGAAATCACAGTAATCTGTTCATTAATGCACAAAGACATAATTTAAGGAGAATAATTTATTCATTTTACCAAAGGGGTTTTGCACTTTGCTTTGAGTCGCCATGAAAAGAAATACAAGTCGTTCCAATCTTGAAATCTAAGGATCAATGTTTCATCGAAGAAGCTGAGAGCCTGGGAATTCATTCATTCATTTTCCATATGCTGCAGTGGTTTATTATAATTGTTTATTCAACTTTGTGTGTGTGTGTGTGTGTGTGTGTGTGTGTATGAGAGAGCGAGTTTGGGAGTGTGAGGTAGGGGAGGGTAGTGTTAAATGTCATTCGTCTGTCTGGGCCGCCTCGGGTCATTACAACATCACACCGGAGAACAAGAGTGAAGTAAAACTGACAAATGAACCTGTCTGAAGACACACACACACACAGACACACAGACACACACACACACACACACACACACAGACACACACAGACACACACACACACACACATGGTGGAACAGTCTCATACGTCAGCGGCCTGATGGAGATCCGGCGCGGCCTAACCAGCTGGAAAAGTGACCCTCTGGTTAATGGAGTGGCCGAGGGAAGGAGAGGATGAGGAGAAGAAGATGAGTGGGCAAAAGTTGCAGAGGAAGGAAAGGAGGGTGTGTGTGTGTGTGTGTGTGTGTGTGTGTGTGTGTGTGTGGAGAGTTGTGTAACTGCAATTCTATTCTATTCTATTTGCAAATCTGACGGGCGTAATCAGATTTGTGAGGAATCTACAAATGTCTTTTCAGAATCTGTGTTTGTTGCAATAAGATTTATAAACGAGTAAATATGAAACATAGTCTTTGTGTGTATAATTCATTTTTGTAACCAACAAAAAGGGAGGGGGGGGGGGAGGAATCTGTCAGTTTTCACCTCTTACAGCAGTTTTTATGAGAACGTCTCCCAACAGCTGAGCATGAAATCATGTCATTGTACTTGACAGAAAGAGGTGTGGCCTGGGGGGGGGGGGGGGGGGGGGGGGGAGGGGAGGATGATGGAGGGATGACAAGAGTGAGAAATAGAAAGGAGCGCAGACTATAGATAGAAGATCATAAAAGCAGTAATGGGTCAAACACTACATATCATATTTGAATGACTTTACTGCTTAAAGAGGTTCGATTTTATAGTAGAGCAGAATGAGTTATGAAGGAATCTAGGGGCCATAATGTGTGTGTGTGTGTGTGTGTAACTGAGTGTGTGTGTGTGTGTGTGTGTGTGTGTGTGTGTAACTGAGTGTGTGTGTGTGTGTGTGTGTAACTGAGTGTGTGTGTGTGTGTGTGTGTGTGTGTGTGTGTGTGTGTGTGTGTGTAACTGAGTGTGTGTGTGTGTGTGTGTGTGTAACTGAGTGTGTGTGTGTGTGTTCGGGGGGTAAAGGAAGGACAGTGACGCAACAGGAGTGAGGAAAACAGTGGGCAAAGTAAAGAAGGGGAAGGTGAAACGTTTGTCTCGTCAGCACTCGGCCTACCATCAGCCATCAGCTCATTTCACCTTGGACACGGAAGATACAAACAAACACACACACACACACACACACACACACACACACACACACACACACACACACACACAAACAGACACACACACACACAAACAGGTCACTGTAGACAGCCAGATACCGACTGCTCTTTGATCACATAACAAAACTACAAGTACAAACATTCACAGAAGAATATATAAGGTATATCAATATAAAAAGGAGGATAAAGGCAAAATAAGTTATTTTTCCGAATCCCTGGTGTTTACCTCTGCACCCAAGGTCGTGCTTTCCAGTGAGTTACTCTGTCATGCGGTAGATGGTATCGACAGCAGCAGGAGACAAATAGTGTCAGTATGGGCTGTGACAGTATTTCCCCAGGGCAGGAGAGGTCGGAGGTAAAGTCACTTTCAGACAAAGGAGCGTTTGAATCATAACCAGCCACCGCTTTTTAGCAAAACGTGTCATTCTTCACAAATATGTGCTTGACCACACATCATGGCCTTTTTCTGCGTCTCCAAAACAAAGCAGATACTTGCAGGTACTTATATAATGGTTATATATTTACATTATACTCTTAAGCTTCTTTAACATTCAGTTTCTCATGCTGCCTTCAAGTCACGTGGGAAGTATCACAATTAAAAGCAGAGCTTAATATTTTAACAGGACGTGTTCCTGTCTTGCTCTGACAACAAAAACAATTCAGCTAAATCTGCTTTGATTTTAAATCCGTGACCGGCTCCGGGTACAGAAGATAAAATATCGATACCTTCTTTGTGAAGAAATGGGCCCCAAATGCCCCCAGAAGTGTGATTTGCTGCCACAACAAACAATGTAAAGTTATCCACAGGGAATAGTTTTAGTTCGTCCCAGGAGATGCAGGTAATACAGTTTCCCTCCTGAAACGCGGCCGCCTGGCTGTTGCGTGCCACTGTTCCAGGATCAACAACGATTTGTCTAAATTCAGCTTCTGCAGCACTATTATTTATGAGGAAGTCTGCAAACATGGAAACACCTTTTGGCATCTGTTAGGCAGGCAAACACAAAACCTCGCCGCTGCACACACTTTACTTTCTGCCACACAAGTGATTTGGCTTGGCACATTCAATCACATGCATGATCGACAGCCACTAGCTCATGTTTAAACATCGTCTCACCCACGGCCCCCGATAGCAGATCATCTTCGAGCCCTGCAGGAGCACTGATTGGTGCATTTAGTGCATGAAACTCTTCAGTTCAGTTCGCCTCGGCGCGTTTGAAATCGAAGAATCAAGGGGGATTGATGATAAACAGCTGGGAGAGAAGGGAGTCAAGGTTCTGACACAGAGATAATGTAGAAAGATGGAGAGGTGGATTGACAGTAACAAGAGTGGTAGGAAAGAAAAAAAGGCAAGAAAGTGATATTTGGTGCGAGGATGAGACAAAGAGAGAGGAGAGGAGATTTTAATGGACGCTGAAGCAAACAAAAAGACAACCAGCTCCCAGCAGGAAGAAATATTCACATGGAGCGAGAGGTTTTTCTCCGTGGGAAAGTAGTTGGGTCACATTTAATTTAATCTTCAGTGCATCTCAAACTTGTTTTTCGCCATCGCCTCCAATTTTCGGCCTCCTCTTTTTTCTTCTGCCTCCTTCCTCGTCTTGTATGCTTTTCACACTCTCCGTCGATAACGGCTACTCGCACAATGTGTGATGGGAGGAAGGACTGCGAGGCAAACCGGTGCGGAGGAAAGAGAAGTCAGGGGCAGATGGGAGGGAGGGAACGAGAAGGGATAAGGAGAAGGGGAGGGGGCTACAGAGCGCCAGGATCATGTCTTCTTTTGAGGACGGGACGGTGAATATAAATAGACGGTCAGTGTGAACGCAGCTTGCACACACCTACATACTATTCTTACACACACATCCTGCAGCAGACTGAGGTTACGGGTGAGGTTCTGTACATGGTGTGACCTAGTTGGTGGAAAGTAGGCCGAAAAGAACAGAGAGAGAACACACACACACACACACACACACACACACACACACACACACACACACACACCAAGGCCTGACGTATGCAGGTTGGTGTTTTGTTTCCACCATGTGAGCATCTTGTGACCTGAACTCTGCAGGAAAGCTTTAGTTTACATTTCACCACCAGGTACATGACCTGTATTTCCTTCCAATAACTTAACAATCACTTTTAAATGAACACGGTGCTGATTTTACACATGGATGTCAGCTTCCTCCTCACCTTGACTCTTCCTTTACTCTAACCTTCTAATTCACTTACACACACACATACGCAGACTTATTGTGTATGTGTGTGTTTGTGTTTATCCTTTTGTAGCCTCGGCCCTTTGATTTTGACCAGGCAGTGTCTCTGCTCTGCTGGGGACCCAGATTGAGACTTTTGTCTGTCTCCCCTCCGATGCACTGTAGTCACTCTTCCCTCGCTCACTGCAGTGCTTCACTCCTCCGCACAGAAAGTGTGACGCCAGCTGCCTCCTACTGCACAATATTCAGTACTGCAACCCCCCCCCCCCCCATGCTCTTTATTCCCCCTCAGGCCTCAGACCAGTCACCTGTTCACGCTTCAGGAAAAGAAAAAGGTTGCAGCTGATTTATTACATTTACAATATTTGACGATGAAATCTGGAAAAACAACAACTTCTGAATCGATTAGTTGTAATGTTTGAAAAAACTCAAACACCCCTTCATGCTCTGGAGATGTCAGTCAACATCGATTTGGTTTTAACAAAAGGCATTTGATTGGTAAATAAAACCAGTACAAGTCGTAGACATGCACCAAACCTTTCCTGAACACAAATGTTCCAGTGAGTTGTTAAAATATCTGGAAAATGTGAGTCCATGTGCGTGGAGTGTGTAACAGCGTTTCTAACACACCACGGACACAAAATACATAAATCTCAGGGTGAGGAAGAGGAAAGACAACGAGATATGAGAGTGTCTTAGCTGATGAGAGTCGTGATGTGCCGTTAACGGTGGAATGTATTCGTCATGTCCGGCCTCCTGCAGGCGCCATTCCTCATCTGAATGTTTTGGGACATTTTCCTCTCGTTGTGAACGCCTCTGACTCGCTCAATTTCCTGCTGCGTAATACATATGTGAAACACAAGCTCAGTCCCTGTCTGAAAACAACTTAAGCGGTTTGCAGATGTGACCCACTGGGCGCCTGAAGAACAGATCCATTTGACGGCCAGTGGAAAGTGTGTAACTTCTGGAGATTGCTCATCCTCCTGTCGTTTTCTGACAGAGCGTTGTCCACAGCAGGGAGATGAACCTAAATGAGCCCACATGAATAGTAATGACTGTGATGATACAATATTAATCTCTCTGCACAGATAGGTCAGGGTGGCTCAGCTGGACCCCACCCGTCCATCGACATGAGGCTGATGAGGGGCACGGAGTCTTGCTCAAGGACACTTCAGCAGCGCAGATGTTTGCTCTCGTAGGACCGACTTGAACCAAAAACCCCATCGGGTGGAAACATTCCACCCTGCTGCCCGACGAAGAGGAGGGGATCACCGCGTGCAGCAAAAAGAGGGAAGATGCAGCTGTTCAGTTTGGGATTTAGATGGTTTCAAAGGTTGAAGAGTGAAATATTCTGCCAAACTCTGTCTTCTCTCAGACACGTCCGTCCTGTTTTCTTATTCATGAGCCCGCTGGTGGATTAGTCCAATTGAAAGTGCAACCATTTCTGGAGGGGGTCAGGTAATGTGATTTTTATGGACATGATTCATTGATTTTCCTTTTCTTTTTTCACGCTTCACGCTTTTGTCTGTGGCTGTGGCTCACAAGGCCAATCAGAAGGTCGGTGGTTCGATCCCCGGTTGCCCTATGAGTGACTGGGTGTAGTGTAAAGCACATGGAGTGTTGGATTGCACTCAAAAGCTACATCAGACTAGAAAAGTGCTCGGTAAATGCAGCGCGTTTAGCATTTTGCAGGCAGATGTGACGTGTCAGTCATTTCCCACGAAAAACGCCCAAGGAGGAGTTTTTTGTCGTGTTATAATCGCACATTTAGGAATAAGTGCGTGTCGCTGGTAAGAATAGACTCTTGCCTTTAGGGGAGCGGAGGCAATTGTAGCTTCATATTTTTGGTGGGGGGGGGGGGGACTGGCTCTGGGACAGAATACTGTGGAGTCCTGTGGGGCTGTTGTGAGTCTGATTAAATGAATCATGTGTGACGGATGGATAACCCCTGTGTCATAGAAGAGCGCTCACTAACTTAACCGTGTAGCGTTCAGATTAGGTGGGAGACAAACACGGCACCGCCTGTCACGTAGATTTGATGCGACCGTACCTGCGGGTTAGAAAACTGCACTTTTCTGACCTTTGGAGGAGACTCACACGCAGGAAGCTGCTGCAGTGCAGATGGATGACTGGAAAAACCTAATGATTATTATGAATTGGAGAGAACAGAGAGCAGCAGACATCCTGCACATTGTCTTGTTTTCTCACTTAGAAGTGACGTTTGTTCAGTGGAGAGATGATGACACTGAACATCGTTTAGCCACGACGAATGTGTTTGCACTTCTTTTTTTGTTCTACGACCACAGAAGCAACACCAAAGTGGGTTGTGCTTTTTTTTTTTTAAAAAGGAGGCGAAACACATTTTCCTCGGTGATGTAACCGAACACTTGAGCCGCAGAGGAAAACATCCAAATCAGCCAAATTTGGGAAGTGAAATGGAAGCGAGTCCTTCTCGCGTCCGTTCATTTCTCTTTGCATTTTTATTCTACATTTATATTTCAGGCTCTGATCCTGTGAGATTTACACGAGCGAGCGGAGGAGAAGCTCGACTTTGTACATCACAAAGTCGAGAACAAGCAAACGCAAAGTAAAACCTGCTGTTTTCTGACGTGTGAAATGTGTTTGTGCCCCTTGTGTCCCCACGATGACAACGTGTGATAGTGCGGTTTTTACTTTCTGCAGCTTGGCCAGCGACTGCTGCAGGAAAAGCCTTTTTTTAATTCAGCAGGGATAAGTTAGATTGAGGGGAGTGCGTTTAATAAACTGACTCTTATACCTGAATGTTCTAACAATTTTCTTGTAACTGCCGTACTCCGACAGAGTACCAGGGGAAAAATATGACATTTTCTGAATAAAGTCGTCATATTAGGGAAAACTAAATGTGCAAGAAACTGTGTCTATTCTGAAGAAAGAACCACGGGGGGGGGGGAGGAAATGTTTGGTGTCTCGACATGAAGGCAAAGAGCGAAGGAAACAGACAGAAGCAGGAGGAAGAGACAGACTTTCTGGACGGTCTGGACACCAGAGGACAGAGAACGAAACAGGTGTTACATTTTCAGCGCGATGTGAAGAAAAACTTGTTCTCGCTCGCCTCTTTGTCAATCTCTGACTTTCTCTCGCTCTCTGAGATAAACACACACATAACACACATTCGCTCACTGCCCCAAATTTATTTCTGCTTTGCAGAACAAACATGTTACACACACATCGTGTCTCTGCTCAGTGAAACCACTCACTGGTGCAGAAACCGACTCTGTGTGCGTGTGTGTCTTTCCATCTGGCAGAGCTGGAAAACATGACTTTTATTTTTATCCTTGTGGCAATGCATCTTAAGGAAACACATGCAAATACGCAAAATACAGAAAAGAAGAATTAAGAAAAGACATCATCAATGTTATAAAACATTTACAGCAAATACTCTCAACACGGCAACTGGTACATGTCAGAAGGGATGAAAAAGGAAGGGATGAACCCGGCAGGGACCCGCTGGTTGTGCACATTTGAAGAAGAACTAAGAATCCACTGCTTCACAGTTCCAATAATTATCAGTTTTGTGTTTACTTGTGTTTTTAATTGATGTGGTTTCATGTAAAAGGGAAATAAATCACTGTATCTTTATAATGTTGAAAGCTCCCTGACACGGACTGGACAGGGGTGAAGTGATTGAAGTGTCCAGTCGGCTCTGAGCTCATAAAGTGAAATGTCATCTAAGTGCTTTTCACTTAAAAACCTGAAGAGTGAAACACAAACAACTGCACAATTCACATTGCACATTTTAATCTGTTACGCAAACAAAAGCAAAAATGTAATATTACCTTTTGACAGCCTTCAGCTCGGCTTTTATGCATTTGCGTAAAAACGAGGTTTGAATTAATCAGACGACATACTGACCAGTGGGTTGAGCTTTTATCTTCTGCTATTAAAATTGCACGTCCGAGCGTAATAAGTCAAAGTGTTTGCTCATGTCGATATTTCAGTTTGAATGTTGTTTCGCAGACGTCCAGGCGCTGGTTCTGTAAATGAGTTTGTTGTTTTTCTCGATCAGCTCTCATCACATCTGCCTCTCATCCCGTCGTCTGCCTCTCTGTCCGTCTCAGCCCATCCTGGTGTCAACACTGTGTCACACTGAGGCTGAGGGGAAGAGACGAGGGGCTCCGGCCTCAGACAAATCGAGAGCGACAAGAAGCACAATTAGGGCGAGGAGGGGATTTCAAAATGAAGTTCATGTGAATAGATTTCATCACCATTCAGCAGCCTTGAGCGGATTCAATAAAGAGACAAATGTAATCTGTTGTTTGGAAAGACACACACACACACACACACACACACACACACGCACACACACACACACACACACACACACACACACACACACACACACACACACAAGAAAGTATCAGGGCCAGTTTGTTTTGGATCACTTCATTTGCCCGTTATATAAAAACGAGAGGGATCTCATTATATCTGAATAGGGTTATTAAAAATGTGTTGGTATGTGTGTGCAAACATCTCTGTTTGAAAATGAAAGTGTAATCAGGTTTGTTATGCACCTGAGAGAAGGTGTGGACGTGGAGACAGAGACAGGCTGCGTCTTTCTGTCCAATACAAGATATCACTCAATTTAGAAATTATCACATATTTGCACAAATGAGGCCAAAATACTTTCTTATTGCTCGTTACATTGAAACTCAAGTGGATCCGCCTGATCCCAACCGTACGTATGATCCCTCACCACCTTCCAAACAGCCAACACCCCCACATGTGCAGCTGTTTGTGTTGTTTCGTTGTGTACCAAATCTGTCTATGAAAAATTCACAAACACACACACGCTTAACTAGAACGTCACTCAAGGTCAAAACCCTAAATATGTTGTATATTCAAGAACATTTCCTGAGATGAAAAACTGAAGAGTGTATCCATCCCATCCAACCAGATGTTCTTCCCTGGCCCGTGCCCCATCCTCCCACCTGTGAGGATATTTGCAGGGACGTTATTTATACACCGGAGATCACTGCACCTCACCACAATCATTAGTAACTTTTTAGGAATCCTAAAAGAAAGCAAAAAGCTTTGACAGCAAACTTCCACACCCCCACTCCTCCGTCTGTCCATTGTCATCTCCGTGCACCGCTGTTGGAGTAATTAGAGGATTGTGCAGCAGTGCACTTTCTACTAAGTAAGGACTAGACTCTGGTCTCGTTCCACTTGTTCCCAGAGGTCAAACTTGGTGGAGGAAGAGAGAGAGAGAGAAGAGAAGGAGGGAGCTTGTTTGGGAGGTAAACAGGTGCCCTCCTTTCTGAGTCGCAGTGGGAAAGTGCTGCCTTAGCTGTTCTGGAGGAAGGAGAGAGTGAGGAGGCGCAGAAGGAGCGAGACTTCATCCGACGCGTAAAGAGGCAGGGGTCCTCCTCTGCCCTCGTTATTACCTCCTCTGTCTGCATCTGTCAGAAACCTCCAACCCTGCTGGACTAATAAGGAAGTGCGGGCGTTGACAGTTGCCCGAGGTTTTAGTGTAGCCGACTGTTTTTGAAGTTAATCAGGTCGGGAACGATCCCCAACAAGGCCACCGCAACAGCACAAACCAGTAATTAGAGATGGGAATAATAATTGTTCACATGTACACAATATGTATACGATGAGACGAAGCACACACCGAACAAACACGCACGCACATGAACACCAGCGATTGGTCTCCGAGGAGGAAAAGAGCTAGTTCATGCAGAACAGAGAGTTGTTACCAGAAACACTTATTTAAACAAGGAGGCGGGGGACGGAGAGGACGGAGGTGGGGGGCAGAGACTTTGTGGATGCAATAACGCTCTTAATGGCGAGGAGAATATTAACGGGGTGTGGAGGCAGTCTCAAGGGCATTATGCAAATTCAAACCGAAATGCAACCGGAGGTGGCGAGATGTGTTGTGCTCGGTCGTGTTTGTGTGCGAGTGCCGCGTTTCCTGCACTTGCAGCCGGACCCCCTCGGAGGCCGAGCTAAGCATGATGCAGATTACCGTGCATGCTGGGTCAGGGGCTAATGAATCACCTTGAGAACACTTCATGGGCCTTTTCACAACACGTCAATTTGAAATATAAAGCACACTTAAGCATAAAGTGTTTAATGAACAGTTGGCAAACTGTTACTTGGGTCCATCTTGGTCAAAGATAAATCGGAAACTACGACTTAGTTTTTAGTTAAACGTACAATATGTAACTTTGGCCGCTAGTGGCTTATCCAACAAAACAATAACAAAATACCTAGTTTGATGATGTCGTGAAGCAGCGTGGCATCATGGGAGTTGTTGTGTTTTAATGAAGAATTGTTACATATTGTATCTTTAACTTTCCAGAACCTTATGCTGACTTTAATGAGAAGCTGCTGTGTGTTAAAATGCAGTTTACAATTAATATGAATAATGTATTTTGGGCAAATCAGATTTTTTGCGATTTAATTTGTGTGTGTGTGTGTGAACAGCTGTGTGTGTGTTTTGAGGGTGGGTTGTGTGTTTGCTTCACTGGAAAAATAATGGGACACTTCCCTCCTCTTTCTATCAAAGAGAAGATAAGACTCTGAACAGTTTTTGATTGTTGGATTAAACTTTTATAAGCCTCCTCACTGGAGCCTCGACGTAGCGTCTTGATGATCAATAAATATTGATAGAGGGATCATCAATGATTCACTGAAGCCTTGAGAAGTGACACAAGAAACCAAAACCTTAGAGGTTAAAAAGAAATGTCATTGTCTGCCGTTTCATTTCTTTTAGTGGAAAAGATTCTTATCATAGCTACTGTTTTAGGATATTTTCCATTTGGGCAAAAAACAAAGAGATGAATATGTTTCACTTGTCAAATGGGATTCTTTGTTTTCCACAGAGTCCAATCTGTGAATTGTGCTTAAACTAAGATAAATATTCAAAATATTTTTCTGTGTGAAGCTGCAGAAAAACACAAGAGGCTCTGAAATCAGGTTGTTTGGGTAAATATTTGATTTTAAAATGGTTATTGAATATGAATGCTTTTGAAAACTTGTCTCTTTATTTTCTTCATGGAAACAGTCTGGTTTGATTTCAAAGAGATTTCCAGAAAGACTAATTGACATGCTGGTGTGTTTGCTTTTTCAAATATTTTATAATTAACGCATCAAGAAGAACCAACATTAAAAGTTTAACAGCATTTATATTAAACCTGAAAACACTACTTACTCGTTTCTGTCGTATTTTCGTAATCCCCAAAACCGAAGAAAGCGTCACTGAAAACTGAAAAACAACACCGAGCTGCAAACAGTGATTCATAACTGCAATGATACACTAACACTAAAAACGTATGGGGTCACACATGACCTGACAATTTGAGCCGAATACATAAGTTACCCGGACAGTTCATTACACTCCCCCTCGGTGGCTCGATACCAACAGCGACAGGACAGTATGGGACACTCGATCCTCCGTCATCTTTGTCGTAGTTTGAGGGCAACGACACGTGGAGAGTTACAGGACAAAGCCCGTCTTCAACTTGTCAGGTTTGCCACTCCTGTAGCTAAAAGTCATCTGCAGAGGACTGTCATCATAAACTCCAGAGCCTTGTTTCGCTGGGTGCACGGCTGGTGTGGCAGTGTGGGGTATTAGTTTACATCTGTGGTGACAAATTTATCATCCTGTTGCTGTCAGCAGTATGTCACTGTCTTTGCACCCCAGAGCCGGCAGCCACCGCAGGGATTTGACAGATTTGTGTGTGTGTGAGAGACTAAGGGAGAAAGATGGGTCTTCCCAAGGCAGCCTCACCTCAAATGACCACGCATCAAAGTGATGTAGTGACTCATGAGATTGATTCTCCATGGCGACGGTGGTGAACCCCTTACCTGTGTCTTCTTCTTCTGCTCACACTATCGTCTACATTCATGGACATCCATCAGTAATGAGACGTACAGCATCTGTTTAATGGGAAGATACTGAGAGCTGCCAATTCTGCCAGGACACCGGCTGAATGACAGACACCACTTCCTGCTCCAAAGATAGAAAGGACAAGCACAGCAGCAAGCAGCGAGAATATAATAAATCCAATTATGAATAGGATACAAAAAAACTTCCTATATATATATATATATATATATATATATATATTTATACACATAGTAGAAAGTACAGATGTTTGCTGATGTAGTGGAGTAAAAGTATAGATACATTCAAAAAGTTCTGAGGTACTGTAATGAAGTAAATGTTACATCCCATCATTGCAATATGCACACGCAGAAAAAGCAGGAAATAGAAGAGAAGAAAAACCTAGAGGACCAATTCCTCTTGACTCTTCTTGTTCTTCTTGACATTATCATGATAGATCAGTTCTTCTCTTTATAAAATATCACAGCACATGCATCATACCTTGGACACAACTCTTTTTGTTCCCTTATGAAAATGATCAAGGGCCCTGTGTGCACACATCGTAAACTTCACACGTTTAAATAAAATGCTGGACAGAAAATCCACGGCGATATATAGTGAATATAAAGAGTGAAATTGAAGATGCAGCGCTCATCACTCCTCCAGGTATGTGGGGCACCTGCACAGTGGGGGACGCACCAACCTCTCAAAGCGTTACATGGCCGACTATCACCATCTGTCATCTGATGAAACCGGATATAATTCAATTAGATTTAGATCAGGTGTTCTACAGTAGATCAGTGCGGAGGACGACGGCCCTGCTCGTGTTCGGCTTGATGAATAAAAGTGAGGCATTGAACAGTCGGATTCCTCTGATACCCCCGTCTCCCCGGCCTTTATTTTAAACATCAAACTTGTGTACAACTTCCCTTCATTGCACATGTTTTCTGTTATTGTTTAGGAGACTGATCTGCAGTTCTGTCTCGACACAGGAAGGGAGACATGTCTAGATGAGAGCTCCTCCTTCAGCTGTGCACCAGCAGCATTTTTAACCAGATGTAGAATTTGCAGTTATGAATCATCTTGTGTGTGTGTGTGTGTTTGTGTGTCTATCCATTTACTCTATGTCTCACTCTGCCCGAGGTAGAATACAGGGAATGACAGTTTGGTTTGAAAATGAAATCAGTTTACTGTAGCTGTCGACAGTTGAGCTTATTCTGCATAATGGTCCAGAATAGTTCACTATGAGTAATTTGGGCAGTGAGGGCGAGCCTGGCAGGTCCACTCAATAAGCACTCAGTCTGCAGTATGGTGACACATCTCGCACAGTGAAAATAGGGAGTTAATGGAACCACTCGCGGAGAAACAGAGGAAGAGTGATTCACACGTTGCTGATGAATTGAAGTGTGGGGACGAGTTCAATTGCTGACTCTAAAATATGAGATTTCTGACCGAGGCCGTGAACACTCACAGATGTATTACACTCTTGACATGTTATTAACAGACTCCTTTCTGTCTCTTGTTCCTCCTCTTCTCACCCTCCCCTCAGCCCTGCCCCTTTTTTTTCTCCTTCCTCACACGCGCCATTAGTCCATTAGAATGATTGTACATTTATCTAAAAGGTGCTCATTAAGTACGCTCGGCTACTCCTAAGGTTACACAAACATGGGCTAAGTGCTGCAGAATGTCTTTTAAATGGCAATCAGTGGGCAAATAAATTACAGACAGAGAGTAAAAAATGAGTCACTCTTTTATTTTTTGGTCACAGAAAACACAGCTGAACTTTGAAAACAAAAAGGCCGGCCCCTCCGTCTGTCACTACAGCCTCGTCCCACCATCTTCATCCCTGTCTCCCATGGTTGTCATGGTGACACACACACACATACACACACACACACACACACACACACACACCCACACACACACACACCCCAGGGCTCTTCAGAGGTGACCTCAACGTGGTTCTGGCCATATCTCCTCTCAGACAAACACAGACGCTCGTTAATTGACCACCGACAGCAGCCACACCGATGCGTCAGAGTCACAGGAGTTTGCACCAGATCCCGATGGTGAGTCCACAGTCTGCACCCGTGACACTGACCCAGGCAGGGTCAGGGGTTCAACCTCCCAACTGTCCACTTTCTAATCCGAGTGTCATGTGTTTCTTCCCATTGAATGTGGATATTGCTCATGTGAAGATCATAAATAAGTTTAGATTTTTAGTTTTTGAAGTTTAGTTCAGTAATAACAGTAGAATAATTGACATTTGTTGAAGGAAAATCACAAAATAACAACATAAGTAGTAGAAAAAAAACCATTTCAGTGACATAGATTTGATAGAAAGTAGAAAATGGAACTAATTTGATCAGAGGTAGAGACTTTAAAATAGTTTTCTTATGGGAGTAGCTTCATTTAGTTGCTGACAGATGAAAGATCGCTACGGCTCTGGCTCCAAAAATCATATCCAGGATGTTTTGACTTCATTTCTGGACAGTGGGAGGATGTATAAATGTGTGCTTTTAAATCATTCACTGTGAAAAACCATGTAGCTAACAAGTCTATCAAGTGAACACCATTACTGCTTTAAATGTTCTGTACATGACCGTGTGCATTCATGTTTTGTTTTTCCTTTTGTTTGTGCAGTTTCATATGGTAAATGCCTATTTTTGCGTGTGTTTCTGCGTGTGTGTGTGTGCATGTACGTGCAGGTGCAGCGCTGCATGGAGAATGCCAGAATAAATCAAGACAAATCTGGATTCGTTCAAGGTTAATCTCTGCGAGGCATAGGATCCTATAAATCCCCACTATAATGAGCCATCAGCTGCCACGCTCCACAGGCAGGAGCTGTAGATTCACTGACAGAGCCGTGGCACATGTCCCTAAGTGTGTGTGTGTGTGTGTGTGTGTGTGCATCTTTGCATTGCGGCGCTCGTGAGGACAGAATATCCTCTGCACACGTGCAATCTTGCAGGTAACGTGGGATTCAGTTTAGAAGCTGCTCCATCAGTTCAGGTTTGTTTAGACACAAAAGCAGAGGAAGCTAATTGAATTGAAAATGCAGTTAAAATGCTGCTATCGCTCCGTCCTCTCCTTCAGTGGATGGCAGAGAGAACATGAAGGATGGAAAGAAAATGGAAGGCGGTGCATGTGTAATTGGAGTGGGAACGATTTAAAGGAAAAATCTGATAGGAGGAAAAAGATTATTCTTTTTTTTTTTTGAAAGACAGTAGAAAAGGAGAAAAAAGAGAAAAGTGGATTCGTGGTTCTCTAAAAGGAGAGGAAGAGGCGGAAACTCTAATTAAGGATAAGAGACTCTTTCAGTCTCTCTCCTTTCTTTTGTATGCCTCAGCAACTTTTACAGCACTCCTTTTTTTTCTCATCTCCCCTCTTTTTTTCTCATTTACTGCAGTGGCAAGCACATTCCCCCACTCTCCGTTCAATGCCTGCAGCATGGGAGAGTACTGTACAGCCTCCTCTCAGGGCACACACACACACACACACACACACACACACACACACACACACACACATTCCCATAGCCACATACAGAAATGCATATAGCCCGTGCACTTGGATTTGTACCTTCTGCGTTTTTGGGCACGAATAAACACTGCACATTGCTTAATCATGGGTTAAAACCAAAATGCACACACGCGTACACACACAAATATTGCTGTGGAAGTGCCCTGCTGCGCCACAGCATGGGTTGTAGGACTTAAAGATGACGCGCTCCCCTCTCTGATCTCCGCTAATGTGTTTGTTTTTCGGAGGGAGATAAAGAAAGATGGGAGAAGTGTGGGGATGAGAGAGAGGAAATGAAGTGGATAAGGAGGGATAGGCGACTAAAAAGGACACAGTGGGGAGGGGGGAGGGAACCAGGGAAGTTGAGGAGTTAGGAGAGATGAAGGGGTGAGAAGTTGGTGGGAAAAGCAAGAGCGGAGAGGGAGGAAGGAGAGGAGGAGGAGGAAGGGAGAGGGAGTCAGGCAAGGTTAAGAGATGAGACGCAGAGATGCTGTTGATGTCGTAGCGAGGAGACTATTAGCATTCACACCCTGATGCCGCCGCCCTCGATCTCCCATCGCTCCCGCTATCGTGTCCATCAGTTTCTATCTAAGACTTTAGGGTGAAACACACGCACACACACACACACACACACACACACACACATTGTTGGCTGACTATAAAATGTCCCTTAGTGAAAATGGCATTTTTCGAATGACCCTTTTTTCCCCCCGTTTTCTATTGTTTGAGGACATTTGCATTGAATCCCAACATAAATCACTGATGAGCTGTAATGTGGTGCTTTGTGTGCGTCTTCCACTTCCATTATTACTCCCTGGTTCCCTCTGAGACAAGATCTCTCATCGCACCTCGGAGTAATCGTTTTTTTTTTAGCTTGTGATGCGTGCGCACGCGGTGAAATGAGAAGATAGACAAAGTGGATGTTCTGAATGCCAATGTGCGGCTCCCCCGTGGATTCGGCACCGCATCTGCTTATTCATGCAATTATCCAATCAGCCAATCACGTGGAAGCGGTGCAGGGCTTTTAAATCATGCAGATACAGTTCAGGAGCTCCAGTTAATGTGCACATCAGACAACAGGACGGGGGGAACGTATGATCTCTATGACTTTGACCGGGGCTTTATTGTTGTTACCAGATGGGCCGATTTGAGCATTTCTGAAACTGCTGATCTTCTGGGATATTCATGCACAATGGTCCATCCATCCATCCATTAATATCTATACCACTTATCCTTAAAGGGTTGTGGGGGCGGAACGCACCAACCCCGGCTGACTTTGTGCTGGATGCTGGGTACACCATGGTCACCAGCCCATTGCAGGGCTACCAGAAACCTTGCCCTTTGCAAAACAGTCTCTAAAGTTTAATATTTTTTACAGGAAAAAGCAAAAAAGCTATTTTATGGATAGAAAGACCTTGTGGATGGTCAGAGAAGAACGATCAGACTGTTTGAAGCTGACAGAAAAGCTGCAGTAACCCAGGTAACGGCACCTTGTGGGTTAGAATTTGGCTTTCGCATCATGGATCCACGAAAACATGGTATGGGGATGTTTTCTTGATACACTTTGGGCCCCTTAAAGCCACAATATACCTATTTTCTATCTATTTACAACATGATAACGTCAGCATCACAAAGCAAAAGTCATCTCACACTGGTTTTATGAACTTTACCATGAGTCCTGTGAACTTCAGTGGCCTCAGTCACCAGACCTGACTCCTTTGGGATGTGGTGGAGCAGCAGATTGGCAGCATGAAGGTGGAAAATCAGCAGAGGTCATGTCATGTAATTCACATGGAGCAAAACCTCCAAGAAATGATAAATTCACACATTCATACAGCGCCCATGTGCAGGACGCTTCTTTCTGTGGTCAGGGGTTTAGTATTGAGTCATTTGGGGATTAATATCTTGCCCAAGGAGATCGAAACAAACGGCCCATCTGGTTAGTGGACAACCCTCTTGACCACCTGAGGCACAGCCGGCCCAAAGAACCACTTGTGATGAAGTGCCCAATGTGCAGGAAGCTCAGATTTCTCTAATACGATTTACTCCACACAATGTTTGTTTTTTTAATAGAAATTCTGACGTCTGTAGCACCCCCCCCCCCCCTCCCCCTTTCCCCCCCTGAAACCACTGTGTGCATTTGTTTTCTCTCTCGCTTCATTGAAAGATTATCTCTGCACGGATGGAAGAACAAGCCACTTCATCTAATTCGAGGCACAAAGAAACTCTGACGCTGCTTATTGTGTCGCTGATGGTCTCATTTGTTTTATGGTAATTATACTAATGTCTGAAAATGGAAGTGGTAATGACTGATTGATGTACAGCCAGCACGGCCACTGTACATTCTACATCTCTAAGAGCTCATAGCTGCCACATGAAGGGAATGAGTCGCTTCAACAGACAAAGCCTCTCATGTCTTTGGGCTTTCACTTTTCCATAACCGTCAACTTCGCTTTTTCATTAGATTATTTGCTTTGTTAGTTAATGTCTTGTGTACGAGGGTCAGATTATTTACCACCCTTGAGGACACTCTGATGTCGACACTGTTAATGTGACCAGTCAGTGGCATATTTAGAATCACACGAGGATGACTGCATCAATCAAATCTTTGATTAACCTCATCCGTTTACGTCATTTCCATTAGGAGACATTTAGAGTGCACAGTAAAGATATACCCTGTATCATTTAATTGACTTTTTATAGCATTACATTTATGAGTGAACAGTTTCAATTTATTGGATTGGCTCTTTTTGAGTGGATTTCTCATCCCAGTGCCCTAATTACCTTTAATCATCTACAAAATGTGTCAACACATATCATGGTGTTATTCTGCTGCGGTAATTTGTGAAGTGAGTGTGCACGCTTGACACACACACACACTCGCAGACTCACACACAGTTGCATTTCTATCTTAGTGAGGACCCCTTGTTAGCTAAATGCACTCCCCAGCCCTTTACCCTAACCTCAACCATCACAACCTAAAGCCTAACCATAAAAACAAGTCTTAATGCTTTAATGGTCTTCTGAAAAAGTGAGGACCGGCCAAAATGTCCCCGTAAAACTACCAGTACAAGTACACACACACATTTAATCTCATTCTTTGGTTAACACTCGTACACAGACATACGCCTGCAAGACATGGATACGACTAATGACTGTTAATTGAATAATCAAGCTTGATTTTAAGTGGGAGAGATAACAGGATGTCGTATTTATTTGAGAATGATTAAATGTTGTGCACAACAAACTCATGAAGGTGTCAGTTGTCCCCCACAGGATAAGTAAAGATGATAGATGGACGGATGGCCGGAGGGTGAATTGATTAACTGTTGATATTGCTTAGCTGCAGTTCATGGGAGAGAGAGAGAGAGAGAGAGAGAGAGAGAGAGAGAGAGAGAGAGAGAGAGAGAGAGAGAGAGAGAGAGGAGAGGAAACTGAAGAAGGATGTAAGTGAAAAGGGTTTAGGAAGAGAGTGACTCTGAGTAGAAATCAATAGGCCGAATGTTGACATAACCTTCTACTCATCCTGTATTAACCACACCTTTGTGGCCTGTATTGGAACGAACACACACACACACTTACACACACACACACACACACACACACACACAGATCAGTCACTGAGCTCCAACACATGTTCCCTCTTCACCTCTAATAGTCCCTTGTGAACTCGTGGGCATCGGATACAATACTAAGGGCACTCGACCTAGAACTGTGTGTGTGTGTGTGTGTGTGTGAGCCACTGCTCCTTCCTCTCTGTGCAGATACTGTAAAACATAAATATTACTGCAGGTTCCCCCTTTTTACCGTTCTTTATATCTTCTTTATAACATCCATCACACATGCCCATTTACAGTCCTTTACCGATGAATTATGTTTCGCTCATTTTCCTCTTTTATGCTTTCTGTATCTCATCCTTCCTTCTTTCCTTCCTTCATTCAGTTTTCTCTCTCTCCGAATCCCCCTTTTTCCTTTTTACATGTTTTCACCGAATCACTTCAGAGCAGCCGTTGCATAAAATCTGGTTAACTATTTACACTTGGCCTTGTCTTAACCTGGAAACCTAATGTCTCCACATGTCGATACATTATTGAGCAGCAGCAGCAGCATCACATGTTGCTTTTCCACATTAAATCATACATGTCTTCAGTGTATCCACAGCTGTAGTTACACACACACACACACACACACACACACCGCCCCCAAAAGTCTGCAGTCATTCTACAACCGGCTGTCATTGCATCACGTTCTCCCATGATGGTGGAGGATGTGTGTGCTGGCCTCAGAGCGACGGCCTAATGTAAAAGTGTATGTTTACCAGAGGGTGTGTTGCCATTACAACCTATGTTGTAGACTCATGAATTTAAGATCAGTGCGGAAGCTGAAATCACAAGCGGCAAAACAGCGAAATGTTTCCGTATGGCATGGGACACAACTATGGTGCTGTTTTTACGAAATGTATACACACAACATGGGCTTCTGTGAGCACACACACACACACAGGGATAAGGAGGACTAATGAAGACAAGTAGACTTTTAAACAAGGCCGTGTTTTTACATAAATGAGACATAAATGAGAATTAGAATAATTAGAATGACAATAACAAATAACAAACAATAACTCAAGTGAAGCAAAAATTTAAATTCACTAATTATCTACTCAACACTTTACCTGTCTAACTTGGATAATGAGTTTTTGGTTTGTTGGACTCTTTTGGTTATTTGACTTTTACCTGCGTTTCCTTGTTTTCAGATTTGTGTTCATCCTGTGCTTCCTGTTTTATTTTGAAATTGTGACGTCCCTCGTGTCTCTGCCTGTGTGTGTTTCCCTCCAGTGTTGATGCCTTGATGTGTTTCACCTGTTTGTCCTGCGCCGCCTGTCTCGAGTTTGTCATCAGTTCAGTTTCTATTTAAGTCGAGTCCTCTCTTCTGTCTTTGTCCAGTTGTCTGATTAGTCTTTGCCAGTTTTGTCTCAGTTGTTCTCAGGTTGTGTTTTCCTGCACAGTTTGAACTTGCCTTTTGTTTCCTATTGGGACTGCTCCTTGTTTTGTGTGTTTTAAAAAAATATAGAAATTCAGTTTTTTGACCGAATCTCCTTTTTTCCGAATATGTGTTGTTGACAGTGTCACAGTTTGAAGCTGTAGAAGAAAAACGTCCTCCTTTATCCCCTCAACTTAAAGTTTAGTTGTCGATTCATATCATAACATATTTGTGCAATATTCAATACAAAATAAGAAAATCAGCATAACTTCTCCCTGCCAGTCACGTGTAAAGTAAAGTCAGTAAAAAAACTACAGCAGTGGGTTTCGCATTGCTTCAGGGGATTTGGGCCAAAATACTGTGTGTGTCTATATATGGTAAGAGCTGCTGTAGCAATTTGCAGACCAGGAGCTCACTATCTGCCAAGTACGATAAACACTCAGGGATGTGTGTTGGTGGCATCGCTGCAGGAAAAATGTGAAGAGTCACTGACACGTTGTACCATAATAACAGAAGTTAGTACCCAGTGGATGGGGACAGCAGATTATTAATATCCCTCCTCTATTTTATCAATATGTGCAGCTAAAAAGTCAAAGTTTAAATATTTAAAATGGTTTCTGTCATTTTAGGAAGTTCTTATCACACTAACGTAAGTTGTTTTGTCCAGAAAGTTTGGTTATAATTAGATTTTTGATGATGTAAAAAGTCACAGAATATGTTAGCGTTCATTTCCAAGATATTTTGGCTTCATTTCTGGAAAGTGGGAGGTCACAGGTCACGGTATCACCACGACGGCTCTGTTCCCTTCACACACCCTGAAAAGTAACCAGAATTCAGTCCGATCAGCCATTTTACTGTAATTTTAATTCCTGCAGTTCCCCCTCAGCACCGTGTGTGAAATATAAACGATCTCCTGAAGGAGCAGGAACGCTCGTGTGATTAGTACCCGAAATGTCACCGGACTAACGTTTCCATTTACAGTGTGTCCCGTCCTGCGCTGCATCTGAACTTGACGTGTGGTGGGAGCCGGAGTTTCGGTGGCATTATGCTGTTGCGTGGCACTTTCCTGGAGATCGCTGCTTTTAATTAACAACATCTGCTCCAGCCTTTTATAATGAGGGGCTCTCTCAGACCTAATTACTTGGCTTTACAGTAGCTCACATGCAGCCACACATCTCCCTATACTTCAGACCAATTAGGGAACCAACATTTAGCCCCCTCTCTATCTGTCTGACTGTCTTATTTCCTGCTCCCTTGTTCTCTTCTAATTGGTCGTCTTGGGTTCCATCGCTGGCTCTGAAAAAATGACTATTTACACAAGACTTTCACCGCTTATTTACTCAGTGTCTTACGCTGCGCGCTCCAACATTTAACAGTGTCTGACAGTCATGGCGCACCCGTGTGTGTGTGTGTGTGTGTGTGTGTGTGTGTGTCAGTTTCATAATTCCAATATTAATCCGATTAAGACAATAGTCAGAATAAGACACCGCCATGTAAACAGCATTTTCCGATTATCTCAACCTGGATAAGATCTTACTCGGACTAAGCAATAATCGAATTAAGACGTGGAGTGTTTCCGACCCTACTTCGGATAATGTACAAAAAGATGGAACAATAACGAGTTGAGCTTTTTGCTAAATCATAATTGAAGTAATGTCAACAGTAGGAATATCTGTGTCCATGGAAACACGGTCCCTGTTTTCTAAAAACTAATTTTCCGTCCAGGAAATTCTCACATCCAGGCCAGTTTGTGCCTGTTGAAGGTCATTTCATTCATTCTCATGCATGAATATGTACCTGTGAATGTTGAGCCCTCTGATATTAAAGACTCTGACAGAGTGTTCAGCTGTAGTTGGGATGAGATACAAAAAGAAATAACTTGAGGACATAAAGTAAAACAATGGAGCAGAGAACACAGCACATATTTATAATCAAATATAAATACGATACAAGCAACATCAGCACCTTCACTGCGAATGATCTTTTATTCCGATTGAAGGAGGGCTGTAAGAAAACAGTCCAGCATCTCCTGGAAAGTTTGGCTCTTCCTGCCCCCTCTTTATTTTATTTTATTGTCAATGATGCCCATTTCATTTTGGTTTTAAAGCGGGCAGGGTGCAGTGCGATTTTCATGCAATTCCTTCAGCTCTTATTGATCAGAGTGGACCTGGCTCAGTGAAACAATAACAGATTCTTCTTCACCTCCCTTATCTTATGCAATGTTGGATCCTGAGGTGCAGGAAGAGGGAAAATAATTAATAATATATAACAGGTTTTTCCAACTGACATCCAAACACACGCTTCGGAGAATCACTCTGGTTCTTATTATTTTCAGGCAAACCTGGCAAGTGTGATTTTACCTAGTGTGTGCTGCTTTCACTTCTACACTGAAATTATGAAGAAGAATTTAGATTTCCTTGTTCGCCACGGCTCTGTTTACCTGAGCTCTAGTTTGAACGTGCTCTTGAATCGTCGCTGCGATCACAGTGGCTGTTCTCGTGATGGTGTTATTATTCTACTGTACTTTCAAGAACTTCTCCCTCACTCAGTGAAGCTGGATCTCTCCCACTCCCACCGCCCTCATCCCACTATCGATTGTCTTTCATCTGCTCAACATTGCATCTAAGCCACACTTAACTGGTTCAGAAAAGCTCACTCCTGTGGGCTGGGTTTTTTAAGACGAAAAAAGAAAAAAGGAGACAAACCCTCTGACGCTGCATTCTGCCGTGGCCTCAGGAGTGGGATGAGAAATATCCCAATTAATCAGTTAAAGGGGGGGGGAGAAAAATAAACCCTTGAGTCAGGTCCACTCCATGTCCCCTTTAATCAAATCCACCCTAACTTCCTTTTAATCACAGCACTTGTCTCTAATGCTGAATATTAAACAAAGCCCGGAGCGGGCTGGGGGCCGAGGGGGCGAGAAAATCCCCGGGAGATGTTCTGTCATCGGTTAAGCTTGTTACTGGAGTGGAAAATTAACCTCTTCGTACACACCTGACGCAGAGATTGACAACAGGCACAAACAGAACATCGTCCATTTATGTCAATGAATCGCAGCCCCGGGTTAGAGATCAGCCATTAAGCCCCCTCTACTATCCCCTCCGCCCATGCACAGTTTTAAAAAGACCACAAGCTGAATGAAACCATCCATCTTTTTCCTGTCTGTTTTCTTCAATCTAAAATTTGTCATTTTCATCCCAAGTTTGAACTTGGAAAATGTCGCTGTCGACCAAATATTATTACCATCAGCTCAAAATAGAATATTTCAACTTGTGAGCTAGTCACATGTTACACTGTCGACATGGAGAAGCATGTCAGCACCCAAACACTTTTTTTATGACAATCGTGCCTGAGCTTCATATTATTCATATGCCTGTCGCACCTGATTCTTTTTCTTTCCTCTTTGTTACCGTGCTAGTATCGGGCCGAGGTGTCAAGGTGTTGTTTAAACGCTCTAAACACACTTAAATACAACACAATTTGTTTACAGCGACCACGTTTCTTCTTTTTTTTTTATCTGTATTCCAACTTCAAAGCACATGAACACACACGGGGGACGTGCGACCGTCTGAGGAGCACGTACGTGCACAATGAGACAGGAGCTTTGAAAAGTGACAGATGCTGAGATTTCAGATTCTCAAGTCTTTGCTTTACTCCATCTCAATGATGAAAGCTCTGGCAATTGGCTATTTGTAGCAAGAATGTTTTCATTCTCTCTCTCTCACACACACACACACACACACACACACACACACACTTGCCACCAGTGTCATCATTAGGGCTTCCTGCCACTTCAGCACTTTGCGTCCTCCCTGGTTTTTAGCCGACTTGCTTGTGGAATTGAATCATTTATGGCTTAAGTTTGACATTTTCCAACCAGTCGAGGATTTTCTATGCAACTCAGTAGATGGACATGAAAATGTGTATATTTTGGGATGGAGGTCACTCATGCTCGTGTGATTCTGATGCTGCCCATAGATGAACTGTGTGAATGGGTGTGTTAATGGGTGAATGGCAAAAATTAGAAAAGCGCTATTTAAATACAGACCGTTTATTTCTGACAGTTTTTTTAGTAATAAGAAAAAAACTTTAATATACAATATACAATATAATATACATTGGCATATTTAGACGACTGATATCTTTGTGTGTTTTATGTTTTGTAAGAAATAAGTAGTTTAGGTTTTCAGACCACTTCCTGTTGTCTTTTGTATTTCTCTGTATTATAAGAACTGTGTAGGATTGTTCAGCCTCGAGGGAGATGAGTGCTGATGAGTGCTGGTTGTTGATATAAAACCACAGACTCCAGCAGCTCTGAGAAGCCACGAGTGTACAATGTTTTAATCGGACAGTAAATGGACGTATGTGAAAGCTCAAGGGTCAATAGCTTATTAAATGTTAAAAGAGAAAAAGGGCTGAGTCTTTAATGCTCAACGCCAAACAAGCCACGTTCATCTAATGGTTTTTCTCCTGCTCCCCCACTAGTCCTTCTCTCTTTCTACTTGTGACTCTTTCCTGTCCTCTTTTCCTGTTGGGATATGAATCACTGCTAATGTTTGAGATGCTATCTAACAGTGTACTTAACCTCTGCCCCTCCCATCCATCACTTTTCTATCTCTCTTTCTTCCACCTCCTTCATTCATACATGAATATGAATCATATTCACGCTGCACTCTCAACCAAATACTCAATCTCTTTCCTACTTGTGATATAAACTGTGTGCAGCCGGTCTGCATTGTAGTTTTTATGTAAGTATGTGTTTGTTACGAGTGAACAAAACAGTGTCCGTGAGCAGAAATCCATTTTCATGAGACACCCCTTTCTGCTTCGCGTGCACAAAACATTCCCGTGAGCACGTGGCTGTGATGAACCCCTTATTTGACCGAACGTACACGACCGCTCAACACTCAACACCAAATGTGTGTGTGTGTGTGTGTCTATGGGTGGGTCTGAGTTTGTGTTTGTGTGCGTGTTGATTTGATCTGACTGCAAATTAAGTTTGACGTGAATGAAATGTTTAATAAAGCCATGGCCGGAGGGCGGGTGCAGGGAGCCACAAGCACTCAGACAACACACCACCGTGCACAAACACAGATCACACATACACACAGGTGGATGTGTGTACATGAGCACAGACACATACTAACATTCGTACTGTATGTGATACATGTGATGCACAAGCCAAAATGTACAGAAAACCACAGTCGGAAATCTCCTTCACCCTCTTGTCTTGGGACAAGTTGTTTTTGTGGTGGAACTTGAAGTAGTTAATAAAATCTATCTATAGTAAACCTTAACTATCTGCATGGATTATACGAGATAGCACAAAATGAGAAAATACTTTTTCTGAACTTACTCTTTCCTGAACCGGACCAATTCAAGATTTTAGCTTCTCCCATTCAAACGCATGCTTTTAGCTTGCAGATGGGTTTAGGACTGCGTTTAACCTTTCACACTGCCCGGACTTCCAGGGTTTAGAGATCTGTGGTTTGCAAAGACCTGAGCGGCTGGGGAGAAGCCGGGGCTCTGCAGGCCGGGCCACTGACAAATCAGGTCCTCGAGGCAACAGAGCCGCAGGGTTTTTATTCTGCTGAGTGGTTTTCATTCCAATCGTCTAATCAGGGACTGTTTACACCCAGGGACAATAAGCAGACACTCACAGCGTATACACTCGTCTGAACAGAGATCATTTTAAACAAATACATGAGTGTGGAAGTAGCCTGAGCGGAGCAGTGACTGAGCTGCTTCAGCTGAGCGGCTCATTATCGACAGTTATTGAGGTGCAACTGCCCATCAGGCCGAACTGCTCAGCAAACGTTTGTGTGAGCGGATCAAGTTCTAGGAAGACTGATTCGTTTTGCATCACGAGTTTGGAGGTAGAAGAGATGCCGGACAGATAACATTTACGTATATCACAGTAAATGCAATTACAATTAGACAACACACACACACACACATGCAGCAGTTAAAATTGGTTGAAGACAATAGGGGAGAGAGGCAGGCAGAGTGCTGCAAGCGCATAAAAAGAGTGTGTGAGACTGCAAGTGGAGCAGGTGGGAGGAAAGAGAGGAGATAAGACTGATAGAACAAAAAGTAGTAAAATGCATGCACAGAGGAGTCATTAATCTTAGAGATGCCTCCTTCCTCTCCTGCTAAATTGCCTGCTATTTATAGACTGTCATCGGGTCTGCACCCGCGTGTCGGGATGTTCTCATTGGTCCTGGGAGAGGTCAGGGGTCAAGTGATTTAACTCCAACGGCAGACTGTGTGTCTAGTTTGTTTGTTTGTGTGTGTGTGTGTGGGAGAGTGGGTGGGAGTGGGAGTGAGGGAGAAACAAAGTGTGTGAAATGATTTAACTCTGCTCTGTATGTGTGTCTCCTGCGGCTTCATTATCTAAGCTGGAGAATCACACACTGAGGCAGCAGAATCACCTTTTAATGGGACTATTTTCAGCAAAATGGAATGGAAGGAAATAAGGCAACACACACACACACACACACACACACTCCAGTGAAATAAGACATTGAAAATGCGCAACATTCTTCACAGAGATGTCTGAACAACAACAGCTTGCTGCGTTGTCACTAACCAGTAGGTTGTACACATTCAGCCAGAGACTTTTGCACCAACTTCAATCGATTCTGTCCTTTCCTGACTGCTGTGTGTTTGTACTGTGCGTTGTGATGTCTGGCTTTCCTGCACATGTGTGACACAAAGTGCAATTTTAAAGGGTGTGCATCACTTCTATAAACGTGTGCACCAGCCCATTCGTTTGCCTGACGTCTGCCTGTGCAACTTGCATGTTAAACAAGTGCTGCGACCAACAAAAAGTCTGCAGAGGAGATTCATTGAATTGGCTTGAACGAACAGCTCAACATTTTCGGAAATACTTAGAATTGTTTTCTAGCTGAGTTAGTTGAAGAGATCAATACCAATTTCATGTCAGCCCGTTAAACGTGACATCATAAAGCCAGGGGACGGTTGGGATGGGAAGCTTCGCGTAGCACAAAGAGCGAACACTGAGAAACAGCCTGCTTGTGTCTGAGGGAAACAAAATCCACCCACAAGCACCTGGTCTACACATTTTATCTTATTTCTGTAATCTGTGTACGTGTGACATTGGAAAAAAACAGGGATTTAATGAGGATTTGTGCCTTGTGCTAGTTTTTGGTCAAGAACAATTGATTAAACAGCAGATATGCTGGAAGATGGATTTGTTTCAACTGTGTCCCCTTGTTTTCCGACTTTGGGCGAACGAGCTGCTGACTGTTATTTTGTATTTACTGTACAGACACGAGCAGTTGGCGGTTTGTTCACTTTTACCTCCCAAAAAAAAGTTCACAATGCAGAACCAGAGTATTATATACTTAAATTTAAAAATAGATGGATACTGAGTCATTAATATCTGCTTTGGAATCACTGCAATTGAAGTTTGTTTTCCTGGGATTACTTTCTGCTGAAGAAATATGCAGTTCTGTAGATGAAAGTGACGCCGTTTATCTCGCTGTATATTTCAATGAAATGTTTCAGTGTTGCCTGTTTAAAAGGATTAAACCACTGTGTCCTTCTCCTGCTAAATGTCCAGTAAGCATGCAGAGCCATGAGCTCATACAGTCGCATCCCCAAAGGAGAGACAACGGAAAAAATAAGCTACAGCTGCAAATGAATTTTAGGGAGTCAAATCCACATGGAGGCTCAAAAAGTTTCCAAGTCGCTCATCAGTGTCACAGCTCAGTTCCATGCCGAGCCCAGGCTGCCAGTGTCCTGCAGGGACAACTGTTGTCACGACAACCAGAGCACATGTGACAGCCAATCAGATGAAATCCCCCGGCCCACGTCAGGTCCCATGATGTCTGCACTTCGCTCGCAATAAATACATTTTTTGTGTGTGTGTGTGTGTGTGTGTGTGTGTGTGTGTTGGGTAACAACTTGCCTGTTGGCTGTGGTGTCCATCTTGGCTGTGTCATACACTGACCTGTCTGTAGTGATGGTATGTGACACCCCTCTGCATCTCTGTGTGTGTGTGTGTGTGTCTGGATTGTTATGTGACATCACAGATTTAGGTTTCAAGTAGTTTCATGGTTCAAATTTTTTTTAAATATGGACAATTTTATGTTTATGCTTAATTATAAGTGCATCCTGTGTGTGTGTGTGTGTGTGTGTGTGTGTGTGAAAGGCCTCCTCCTCAGGGGAACACGGTTTGGATCTGCTTCTGCCTCATGGCTGCAGTGTGAGGACCTGCTGAGATTCAATAAGTTGTTGGAGACTAAGAGTGAGAGAACACCAGAGAATAACTGTGGGTGGAATGAAGGGTAAAGGTTTGAGCGTCACTAAGTCACAGCTCAGACCAGGTGATCAACATCCATCCTGAGTGATCCAATCACAAGTGGTCGATGCTACGATGCAGATCTGAATGTGTCTGAACGCATCCTGAGATCTGAGACTCTGTGTTTGTATAATGATGAGACACTGGACTGAAATACAATCAATATATTTTATTTACACTGTAACAGACAACAGTTAATCAAGGTATACAAATCATTATAAATATTAAAAGTATTAAAAGGTAGTAAAATGGAGTAAAAATATAACAGTATTAAAAAGTATTCAACTGTAATAAAATGTAGTTAAATGTGGTAACAAAATTATACAGTATTGAAAAGCTTTGAAATGTAGTAAAATATTACACAGTATTAAAAAAGTATTTAAACCATGAAATGTACTAAAAAGTAGTAAAAACATATTTGTACAATGTATGATAAAATAGAAAAACACCAATAAAGAAATAAGTAAATAAACAATTCAGTCCTAAACTTTCGGACGGCAGCAGTTTATGAGGCTTGAGAAGAATTTTCTAATTCTTCTCAGCAGCTTTCTCGTGCCGCCCGAGGAGGCTGTGGCTGCAGCGGTGACAGGACTCAAGGAGACTTTCTCCCTGGTGTCATTATTTCTGAAGAACCAGGAGGCCGAGGTATCTCTGGGGTCGACAGGCGGGTCATAACACCAGAACATTTCCATCCTGGTGGCATCATCTATGGACGAGCAGACCGAGATATCTCTGGAGTTGATACTCAGGTCAGAACTCGAGGAGACTTCCTCACTGGTGTCATCCTCTCCGATGGACGAGCAGACCGAGATATCTCCTGAGTCGATCATCAGGTCAGAACACCAGGACAGTTCACTGGTGGCACTTGTGGAGTCTAGAGCCTCCACAGAATCCCTGGACACTTGGTCCATGGAGCCAGAGCAGCCGCCGTCTGTGATTGAACCGTGGACGGTGTCCTCGGTTGGGCAGACCCTCATTGCTTCTTGGGAGGTGGTCAGACTGGATGAAGAAAGACAATCAATTAGTAAATCAGTCACTCAGTCAATTCATTAAAACCATCTGTCCATCCAACCTGATGGGTTTAGTTCCAGTGTGAAAGGACAGTGGTCACTTACTAGTCTCTGCTGTGGACGTCCTCCCTCAGGTGGCTCATAGAAATGAAGGGCAGCTCCAGAGCTTGACGAGGAGAGATCCTCTCATCCCCGTCAAGATGCAGCAGCCCCTCCAACAGAGACACAAAGGCCATGCGGTCTTCCATCTCAGCTGCCCCCAACTTTGGATGGATCTGGATTTGAAAACAGGTTTCAGGTCAGATGATCCAGCTCCTGATTGACAGATAAATAACTGGTACAGATCCAGTCTTTACTGGTACAACACATGAGAGAGTACTCACATGAATCAGGCCGTTGAGGGAGTTCGGCAGCTCGATGACGCTCTCCTCTTCCTCTGTTTCCATGTTGTTAACAGCCGTGAATTCTTCTGCAGTCTGAAGGAACAAAAAGAAACAAAGATGAGAACAGGGCAGTATGATTTAAAAATGCTCCAACAAAATTCCCAAACATAGAAGAACATGTTTACTCTACCATCAGTCTCCATGATGGACTGTCTTCACCCTCCTCTTTGATGAAGAACTGCTTGCTGTACTTTCCAGCACGGAGCAGGTGGTCCTGCGGCTGGCCCAGCACTGTTACCATGTTCTTCATCTGCAGACAGAATACACATCATGAGAATCACATCCACTTACATTCTCTACGAAAATGAAAAATATATAAAAATCCATTTGGTTGGATGATAAATACCATTTGATATTTGCATTCGATGGAGAACAGGTTTTGAGCCACGTACAGGAATGCCAGTACGCACCCGACCCCCCACACATCGACGGCCTCGGAGAAAGGAAGACCCAGAGCGATCTCTGGAGGCCTGAGAAGGAAAGACATGAGCCACAGATGAACAATCTGTAGAAACGTTTCAGGGCAGAGAAAATAATGTTGCTAAAGAGATGCTGTGCAGGATGAACTCACATGTACCACCACGACTGGATGTCCATCCCCAGCTTGTCTTGGGACGCCATCATGGCGCAGCCAAAGTCAATTAACTTAACCCTGTGTGGCTGATCGCTCATGTTAACGAACATAACGTTGTCCGGTTTTATGTCCATGTGCAGTACGCCGAGACCCTTCAGGGCATCCAAGGCCACCAGGAGCTGCAGGGACACAAAGAATACACAACATTTAGAATGTTTCTTTCCCATGTTCTGTTGTTGGGTGTTAGGTTTAGGTTTCGTGGATCTCTCTAACAAAAGAGTGTTGGTTTCATGATGCATTGATCTACATACCTGCTTGGCAACTGGGCGGATCTCATGAAGAGGATAGTACTGCCACTCTCGCTGCTCTAGCAGGTCATAGAGACTGATGTCCAGCCTCTCAAACACCAAACAGGTCTGTTCCAGGTGCTGGAATTCTTCGTGGAACTTGACTATGTTGGTGAGATCCGCATCCAGGCCACTGATGACGTTCAGCATGGTAACCTGAAGAGAGAAGAGGAGACGGGATAAGACAACACTATCGACAGTTTGTGATCAGCTCCATGTTCTGATGGAGCAGACAACACCTGAGCACAGGAATATAAACAAAGACTTCAGTCTCCTACCTCCTGCTCAGTGTCCTGGGCGACCTGGGTCTCCTTCAGGATTTTCACAGCCACGATCTGTTCGGTCCTGAGGTTCACGGACGAGACGATTGTTCCAAACCTGCCTTTCCCTAGAAAGCTCAGGACCGAATAGGAGGAAGAGCTGCTGTGCAGCTTCTGGCCGGCCTGAGCGGCAAGTACTGTCAGGGAAACTGTGGAGAGAGATGGTGGAGACAGAATATGTGACGTGGGTGTTTTCAGTGTGAGAGATTCATTCAGTCAACACAATATGAACAAACGCACAACAGGAGTCACATGTCTTTGTCTTTCTGCAGTTGTCATTTTAAGACCATGTGAAGACTAAAAATATGACCGACATTGTTTTGATTTCCCGACGACTTAAGTTATTTCTGTTTTCAGTCAACAGATCAGACAAGATAATGTTGATGCTGTAGATAAAACAGCAAAAACCTCATTGGCCTCAAGTAACAAACTGTTTTCAGAGTCTTACCTGAGGCAGCAGAATCTTCTGTCGTTTCCCAAGATGACATGATGTCCAGTATTTGTAGTTCAACAATGACAAGCTGAGAATCGATCTGTGATCCAGACTCTTCTTGCTTGTGTAGACACACTGTATCTCTATCTATCAAAGGTGAACTGAGCCCGTCCATCGTAGCCCTGCTGCTGTGACATCACACCACCTGTGTTGTCTTTGATATCATAGCCCTGCTGCTGTGACATCACACCACCTGTGTTGTCTTTGATATCATAGCCCTGCTGCTGTGACATCACACCACCTTTGTTGTCTTTGATGTTGTTGTTTTTTTAAATTAAAATTCAAACAAACTTTATTGGTCCACGGTGAACAAAACAAAAATATATATCAATTGAAAAGATAAAACAGCAACGTGTTTGAAATGTAATAAATAATAACATGTATCTGTGTGTGTGTGTGTGTGTGTGTGTGTGTTTAGTCATTCATGACACTGTACATCATGCTGGTCACTGAAAGTTTTAAACCAGCCTCACACAGAGTTTGGGCCCGAACACGCATCAATCTCAATCTCACAGCCTGAACCCTCACGCCAGAACAACAACTGAATCTGTGGCACAATAACTGATCAATATCAGAATGTGCGGAGGGGTAAGCATGTTTTCGTCTTTACCTGTGGCACCAGGGTGCAGACCGACACACGGGACCTTTCTCACCCATAATCTCTTTCCAAGGATTAACAGTCCACCTTCAAACTTTATCTCTCTCACCAGTGTACAGAGAAGGTGACACGCACGCTGACTGCTGCCATTGGAGGTCACATTAGTCTTAATTCTAAAAAGCCTGGTGGAGCTGAAAGGCCTCCTCCTCAGGGGAACACGGTTTGGATCTGCTTCTGCCTCATGGCTGCAGTGTGAGGACCTGCTGAGATTCAATAAGTTGTTGGAGACTAAGAGTGAGAGAACACCAGAGAATAACTGTGGGTGGAATGAAGGGTAAAGGTTTGAGCGTCACTAAGTCACAGCTCAGACCAGGTGATCAACATCCATCCTGAGTGATCCAATCACAAGTGGTCGATGCTACGATGCAGATCTGAATGTGTCTGAACGCATCCTGAGATCTGAGACTCTGTGTTTGTATAATGATGAGACACTGGACTGAAATACAATCAATATATTTTATTTACACTGTAACAGACAACAGTTAATCAAGGTATACAAATCATTATAAATATTAAAAGTATTAAAAGGTAGTAAAATGGAGTAAAAATATAACAGTATTAAAAAGTATTCAACTGTAATAAAATGTAGTTAAATGTGGTAACAAAATTATACAGTATTGAAAAGCTTTGAAATGTAGTAAAATATTACACAGTATTAAAAAAGTATTTAAACCATGAAATGTACTAAAAAGTAGTAAAAACATATTTGTACAATGTATGATAAAATAGAAAAACACCAATAAAGAAATAAGTAAATAAACAATTCAGTCCTAAACTTTCGGACGGCAGCAGTTTATGAGGCTTGAGAAGAACTTTCTAATTCTTCTCAGCAGCTTTCTCGTGCCGCCCGAGGAGGCTGTGGTTGCAGCGGTGACTGGACTCAAGGAGACTTTCTCCCTGGTGTCATTATTTCTGAAGAACCAGGAGGCCGAGGTATCTCTGGGGTCGACAGGTGGGTCATAACACCAGAACATTTCCATCCTGGTGGCATCATCTATGGACGAGCAGACCGAGATATCTCTGGAGTTGATACTCAGGTCAGAACTCGAGGAGACTTCCTCACTGGTGTCATCCTCTCCGATGGACGAGCAGACCGAGATATCTCCTGAGTCGATCATCAGGTCAGAACACCAGGACAGTTCACTGGTGGCACTTGTGGAGTCTAGAGCCTCCACAGAATCCCTGGACACTTGGTCCATGGAGCCAGAGCAGCCGCCGTCTGTGATTGAACCGTGGACGGTGTCCTCGGTTGGGCAGACCCTCATTGCTTCTTGGGAGGTGGTCAGACTGGATGAAGAAAGACAATCAATTAGTAAATCAGTCACTCAGTCAATTCATTAAAACCATCTGTCCATCCAACCTGATGGGTTTAGTTCCAGTGTGAAAGGACAGTGGTCACTTACTAGTCTCTGCTGTGGACGTCCTCCCTCAGGTGGCTCATAGAAATGAAGGGCAGCTCCAGAGCTTGACGAGGAGAGATCCTCTCATCCCCGTCAAGATGCAGCAGCCCCTCCAACAGAGACACAAAGGCCATGCGGTCTTCCATCTCAGCTGCCCCCAACTTTGGATGGATCTGGATTTGAAAACAGGTTTCAGGTCAGATGATCCAGCTCCTGATTGACAGATAAATAACTGGTACAGATCCAGTCTTTACTGGTACAACACATGAGAGAGTACTCACATGAATCAGGCCGTTGAGGGAGTTCGGCAGCTCGATGACGCTCTCCTCTTCCTCTGTTTCCATGTTGTTAACAGCCGTGAATTCTTCTGCAGTCTGAAGGAACAAAAAGAAACAAAGATGAGAACAGGGCAGTATGATTTAAAAATGCTCCAACAAAATTCCCAAACATAGAAGAACATGTTTACTCTACCATCAGTCTCCATGATGGACTGTCTTCACCCTCCTCTTCGATGAAGAACTGCTTGCTGTACTTTCCAGCACGGAGCAGGTGGTCCTGCGGCTGGCCCAGCACTGTCACCATGTTCTTCATCTGCAGACAGAATACACATCATGAGAATCACATCCACTTACATTCTCTACGAAAATGAAAAATATATAAAAATCCATTTGGTTGGATGATAAATACCATTTGATATTTGCATTCGATGGAGAACAGGTTTTGAGCCACGTACAGGAATGCCAGTACGCACCCGACCCCCCACACATCGACGGCCTCGGAGAAAGGAAGACCCAGAGCGATCTCTGGAGGCCTGAGAAGGAAAGACATGAGCCACAGATGAACAATCTGTAGAAACGTTTCAGGGCAGAGAAAATAATGTTGCTAAACAGATGCTGTGCAGGATGAACTCACATGTACCACCACGACTGGATGTCCATCCCCAGCTTGTCTTGGGACGCCATCATGGCGCAGCCAAAGTCAATTAACTTAACCCTGTGTGGCTGATCGCTCATGTTAACGAACATAACGTTGTCCGGTTTTATGTCCATGTGCAGTACGCCGAGACCCTTCAGGGCATCCAAGGCCACCAGGAGCTGCAGGGACACAAAGAATACACAACATTTAGAATGTTTCTTTCCCATGTTCTGTTGTTGGGTGTTAGGTTTAGGTTTCGTGGATCTCTCTAACAAAAGAGTGTTGGTTTCATGATGCATTGATCTACATACCTGCTTGGCAACTGGGCGGATCTCATGAAGAGGATAGTACTGCCACTCTCGCTGCTCTAGCAGGTCATAGAGACTGATGTCCAGCCTCTCAAACACCAAACAGGTCTGTTCCAGGTGCTGGAATTCTTCGTGGAACTTGACTATGTTGGTGAGATCCGCATCCAGGCCACTGATGACGTTCAGCATGGTAACCTGAAGAGAGAAGAGGAGACGGGATAAGACAACACTATCGACAGTTTGTGATCAGCTCCATGTTCTGATGGAGCAGACAACACCTGAGCACAGGAATATAAACAAAGACTTCAGTCTCCTACCTCCTGCTCAGTGTCCTGGGCGACCTGGGTCTCCTTCAGGATTTTCACAGCCACGATCTGTTCGGTCCTGAGGTTCACGGACGAGACGATTGTTCCAAACCTGCCTTTCCCTAGAAAGCTCAGGACCGAATAGGAGGAAGAGCTGCTGTGCAGCTTCTGGCCGGCCTGAGCGGCAAGTACTGTCAGGGAAACTGTGGAGAGAGATGGTGGAGACAGAATATGTGACGTGGGTGTTTTCAGTGTGAGAGATTCATTCAGTCAACACAATATGAACAAACGCACAACAGGAGTCACATGTCTTTGTCTTTCTGCAGTTGTCATTTTAAGACCATGTGAAGACTAAAAATATGACCGACATTGTTTTGATTTCCCGACGACTTAAGTTATTTCTGTTTTCAGTCAACAGATCAGACAAGATAATGTTGATGCTGTAGATAAAACAGCAAAAACCTCATTGGCCTCAAGTAACAAACTGTTTTCAGAGTCTTACCTGAGGCAGCAGAATCTTCTGTCGTTTCCCAAGATGACATGATGTCCAGTATTTGTAGTTCAACAATGACAAGCTGAGAATCGATCTGTGATCCAGACTCTTCTTGCTTGTGTAGACACACTGTATCTCTATCTATCAAAGGTGAACTGAGCCCGTCCATCGTAGCCCTGCTGCTGTGACATCACACCACCTGTGTTGTCTTTGATATCATAGCCCTGCTGCTGTGACATCACACCACCTGTGTTGTCTTTGATATCATAGCCCTGCTGCTGTGACATCACACCACCTGTGTTGTCTTTGATATCATAGCCCTGCTGCTGTGACATCACACCACCTTTGTTGTCTTTGATGTTGTTGTTTTTTTAAATTAAAATTCAAACAAACTTTATTGGTCCACGGTGAACAAAACAAAAATATATATCAATTGAAAAGATAAAACAGCAACGTGTTTGAAATGTAATAAATAATAACATGTATCTGTGTGTGTGTGTGTGTGTGTGTGTGTGTTTAGTCATTCATGACACTGTACATCATGCTGGTCACTGAAAGTTTTAAACCAGCCTCACACAGAGTTTGGGCCCGAACACGCATCAATCTCAATCTCACAGCCTGAACCCTCACGCCAGAACAACAACTGAATCTGTGGCACAATAACTGATCAATATCAGAATGTGCGGAGGGGTAAGCATGTTTTCGTCTTTACCTGTGGCACCAGGGTGCAGACCGACACACGGGACCTTTCTCACCCATAATCTCTTTCCAAGGATTAACAGTCCACCTTCAAACTTTATCTCTCTCACCAGTGTACAGAGAAGGTGACACGCACGCTGACTGCTGCCATTGGAGGTCACATTAGTCTTAATTCTAAAAAGCCTGGTGGAGCTGAAAGGCCTCCTCCTCAGGGGAACACGGTTTGGATCTGCTTCTGCCTCATGGCTGCAGTGTGAGGACCTGCTGAGATTCAATAAGTTGTTGGAGACTAAGAGTGAGAGAACACCAGAGAATAACTGTGGGTGGAATGAAGGGTAAAGGTTTGAGCGTCACTAAGTCACAGCTCAGACCAGGTGATCAACATCCATCCTGAGTGATCCAATCACAAGTGGTCGATGCTACGATGCAGATCTGAATGTGTCTGAACGCATCCTGAGATCTGAGACTCTGTGTTTGTATAATGATGAGACACTGGACTGAAATACAATCAATATATTTTATTTACACTGTAACAGACAACAGTTAATCAAGGTATACAAATCATTATAAATATTAAAAGTATTAAAAGGTAGTAAAATGGAGTAAAAATATAACAGTATTAAAAAGTATTCAACTGTAATAAAATGTAGTTAAATGTGGTAACAAAATTATACAGTATTGAAAAGCTTTGAAATGTAGTAAAATATTACACAGTATTAAAAAAGTATTTAAACCATGAAATGTACTAAAAAGTAGTAAAAACATATTTGTACAATGTATGATAAAATAGAAAAACACCAATAAAGAAATAAGTAAATAAACAATTCAGTCCTAAACTTTCGGACGGCAGCAGTTTATGAGGCTTGAGAAGAATTTTCTAATTCTTCTCAGCAGCTTTCTCGTGCCGCCCGAGGAGGCTGTGGCTGCAGCGGTGACTGGACTCAAGGAGACTTTCTCCCTGGTGTCATTATTTCTGAAGAACCAGGAGGCCGAGGTATCTCTGGGGTCGACAGGCGGGTCATAACACCAGAACATTTCCATCCTGGTGGCATCATCTATGGACGAGCAGACCGAGATATCTCTGGAGTTGATACTCAGGTCAGAACTCGAGGAGACTTCCTCACTGGTGTCATCCTCTCCGATGGACGAGCAGACCGAGATATCTCCTGAGTCGATCATCAGGTCAGAACACCAGGACAGTTCACTGGTGGCACTTGTGGAGTCTAGAGCCTCCACAGAATCCCTGGACACTTGGTCCATGGAGCCAGAGCAGCCGCCGTCTGTGATTGAACCGTGGACGGTGTCCTCGGTTGGGCAGACCCTCATTGCTTCTTGGGAGGTGGTCAGACTGGATGAGGAAAGACAATCAATTAGAAAATCAGTCACTCAGTCAATTCATTAAAACCATCTGTCCATCCAACCTGATGGGTTTAGTTCCAGTGTGAAAGGACAGTGGTCACTTACTAGTCTCTGCTGTGGACGTCCTCCCTCAGGTGGCTCATAGAAATGAAGGGCAGCTCCAGAGCTTGACGAGGAGAGATCCTCTCATCCCCGTCAAGATGCAGCAGCCCCTCCAACAGAGACACAAAGGCCATGCGGTCTTCCATCTCAGCTGCCCCCAACTTTGGATGGATCTGGATTTGAAAACAGGTTTCAGGTCAGATGATCCAGCTCCTGATTGACAGATAAATAACTGGTACAGATCCAGTCTTTACTGGTACAACACATGAGAGAGTACTCACATGAATCAGGCCGTTGAGGGAGTTCGGCAGCTCGATGACGCTCTCCTCTTCCTCTGTTTCCATGTTGTTAACAGCCGTGAATTCTTCTGCAGTCTGAAGGAACAAAAAGAAACAAAGATGAGAACAGGGCAGTATGATTTAAAAATGCTCCAACAAAATTCCCAAACATAGAAGAACATGTTTACTCTACCATCAGTCTCCATGATGGACTGTCTTCACCCTCCTCTTTGATGAAGAACTGCTTGCTGTACTTTCCAGCACGGAGCAGGTGGTCCTGCGGCTGGCCCAGCACTGTTCACCATGTTCTTCATCTGCAGACAGAATACACATCATGAGAATCACATCCACTTACATTCTCTACGAAAATGAAAAATATATAAAAATCCATTTGGTTGGATGATAAATACCATTTGATATTTGCATTCGATGGAGAACAGGTTTTGAGCCACGTACAGGAATGCCAGTACGCACCCGACCCCCCACACATCGACGGCCTCGGAGAAAGGAAGACCCAGAGCGATCTCTGGAGGCCTGAGAAGGAAAGACATGAGCCACAGATGAACAATCTGTAGAAACGTTTCAGGGCAGAGAAAATAATGTTGCTAAACAGATGCTGTGCAGGATGAACTCACATGTACCACCACGACTGGATGTCCATCCCCAGCTTGTCTTGGGACGCCATCATGGCGCAGCCAAAGTCAATTAACTTAACCCTGTGTGGCTGATCGCTCATGTTAACGAACATAACGTTGTCCGGTTTTATGTCCATGTGCAGTACGCCGAGACCCTTCAGGGCATCCAAGGCCACCAGGAGCTGCAGGGACACAAAGAATACACAACATTTAGAATGTTTCTTTCCCATGTTCTGTTGTTGGGTGTTAGGTTTAGGTTTCGTGGATCTCTCTAACAAAAGAGTGTTGGTTTCATGATGCATTGATCTACATACCTGCTTGGCAACTGGGCGGATCTCATGAAGAGGATAGTACTGCCACTCTCGCTGCTCTAGCAGGTCATAGAGACTGATGTCCAGCCTCTCAAACACCAAACAGGTCTGTTCCAGGTGCTGGAATTCTTCGTGGAACTTGACTATGTTGGTGAGATCCGCATCCAGGCCACTGATGACGTTCAGCATGGTAACCTGAAGAGAGAAGAGGAGACGGGATAAGACAACACTATCGACAGTTTGTGATCAGCTCCATGTTCTGATGGAGCAGACAACACCTGAGCACAGGAATATAAACAAAGACTTCAGTCTCCTACCTCCTGCTCAGTGTCCTGGGCGACCTGGGTCTCCTTCAGGATTTTCACAGCCACGATCTGTTCGGTCCTGAGGTTCACGGACGAGACGATTGTTCCAAACCTGCCTTTCCCTAGAAAGCTCAGGACCGAATAGGAGGAAGAGCTGCTGTGCAGCTTCTGGCCGGCCTGAGCGGCAAGTACTGTCAGGGAAACTGTGGAGAGAGATGGTGGAGACAGAATATGTGACGTGGGTGTTTTCAGTGTGAGAGATTCATTCAGTCAACACAATATGAACAAACGCACAACAGGAGTCACATGTCTTTGTCTTTCTGCAGTTGTCATTTTAAGACCATGTGAAGACTAAAAATATGACCGACATTGTTTTGATTTCCCGACGACTTAAGTTATTTCTGTTTTCAGTCAACAGATCAGACAAGATAATGTTGATGCTGTAGATAAAACAGCAAAAACCTCATTGGCCTCAAGTAACAAACTGTTTTCAGAGTCTTACCTGAGGCAGCAGAATCTTCTGTCGTTTCCCAAGATGACATGATGTCCAGTATTTGTAGTTCAACAATGACAAGCTGAGAATCGATCTGTGATCCAGACTCTTCTTGCTTGTGTAGACACACTGTATCTCTATCTATCAAAGGTGAACTGAGCCCGTCCATCGTAGCCCTGCTGCTGTGACATCACACCACCTGTGTTGTCTTTGATATCATAGCCCTGCTGCTGTGACATCACACCACCTGTGTTGTCTTTGATATCATAGCCCTGCTGCTGTGACATCACACCACCTTTGTTGTCTTTGATGTTGTTGTTTTTTTAAATTAAAATTCAAACAAACTTTATTGGTCCACGGTGAACAAAACAAAAATATATATCAATTGAAAAGATAAAACAGCAACGTGTTTGAAATGTAATAAATAATAACATGTATCTGTGTGTGTGTGTGTGTGTGTGTGTGTGTTTAGTCATTCATGACACTGTACATCATGCTGGTCACTGAAAGTTTTAAACCAGCCTCACACAGAGTTTGGGCCCGAACACGCATCAATCTCAATCTCACAGCCTGAACCCTCACGCCAGAACAACAACTGAATCTGTGGCACAATAACTGATCAATATCAGAATGTGCGGAGGGGTAAGCATGTTTTCGTCTTTACCTGTGGCACCAGGGTGCAGACCGACACACGGGACCTTTCTCACCCATAATCTCTTTCCAAGGATTAACAGTCCACCTTCAAACTTTATCTCTCTCACCAGTGTACAGAGAAGGTGACACGCACGCTGACTGCTGCCATTGGAGGTCACATTAGTCTTAATTCTAAAAAGCCTGGTGGAGCTGAAAGGCCTCCTCCTCAGGGGAACACGGTTTGGATCTGCTTCTGCCTCATGGCTGCAGTGTGAGGACCTGCTGAGATTCAATAAGTTGTTGGAGACTAAGAGTGAGAGAACACCAGAGAATAACTGTGGGTGGAATGAAGGGTAAAGGTTTGAGCGTCACTAAGTCACAGCTCAGACCAGGTGATCAACATCCATCCTGAGTGATCCAATCACAAGTGGTCGATGCTACGATGCAGATCTGAATGTGTCTGAACGCATCCTGAGATCTGAGACTCTGTGTTTGTATAATGATGAGACACTGGACTGAAATACAATCAATATATTTTATTTACACTGTAACAGACAACAGTTAATCAAGGTATACAAATCATTATAAATATTAAAAGTATTAAAAGGTAGTAAAATGGAGTAAAAATATAACAGTATTAAAAAGTATTCAACTGTAATAAAATGTAGTTAAATGTGGTAACAAAATTATACAGTATTGAAAAGCTTTGAAATGTAGTAAAATATTACACAGTATTAAAAAAGTATTTAAACCATGAAATGTACTAAAAAGTAGTAAAAACATATTTGTACAATGTATGATAAAATAGAAAAACACCAATAAAGAAATAAGTAAATAAACAATTCAGTCCTAAACTTTCGGACGGCAGCAGTTTATGAGGCTTGAGAAGAATTTTCTAATTCTTCTCAGCAGCTTTCTCGTGCCGCCCGAGGAGGCTGTGGCTGCAGCGGTGACTGGACTCAAGGAGACTTTCTCCCTGGTGTCATTATTTCTGAAGAACCAGGAGGCCGAGGTATCTCTGGGGTCGACAGGCGGGTCATAACACCAGAACATTTCCATCCTGGTGGCATCATCTATGGACGAGCAGACCGAGATATCTCTGGAGTTGATACTCAGGTCAGAACTCGAGGAGACTTCCTCACTGGTGTCATCCTCTCCGATGGACGAGCAGACCGAGATATCTCCTGAGTCGATCATCAGGTCAGAACACCAGGACAGTTCACTGGTGGCACTTGTGGAGTCTAGAGCCTCCACAGAATCCCTGGACACTTGGTCCATGGAGCCAGAGCAGCCGCCGTCTGTGATTGAACCGTGGACGGTGTCCTCGGTTGGGCAGACCCTCATTGCTTCTTGGGAGGTGGTCAGACTGGATGAGGAAAGACAATCAATTAGAAAATCAGTCACTCAGTCAATTCATTAAAACCATCTGTCCATCCAACCTGATGGGTTTAGTTCCAGTGTGAAAGGACAGTGGTCACTTACTAGTCTCTGCTGTGGACGTCCTCCCTCAGGTGGCTCATAGAAATGAAGGGCAGCTCCAGAGCTTGACGAGGAGAGATCCTCTCATCCCCGTCAAGATGCAGCAGCCCCTCCAACAGAGACACAAAGGCCATGCGGTCTTCCATCTCAGCTGCCCCCAACTTTGGATGGATCTGGATTTGAAAACAGGTTTCAGGTCAGATGATCCAGCTCCTGATTGACAGATAAATAACTGGTACAGATCCAGTCTTTACTGGTACAACACATGAGAGAGTACTCACATGAATCAGGCCGTTGAGGGAGTTCGGCAGCTCGATGACGCTCTCCTCTTCCTCTGTTTCCATGTTGTTAACAGCCGTGAATTCTTCTGCAGTCTGAAGGAACAAAAAGAAACAAAGATGAGAACAGGGCAGTATGATTTAAAAATGCTCCAACAAAATTCCCAAACATAGAAGAACATGTTTACTCTACCATCAGTCTCCATGATGGACTGTCTTCACCCTCCTCTTTGATGAAGAACTGCTTGCTGTACTTTCCAGCACGGAGCAGGTGGTCCTGCGGCTGGCCCAGCACTGTCACCATGTTCTTCATCTGCAGACAGAATACACATCATGAGAATCACATCCACTTACATTCTCTACGAAAATGAAAAATATATAAAAATCCATTTGGTTGGATGATAAATACCATTTGATATTTGCATTCGATGGAGAACAGGTTTTGAGCCACGTACAGGAATGCCAGTACGCACCCGACCCCCCACACATCGACGGCCTCGGAGAAAGGAAGACCCAGAGCGATCTCTGGAGGCCTGAGAAGGAAAGACATGAGCCACAGATGAACAATCTGTAGAAACGTTTCAGGGCAGAGAAAATAATGTTGCTAAACAGATGCTGTGCAGGATGAACTCACATGTACCACCACGACTGGATGTCCATCCCCAGCTTGTCTTGGGACGCCATCATGGCGCAGCCAAAGTCAATTAACTTAACCCTGTGTGGCTGATCGCTCATGTTAACGAACATAACGTTGTCCGGTTTTATGTCCATGTGCAGTACGCCGAGACCCTTCAGGGCATCCAAGGCCACCAGGAGCTGCAGGGACACAAAGAATACACAACATTTAGAATGTTTCTTTCCCATGTTCTGTTGTTGGGTGTTAGGTTTAGGTTTCGTGGATCTCTCTAACAAAAGAGTGTTGGTTTCATGATGCATTGATCTACATACCTGCTTGGCAACTGGGCGGATCTCATGAAGAGGATAGTACTGCCACTCTCGCTGCTCTAGCAGGTCATAGAGACTGATGTCCAGCCTCTCAAACACCAAACAGGTCTGTTCCAGGTGCTGGAATTCTTCGTGGAACTTGACTATGTTGGTGAGATCCGCATCCAGGCCACTGATGACGTTCAGCATGGTAACCTGAAGAGAGAAGAGGAGACGGGATAAGACAACACTATCGACAGTTTGTGATCAGCTCCATGTTCTGATGGAGCAGACAACACCTGAGCACAGGAATATAAACAAAGACTTCAGTCTCCTACCTCCTGCTCAGTGTCCTGGGCGACCTGGGTCTCCTTCAGGATTTTCACAGCCACGATCTGTTCGGTCCTGAGGTTCACGGACGAGACGATTGTTCCAAACCTGCCTTTCCCTAGAAAGCTCAGGACCGAATAGGAGGAAGAGCTGCTGTGCAGCTTCTGGCCGGCCTGAGCGGCAAGTACTGTCAGGGAAACTGTGGAGAGAGATGGTGGAGACAGAATATGTGACGTGGGTGTTTTCAGTGTGAGAGATTCATTCAGTCAACACAATATGAACAAACGCACAACAGGAGTCACATGTCTTTGTCTTTCTGCAGTTGTCATTTTAAGACCATGTGAAGACTAAAAATATGACCGACATTGTTTTGATTTCCCGACGACTTAAGTTATTTCTGTTTTCAGTCAACAGATCAGACAAGATAATGTTGATGCTGTAGATAAAACAGCAAAAACCTCATTGGCCTCAAGTAACAAACTGTTTTCAGAGTCTTACCTGAGGCAGCAGAATCTTCTGTCGTTTCCCAAGATGACATGATGTCCAGTATTTGTAGTTCAACAATGACAAGCTGAGAATCGATCTGTGATCCAGACTCTTCTTGCTTGTGTAGACACACTGTATCTCTATCTATCAAAGGTGAACTGAGCCCGTCCATCGTAGCCCTGCTGCTGTGACATCACACCACCTGTGTTGTCTTTGATATCATAGCCCTGCTGCTGTGACATCACACCACCTGTGTTGTCTTTGATATCATAGCCCTGCTGCTGTGACATCACACCACCTTTGTTGTCTTTGATGTTGTTGTTTTTTTAAATTAAAATTCAAACAAACTTTATTGGTCCACGGTGAACAAAACAAAAATATATATCAATTGAAAAGATAAAACAGCAACGTGTTTGAAATGTAATAAATAATAACATGTATCTGTGTGTGTGTGTGTGTGTGTGTGTGTGTTTAGTCATTCATGACACTGTACATCATGCTGGTCACTGAAAGTTTTAAACCAGCCTCACACAGAGTTTGGGCCCGAACACGCATCAATCTCAATCTCACAGCCTGAACCCTCACGCCAGAACAACAACTGAATCTGTGGCACAATAACTGATCAATATCAGAATGTGCGGAGGGGTAAGCATGTTTTCGTCTTTACCTGTGGCACCAGGGTGCAGACCGACACACGGGACCTTTCTCACCCATAATCTCTTTCCAAGGATTAACAGTCCACCTTCAAACTTTATCTCTCTCACCAGTGTACAGAGAAGGTGACACGCACGCTGACTGCTGCCATTGGAGGTCACATTAGTCTTAATTCTAAAAAGCCTGGTGGAGCTGAAAGGCCTCCTCCTCAGGGGAACACGGTTTGGATCTGCTTCTGCCTCATGGCTGCAGTGTGAGGACCTGCTGAGATTCAATAAGTTGTTGGAGACTAAGAGTGAGAGAACACCAGAGAATAACTGTGGGTGGAATGAAGGGTAAAGGTTTGAGCGTCACTAAGTCACAGCTCAGACCAGGTGATCAACATCCATCCTGAGTGATCCAATCACAAGTGGTCGATGCTACGATGCAGATCTGAATGTGTCTGAACGCAATCCTGAGATCTGAGACTCTGTGTTTGTATAATGATGAGACACTGGACTGAAATACAATCAATATATTTTATTTACACTGTAACAGACAACAGTTAATCAAGGTATACAAATCATTATAAATATTAAAAGTATTAAAAGGTAGTAAAATGGAGTAAAAATATAACAGTATTAAAAAGTATTCAACTGTAATAAAATGTAGTTAAATGTGGTAACAAAATTATACAGTATTGAAAAGCTTTGAAATGTAGTAAAATATTACACAGTATTAAAAAAGTATTTAAACCATGAAATGTACAAAAAGTAGTAAAAAGTAGTAAAAACATATTTGTACAATGTATGATAAAATAGAAAAACACCAATAAAGAAATAAGTAAATAAACAATTCAGTCCTAAACTTTCGGACGGCAGCAGCTTATGAGGCTTGAGAAGAATTTTCTAATTCTTCTCAGCAGCTTTCTCGTGCCGCCCGAGGAGGCTGTGGCTGCAGCGGTGACTGGACTCAAGGAGACTTTCTCCCTGGTGTCATTATTTCTGAAGAACCAGGAGGCCGAGGTATCTCTGGGGTCGACAGGCGGGTCATAACACCAGAACATTTCCATCCTGGTGGCATCATCTATGGACGAGCAGACCGAGATATCTCTGGAGTTGATACTCAGGTCAGAACTCGAGGAGACTTCCTCACTGGTGTCATCCTCTCCGATGGACGAGCAGACCGAGATATCTCCTGAGTCGATCATCAGGTCAGAACACCAGGACAGTTCACTGGTGGCACTTGTGGAGTCTAGAGCCTCCACAGAATCCCTGGACACTTGGTCCATGGAGCCAGAGCAGCCGCCTGTCTGTGATTGAACCGTGGACGGTGTCCTCGGTTGGGCAGACCCTCATTGCTTCTTGGGAGGTGGTCAGACTGGATGAAGGAAAGACAATCAATTAGTAAATCAGTCACTCAGTCAATTCATTAAAACCATCTGTCCATCCAACCTGATGGGTTTAGTTCCAGTGTGAAAGGACAGTGGTCACTTACTAGTCTCTGCTGTGGACGTCCTCCCTCAGGTGGCTCATAGAAATGAAGGGCAGCTCCAGAGCTTGACAAGGAGAGATCCTCTCATCCCCGTAAAGATGCAGCAGCCCCTCCAACAGAGACACAAAGGCCATGCGGTCTTCCATCTCAGCCGCCCCCAACTTTGGATGGATCTGGATTTGAAAACAGGTTTCAGGTCAGATGATCCAGCTCCTGATTGACAGATAAATAACTGGTACAGATCCAGTCTTTACTGGTACAACACATGAGAGAGTACTCACATGAATCAGGTCGTTGAGGGAGTTCAGCAGCTCGATGTAGCTCTCCTGTTCCTCTGTTTCCATGTTATTAACAGCCGTGAATTCTTCTGCAGTCTGAAGGAACAAAAATAAACAACGATGAGAACAGGGCAGTATGATTTAAAAATCCTCCAACAAAATTCTCAAACATAGAAGAACATGTTTACTCTACCATCAGTCTCCATGATGGACTGTCTTCACCCTCCTCTTCGATGAAGAACTGCTTGCTGTACTTTCCAGCACGGAGCAGGTGGTCCTGCGGTTGGCCCAGCACTGTCACCATGTTCTTCATCTGCAGACAGAATACACATCATGAGAATCACATCCACTTACATTCTCCATGAAAATGAAAAATATATAAAAATCCATTTGGTTGGATGATAAATACCATTTGATATTTGCATTCAACGGAGAACAGGTTTTGAGCCATGTACAGGAACGCCAGTACGCACCCGACCCCCCACACATCGACGGCCTCGGAGAAAGGAAGACCCAGAGCGATCTCTGGAGGCCTGAGAAGGAAAGACATGAGCCACAGATGAACAATCTGTAGAAACAGTTTCAGGGCAGAGAAAATAATGTTGCTAAACAGATGCTGTGCAGGATGAACTCACATGTACCACCACGACTGGATGTCCATCCCCAGCTTGTCTTGGGACGCCATCATGGCGCAGCCAAAGTCAATTAACTTAACCCTGTGTGGCTGATCGCTCATGTTAACGAACATAACGTTGTCCGGTTTTATGTCCATGTGCAGTACGCCGAGACCCTTCAGGGCATCCAAGGCCACCAGGAGCTGCAGGGACACAAAGAATACACAACATTTAGAATGTTTCTTTCCCATGTTCTGTTGTTGGGTGTTAGGTTTAGGTTTCGTGGATCTCTCTAACAAAAGAGTGTTGGTTTCATGATGCATTGATCTACATACCTGCTTGGCAACTGGGCGGATCTCATGAAGAGGATAGTACTGCCACTCTCGCTGCTCTAGCAGGTCATAGAGACTGATGTCCAGCCTCTCAAACACCAAACAGGTCTGTTCCAGGTGCTGGAATTCTTCGTGGAACTTGACTATGTTGGTGAGATCCGCATCCAGGCCACTGATGACGTTCAGCATGGTAACCTGAAGAGAGAAGAGGAGACGGGATAAGACAACACTATCGACAGTTTGTGATCAGCTCCATGTTCTGATGGAGCAGACAACACCTGAGCACAGGAATATAAACAAAGACTTCAGTCTCCTACCTCCTGCTCAGTGTCCTGGGCGACCTGGGTCTCCTTCAGGATTTTCACAGCCACGATCTGTTCGGTCCTGAGGTTCACGGACGAGACGATTGTTCCAAACCTGCCTTTCCCTAGAAAGCTCAGGACCGAATAGGAGGAAGAGCTGCTGTGCAGCTTCTGGCCGGCCTGAGCGGCAAGTACTGTCAGGGAAACTGTGGAGAGAGATGGTGGAGACAGAATATGTGACGTGGGTGTTTTCAGTGTGAGAGATTCATTCAGTCAACACAATATGAACAAACGCACAACAGGAGTCACATGTCTTTGTCTTTCTGCAGTTGTCATTTTAAGACCATGTGAAGACTAAAAATATGACCGACATTGTTTTGATTTCCCGACGACTTAAGTTATTTCTGTTTTCAGTCAACAGATCAGACAAGATAATGTTGATGCTGTAGATAAAACAGCAAAAACCTCATTGGCCTCAAGTAACAAACTGTTTTCAGAGTCTTACCTGAGGCAGCAGAATCTTCTGTCGTTTCCCAAGATGACATGATGTCCAGTATTTGTAGTTCAACAATGACAAGCTGAGAATCGATCTGTGATCCAGACTCTTCTTGCTTGTGTAGACACACTGTATCTCTATCTATCAAAGGTGAACTGAGCCCATCTAGCCCTGCTGCTGTGACATCACACCACCTGTGTTGTCTTTGATATCATAGCCCTGCTGCTGTGACATCACACCACCTGTGTTGTCTTTGATATCATAGCCCTGCTGCTGTGACATCACACCACCTGTGTTGTCTTTGATGTTGTTGTTTTTTTAAATTAAAATTCAAACAAACTTTATTGGTCCACGGTGAACAAAACAAAAATATATATCAATTGAAAAGATAAAACAGCAACGTGTTTGAAATGTAATAAATAATAACATGTATCTGTGTGTGTGTGTGTGTGTGTGTGTGTGTGTTTAGTCATTCATGACACTGTACATCATGCTGGTCACTGAAAGTTTTAAACCAGCCTCACACAGAGTTTGGGCCCGAACACGCATCAATCTCAATCTCACAGCCTGAACCCTCACGCCAGAACAACAACTGAATCTGTGGCACAATAACTGATCAATATCAGAATGTGCGGAGGGGTAAGCATGTTTTCGTCTTTACCTGTGGCACCAGGGTGCAGACCGACACACGGGACCTTTCTCACCCATAATCTCTTTCCAAGGATTAACAGTCCACCTTCAAACTTTATCTCTCTCACCAGTGTACAGAGAAGGTGACACGCACGCTGACTGCTGCCATTGGAGGTCACATTAGTCTTAATTCTAAAAAGCCTGGTGGAGCTGAAAGGCCTCCTCCTCAGGGGAACACGGTTTGGATCTGCTTCTGCCTCATGGCTGCAGTGTGAGGACCTGCTGAGATTCAATAAGTTGTTGGAGACTAAGAGTGAGAGAACACCAGAGAATAACTGTGGGTGGAATGAAGGGTAAAGGTTTGAGCGTCACTAAGTCACAGCTCAGACCAGGTGATCAACATCCATCCTGAGTGATCCAATCACAAGTGGTCGATGCTACGATGCAGATCTGAATGTGTCTGAACGCATCCTGAGATCTGAGACTCTGTGTTTGTATAATGATGAGACACTGGACTGAAATACAATCAATATATTTTATTTACACTGTAACAGACAACAGTTAATCAAGGTATACAAATCATTATAAATATTAAAAGTATTAAAAGGTAGTAAAATGGAGTAAAAATATAACAGTATTAAAAAGTATTCAACTGTAATAAAATGTAGTTAAATGTGGTAACAAAATTATACAGTATTGAAAAGCTTTGAAATGTAGTAAAATATTACACAGTATTAAAAAAGTATTTAAACCATGAAATGTACAAAAAAGTAGTAAAAAGTAGTAAAAACATATTTGTACAATGTATGATAAAATAGAAAAACACCAATAAAGAAATAAGTAAATAAACAATTCAGTCCTAAACTTTCGGACGGCAGCAGCTTATGAGGCTTGAGAAGAATTTTCTAATTCTTCTCAGCAGCTTTCTCGTGCCGCCCGAGGAGGCTGTGGCTGCAGCGGTGACAGGACTCAAGGAGACTTTCTCCCTGGTGTCATTATTTCTGAAGAACCAGGAGGCCGAGGTATCTCTGGGGTCGACAGGCGGGTCATAACACCAGAACATTTCCATCCTGGTGGCATCATCTATGGACGAGCAGACCGAGATATCTCTGGAGTTGATACTCAGGTCAGAACTCGACGAGACTTCCTCACTGGTGTCATCCTCTCCGATGGACGAGCAGACCGAGATATCTCCTGAGTCGATCATCAGGTCAGAACACCAGGACAGTTCACTGGTGGCACTTGTGGAGTCTAGAGCCTCCACAGAATCCCTGGACACTTGGTCCATGGAGCCAGAGCAGCCACTGTCTGTGATTGAACCGTGGACGGTGTCCTCGGTTGGGCAGACCCTCATTGCTTCTTGGGAGGTGGTCAGACTGGATGAAGAAAGACAATCAATTAGTAAATCAGTCACTCAGTCAATTCATTAAAACCATCTGTCCATCCAACCTGATGGGTTTAGTTCCAGTGTGAAAGGACAGTGGTCACTTACTAGTCTCTGCTGTGGACGTCCTCCCTCAGGTGGCTCATAGAAATGAAGGGCAGCTCCAGAGCTTGACGAGGAGAGATCCTCTCATCCCCGTCAAGATGCAGCAGCCCCTCCAACAGAGACACAAAGGCCATGCGGTCTTCCATCTCAGCTGCCCCCAACTTTGGATGGATCTGGATTTGAAAACAGGTTTCAGGTCAGATGATCCAGCTCCTGATTGACAGATAAATAACTGGTACAGATCCAGTCTTTACTGGTACAACACATGAGAGAGTACTCACATGAATCAGGCCGTTGAGGGAGTTCGGCAGCTCGATGACGCTCTCCTCTTCCTCTGTTTCCATGTTGTTAACAGCCGTGAATTCTTCTGCAGTCTGAAGGAACAAAAAGAAACAAAGATGAGAACAGGGCAGTATGATTTAAAAATGCTCCAACAAAATTCCCAAACATAGAAGAACATGTTTACTCTACCATCAGTCTCCATGATGGACTGTCTTCACCCTCCTCTTTGATGAAGAACTGCTTGCTGTACTTTCCAGCACGGAGCAGGTGGTCCTGCGGCTGGCCCAGCACTGTCACCATGTTCTTCATCTGCAGACAGAATACACATCATGAGAATCACATCCACTTACATTCTCTACGAAAATGAAAAATATATAAAAATCCATTTGGTTGGATGATAAATACCATTTGATATTTGCATTCGATGGAGAACAGGTTTTGAGCCACGTACAGGAACGCCAGTACGCACCCAACCCCCCACACATCGACGGCCTCGGAGAAAGGAAGACCCAGAGCGATCTCTGGAGGCCTGAGAAGGAAAGACATGAGCCACAGATGAACAATCTGTAGAAACGTTTCAGGGCAGAGAAAATAATGTTGCTAAACAGATGCTGTGCAGGATGAACTCACATGTACCACCACGACTGGATGTCCATCCCCAGCTTGTCTTGGGACGCCATCATGGCGCAGCCAAAGTCAATTAACTTAACCCTGTGTGGCTGATCGCTCATGTTAACGAACATAACGTTGTCCGGTTTTATGTCCATGTGCAGTACGCCGAGACCCTTCAGGGCATCCAAGGCCACCAGGAGCTGCAGGGACACAAAGAATACACAACATTTAGAATGTTTCTTTCCCATGTTCTGTTGTTGGGTGTTTTAGGTTTTCAGGGATCTCTCTAACAAAAGAGTGTTGGTTTCATGATGCATTGATCTACATACCTGCTTGGCAACTGGGCGGATCTCATGAAGAGGATAGTACTGCCACTCTCGCTGCTCTAGCAGGTCATAGAGACTGATGTCCAGCCTCTCAAACACCAAACATGTCTGTTCCAGGTGCTGGAATTCTTCGTGGAACTTGACTATGTTGGTGAGATCCGCATCCAGGCCACTGATGACGTTCAGCATGGTAACCTGAAGAGAGAAGAGGAGACGGGATAAGACAACACTATCGACAGTTTGTGATCAGCTCCATGTTCTGATGGAGCAGACAACACCTGAGCACAGGAATATAAACAAAGACTTCAGTCTCCTACCTCCTGCTCAGTGTCCTGGGCGACCTGGGTCTCCTTCAGGATTTTCACAGCCACGATCTGTTCGGTCCTGAGGTTCATGGACGAGACGATTGTTCCAAACCTGCCTTTCCCTAGAAAGCTCAGGACCGAATAGGAGGAAGAGCTGCTGTGCAGCTTCTGGCCGGCCTGAGCGACAAGTACTGTCAGGGAAACTGTGGAGAGAGATGGTGGAGACAGAATATGTGACGTGGGTGTTTTCAGTGTGAGATTCATAATTTTCACAATATGAACAAACGCACAACAGGAGTCACATGTCTTTGTCTTTCTGCAGTTGTCATTTTAAGACCATGTGAAGACTAAAAATATGACCGACATTGTTTTGATTTCCCGACGACTTAAGTTATTTCTGTTTTCAGTCAACAGATCAGACAAGATAATGTTGATGCTGTAGATAAAACAGCAAAAACCTCATTGGCCTCAAGTAACAAACTGTTTTCAGAGTCTTACCTGAGGCAGCAGAATCTTCTGTCGTTTCCCAAGATGACATGATGTCCAGTATTTGTAGTTCAACAATGACAAGCTGAGAATCGATCTGTGATCCAGACTCTTCTTGCTTGTGTAGACACACTGTATCTCTATCTATCAAAGGTGAACTGAGCCCATCTAGCCCTGCTGCTGTGACATCACACCACCTGTGTTGTCTTTGATATCATAGCCCTGTTGCTGTGACATCACACCACCTGTGTTGTCTTTGATATCATAGCCCTGCTGCTGTGACATCACACCACCTTTGTTGTCTTTGATGTTGTTGTTTTTTTTTAAATTAAAATTCAAACAAACTTTATTTGTCCCCGGGGGACAAAACAAAAATCAAATCAATTGAAAAGAAAAACTTGTTTGAAATGTATCAAATAATAACATCGTAACAGTGTGTAAGTGTATGCATATATATATATGCCTGCAGGACCTGTGGAAGCTACTTGTTTTGTGGTTGTCACTGATTATTTGGAAGATGATGTTGCTTTGTGTGTGTGTGTGTGTGTGTGTGTGTGTGTGTGTGTGCCAGTTTATTCTCTGTTACACAATGTGGAAAGTTTGCTCCTTATCTGACCTCGAAGGCTGCCAGGCAGAAACTAGGACACCACAGTGAGAACACACTTACTCACATAAGATTCAACCTGACTAAAGCAGAATGAGAGACAGGTTTGATGTTGTTTAAGTGTGAGATAAGTGCAGTTTGATGTTTGCTCCTCCGTGAGGTTACGAAATCCATCTGTGGGGAACCTGACAGTCTGCCAGGGCCGTAACAACAGGGTGCCCAAAGGTGGCAATCGCCAGGGGCCCCAAGAAAAATCCATAGCAACGACAATATATTATTTTAATGTCCAAAGATCATTACAACATTACAAGTCTGTACATCCCTCCATTATTCACTCCTTCACTTTATTTGTGCATTTGTCTCATGCTCTGATCTCTACTTGCTGCACAGAGCTTTTCAGGCTTATCTCCATTAAGATCAATGTATCTGTAAACCCAATTCACCCAAAACCAAGTGAACCCAGTACATATTCAGGAATGACTCCACACACTGAACCCTGCGTCTCTTACACTCACGTGCACGCCTACACGTCATCAAGCAGCAGCTTTGCATGCGCACAAGTTCATGCACTACAATGGGAAGTGCAGCACTGCCTCCTAATGACCGTGTTGCTCTCCTCTTCCTCCCTTTCATCTTTCTATGTCATTTTTTCAGCCTCTGCTTCACTCACCTCACTTTTCCTCTATTTTCATGTTGAGTGCAGTGTACCTACATGAAAACACAGTCCTCTGATCAATGTTGTATGTTTTATTTTTTCCTTCATTTGTCGACATATGTGTTTCCATCTTTTGAACACATATTCCTTTAAATAATTATATTCTGGAGTTTCTCACGCTAGCGAGGGGGAAACCAATGGAATCTACTGTACTGAACACACACATCACCCCTGTCAGCTGCTGTCGGTGATTGGCTGCATGTTCCCATAGTGCTGCTGCTGCTGCTCTTGTAGTTGTTGTTGATGCTGTTATTTTAGCTTTCATTTGGATGGAACCTTCTGGGGATGGTGAACTGAATCAAATATTCATGATAGCAAAGAAAGGAAACATCAAACTCTACAAGCCTACTCCCAGCGTCACGGTGCACGTGCACACACGTACTGCGTGGTAGGGAATAGAAAAAGACCAGAAGTAAAAATGTGCTTATGTTACTGTGTGGAACTCAGGATTTTAACCCCTATAGGTGAGTAAGTTATAAATATGTCCCTCCCTCCATTATTATAAAGAATTAAATGACACTGATGAAAGTTTGGAATTATTTTATTAATATGAATTAGTTTTCTTGGCAAAACCACAGAAGTCAATCCTCCATTGTTTATTACCTGTCAGGAAACCCATCTTCACCGTTTTAAGTTCACGTCTCTTTGCTCAGAGAACCTGAAAGAAAATGGGCTTCTACATTTAACCTTGTACTTTTGAAAGCTTTCTTTTTTGAAATATTAATGCTGAATCTTGTCAAACAGGGATGTTGCATTAACATTCTTAATAGAGTCACGGCTGCAGTCAGCTGCTGCCCACTTTTGTTTTTCCCCTGGGCCTGTTTTACATTTTCTAGCAGGTAGAGTGCGGCCGCATTTAAAATGGTCCACCAAATTATTGAATTACTGCCTGTGGCGTTTGAAGAGCTATATTTCAAAAATGCTTTTCTGGACTGAATAGATGATAGAGAAAAATAATAAAGGTCCAAAAATTTGCAAAACTAAGTATACAAATCCGATGGTGTTCAGTCTGTAGACGTGATATGAGAGTGTGATGATTGAGCAATTCTTTTGTTCCATCCTAAATGGATGCATATTTCAAGCTAGTCTGATAAATACAGTATATATAAGCCTGGAGTGACTAACAGGGAAACATGGGAAGATTTCCAGATTGATGTGTGTGAGTGAACATCATCATTATTCAGTGTGAATATGTTGAATATTACAACCAAATGCAGCAGCAACAGATTAACTGCAGCACAGAAATCAAATATCCAGTAACAGTGGCTCATTGGTCTCACTGGGTGGCTGTTAAAATGTATCGGAGAGGCCCAATGTTGTGTGTTCCCCACGTGCACACACTATTACATACATGTGTTTTGTTTTGCATGTGTGTTAGACATGAATACAATCCCTGTGCACTCTATCACTAGTTTTAAACACACACATATTTCTCCACATATGAACCAGATATTATTTCTCTACTTGCATCCGTCTGTGCTAAAATGTTCCAGAGGCATGAAAGGAACAAGAAGATTAACTGGATTCGACTTAGTCAGAAGTTAAATAATGGATAATGGTTGAAATGAGAAAAGATGACAAAACGACAAAAAGAAGTGGAAGACGAAGAAATGTGAAGCGAAGCCACGGTGCATGTGTGTGTGTGCAGGTGAAAAATGTGAAAATTGATTTGGGATTTCAGATGGTCAGCCTGTCACTCCAAATCACGTGCTTCTCACTTGCTAAAAGAGAAATGCCCAGTTTAAGAGGTGTGCTGGGCCCAGTTTGACTGGACCATCATCCTCTGTGGCACAACGTGATCCCTAAAGTACCTTAATGACTGTGATGTTCCCTCAACTTTTAACTTTTCAAGCTTCTCAAACTGCTGAGACGCCCTAACCTTTGCAGCATATGTGTGAGTCGAGATAAGAATATGAATAAATAATATGCATAAATTCTCTCAAACTAAAGGTGACTCAGGCGTGAAGGATTTGGTCCTGTTTCTAAAAGGGAGTTTAGGTCCATTTAATGCTTCTGTGTTTCTACAGTGTGTGTGTGTGTGTGTGTGTGTGTGTGTGTGTGTGTGTGTGTGTGTGTGTGTGTGTGTGTGTGTTGTGTGTGTGTGTGTGTCTCCGCCTGCTTCCACCTTCTAAGGTCCCTGTGTTCTATTGCAAATTATAACAAAGACCAACCGTCATCATTGGTCTGATTCATCAAATCAAATTGTATTCTTCTCTTATTATTGAAAGGATCAGACGTCAAACAGGCTGCGTCCTTCTTCTTCTTCTTCTTCTTCTTCTTCTTCAGCAGAAAGCTGCAGAGACGCTTTCACAGAAGCAGCCGCTGGAATTTCAAGGGAGGATGGAAGTAGGGCATCACACGTGCACGTTTCCTCATAATCAAGGTGCGAATATGCAAAATATGAAAAACGTCATCTACACACAAACGCGCGCGGTGCCTGCACCATCAGCTGGTCTGTTTTCGCCATATCTTGTCAGACACCTCCCCCTAGTGTTACTCTATGAGAATGCAGCGGCTGTGATGCTGCAGCGTGGGAGATCAGCTGCGTCCTCCCGGCTTCCTGTTGGTCCATTTGTTCATCAGATGAGATAAATGACAGGATACTGCAGAGTCGACATTTTAAGTATTTTGGGGCGATGGATATATTTCTTATTTCTGTATTTCTTGTTTGCGAATGTGAATATTTAATTAAAAAATATTCTATAATATATTTGCAGTTCTATCCATGCACACGTAATAAGGATTTCAAAGTTTACACTGTCAAAAAAACCTCAAGACTGCCTTCATAGTTTCTGGGCTCCACCCAAGAGGCTGAAACTAAAATGCAACAAGTGACTGTTTTTCAGACCTTGTGTTTGCTGCGACACACAATACTCAGGTGTTACAACTGACTGTGCATATTAAATCAAATTGTCATTTCTATTTATGTCAAATTAGTTGAGCTGCTCCACAGTCTCTGCACGTTGTCCCTGGCAACTGCAGCCGTAACCCCTGAAGGAGCACGCACCCCTGGCTGGGAATCACTGACTTACCTGATGAACAGAGATACAGCAGCTTCCTCAGTGGCTTCAAGTCAAACTCCAGTTCTAACGGGAAACAGAACAAAATAAATCTCACATCTTAATCAACTGAAGTTAATCTTGCAAATTATTCTTGAAACAATGACATAAATGTAAAAGCCTGGTGGAGAATACTTGAGTTTCTCCACACTGCAGCATCAATCCCTCCGTATTTCATCCAGCAGCTCGACTCCTCGAATATGCAAGATGATGAAAGCTCAGGTCTGGATCCCCGAGGCCGCGGTGATCAGACGTCAGGGGCCAGAGAGTCTCATCCATCTCCTGTCACTTCACAGGCAGACAGAAAGCAAACAACGTGTTCGGCGTGTGGTCATTGAATTTATGTTTAAATCGTTTCCTGGAGAGACTCAAATTATTAAGTCATCCTGCCAAGAAAACATATTCTGATATAATCGTAGTTTATTATAGTATATGCATTAAAAAGCTCTACACACAACGTCCAGCACACGATCAATAAAAAAGTGACAGTATGTTGTGGGTCTGTGAAATAGCCCCAGAGCATTAACATCGTTCAGAATGGGCACTGTAATAATTCCACAAATTGCAAGAGTTCAAAAAAAGGTCCAATCTTAAAAGTCAAAGTTGAGATGCTAAGTCAATCTGAGTTTTCAAGCACATGCACCATTTATGAAACATCTATTCTCCGGGGCGAGGGGGAAGAAGCAGGCCACCGTTCTGCCAGCACTTCACTTTCAAACTTTAAAGTTCACATTTGCCATCGAATCACTCTCCGCTCCATCTCTGCTTTTTCTGTGCAGCTTCTCCGCACCATCTTTGTCAGGGTTTTTTTGGATTTCCTTTTTTTAAGCTCTCTCTCTCTCTCTCTCTCCTCTGCTGTCATCTCTAATTAGGCCACTGTATGAGTCAAAGTGTGTGTGTCGGGGTGGATGTGGGCTGTGTGAGTTTAAGTGGTCTTAGGAGGCCCATCACTCTGTTGTGCTTCCCTACATGTGTCCCACCGGTCGAAGGGAGACACACACACACACACTTACACGACTGCTGATGCTAGGGGCAGAAATTCAATGTGGGTATAATGACTCCCTTTACAGTTGCACTCCTTCATACGCAGCAGAATATCAAACCAGGGCCTGAACTGGAGCAGACCCTGGAACTGTACGCCTATAATGACAAAGCTTGCTTTCTCCAGTTTACCAATATACTGGCCTGCAGTGTTACAGGAAGTAATGGCCAGATGCACTAATGATGCATTTGGAAAGTCAAAGTCAACTTTATTGTCAATTCTGCCATTTGTACAGGACACAGCATTGAAATGCTGTTTCTCTCTGTTCCCCGGTGTTAACATATAACTAGACAGAACATATAAGTACACAAAAACAGAATATATACCTATGCAACATATTAAGAAGCTTCTTATTCAATAAGTAAACACAGATTCCCAGACTGTTTATTATAACCTGTGTAAAATGTTATTCAGTGGACTGTCAACCGCTCGGCCTGCAGAGTGTTTGCCATAAACTGTTTGTGTATAAAAACAGCCAATAGATGAGGGGGAAACAAGGAATTTATAGCAAGATGACCGAAGATGATCGTCTTCACAAGCTCTGTGTTACCTCCATGTCAATAACTGCCACTCAGGTTTTACAGTTAGCTTCCTGAAAATCCATCTGAAAGCACAAAATCCTAGTTGTACAATTCAGTGTGATGGGGACATAACATGTTCAATAGCTGCCTGTTACAGCAGAAATAATATCGACGTATTACCATGAGCAACAATATCCTCCAGGACAGTTTCAGCCTTTAGAGGAACAAACCTGACTTCAGAACAATTAAAGGACCAGATACGTCAATAAATAAATAAATATTCATAAGATATTTAAAAGGAAAGAACTTGTTTTGTGTGTTTTGTGTAAACTGATCACGTTCAGGTTAAGTCAGGTCGGCAATTATGTTTCACAAGTCGTCCTTCTTGTAAGACGTTGCCTCTGTAGCGCCCAACAGAGAATGTATCCTGTCGTCTTGACTTACACGTTCTGATGAGGAGAACCTTGAGGAAGAGCGAGAAGAGATGAGCGATGACAGCTGCCACTTGGAAAGAAGTCAAGGTCTCTAGAACACAGGTGCAGAAAACATCTGGAGCAGCAAGTCAGCGCACAACTGTAGCTCAGAGTAAACATGAAACTGAAAAGTAAAGAGAATTCATCACACGTCAGAGGTGTTGAAACGTGTGACAAATGAGGACATGGTTCACACACCGGCAGATTTATGTTTCAAGATCAGGCCCAAGAAGTAATTTTAAGTGTTTGTCTGAGACTCAGTTCATTTTACAAACATTTTATATAGACATTACATCCCCCATAAAAGTTTGTAGGTTTTTTGGGTCTGTATTTATATAGCACTTTTCTAGTCTTGATGACCACCTAGTGCTTTACAGTAGTTTATCTCCAGTCACCCATTCACCCACATTCGTACAGAGCATCTATGAGCTGCACTTTTTCTATGTGAGGAAATGAGAGGATGCCCGCTCTGCCCCCTCGTCCACAGCCGCCCATAAAACCAACAATTAGATTCTTTATGATTTGAGACTGTTAGTTTACAAATTACAACATTTTACGAAAGGAAAAAAACCAATCTTTATTTGCTTATTCAAACATTCAACAACATTTAAAGTACATGTAGCCGTTTATGTGACGGCTCAACAGACAGTAGTTGATCTTACTAATGCCATTACTAAAGTAACAAGTATCAAACTGCTCTCTGATTTGATGCTGGTGGATGGAAACATAAAAAAAATAATATAAATACTCTTCTGGGTTTCAGGTAAACAAACAGACAATGTGAAATGTGTTAAACAGCTTCGTACACGTGTGTTGCATGATTCCATCAGTCGCTGGGGGCTCCACAGACAAAGTAAACATTCACATTCAAATTTTGGTGCAATTACAAAAAAATTTCCCACAAATAAAACTGTTCAAACTTAAATGAACACTGACAAAACATGAATGTGACTAACTCCTGGTTTTACTGGCTCTTTTCTGACACCACATCCTCCTCCTGACTATTCGGGTATGGCTGCGGTCACAACTTCACTGTAGGACCCGTACCGGCCAAACGTGTCTTTGCCCACCACAGTGACACACACCTTGTGGCCGGGCTTGTACTTTTTGATCATCACGCACATGGGCAGTTGGATGGCCTTCAGTTCACCGAGCAAAATCCACTTCAGGAAGCAGCTGCTGCCCTTCACCCTCTCGACAGCCATGTAGACGCTGCGGGAGGAGGGGAGAGAAACACATGAAGAGTGAGCTCTGCTTCCATCTGGTGGTCACCAGTTGACAGACGCTGTGGAGTAATGTCCTTCAGGCAGATGTGTGTAAAGGCATCGAGCTGAGATCAACCTGAGAGAAGCTATGCGTCTCAGAAGGGGAGGAATGATGGCAACGTATTAATCTAATTCTCATCAGCAACTCAAATACTTAAGGATTTACGATGGGAAATTGATTTAAGATTTAAAGTAAAACAGTTCCGGTGCCAGATGTTGTCGCCATCTGGCAAACTGCTGGCTTGTAGATGAGTTAATTTCTCAAAATAATTTAACACGAGTTGAAAAAAAAAAAAGATCAGTCAACAGACAGAAGAACTATCAGCACTTTTGATTCATTTTTGGTGAATGCTGCATAATCTCATGTGCCAGGGAATAACATTTTACATTTCTCAGACCAAATGATTATTCAAAAAAAATAAATCAGCTCATCCCTTTTACTGCAGATTGTCTACAGCTATAAACAAAACCTTTTTAATTCCAACTGAAATGAATTACTTAACTGAAAAATCCAACTCCAGCTACTGAGGAAAAACACAATTTGTTGTTTGTACAAAGCCTAAAAGGACAAGAGGGACAGTCTTGTCCTTCCCCTTTGTCTTTCCATGCCATCTAACAGAGGACAGAGAGAGACAGACCATCCACTCGCCCTGTGCTGATCCTCACCTGTAACTATCCATGGGCGGCGCAAGAGGGTCTTCTACCGGCACCTTCCAGAGCACAGAGAGGCCCTGAGGCTCCCTGATGAGGGCCAGATGCACGTCTAGCCTCTGGGGAATGTTGTATGAGGCCGCTTTTATGCTCAGGGTGGAGGGGAACGGAGTGGGGGGGAGAGGAGGATACGAGAACTTGTCCTTGGGGTGAGAAGAGGAGGGAATGAGGTCATGTGAGCAACACAGTCAAATTACTGAGGATGGTTAGTGGGAGTGTGTATTTCACCTGCTCTGAGACCGAGTCCTTGGGAATGTTACTGTTGTTCGGGGAGTACTTCTTTTCTCTTTGCTCCTCAGCTTCTGGCCTTTTCTTTATGAACTTGACATTTCCCTGAATATTACAGACCAAAAAATAAAGACGAGTAAATAACAGAGAGGACACTGAATTGCCACAAACAACGAAAAACAGAAACGACTGTAAAATGTGGATGATTTATTTTATAGCACTTTTTTGTTTAATTGCTTGAGTAGTTTGTCGTTAGTTACACATAAAATGCCGAAGAGTGAGCAAATCCAATAATGACCCCATCCTACCTGAGACGCATTAGCAGTGGCAGCGCGAGGAGTTGCCATGGCAGCCTTCATATCTTAACACAGATACATAATAAAATATTTAACCTTGTTTAAAGTGGAAGTACTCAAACATTTTGCTTTTTTGAAATCACCGTACCTTCATTATCTGAACGCATCTTCTTCAAGGCCTTTTCAGTGGATTTCTAGAAAGAACAGGGACGTTTTTTAACTTTCTCAAAACAGTGCAAGTCGCTCCATCAATAAATTTACTTTATAAGTTCCTGTGTATATTAAATAATTCTTGACCCCAAAGCCTCAACTCAAGTAAATAATTATAGTCCGAATTACAATTAACACTGATCTTTGTGCTAAGGAGAAATAATTGGTTTTGAATAATTAAATATATTTCATTTAGCCCTTAAGATGATAATTTAATATTCCTCTAAATTAAAAAGTGATTAAATTTTTTTAAATGTACCATCTCATGAAAGAACTCCCCAATGGTGTCCGTGCAATCCCTTACATCTGCTGAAAAATAAAATTGCACCAAATTAATACACAAAACCAGTAAATGCATTTGACCACTGGTGCGCACACTCCACGTGTTTGCTGGGCTCTTACTCTGTGACATGGTTTCCATCGCTTCATCCCCAGAATCTATCCTGAAGAGTCGGACAACAAATCAAAGTGTCTCAGAAACTTAATAAATACAAAGAAATCCAACGTTTCTCACCGAACCTGCTTCTAAATACCTGATGACGGCCTTTTTACCAGGAGGTCGCTCTGGACTCTGAAAACAAACATTTGAAGAGCGTGTGTGAACGTGAAATGTCCATAAACAACTCACATGAATTCATATGTGCGTGTTTGTCTCCACTAAACCTTTTTGCGTGTATTGGTCATGTGGACGAGAGCTGCTTCTGCTCGCTTCGTCAACGTGTTGATTCGAGCCTGAGGACGAGAGTTCGACTTTTTGTTGTCTTCTTTGTTTTACAAGACAACAAAGTTGAATGTACAACTCTGATGGAATAAATAAAAGTGAGAAAGAAATCACGAAGAATGGCTGAAGCTTGACAGATGAAGAGTGGATTTACCAGCAGCTGTAAAATGTAGGAAAGAACAAGGCAGAGAAAAGGATAAAACAAAAGACGAGAGACTGAATTTAAAACCGTTTAATGAAATTGATGAACAGAAAGAAATATAGTCGGACAAATAGGAAGGAAGGAACAAACAAAGGAAAAGAACAAATACAGCTGGTGAATGAGTCACATCACCGAAACAAAGATGTAAAAAAGATGCACCACTACTTCCACCAACCTCCAGTTTCTGGATGGTTTTTTCGTAGTCGACTGCCTGATCCAGATTTTTAACAGACTCTATTAAAACCTGCAGCTTGTTTTCATTCCTTTTCGCTTCACTGCAAACTTCCTGTTTGATCAGAGTCTGCATCTGTAGACACACACACACACACACACACACACACACACAATATTAACACACATAGAGGCATACGACAGTGCTGCATTCAGACGTACTAATCACGCAGTGTTGTCTCTTACCTCAGACAGGGAGATCTTTATCATCTTATCACCGTCTCCTGAGGAAGTGGACGTGGACCGCTTCATTCTTCATGCAGAAACACAAACATACACAAGATGTGAGCAAAGGCAAAGAGTTGATAATTTACATTTGTACATTTACTTCTTTACTGTGCTGTACATTTCTTTTCAGGTATATCTGTACCTTCTACGCATCGTGTTAGTTGTAAGTTTCTTTCAACAGGCACTTTCTTTTACCCGAAAGGTTTCACAGCTCTTGTGCAAGTGTGTATTTCATTCAGCAAACAGCTTTGTCAAGCGAGAAACATTAAGGAAGCTGTTCCACGTAGTGAAGCTGTCGAGGGTTAACTCACTTATCCAGGAGACACAGGGCCACTTCCATATCATTTTTTAATCCTTTTGCTGCTTTCACGTCACGCCACCTTTCCAGAGCCATTCCAATGTTCACTCGAGCTCTCTGCTTGTGTCTGTATTTTTGCCTGTTAGACGCAGGGCTGCGTTTCTTGGCTTTGGTGGAATGGTCTGCTGTGGCTCGACGTGACTTTCTAAGGCCCCTGCAGTCTTTGTTTTGACCTTGAACCTCTGCCATTTTCCCCTAAACCAGAAGTGTGCTCTTAAGACAGCAGCTGAATGCAGACTTCATCAGAGGGCTGACGCTGTCGTGACACCTGGCAATAACAACAGCCACTGTTAATTGTGCTTTGCTCCTCCATTACCAGACTCTGGACTGGGTGACCTTATTACTCTATATGATATAATTACAATATGTTGGACAAAACAATATGTTGGACAAAACAATATCATCCCCCTCCTGCAATTAATGGTATAATGTTAGACAGTCAATTATATCAGTGGAACAGGAGACTGAGAAATGAATGCACAGACAGAAGGAATCAATTACCTGCTAATATTAAAATGTCACAAACTGACCAGAGACCAGAAATTGTCTCTGAAGTAAAGGACTGAGTCACTTACGCCTCGGTCTCAAGGCTTTCGGAGCATTAGATAATTCAGAGTTTTCTGACCTGGTTTTCGTTGCCGTGTCCTCAATTCCTTTAGAAATCCTGGAAAACTTCTGCATCAACAGAAACACAGACAAATGGAGTAGATTCACACAAACTTTCAAAATAAACATCACTTCGACTCTGTTATTATCTCCTCCACATTAAGAGCTGCACTGACCCAGTATTCACAGCAATCAACGTGTTTTCTTTGTCAAAGACTTCAACTTGCTCTTGGATCATTTTATTTACCCAGCTCTTGCAGTGACAACAGGGAGGAGAACGAGCTCACTGGGCTAACGGTCCTAGCTAGCTGTTAGCTGGAGCTTCAAGAAAATAACGGTCCTCTGGGTAACCAATACCCGATGAGTAAAGTTTTTAACGCGTAGGAACAACACAGGCGGCTACAGCACAGATAATACGTTCAGAACTATGAGAGTAGTATAATTTAAAGTACAAGTACCTCCAGCAAGGTGACCACCGGTGTTGGGTCCACTTACCTCCGGCCAAATCCCTTCAGAACAAAAGCCCAGTTTCCGCAAATTATAAGTAAATCATAAAACTAAAGAAAGTTCATGTAAGAAATTCTTCCTCTTCTTCTTCTTCTTCTTCTTCACCTTCTTCTTCTTCTTCTTCTTCTTCTTCTTCTTCTTCTTCTTCTTCTTCTTCTTCTTCTTCTTCTTCTTCTTCTCTCGGTTTACTGGCGGATGGCAAACAAACTTAAACTGCACACCGCCGCCTAGTGTACAAGAGTTTGTAACATCATGTAATTGAACACACTTCTGGTCCTCCTCATATCTCCATTCTTCTCTTCTTGATTATTGCTTTTAACCCCTCGTGAGCAGGTACCCCAAAATAAAGTAGTAGTGGGAGTAACGGGATGAGAGTGGGTGTGTGATGAGTGAAGATGGATGCCTGACTCTGACAGATTCTGCACAAACATTTTATTTATTGTAAAACACATTTATTGAGATCTACATCTGCTGGATGGGGGAAACACAGGAGGGGAAATAAAAGCACCTCTTAACTCTTGCAGAGGAGATTTAATCTTTGTCCCTGAATCCGTTGACAAGTTTATTCACCGAGCAGAGACAAGTTTGTTCTTTTCTGTCTATTCTGTGGCCTGCAGCGACACATATGGTGTAGTTCTTCTGTCGGTCCACTGGGTGTCAACAGCATCTCAGCACTGATCTTGCCATAGAGGCCACAAAAGAGGAATAGAGGGAACGACTGTCACGAGCAGATTCACTCACATTTAACATTCTTTAATAAACCTGTGTCACATCTGACAAAAACTGTCGACCGACACGTCTCCATCACAAAACAACACGAGACTCGATCAATAGATAATCAATACTTCATTAAGCAATAGAAATAATTCAACTGCAACATAAGTTTTAAAAAAAAAAAAAATCCCCATGAATGTCATTTTGACTTCCACAAGTTATGTGATTATGTGTCAGTATGGCCCTTGTAGTTATTGGAATAGATCTGCATTGATCTACATTGACACACTCAACACACCACAGTAAAAGTATCACAACCATCACATACAACATTTCCAATTCTAAATCAATAGTAGCTCTAACGAATCAACCTCTAAAGACAGATTGCTGTGGTTTCTGTTGAATTATCAGCAACAGCGAACGCACAGAATTTGGGATCAAGTTGTCGGTTTATCCATAATTTAGATCGGCTATGAAATCAAATCACAGCTAAATAGATGCAAACTTTACAAAATCTACGATAAACTGTATTTCACAAAAAACTTACTTCTCAGTATAAGTCAAAGAGGGGATTTGCATGCAAACAGGAGGCTGACGATTTAGTTTAACACTTTTAAGATGTCGCGAAAAAGCCATGAACAACAATGAAAATCATGATCTCTGCCTCCAAGATGTTGTTTTGATCGATTTCAAGTAGCATCTTGAGATGGCAGAGCAAATCCTTCACTTCCGTGTCTCTTCCCTGAATCTTCGTTTTGTTTTGGTTGAGCTGGTTTGCTGCCAGGCTCCATGGTCCAGAGTTCGTCCAACAGGAACTTTCAACAACCCGGTGCACTACTGACCCTTTGTGTGTTTGTCTGTTTCCTAGATATCATTCTGATCCTACAGCAGCTACACGGTTACCGCTGTGGGATCCAACGTTATCTCTATGCTGCAAAAATACCGAAGCAAGAAATAATAACGAGAACAGCGTCCATGTTGATGCTGGAGATGTTTTAAGCAATGGACTGAAAAACAAACAGTAGATTGGTCAGAGAGGGAAAAGGTTCTATCTCCATACGTCCTCTGTCACATGCTAAAAATCAAACAGTGGTTTTAAACAATAAATAGTGTTTGTCTCTCTTCAAGTGGAGCTGTGAAACAAAAGGCACGATAATAACAAATAGACGTTCGTACTTAGTTCAGGTTTGCACGTTTTCTATTTTGTCATTTTTAAATCCCAAATGTCACAGCAACATCATCGGCTCCTCTGTCACCAATAAAATACAAGTCAGTAACATAGGATTACATACAAAGGGTTAAAATCCTACCTCCACTACTGCGTCACTACACTCGAGAATACACACATACGCAGACTACAGTTCAGTCTCAGAAATAGGTTTTTGGCAATTGCCTGAACTATACATACACAGCAAAAACATATTATGTACAAAATAAAGCTTATATATATATATAGCTTCACAAAGAGGAAAAAAAGCATGGACCCTTTGGAAAGTCCAGGGGTTGTGTCCCTGTGAGGAAACATCCCCACTTTCCTTCTTCTTCAATCTGTATGGTTAATATCAGACATTTCAAACATAGAATGATGTGAGAGGGAACCAGGAGACGACGAGACAACAAGGGGAGACAAATCATCGTGATGGAACAGAGCTCATCTCGTGTGTATTGGCTGAAGTGGGGAAGAGGGAAGAGGCTAGTCAAGGTATGTTCTCACTGGAGTGGAGCTGGGGCAGCAATTTCCTGCCCAAACCCGACAGAGCCCGAGAGACGACAAACTGACAGTGTTTTCTGTTTTCTATGACCGAACCCGACCCAAGCCCAATTGTTTTCCCCTGATTACGAGCACCTGGAGTGTAAAGAATTAACTAGAAATCTAGAATTGAAGCGGGACACGTTTATATCTACCTTGTGTGTGGACATGTAAGTGAGTGGTTGCATTTGCATCGAGCAGATTTGACCTCGGCTTAATGCAAATGAACGTATCAAGTGCTGTGTACCTGACGGGAACAAGTCAGTTAACTCTTTCAGACCAGACTTTAAAAATCAATGTGAATATGTTTTGATTTCGTTTTAGAGGCACATGTTGCGGCGGCTGTCGTGCGTGAAGACACACAAACAAAGACAGAAGGTTTGTCGACTGTCGGCCAAACTTCTGAGGCACTTGTTAGGAGATATAGAGATAATAAGGCAGATCAGTGTGTATATACACACACTGGGAGTCCTGATGCATCTTTGCCACATTCAGTGAGAACAACGCAGCATCAGAGAGGAGGAGGAGGGTGTGGGACTATTCAGGGATTTGAGTGTGTGAAGTGGACAGAAGTACATCTGGCTCTGAACCTGAGACTTTACAGTAAATTCAAATGGATCTGACATTTCTGGCACATTTCCTTATCTCCAATGCTATAAGAAAATCTACGGGTTAGACAAAGAGTGTGTGAAGGTCGATTGTTGAGGAAATGTATATGTCTTTTAAGTATTTGTGTCCAAGTGTTCCTATTTCTACATTTGAATATTGTCGAGACGCCGCGTGCAGGACCGTCCCGTCTTATTTGCGCTTCCTGAGCACCAGGTACATGAAGCCGCTCATGAGGGTCATGGGGAAGCTGACCCAGGCCAGGATGTAAGAGGAGCCGTAAGAGCCGTCCTGAAGACTTGGCACGTGGAAGGTCTTTTTCTGAGCCGTGTAGATGGACGCGGCGATCATCACACATAGAGCTGAGAGAAGGAGGACGGAGGAGGAAGAGAACAGATGTTTCACTTTACAGTTCAGTGAATATCATTCAAACTCTGACACATTCACGTACTTGCAAGTTGAAGCGCAATGAAAGAATAGTTTTAGGTAAGTAGTTTATAATATATTGAAACTGGTAGTGGGTGAGACTCTTTGCTCCTACTTCCCTTTTCCCCTGATGTCTTATCTGTGGTTTGTCCCTTATTCATCCTCAGGCTTGTCTTTATAGCAGCTTTCAGACCTAGACTTCAGAGAATGTCCGCCCCACTCACGGAAAAGTAAAATATGTGTGTGTCACTCACAGGCCAGAAGTTGGATAACAGCTGTGAAGATGAATCTCTCGCCCTGTTGGATCCTGAAGAGCTGAAGGATGAAGACGAAGAAGCTGACGCAACACAAAATGGTGGCCAGGATCATGGTGGCCTGGACGGCCTGCAGGTAGGCTGAGGAGAAGGAGGAGAAACGGTGAAACACACACACACACACACACACACACACAGTCTTCACGGAGTTGTGCTCTGTCTTTACCTGCATCAGTCGTGTGGCTGTTCTCCACGGGGAAGCAGGTGGCGTTGCAGGAGTACCACAGGTCAGTGTAGATGGCGTCTCGTCCAGCTGGCGACACCACCCACCACGCCTTCAACGAGAAACGTTTTGATATGATGAAAACGTCCCGTGTAGTCTGTGCACTTATATCACTCCTGGTTTATACTCACGTTGTGAATGGTTGCGACAAAGACCAGGACGGCTGCCACCAGGTGGAAGAGGATGATGAAGGCTAAGATGATCAACATGGCGGCCCCTTCTGCGAAGTTGTGTGTGTGACCTCTGTGTGTTTACGCAGGTTGTGAGACAGTCAGGGGTGGACCGAGGTCTCGAGCATGAACGGAGTCTGTTGGAAGAAACACACAATATAATATTCAATAGTACACACGAAACACAACAAAAGATGAATCCCTTCTTTGCTGTCAGTGAACATGAAGCACACAGGTACAATTGTTGCAGAGGTCGTGACCCCACAAATTTGTAAATTGTTTACATCCAGTTCACTCATGAGAAACTAGTGAAAGTTTATATTTTATTTTATAAGTATGGCTCTTCTGCATTACTTGACTGGATAAATAATTACAATGGAAAAATAATTACATTTATATATATTATTAAAATGCAGCTTTTACATTTCTATCTAAAATGTGGTTGTATGCCTCCATCAACCAGTGCAGTTTCAGTCTACATACATTTGTTTCCGGATTCATATGAGGTCATCGTGACCTTTGACCCCTGCACTCTAATCAGTTCATCTTTGAGTCCAAGTGACAACTGGTCAGACTTTAAAGAAATTCCCTGGAGGCAGAGATATCATGTTCAAAGGGGCCAAAATCCTGTTTTGTGAGGCCACCGTGACCTTTGACCTGTGACTACCCACCTAGTCTCTGTGAACATTTGTGCCAATTTGGAAAAGATTCTCTCAAGGTGTTCTTACGATAACATGTTCACAAGGTAACTGCATCCGTGGGTCCAACTTCATGTTTGTACCAGAGTTTAAGAAATTGTGTCAAAGGAATATTATAAAAATGAAAAGGTAATAATCTAAGTAGACTTCACACTGTTACAACTGTTACATCTGCAACCGGTTACCAAAATACACAACACTTCCAAACAACCGTGAAAACTGCAGGTTTAATGAAAGAGCCAGAGAAATATCTGTGGCCTCAAATTACAGAAAAAGCTCCTGAGATATGAGACAGAATGTGTACATTGTGTTCCATGTATAACAAACTGTGTGGGTGTGTCTGTGTGTGTGGGTGTGTATATGCACAGTCCCAGTATGCTGTTTATCCTTAAGGCCTTAATCCTGACTACGACTTGTTGATAGTACCAACGGGTGAAGTGTTTACACCTTCAGCTGAGCAGTGTGTGCTCTGTTAGGATGAACAGAGTTATAAGAGCAGAGCAACATTACCGAGGATCCTTGGTTCCACAAGGGAAAAATAATAGGACATTCAAACTAAGACACTTTATCATGAAGACGTTTCCATTAAGTTTTGATGCTGTAAATGAGCGTATTGTGTTTTCACTGCTAAAGAGACATTTAAGACGAGTGCGGTGGCTCAGGTACCAGTTTATCACTTTGTTTTGAGCAACGGGACCTGAGCAAGAAAACAAAGTAAAGCTCAAACTCAATGAACAGCCTGTTGACAGTCATAACAGCCTGAGAGGCGACCATCTGTTGAGACCTAGAATTCGTTTGTGTTTCTGTTTCTGAACAATGGCTCCATGACGGTTTGTCCCCTTCTTCAACTTTGTCTCAAGGGAAAACATTTTATTAAATAGCAAACACATCAATAAACCCATGTGGTTCATTTATTTATCAGGGAAATAGTTTTGCTCATCTTGTAAAACGCTTTCGTAACTGCTACAAACAATAACACGAGACAAGCTTCTGAATCTGCCATTTCTCTCCAGCAAAGACATTAACTGAACTGTTTTACAACTTAATGACAACTCAGCTATAAGAACACATTCCTGATACCACCAAACTACCGTCTGCCCACTGTTTACCCTAAACACATCAAACTCAGCCTAAGTGTCTCATGGGGATAATGCACATAAAACTACACGTGTGCACACATACGATTTTGATTACCAAAAAAATACCACCAACGCTTCTGAGAGTAAACAGGCAGAGACACAGACATGCTTCAAAGCACATGTGAGTGCACACACACACACGCACACACACACACACACACACACACACACACACACACACACACACGCACACACACACACACACACACGCACACACACACACACACACACACACACACACACACACACATGCAAATGCGAAACACCAGAGGAATTAGCCCTCTCTGCCAAAATGGAGTCACAGTAAAAACAGCCTCTCTCCGCCGACAGGAAGCAGGCCACAATTTTTGTGAGGGAGCATGTGGCTGCGGGGTGCGCCAGAGGATAAGCCCTCCCTGTCTGAGTCTGAGGAAGGGAGGGGGGGCATCGAGAGTAAGCTACACACTTTGATTCATTAGACACGGCTTTCAGGGTTTGGACGGGAAAGTAAACAGCAACAGATTTGTAAAAAAACAAATGTTCATATTCATAATGGTCCGAGAATAAAGCTCAAGAACCTCACATGTAAGCCTGCATTTTAAATATGTGTTCTACATGAAGAGCGAGCAGCAAAGACCAGGCTACAGACAACATATACATTCGATGGTTCTTATAATGTAGTAGTTGAGTACTTCATATGCTATAACATGACACTTGTGTTGATGACAAAGTAGTTATTATTATTTACAGGATATATAGTTACCTCGGCCAAAGACATTTGTTGGTTTGTTTGTTTGTTTGTTTGTTTGTTTGTGATATGGGTTCGTGAAGAAACTATTAAATCCATGATTTGTTTTCCATTTCTTTAACATTGCAAGATTATGCTTCTTTTCCCCCCAAGGAGTAATTCATGGATCTTGGTTTTGCACGTTTAGACGACTGCTGTTTTGTTGCAGCTTGATTGAATTTCAGGGGACTGTCTGTTTGGCCTTGGCCGAGGTATGTGCTCTCCTGAGTGCCATTCTACTTATTGTGTATTGTAAGAGGTCTGGCTCTTACAGCCTTAGGCCTCGATGAGCTCCCAGGAATTCAGCCAGTTATAATACAGTAAATTATCATCCCTGTGTCTCTGTGGCGGCCAATCAGACTTCAGCTTTGACCTTGTATAATGATGGTGGAGGAGAGAGAGAGAGAGAGAGAGGGAGAGAGAGAGAGAGAGAGAGAGAGAGAGAGAGAGGGAGAGAGAGAGAGAGAGAGAGAGAGAGAGAGAGAGAGAGAGAGAGAGAGAGAGAGAGAGCAGAAGAAAAAGTGGAGGAGCGAGGAAGGAAGGAAGGAGACGGAGAGTAAAGGAAGGAAACCTCATTGGAGGGAAGTGGACACACACACACACACACACACACACACACACACACACACATATACATACCAAGAATGCAAAACCGCAACTATATGGCCCACAAGAAATGAGAGACTCTGAGACGCAGCTCACACGACTGAAGTTAACGTAAACGATGTCGACTGTGAACATAAAAGCCTGACGACTATTTACTGTTGGTGTAAAATGATATGAATCCATTGTGCACATGTTTGTGTTATAAAAAGATTCATTACGTTGTTTGTCCCAACTTCATATATGTGGGTAATGATCCCAAAACTGCAACCATATGCTTTTTGTCCGTCTATCCGATGATTTTGTGTATTTTTCCATTTTATGGACCAAACATTTAATCTCCAAGGAGTCGAGATGACATTCACCGCATTTGAAGTTGATCTGATCACAGCTTTAGGAGGAATTTATATAAATACACAACGTGTAAAATGGCCACAAAATCCAAAAATGGCCGACTTCCTGTTGATCTCTTAATCTCTCTCTTGCTGTCAACACTCCTTCAGCGAACAGACGAACCCAGAGACACATTAACCTACATGTTAATCCCCGGGATCCTTGGGAACGGTGTTACCTTACAGAGGATTCAGTCAGTGCTGGGACTAAAGGTGTGAAAGCACTGATACTCACCTCTGACAGCCGGCAACAGCTGCAGACACACACACACACACACACACACACACACACACACACACACACACACACACACACACACACACACACACACACACACACACACGTATGCTCATACATACTGTATACATTAGCCCGCGCTGGTCTGGTATTCATAACATTGATATTTCACAGATCTTCATGTCTATTACCATCACAAGTGACACATGTCAACACAAAGGGATGTTTCCCTCAGCTGTGGTGACATGTCTCCTCAATACAAGTCCTAATCCTGCTCTATTCACCATTCATCACTCATTATTATCACTGATAAAATGCAGAGGACAAATCTGTTGTCGTCATAGTGGAAGAGACAAGAAAAGAGTCTTGCAAGCTATTAGTTTTCACTGTAAAGATGCACAGAGGGTTTAAATCTGGTTTCAGGGGTTTTACGTTCATGAAACCCCCAAAAATAACCAACGGAAAGTTTTTACTTTGCAGCAAAAAGGAAACAACACAACAAAACTGTTTCATCCAACATGACAGCACATGTCACTGCTGTGATCAGTATCCTGTGTGTGTTGTTGTGTTCAGGTTTGACTTTTAAAAAGTGTGGCTCCTGAATACCAATAGAAAATAAGGAGAGCTAAAAAAGTGAAGTTTGTAGATCAAACAGGTAAGTTGACAGACTTCAGCCTCGTCCACTGACACACACACACACAACAGGCACAAACGCTGCCATTCCTCTTCTCCACTCAGCCTTATAATAGGAGGATGGGGGACTCTGTGTGTGTGTGTGTGTGTGTGTGTGTGTGTGTGTGTGTGTGTGTGTGTGTGTGTGCTGACTGACAGATTCCCTCGCCTGGTGGAAAATGCTGACTTTTAACATCCTTTTTCTTTTTTTTTTTTAAACTCTTTTCATAAAACACAAAGCCACAGACTTAACTGGGCCTCTGCATCTCATCCCCCCATCTCTCCCTGTGTCCCACTCTCTCTCTCTCTCTCTCTCTCTCTCTCTCTCTCTCTCGCTCTCTCTCTCTCTCTCTCGCTCTCTCTCTCTCTCTCTCTCCGTCCTTGGTCCATGTGGAAAAACTGACTGCGGAGGAGCGAAGGCACTTCTTGCTTCCACCGAGGAGGTCGCACAGTTCAGACTGAAATGCAACATTTCCACTCATCCTCAACTTTCACTTTGAAAAATTATGTTCATATAAAAAAGAACTTCTCTATAAAGAACCAAAATAAAAGCTACAATTTGAAGTAGCAGCTCATAAAAGTGCCCAATCTGTCCCTTTTAAAGGTTTTACACTAGTAGTTTGAAGGTTTTGTTCAGAGTTGACACTTTAATATATATTCATGAAAACTAAACCTGATGACGCCTGTGAGTTTTGGTCCAAAAGAACCTCAATGTCCACGATGAAGAGCGAATCCTCATCCTCATCTTTTGTGTTGGTTTTCCCAGGAATGGCCTTACAGTATCGCAGCAGCAATTATGGTGTTTGCAAATGTGTGTGTGTGTACACAACACCAGTAGCCAAGCTTCGGTTTATTTTTAGAGAAAACACAAAAGGCACATCTTCCCTGGAATGAAGCCAGTGACTAAACAAACCTTTGTTTAAGAAGAACACACAGGAAAAAAACAAAAAACCATCAGAGCGTCAATCTGACTTGGCGAAGTCGTGCAGAGGAAATGCAGAGTTATAAATATATTATATTTGACCAGGTTGTCCAATGAAAGAGCTAAAATCTTCTATGTTTTGTATGTTAGGCCTTTATAAACAGGAAGTAGCTGCCTACACACAATAAAGACAAGTCGCTGATGCACAGTGTGTTGGTGTCTTTGAGGCCTGAACCACCACATGTGGGGACGGGTCTCCAGCCCAAGAACTGAGACACATCTGTTTATACCAAGAGTTTATGTTAAACACAGTAACTTCTTGGAACATCTCGTCTTTTCAGCAAAATAAATTAAAATGATCTCTTTCTTCATCTTCTCACTTTTTTTTTAACACAAAGGACAATAAAGACATTTCTTCTATTTCTTTTCATCTTTGCTTTTCAGATTTTGCTGTATAACGGCTCATCATATCTTAATTGTAATTTTATTATGGTTATCATGCTTCATTTTGCACAATTGGTTAATACTATTTTTATTTTACAGACAGAGTTTTATAGTCATGTGACTCTTATTCCACAAACCTCATACCTCAACATTTACTCAATCTTTTACCACAACTCATAAATCTATGAATGCATCAGCTTTGTCCGTATGAGGTTGCAAAACAATGGCTGCCTTGAAAGGATGAAATATTTGAGCTATGTTGGGTTTAATTGAATACCAGGAGAAATGTGGAGAGTCCACACAGCAGAGTCTAAACCAGTGCTTCTCAAAGTGGGTCATAGCCTTCGTTTCTATTAAAATGGTCTGTCTGAATCAGTCCCTTCACTCAGGCCACAATGAGCCGTACCTGCTGCTGCTCAGCCTGGTTTATTAACCACTTAGCCAGAGAAATATCTGAGTCAGGCCACATTGTCAAGTAGTGCTGAGCCCAAACTATGTGAAGGAAATATGATGGCAGTTAAATCTAGTTTGGTTTAATTCAGAGCAGCAAGAGGAGGCCAAACGGCGTCTATAGTGTCTTCAGGTGCGGGCGAACAAAGGCAAGCCGAGTTAAAATGACTTCTGATTAGTAACCAGAGTGAGACTACTCATCAATCCTGGAAATCATGAAAACAGTAAAACAGAAGGATGAAGACAAAGAATGTGAGATGGAGAATCAGACTTGTTCCCTGACCTGAGTGTCTTCACACTGATCCAGCCTGAGCTCCAATTTCAGGAATGCCATGTATTTGAAACTGTAAACACGAGTGCTGCTGTTTACCAACGCCGCAAAGAGCAAATTATAACCCAGAGGGCAGAATCTTTCTTTACAGTAAAGCCGCTGAAATGCAAATGATAATTCAGGCGTTACAAATATTCTCCTGTTTCATATGATGAAAGACAAACAGCTTGCTCTCAGCCTGACTTCAGGCAAACTCAGCGATATTATGAAATAGCTGCTCTGATGCTGAAAACCTGTCTAGGCCTATTTAACTGTGAACTGGGAATAAATAAAGACTCTGGCAGAATCAATAATGGCAGCAGTGTCATATCCCCCCAAATCCCCTCTTTAGACTTGAATAAAAATGAGCGTGCGTGTGTGTGTGTGTGTGTGTGTGTGTGTGTGTGTGTGTGTGTGTGTGTGTGTGTGTGTACTAAATGCCTTGATCAGGACCCTTGAAAATGCACGTGCATGCGTCACACTCACAACTGTTTTCCTGCTGGGTTTAAAGGCTTCCCTCCGACACAGAAATTCTTTCATGTTGGATACTAACATGCATTTTGTGTGTGTGTGTGTGTGTGTGTGTGTGTGTGTGTGTGCACGCATTTTCACACACATTCCTAATGTGACAGCGCTGACTAATGTTTCCCACATGGCAGAAGGAGAGGAGGGTGAACACCTGATCCAGAGGTAAAGAAGTTCCCGTTCCCTTCACTTCCTCTATTCTACCGACAGCCACTTGTCATGTTTTCATCCGTCAGGAGCTTCCCACACTAACCGCGCAACTAATCCTGCTCCTATTGAATGTCACACACCTCTCACCTCCTGCTGCATTTGCTCGAACTGGAAATGCTTTCAAATTAGCACTGGCGCTCTCTCGGGCCGCCTGTCACATCTCATCAAAGCAGTAAGAGCGAGAGAGCACTGAAAGCAGAACGTCAGCACTGCACAAACTTCGGCAGCTTTGTTACTTGTTGCCTGAGTCTGTTGGGACTCAGACGCACGTTTACTTTCTCAGGACGAGTAACCTGCCGTCAGCTGCACCCCACAGACCTTTTCCTGTCAGTATTTGAATGGACAACAGTGTCCATCAGCTTCTAGAGTTTAAACTTTAAACTCATTCATCGATTTGTTCATTCACTGGACTCTTCATCCATTCCTCAGCTGCCTCTGTGGTTGCTGAACACTTTACATATTTTGTCTGTGGAGCTCATAGAACTAATTTAAAAGCTTTTTTGAAGTTCAGGGGTTTCTCTTGGTGGTTGTCAGGGGCGCTGCAAGAGGGAAGGCAAAGCAGGCAATTTGCTGAGGCCCCGAGCTGAGGGGGGGCTGGCTGGTTATTTAAATCCACAGCGACGAGAATTTCTTGAGAACCCCAATAAATTCTATGTTTGGCTTTGTAGAGGTGACACAAAGACACAAAGGCTGAAAACCCCTTAAAGACCAGAGTTTCTAAATATGTGTGTATGATTTGCTTGGGCTGGTGGTGGGGGGGTTTGAACTTGAAATGTACGACTTTATCATTATTTATGTGTGTGCACTTTATCAGTTTAATTTGATGATAAATCAAGTGGTTCAGTTTATAGGACTGCCCCCCCCCCCCCCCCCCCCCCCCCCCCCCCATGGGCTTCTCGCCTGGGCCCCCAGAGTCCTTAGGAACGCTCCTGGTGGTTGTAAATACAAGTGTGAAAGAGAGAGAGAGAGAGGATTGAGGTGTAATGGTGCCTCATTCAGGACATCCCTCTGATGTTGTGCATACAAGTATCATAGAGAGACAGAGGCGGACAGACAGGGCCTTGTCTGCGGCCTGCAGCCCAGTCTCATGAACCACAAGGGGGCGCCACACAGAAGGGAGACCGCAACCTCAATCCACTGCCTCATCAAAACTCAATCACTAATGCAGAATTGGAACAAAGGTGAACGACAGTATAGTGCAAAGAAGAAAAACTTAAACGAGACAAGAACAATTCGAACCGATGATGATCTGATTCTGTTCAGTCGCACTCGTCCTATAATCCTGCAGGGAAATGACTCCAAAAGTAAAACAGACACCAGCGATATAAAGCAAAAGAAGCTGCAGGGACAGTGAAATAAACGAATTCAATGTATAACAGCAACAAGAATAAGCAAAGTAAAGGAGACACACAGGATTTAGTGTCAGCATATGGGCAGGTTTACAGATGCAAAGCAGGCCAACTGAAGCTGCAGTGGAAAGTCCAATGAGAAGCACAGCAGACACGGAAACCTTTACTGAGCTTCTGATGAAAAATAGATAATAATAACCATCTCCCCTCCTGACGCACAAAACCTCCATTCAGTGTACAGATACATGCAACACACACACACACACACACACACACACACACACACACACACACACACACACGCACACACACACTGGCGACTGACAACGCCCCTTTCATTTCCAACGTCCAAAAGTTGGAGCAAGAAGCTGAGTGAGTTATGATCTGTGTAAAAATATCCACAGGGGGAAAACAGCACCAGCTCCTGTAAACCACTCTGTGATGTGATTATATTATTATCAAATAAAATAAACACGTGCTGACTTTTATATATGTCCTGGCCCTGCTGGAATTAGAATTATCCAAATATTTGGAATATTTGAAGCGGCACATCAGTAAATAAGGACAGAAAACTCAGCTTGAAGTCAATGTAAGAGTGTAAGTTTATTAAAGATGTATTTCATTATATTGAATGGTGCATGAATATGTCCCATAAGGTCCGTGCAGCATTCAAACAGTATGCAAACTGTGTGTACTCACCAGGTTTGCACCAGGAGGAGGAAGCTGCGTCCAGATGTGACCGTGCGTCTCCGTCGGGAAGCTGATTCAGTCAATTGTGAATAAATTGTATAATTAAAAGTAATTTTTCCTCCAGACGTGACGAAGCAGCAGCTGGAGAACTTGTCACCGGTGGAGCCAAAATAAAAAGTTGGAAGCGCACGTTCCCGGCTCTCCCCCCACTGTCGTGAGCGCGCGTGGGAGGGCTCGAGGGCTGGAGCTGGGTGTGGTTATGGGATTTTAATATACTGGGAAGAGTGTGCGTGTGTGTGTGTGTGTGTGTGTGTGTGTGTGTGTGTGTGTGTGTGTGTGTGTGTGTGTGTCTGGGTTTAGGTTCAGGTTCAGGTTTAAGTTAAGGTTAGAGTAAGTTTTCAGGAAATCAATGTAAGTCAATATATGTCCTCTGAAGTCATGGAGACATGACTGTGTGTGTGTGTGTGTGTGTGTGTGTGTGTGTGTGTGTGTGTGTGTGTGCATAGGTGACACATGACGGTTTCAAGCTCTGCGGGAAAAGTGCCTATAAAAAAAAGGTCATTATAGTCAGAGAGGAGTTATTTTTTTGTAAGTTTCCTTCCATGGCAGACGTGCTGGAAAAGGAGAAAGGAAAACAGACGACAGAGGTCAGACGGAGTGGGAGACAAGAGGGAAATTAAAGAGATAAAAGGGGATGAGAGGGAGGCATGAAGAATGGAAGACATGCTGGAAATGGGGACGGGAGGAGAGGAGCGACGGAGCAAGTCTGGATGAGAGAGAAGTGCAGAGGTGAAAATGAGCATAGTATATATTAGCAGGCTTGCAGAATATTTTTGTTGGCACAGTGACTTTCCTGTATTTGTGCAACCCTTGACTCTTTAAACAGCACTTCACCTCGCAGTCAATAAGACATGTCAGTTGTTTCACATACTCGCTTGGATGTCATTCATTGAAATTCACTAAAAGAGCAATGAAGGAAGATGCTGCTCTTCCATCTCCCTGCTTCTCTGCCCCCTGTCCTCAACAGCTGCTGCTCTGAATGTTCTCCATGGCACTTTGTCCACTCATTCTTGCACAGAAAGATTATAAGAGTGCTCCAGACTTCACAAGGGAAAACGTTGTCATAAAATTACAAAAGTTAAGACACGAGTCAACAAGATGAAACTATAATTAATACAGAAAAAATAGAGAAAACCCCTTTTTTCCCTTTAAAATTGTCCCAGCTACCTTTTACTAAAAAAATGTAAGTCATCAAAATGTTATAAATTACTATTCATTTAACTTGTGTGTTCGTCTAAGTGAGAACAGGCAGTGACAGTAAAACACTGGATCTATAGATGGAGATCTGGCTGGAAATTGATGAATGGTTTCTTTTCACGGGGTCACTGAGGAATTCTCTGATGTTTTTAACCGTTTCCAATGTCGCTGCATGATTTCACGTATGAATTTCCCACTGAGGGTGTAACAAGCCTTTTGTTTATACAATGCCACACCCAACTCTAAAGGCATATCAGCTCCGAGGCTGAGTCGACAAATTATCTCCCATCTCCCAGCGGGGCTTGCCAGTTTGCAAATAAATTACAACTGTAAAATCAACACTACAACAATAAGAAAACATGCAAACGTTTGCTGTGAGTTTAGGCTGTGACCCGCAGGCTCTTTGTGCCTTGTGCTCGATGGTCCGAGGCTTCCGCTGTGACTGCGTGAGATTATTTTGTGTGGTCATATGGAAATGGTTAGTTACAACTGGCATGAGGTAATGAAGAGGGCATTGTCAGGGCTCGTGCAACACACAACTCTTTGGATTTTCGTGGCAGCCGCAACACAGGACTTCTGCTGAGAGGGAGCGTGAAGGGTTTAGCCCGAAAAAGTCCGAAATCTAGTTTCGAAGTGAAGCGAGAACGGCGTTTGATATCTTCTCACGTAAAATAAATAAATACCTTTTTCTTCTCAACAAATCTATAGATGCTCATGGAGCAGAAAGCAGGAGGGAGGGTTATTGGGATTCTTTCCACGGGGCTCGTGTTGCCGCGTATGAACTGCAGGTAACCATGATCAGAAATTCTCGTTGGACCAAAAACTGCTGTTTGCACAGGTTCATGTTTGTGCACATGCAGAGTGGAGCAGGCGGGACAGGAATGGATGGAATCCCTACGTTGAGCTGATGATTTCAATGATGTAATTACCGTGGATTCGCTCTCTCTCTCTTTTGCTCTGCTTGTCTTCCATCATTCGTTTTCTGTCTCAACATCTACAGGTTTTATCTTTAGGTTTTATTTCCTGCAGCCAGTGAGTAAGAATGTGTCTGATTTTCTCTCTGGGGACGTGATATTGGTCTTTTTAAGAACAGCACCACAAAACAAGACGTATCCTGTGTGTGTGTTTTATTTTGCATGTCCCCTGTGTGTTGTTCGTTTCAACATCGCATTGCCACACATAACAACACACACACGTGAGACCCACAGCCGGGGCCTGTTTAAACACAAATCAATCCCATCGTCCTCAGCTCCTGCAGGCAACTGGCGTCCCCCTCCTGCCACCACGTCTCGTCCCAAATGCTCTTTCATGCACAAAGGAGAGGTGGGAACAGGTTTAACCTCTCTGCCAGGTGTCAAGTGTCAGGTGTCCAGCTCACAGGTAAACACACAGCAAACACTAGACCCACTCACTCAAATACACAAACACTACCCTGCACCTCACTGTCAACACGTATCAGTTACCTGCTATTGTTGTGGACCTATAGAAGGAAACCACAAAGTGTACAGTAACCCTGTATTTTGTCACCTGGGGCAGAAACAGATCATGGTACACCCCTGTGTTATTCTATATATTGTTCACCGATACGACAATTCACTGTTCTTAATTCTCTGGAGTTGCCAAAGTTTTAAAACTAATTTAACAGATGGGAGTCGGCTGCACTGCCTCTTTCATCTGCAGTGGTTCCTCCAGTGTTTGTACCGCATGGACTGAGTGCCAGAAACACACACACACACGACAACACACACACACACACAGATCTACAGACAGGAAGCACACCCCCCCTCCATGTTCCTGTTTCTCACAGCGTGCATGTACGTCCGCTCGAGGCCTGCGACCGAGGCCAATCGGCAGGAGGCAGATTGAACAGCACAGGGAGAGAAAAAACGGGACAAAGACATGAGATAGAGCGAAGTGGTGAACAGGAGCGTTATTACCTGATACAGACAATTACACAGAGAGAGATAGTGAGAAAGATGTGATTATGGAACAATGCTGGCAGTGAAAATGTTTGCTTCACCACTGTCCTCCCTGCTTTCCTCTCCTCTGCTGGTGCTGGGACATGCAGGTTTTCCACTGTAACTGTGAGGAATCCACATGTTAAATCAATTTTTTTAGAAATTTGATCAACACAAGCATGCAGGATGCAAGAAATACAGAGGAACTGTTGTGGCAACATGGTTTGTATGTCAAAAACTTGCAGAGGGTCATAGATACTCCAGTTTCCTCTGCACCTGACAACTCACAATATTTGCATCCACTTCCAGTTTTGGTGGTTAAATGAAAAGAGGAACAATGGCCCTGAAGGGAGTTTAGGGAGGATCCTGTGTCAGACACAAAAAAAGAGAGTTGAATCTACGGTTGTCTGGTTTAACTGGAAGTAAGTTGACTGGAAAGTTACGTGTTTGCAGCAGCTGCCGGAGGGAGGGAGACACAAGGAGAGAGAGAGAGAGAGCAAAGAGAAGGAAGCTCAGCACTTCTCACCCACTTTTGCTTCCACCAGTCTTTCTCTACATCAGTGTGTGTGTGTGTGTGTGTGTGTGTGTGTGTGTGTGTGTGTGTGTGTGTGTGTGTGTGTGTGTGTGTGTGTGTGTGTGTGTGTGTGTATAGAGATAAAACATCACATACACAAACAGTCACACAAACGTAGGCTACTTTCCATTCCATTTGCATTCTCATATTTTCATTCATTTGCTTAAACATGTGGCCACAGCAGGAAATGTTGCATGCTGGGGAATATTAAAAAAAGTAAAGTAACTGGGAGAGACTGGGAGATTTAAGTCATGTGCACGACAATATCAGGGGTTGGTCCTTTTCCAACGAACACACATATTAACAAGGAGGGCAGAGCCATCCAAACCCCACGAGTCAACAAGGAAATGAGACTGATAAGAAGGCCACCATTAAGGATCTATAATGTACGCAGTCGTCTACTGTGTGAGCACTTTCACTCCAGGCTGACAAACACAGGAGAACCCAGAAAAAACTCACACAGATCCAGGCGTGTGTGCATACGTTGTATTGTTATTGTATCAGTATATTCTTTTTTTTACTGTTTTATAGTTTATGAAAACCTTTATACATTTGGTTTAAGATGAAATGACTTCTCTTGCCTTAAATAGTCATTAAAAGCAAAACATAATTTGTCCGTTATTGATTCGAACATGAGATGCTCCTACACAAAGAAGTGTCTATTATAAAGGTAAAATGATATAAATAAATACAAATTTGCCCCACAAATACCAGCTCCTGTTTGTGATCATGTATATTAATAGTCACTCTACAGCAGATATTGCATGTTACATTTCTATGGCAGGAAATGAGGCGCAGTGTTTGAATCCACAAGTACGTGTGCACGAGATGCAGAGTAAAACATTTCCATCTGACACTGTGTGACCAGGAATAGGCTGCAAGCCCAGATAATCTTCCTTCCTTTACATAAACATAGACGTGAGAAAACACACACACACAAGATATTTTCATTGTCGTCACAACTGCCCCCAACTGTTGAGTTCAGACACACACACACACACACACACAGATAACAATAGTTATTCTGGGGTGATTCTGTTCAGGCAGCAAGTCAGAACAGCTGAAAGGTCTCATCAGCCAACACATAACCTGTCCCCTCTCATGACCCCTGACCTCTCCACATGTGTGTGTGTGTGTGTGTGTGTGTGTGGCTGTGTGTGTGTGTGTGTGTGTGTGTGTGCTTCCCTGCACTTGAGAGTATAAGGGGTTGTCGCTCATCATGGGACCAAGTAGGGGTGTTATCCCCCCGACACTCAACCATCTCATGTTCACACACACAAACTGTCCCCGACTATAAGACAACATCAAAGTTGGTGCTTCTCAAAAACACCACTTACGATTTGCTGATATCTTGTTGTCATGTCCGCACCAGATGGTTTGGTCCTAACTGGGAACTGAGGGTTAACCAGTAAGAGACAGTAAGGGACGCTGTGAGAAATATTGTAAATGTTCACTTGCTGTGTATCACAATGAGGCAGTGATGTTTTTAATTCATTAACTAATTGCATCCTCGGGGGTATTTGTAATTTCACCGAAAGGGAGCAGCGAGAGATCATGAGCTCCGTGAGTCTGGACTCGAGGAGAGGGACTCTAATAGAAGTACAGGATGTTTGTGCAGCATCAGAATATCATAGAACAGACAATCGGAGGTGAACAGAGTTTTGAGGAGAAGCAAAATGTGAAATAAAGAAATAATTCTCTCCAAATGAAAGACCACGCTCTGGAATAAAGATACGAAAGAGACTCCTTAAAGGGGAAGGGGGCGGGGCCTGCTTAATTAGTCAGTAGGCGAGAGGCGGGCTGGTGAAAAGGAGGCTGGGTAACGGAGGCACAAAGATAGAGTTGATGGCTGAGATTCCTTTGGCTGCCGCCTGACCAGAATAACTGCAAGAAGCATCTGAAATTCCTTTTCCACTTGCGTGTGTGTGTGTCTGTGTGTGTGTGTGTGTGTGTGTGTGTGTGTGTGTGTATCTATGATGAAAGATATATAAATTGTCATTAATCAGTGCCTTATTCACTTTTTTTGCAAACTTAAAAATACATTAAAGTCCTTGACAACACAGAGTCTGAAATATGTGCATTTTATATTCTTCTTCTTCTTCTTTCTGTCACTCGTTTACCACAAATTAATATGTGATGTGTTATTTTGACCACTTCCTCTGATCGTGTTTTTATGTTGCATTGGATTTTTGCATGGCCCGTGTTTATGCTTGAGTGTGTAACTTAGCATTTTTGTGAGGTGTGGACAAAACAAACATTCCTGTTTCTCGGGGGCAGAAAGAACTTCAGGCAAAGACAAAATGACACGTGAACTGTCCCTGTTCTCTTTTAGATCAACACAAGAGCTGAAGTCTCTCGGTCTCTACGCACTGTGCGATCAGACACCGGTCTGCAGGCCGACTGGCTGCAGTAAAAAAAATGAAAAGGTTAAAACAGTCTCTGAGGGGATGACCCGACGTGACACGCAACAGCTGAGCATTTCATAACGGAGGGAGGAAAGAGGAGGGAGGGGGGGGGGGGGGTCTGAGACGGTGGGTGATGAAGAATAACGAGGGAGGAACCAGAACCGATAACAGAAGTCAATTTGTCAGATTCTGTCCCTCTGTCTCTAACTACGAGACCTGAGATCTCTCATAATTGCCCTTTCAGATCGACACCACGTGTTCTGATTCGATGCCTCTGTCAGAGTGAGGCGACGATTTGTTGGTTGCGATCTCATAATGCGATGCTCAAGGTTCGGGGTTAGGGAGAGAAAAGGGAAAGGGAGGCCATTGGCGTCATGGTAACCGCAGTTGAGGAACAATTGTTGTCATGGCTACAAGAGACGCTCACTGGAGGACTTTATCAACTGATGCATAACAAATGATTTGGACTCTTGCTGCAACAACTAATGTTTTAATAGAATTTTATGATGAAATGTCTCCACATACCTGAGTGACAGGTGGTGAACCAAGCCTGTATAACTGATGGGAGTGTTACTGAGGCCAAGTACTGACTTAAAACACGCAGGCATTTGTTTCACCACATTTCTGAAATGTCCTTATGATCCCTTAACGAGAGACAGAGAGGAAAGTAAACGCTTTATGGAATCTAATGAAATCCACATTGTTTCCTACTGTTCATCATATTTTCACATGCAGCTCATTAGCAGCAGATCACACGCATCATCTTTCCATGAATGACTTAACTCCCCCCCCCCTTTTCCTTTTCAGTTGTGTGACAGAATCTCTGCGCTGCCACACGACAACACACACACACACACACACACACACAACCCCTTCTGTTAATCCTTATAGAAAAAGTGTGCGTTAATGCTGCCGTGTGTGTGTGTGTGTGTTTGTCATTGTTCCCAGTGTGATGATTGCTTGTGCAGCCAAGGCTTAACTTTTGTGCTGAGTAACTATGTGACCAAAATCTGACCTGAGTCCATTAATATGTGTGTGTGGGTGTGTGTGTGGGGGTGTAGACCACTTGCTGAATGGACAGGATGTGTCTGACTTCATGTTGGGCTATCTAGTCAACTGAACGCTCTGTGTGTGTGTGTGTGTGTAAGTATGTGCAGGGGTGTGTGAGTGTGTGTGTGTGAGTGTGTGTGAGTGTGTGTCTGTGTGACAAGTGATGTTCTTGCTTCGTAGGCGAAAATGACAGCAACTTGATTTTGGGAATAATGATAAAATAAACATTACTTATTTTTAGCTACAGCCTTGTTGGTCAATATCTGTGCCACATAGTTCAGGACTGAACCAGAATGACACTCAGAGCACAAACCTCCACCCACAGCCCCCCCCCCCCCCCCCTCAAGAAACCACATATTAAATCACGAGATCTGATATTTTATTTGGATCTGCACCAAACTCATAAATATCAATCCCCTAAAGTCTCCCAAAACTCTTGAAATGTATCTGTATCTAGTAATGTTAAAGAAACTTCCTCATCTGTATCCTCTCCTTAATTTATTTGATCCTTCCTTTGGTGAAGCCTCACCCCTCCACAAAACACCATCGATATCGGTAGAGTAGTTCTTTTTTGCATCATAACAGACAGGGATGAAAACTTAATTTCCCTGGCAAAGATTAAAAACCTCAATAATAGATTGAAGGCCGTGTGATTGAGTTCAGACACTGATGATCCTCAGCTGATGAGTAAAGACTTCCTGTGACTCTTCATCATCAGTGTGTTAATTAGTGAGCTTCACCTGTGCTGCAAAGATGGCTTTTGTCTCTCCCCCCGGGTTCCAAGACTTTTATATATTGTAAATTTTTACCATATTGTTACAGGGTTGGTATCGAGCTTCTCATTTCACTTTGCACCTGAAAGCAAATAAACTTATTTCCCGAAAGTTAAATCTCGCTTCTACCAACTTTCTTCCTGTATTATATATATGTGCACCTAAAATAAATTTGCTTGAAATGCATGTCTCAGTTTGTATTCCTGCCATCTGGAGAATTATCAGAACGTTGTACAATAAACAACTTCAGCCTCGGGAGTCGCTCTCTCTCTCTCTCTCTCTATTCAAAGAGCTCAATCAATCCTTTCCCAGCTTTCTTCATTGAAGGGTGTGGGGAGGCTGGGGAGGAATAGCAAAAGGGAAAGAGGAAGGAACTCGTGCAGGTCTCAAACGACTCCTGCAAACTACAGTCTCCAGCTGCCCTGTTGTTTGTGTCTGCTCAGACTTTACATGTCACCTCGAGGGGTGAGTTACATACCTGACGACACCTTCTCTCTCTGCATCTCTATCCTGCAGCCTGTGCTCACTCTGCTTATGTCTTTGTATGTGTCTGTCTCCGTCTGTCCCCACCACGCATTCAAGGACAGCTCCATCTGTAGCTACACATCCAGGACAAGCCCACGCAAATTTTAACCAACCTGTGTTCTTGTAAAAATGATCTGTGGCCACGTATCAGTGTCCAGACACATCACAATAACACAATCCAGTTTTAATACACTGTGTTCCAGTCACCTGCCGGTCAACAACCACCCAGTGAGTATAGGATTGCCAGTTAGTGATGAATTGGCCGACACAAAGAAAATATCACATTACACACCCTTGACAGGGCAAACAGTTGGGGGAGGAGAAGGCACACACACATACACACTCACACAGCCGCTTTGATACACTTGTATACACATAAAAGCCTCATATGCACATGCCTTTGGTGGGGCGAGAGATTTTTACTCGCATACACAAAGTACAGGTGTGCACGCAGGAGACACACGCATGCACGTACATGCACATGTAAATGTTCTCTTTGTTCTCTGATTGCAAAGCCGGAAGAATTGTTCTCCTCTGACCAATCACATCTTCCTACCGTGGCAGAGAGCCAATAGAACAGCTTGTTCACAAAGTGTAAAAGTGTTTGAATAGACACAACTGTGGCCTGCGAAGACCCACACCAGATGATATTCAACACACGCGCACACACACACACACACACACACACAAGTGTCACTGATGAAATGTGTTGTAGTTTTTTTCAAACTGTTGCCTCTGCAAAAGGTTTACTGGTGTGTGTGTGTGTGTGTGTGTGTGTGTGTGTGTGTGTGTGTGCGTGTGTGTGTCTGATTGTTTCTGGAATAACTGAATCAATAGCGTCCCCAAGTGGCAACAGTCGTTTTCATCCCAAGTAATTGCCCAAGGTTTTTGAACTATAAATAGTTAATAATAATTTTCAATATAATCCAAATGTATCGGAATATATTGTTCATGTATATTGTTCACAGGTTTCCCATCAGATATAAGTCAGTATCTTTCCTCACAGTTATGGTTGTTAGTTTTTATTTACACTCTATTATTGTTTCCAGAGGTTCGGGTCCTCCCGGGGAGTCTCGTGCTGCGCGTATCCCGGAACCTTAGAAGGGGGAAGACTTTAACGGTGAGACACCGGTGGAAAGATGGCGGACGTACCAGATAATGCTCCTGAACGTGAGTTCTTTAAAGTTACATTTATATTAAATGTAAATTAGATTTAAATTGATCAAGGCTTTTTTTTACATCCGACGTGTTTGAATGACTTTACGACGAAGCGGTTTGAAACATTCTCTCTGTGGGATTGTGTTTTTAAAAACCTCTCTGTGCTGCTGTCAACAACAACACGAAGTCAATATTCATGTTTGTTTACTTTTTCATCCGGGAGGATTTATCTCAGTCGTGATGCTCACACCCGGAAGTGCAGGGCTGGTCTGTTTCATTTAGAAAATTAATAATAAATCGTTCGTTGAATGATTAAGTTCACTGACGCACTTTTTTTAGTGTTTTTTCTTACAGACAGTAATTCAATAACCGTCAATGGATCAAAACCGATGAATAAATTGCTCATTTGTTGCCTGAACAAGAGAAGTTAGCAGCTCTGGATTATTGTGTGTTCGTAATGAAACGTCGAAGAGTCCAGAGTCCATGTGGATGAAGACCACGCTTCTCTGTGACTCAGCACATTTCATCCATCAGTTCTGGTTCCTTCTCTTTTTAAATCAGCGTTGTTAAAGTCATCTCATTCATCTGTGAACTGTAGTTATTGACTCTGTGACTTGTGCCACGTTTTATTCACGTTCCCCCAGAGGTTTGAAGATAAGTAGTTAAACCTCAGACTCGACCTTATACCTTGGTGCCTCAGGAGGTCCCCTCACCAGAGGGTCAGCGGTTCAATCCCCGTCTCCCCCAGTCTGCAAACAAAAGTGTCCCTGACAGCTGTGTGATTGGTAGAGAAAGTGCTGCACGTGGATTCATAATTGGTGCAAAAAATGGACTTCGCACCTGCAGAAAGGAATTTGTAATTGGAGAAAAATAGTCCCACGTGTGTGTCAGTTGAATTTGGAGTCGCAGAGTAAAAGGTAGTGGGCGCAGACTCAAACAACACAACAGCTCCACCTTCTCAAACTCCTCACAACAGGTCACAAATTAACAAACTCCTGCTAATGGTTTGCAACCAGTGCTGCAGCAGATGTGTTGGAAAAAACACATTCACGCACCAGTAAGAAAGAATGTGAAGTCATGGACGAATCTGACGGTACGAGTTACAAATGCTTTCTTTACTTGCGTGTCCGATTAGTTTATAATGATTTGATAAACACTCTTTTATGTTTATCGTTCATTTCTTTCAGATTGCCCAGGTACATCAAGTGAGCAAGCTGGAAAGTCTTCGTCATGTGAGGGCTGCCCCAACCAGAATCTGTGTGCTTCAGGAGCCACCAAGGCCCCAGACCCCGGTAAGACTCTTCATCACCTCTTGGTATTATGGTAGTTTGTCATATATATTAGGGGTTAGTCAGTCCAACATATCGGATTAGTGGTGGATGTTAATTCTAGGGACTCATGGTCATCTCTGATTTAAAATAACCAGCTCGACCTTCCTCCCGTCTCTCAGCCATAGCAGAGATAGGATTGAAGATGTCGACGGTCAAACACAAGATCCTGGTTTTGTCGGGGAAAGGAGGAGTGGGGAAGAGCACGTTCAGCGCCCACCTGGCCCACACTCTGGCCAGCGACAGCGCAAAGGAGGTAAGATTTAGAAATCATCTCAGTGCCACTAGAGGTCACTGCAGACACGGTTTAACCATTTACAATCTAAGGGTTTCAAATCACATTATTGATTTCTGTAAAGTTATCTCCCACCATTTAAAGTCTTATTTTCTCATCAAATTCTAAATTTACATTTACAAGACACACCTACGTGAAGAAAGTCACAAATATTGGTTTGTTCTCTCTCCTCCTTGTGTTTTTAATAGGTCGCCCTTGCTGGATGTAGATATCTGTGGTCCATCCATTCCAAGGATGATGGGCTTGGAGGGAGAACAAGTAAGTGGAGGTCAATAATAAATATTATTATTAAATAAAATAATCACAAATCAGTGCAGAGTGTGTGTAAATCTTGTTTTGTGTGCAGGTTCACCAGAGCGGCTCAGGCTGGTCTCCTGTGGTGAGTCCGTTCAAACGATTCAATTCACTTCAGGCTGCTTGTGTTTGATTCAGAATCATTATGCACATTGTAAATACTGTGTTTCAGTATGTGGACGACAACCTGGCGGTCATGTCTATCGGCTTCCTGCTCAGTAGCCCTGATGATGCTGTGATCTGGAGAGGACCAAAGAAGAATGGTGTGTGTGTGTGTGTGTAATTAGTTTGAGTTTCCCAACATGTCGCTCCACTGTAACCTGTGTCCGTGTCCATCAGGGATGATCAAGCAGTTTTTGAGGGACGTCGACTGGGGGGAGCTGGATTACCTCATCGTGGACACACCCCCCGGCACCTCTGATGAGCACCTGTCAATAGTCCAGTACCTCAGCTCCACCCACGTCGATGGAGCCGTCATCATCACCACACCACAGGTACGCACTCAAACATACCAGGCTCAAACTTACTGTATAACCTCTGAGAGTTACTACATTAGCTAAAGTAAGGGAAATTTCTTTTTAATTATTGAATTTATTAATAATTCTTCCATGGCTTAATTCTGTCCACCTATAAAAGAAATGCTTTCCGTTCGTTGAACACTGGGGTTCGAAAACAGAATTACAGACACAAAAAAAAACTGAGGAAACCAGACGTTACTCGCTCCCCCGGCGCCTCTTCCCCCCTCTCTCCATTGGCTGTGCTCGTTCTTGTGAGGGGCACTTCTCTCTTTAACTCTCTGTGGACCTGTCACTCAGGCTGTGTTGTGCATGAGAGGGAAGTGTGGCACATGAAAGCAGGTTTTAACACCAACCGGTCTCAAAAAGGTCTCAGAGAATCGCTGCTGCCTCAGTTGTCTTCTTCTTTAACTTGATTTCCAACAGAATGAATCTCAACCACCTGGAGCTGTTAGTTTAGCCGGTGGTTTTTATGTGACTAATTATAGAAAGTGATATTAAAAACTATAGTGAGATTAACAGGCAACAAATGAGATCTGAATTCACAGTGTGTGCTACAGCTGCATTAGGATTTAACCTCTCTACTAAACATGATAGATTTATGTGTCCATTCATTTACTCAAAGATTGTATTTCTATTTTATTATTCTACTGTAATACTACTTAGGTTTAGTTGTAATGTCTGTAAATAAAAAATAATATATCTATCAATCACAACAGAGGAAAAGCACAGTTGCAGAAGGAGAGAGGACTAATTTTGGAAGTTCATTATCTACGGAAGTTGTGTGGGTTGTAGGCAGGGATCTTATTTTATCTCTACTGGAAATCACCTCACTCCCCGACCATTGCCACCAGTCCTCTCTCTCTCTCTCTCTCTCTCTGTGTGTTACCTACCTCTGTTAAGGGTGTGCACACCGAACACAGCCAGATTCTGTTGTATCTGCGGCTCCTGCACAAAAGGGCCTGTAACATGAATATACTAAAACTAATTTGCAACTGTCACAAGCGTTCGGGCTAAAGACAAGGAATTTCAAAACAAATCTTTCAATAGATAAATACCTCATCCCTCTGCACTGTTTGTTGATGCTGCCGGTTCAAACCCCACCTTTTTCCTGATGGTTAAAAAGCAGTAAAATCACTTCCTCATTCCTTCTGCTCTCTCTGAACCATGACTAACTAGTTCAGATCTGGGAAGTACCTGAGGAAAGAAGTCTGTTTACAGAGCTTCTAATCTCTTGATATAAAAGAGTTTTTTTTTTTTTTTTTAAGTCAAACATTTAAATTTGGGAGTTAATCAAACACATTTTCTCACGGTAACACTGATAGCTGTGGTGTGGGAAGGAAAAGAGTTTAAATGAACTTTCAGCAGCGTCTGCTTCTCTCTTCTGTCTCCTGTCGCGTCCTTCCTCTCCCTCACCCTCCTCTCTTCTGTCCCCCTCTCTAGGAGGTGTCGTTGCAGGATGTGCGGAAGGAGATCAGATTTTGTCAAAAGGTCAAGCTGCCGATCATCGGAGTGGTGGAGAACATGAGCGGCTTCGTCTGTCCTAACTGCAAGGTCACTGACGGCTGCGTGTAACAGCTCTGCACATGAGCAATCCAACTGAATACAATACACAGTACCAGTGCATTCACGTGCACCTCTGAAGGTCCCATTCCTGAGTTGTGAAGTCATTGCTCTGATTTTAATGTGTTCAGGTGCTTTGAAGTCAGAATGTGGAAAAGGCTTGGAGGCTGTAAAGAGTGTTTAGAGCATTTAAACGACACCTGAACACCTGTTTTAATTATTTGTATAATAATGAAGAGAGTATCAGACCCTTTAACGGGAGCATCCGTTAACTTTGATTTCTCTGTGTCGTGTCTCTTGCAGAACACGTCACAAATCTTCCCCCCCACAAGTGGAGGTGCCGAGCAAATGTGCGCGGATCTAAATCTACCTCTGTTGGGAAAGGTACCTCTCGACCCGAGGATAGCGCGGAGCTGCGACGAGGGCAAATCTTTCCTCAGCGAAGTACCTGACTCTCCTGCTGCTAAAGTCTTACAGAGCATTGTGCAGAGTGAGTGTTTTCAGGATCGCACACACACACGTCCATTTTTTCCGACTCTTTCATCATATCGTGAATTTTGATCGATTCCTCGGAAAGGAAGTCAAGAGGCACAAACAGACGCACAAACATATTTTAGCTTCCAGCGAAATCTAGCTTTTTTGATGACTGGGTGGTTTACTTCACGGCCAATTCCAGATTAAATGTAATGAAAGAAGAAGTGCTCTCGTCAAAAAACGGGAACCAGTCGAATAAACGGGAAGAAAGATGTTTGTATCAAAGTTGTATAACTTTTACTAACTACTTGAAGCATGAGATTAAATGTGAAGAATCAAATGTGTTTTGCGTAACAATTTACTCACTCGGGACTCACGCACACTGATTTCTGAGATATATTTGTGTCCTTGGAAATCGAATATTAGCACTTCGTCATCCTCACGCTCCTCTCGCCTCTGCTCCGCCAGGTATCCAGGACTACTGCTCCAGTCATGTGACAGAGGAGCAGGGCGCCACCTGAAGACTCACCGTGCTAAAGGGAAGCCTAGAAGATCAAAGCTCGTCCCGGTGTCATCATCAGCGTCTCCGTAATTCACGACAGTCGGCAGCTTTGATCTTAGTTTGGTGAGCGGCTCGAAGAAGCACATTTCGGCCCGATTTTGAATATTGATTCTTGAATTACAAGTCGTTCCTACTATAGACGTAAAACTCTATTAAAAAACATAAACAGGTCATGATTACAATCGGCTAAATAATTTCCTACAACAGCTGGGCATTGTAGTTTATTACTAAGCATTATTCTAACAGGTTATTTATTCAGCTATAAATTACTCGAGTGGGTATTTACTGCAGCGGAATAGTGTTTATAGCTTTGACTCGAAATAACCTACAGTGTTAAATGATAGTATAAGAGTAACATGTCACCCAGTGCAACACTGTGGGTTAATATACCCGTTTGTAATAGAGGAATAAAATGGATTGAATCTTGATTGATTTTTATCGCCACATTCATCCTTAAGTGAATTGAAGTGCAGTCGGGGGAACTGTGCAGTGCCTGAGGCCCGTTCTGGTACAATCACATGTGAACACTTTTTACAAGATGAAAAGATAAAAACTCGTGACTGTGTTTGGGGAAGTTAAACCTTTTGATTGTGTTTTGAATTGGAGCCATTTTGATATTTAACCGTGAGAACAGTTTGCTTTGTTTGTGTGTCCACTGGTTCTCATTTTCCCTGGTTTCAGTGAATCCATAATAAGCAGGAAGAGAGAGGTAAATCGTGACCCAGCGATGGTTGGATTTCAAAATCCTTCTTCTAAATCCCAAGCACAGAATCGTCAGGTTAAAATTTAACTTTTCAACTCAACTGTCATTAGTCACTGGTTTTGTTATTAACCAGCACCTTCTTCACACTCACTCACAATCTGCTGTTCCTCATTTACAGTAAATATACACAGGCACATCATGTGAGTCCTTGTTTTGAATTATTGTGTGATTACTATGATGATTTGTCAAAAAATGCTTTTTGTGTGATGTCTGTGCACGTGTTAACTGATTTCCAAAATAAATGACCAAACATGAAATGGCCTTTAGTGATTTCTCTGTTAAATGTACTGAACCTTTACTGCAGGTTTATTTGTTTTACCTGTTTAGAAATGTAGGACTCCTTGAGACAACCATGTTAATAGTAAGAACTGTGGAGTTTTTACTATTCCACCCGTCCGTCAGTAGCAGCAGCTCACCTTTATTCACTGTGTGGTACAGGTGTGGTTTTGCGGAATTCAAACCAAGCGTGGTGAATACTGGTTAGAGCTGTTTTCTGGATAAACCAGTTCTGGTAACGAGACAGTACAGATTGATTCACTCCCCATGGGAAGAAGGTGAATGTGAATTGGTGTTTTATATGTTCGTGACTGCAAACAAGGAAATGTGAAAGGAAATGTAATATGGTGACGGAGCCAAAATGTCCATTAACACCATCAGACATGATTAATGCCAAATAAACAACTGGACGGATTTTATAAGATGATGAAAGTGTGAAACTGATCATTTCTCCTTCTTGAGTGAGCATGTGACCTCATGTTTTAGTAATGATGACATCAGCCCCCCCCCCCAGAATTAAGACCTGTCCAACCGCACAAACACCTCAATCCTTCGTCCCATGGCCGAGAAGACTCTGGACGGAGCTCTGACGTGGCCTCCACCTGTGCTGAGATCCAAGACCTGCAGGAGGGTTTGGTGGAGGAGAGAATTGCCGAATCCAACAATGGATGATGAAGGAATAGATGAGGGGATTTCAGAGGATGAGAAGGTGTGGTTAGAGAAAGTAGAGGAGGCAGTGCTGGCACAGACGATGGGGGATGTTCTAGTTCCTTTTATGACTGAGTGGCTGTGCAGCACATGAAAACACAAGCACGATGCCCTGATGCGAAGTTGGAAGTGAAAACAGAGCTTAGAGTTGCTTGCAGGACGCTGGATTTGTACAACTTGGAGAGCACGGACTCAAGCTTGACACTGGATACACGGGGAGCCGCTGACTCAATGAAAGGCCTCTGTTATTCTGCATCCGACAGCATAACGACGCCGGGAGTGAACATGGAGCCCTTCAGTGTCTCTGGAGCGGCCGCAAATGCTTCACCTGTTGAGGCCTGCGCAGACAACATCACAGCCACCTGTCTGGAGGACCACCTCTGTGTCCGTTGTGTCGCTGACGGGACGACACACACAACAGACGACCTGATGTGTGTGAGTGGAGACGCACAATGGGGCACGGATGCTGGATTTGCAGATGTGGCACATTTCTTTTTAACCTGTTCTGCAAATGACTCTAAAGCACAGGATTACTCATCTTACTCAGAAATGGATCAGAGCATGACGTTAGACAACTTAGAACAGATCTTAAGGACAGATTTCTACGAGAAGGATGAGGATGAGGGGGGAGTGGGTTCACACTGGGGTAAGTTTGTACTCTGTAGGCCTCTCATCAAGTCGCCTATTTTAATCCTGCTTTGCATCATATACTTTTTTTGAATGTAAATTGATTTTCTTCTTCCTCCTGCTCACTTCCACAACCTCCCATTTACATGAAACATTGGAGGTTGTAGGAATACCACCAAAGCCTTGAGTCTACGTGCATTCGGGCACCACTGTGCTCGGAGGAAAGCTTTTTGCTGCCCAGGATTTTAAGGTGCTTTCCGACATCTTTCACTTGCTTGCGACATCAGCTCCATCACTAATAACTCTAAACAACAAGAGCAGACAAGCCAGTCTAATTTTGTCACTGCCAGGGCTGGGTTTGGTGGTCAGGGTGCACATTACCTTCACTTTCACTTTGAGTGGAGGCAAAGCTGCAGGAATGGGGAGCCAACGAACATCCACCCCTGAAGACAAACACTGGCTAGACACGCGATACGACGATGATTCACTTTTGATCTCACAACTTGATAGATCACAAGTCAAGGTCAAAGTCAACAAAGACATCTCCACAAATAATACAGAGACAATTTAAAGCTGATTACAATGCTATTTCCCTTTATAAGACTTATATGATAAATTATGAAAACAAAGAAGTCAGAAAATGACATCATGTATAGTTAAAAAAGACGGGACCTGCAGTTTATATATTTAGAAAATGAATCTATGAGCACACGGTATGAAGGCGGCCATCATGACGCCATCTATCCGAAACTGAGCGTGTTGCCTGAGGCCGGCGTCAGAGCTCGGGTCAGGAAATCGCAGGTGTTTTTAAAAGGGTGAAGCTTCCATACACATGGATGTGATCAGTGAAAGGTGGTTTATCTGCAACCATGAGATTTATTGCACTTGCTCTTCAATTAACAGCACAATCGGCTGGTTTGTGTTCACTGGACCGACCTGCAACCTTGTGTTTCGAAGTAAAGTGAAAGAATTCGGCCACTGTGCATGTGGAGAAACTGGCTTGACCTGGAATGAGTGTGATGATGTCATTACTTGGCACTGGTGTAGCCATGTACTTTCCCGTATCGAACCAAAATGCCCAAATATCCTTGTCCACGCCGAGAGCTGACTGGTGACTCAAGGACCATAATACCAAAGTGCAACCAATATAAAACGTCATTTAATTAGTTACCCATTAGAAACACCAGCATCAACAACCTAAATAAAAACAACACAGTATCCATGTATCAAAGACTGTTGCATGCAGATACGGTCGGTAGAGCGCAGTACTTTTATCCAGGAAGCAAAGGGAAGAACACCTAGAATGGGTAGAGCCAGCGCCATGGCCCAACAGTCCCATTAAATCCAACCAAGCTTTCACACACACTCATAGATATCAGTCCTCTAAATGTGCCTGATTATTTTCATCCAGATCTCTGTATTACGTCTTTAGAAATGCACAAAAAGTTGGAAAGTGCAAAACAAATTCTGGATTCCCCTCCTTGATCCAGATTCCCACCGAGATTTAATTTTCATCTGTGAGCATCATTGAAAGGGGGGCTTTATAAATATAATACATTTTAATAGTATTCATGCATTACCCCTCTGTGCACGTTGTCCTGTTTGCTCACCGAGGGCGTGAGGATGGAGGTGTTCGTGACTTTTAATCTAAATGAATGCTTGCTCCGGCCAGGGTTTGACAACACATCTCTCACAACAGCTCAGCTCAGGCTCCCTAAGGCGAAGCGAAAATGAAAGATCACTGTCAGACAGAGCAGCTTGTGCGCACTTACTGTGGAGGTGGACGGTTGGTGTGAGGATATACAGTGCGAAGTGGTTGATGTCCCGAGAGTTTATCCTCAGCGGGAGTTCAGCGGATCTCAGGATCTTCCAGAGAGGCGGCCCCGGCAGGTAGGAGTTATCCGGGCTCTGGTGCACCAGCTTGGGCATGTTTATCCAAAGTGCGCACGTGTGGGTAGGAAAACGTTGTCGGTGGTCTCTGCTGCAACCACATTTATTGGATGCTTCTGAATCATCTCGTGATTATTATAAGTTATTTCATTTAATTACGCATATACACAATAATAGGAGGTGTTGTTTATTACCTGCGGTATAATTCGGTGATGAGCAATAACAAAAGGAATGACGAAAACTACAAATGAGTTTTAATTGATGCCCTATAACTATAATATCATTCTATGAATTTACGCGTGTGTTTAACTTGGCTTAATGTGTAAAATGTTGCGTGAGCTGTGACTGAGACGAGGGGCTGTTGTCTGGGGAAGTTAGAACCATGGTATTTTGGGGAACTTCCAGGAGACTAAAAGTGAATCTGCTCGATCTGAGCATTTTCTATTGCGCTCCTGCAACGTTTCTCTCGGTGGACAAGGTGCATGTGCTCATGGGTGTTTGTGTTTGCTTTCTAACAATATGGAATAAACACGTTTCTTAACAAAGCTGCAAGAAAGAAAGAGAGAAAGAAAGAATGGAAATTAAAAGAGCAGCAATCAAAGCAAGATAAAGATGGTCATGTGATTAAACAGAGGGGAAGGAAATACAGTTATACACAAAAATTAACATAATACTTAAATAAAACACACAACATTCATTGAAGCTTTGCAATAAAAAACAGATGGGATCTGGGAATAAGCATAACTCCATTCACTGATTCAAGTGGATGTTCTTGTCATTTATTACTTTAAAAGTGATTAAGTATAGAATTTTTAAATCAATGTTACAGGCAATAAGTGCAAATTGAGAAGTTTTCAGGGGGAATGTGTTCACTTTTCTTTTTTTATTGGGCTTTCTTGCTGAGTGCTAAACGTGTTTTGGTCAAGGAAAGGAATTTATTATGAAGTGAGCTAAATTTGTACCTGAGAGACTCACTGAGAAGTGAACTAACATCTGACACCACTGAGGTAATGGTGGGAGATATCATGTTTCTGTCTGATCTGGCTGAGAGGGAGCAGCAACAAATATTATCTGTATTACCGACAGAACCAAAAGAATGTGGTGTTGTTTTTAAGTTTTCAAGTTCCTCATCACTGAGGCTTTTTTTTTGTGTGCTATCAAGCGTGAAGGTCAAAATGACACAAGCACCTGGCGCACGTTCTTTGTTTTATGAAGTTAGATAAACTTTGTAGATTATTTCTGAACAAAGATCAAAGCTAAGTAGAGATGTGAGTTTGAAGGTTTTGCGGTTGGTGTCTGTACTGAGCGATCTCTGTCTGTGTGTCATCAGGTGCCAAGATGCATGAAGTAGATCAGGACCCACTTGACTTTGGAGATCTACCAGGTTGGTCTTGTTTGACTTTTAACTACCAGTCTGAAAGCAGCTCTGCAGAATGCCTCTACGAGAATCGACACATTGATTAGATGAAAATCTACAGAAGTTTCCCTCATAAAACGACTGGAGCGTCACAAATACATCAACCATTAAGAAGCGATTGAAAGATCGGAGATGTCAGAAATACGAGACGCTCCTGCAGCTTTTTCCTTGTTTAATCCATTATATGATGGTGTCATTAATCACTTTAGCTTGTACTAAATGATGAAAACTTGCAAGATACTTTTTAACAGTAGTAGTTTTAACATTACATCTTTCCCACCAACAATAATCAGACCAATCGGAATACAAATACGACAGCATTTCAAATCCAAAATGTAGATCTGATGGTTGCATACATTGCAACATAAAATTACACCACAGTCAAATCAGTGATGTTGACGAGGAACAAGGAAGAACCTCACAGGCGCCAAATGTGAAGCTGTGCCCTTTTTATAACATCTATTCATCCTGATAGTGGCACATCCGGGTCAGGTGCAGATTAACAGAGAGGCAGCACAGGTGCCAGGACACTGGAGGCCTCAACAACTTTAGAGTAGCCACCTAAAGCTTGTTCTGCACCTCCTGGTCATTCGGGCCTGGTACCATACTGAGGAACAATGGGACAGTGATCTAGTACAACTTAAAACCATTATAAGTAAGAGAGAGAACACCACCAGACAAAAACAATCACACAACTCCAAAGGTTTGTGAAATTGAAATGATAGATGACTCATATCCAAACTGATTCTGATGCTGATTCTTTGTGTTTTAGATGATTTATCTGAGTTCCTCAACGATGATTACCTATTGGGTAAGTTGCAAACAATGCAAATCAGGTATGAATTTAAAAAAGATCTATTGTCCGATTCTCTTTAATGCGTTTTCCTACCAACAGGCACAGACGTTTTCTTTGGTGATCCGTGGTTTAATCCTGAGGAACTCACCAACTTCAGTAAGAATCTCTTCTCTATTCATTTTCCGGCCACTGATATGTGGTGGAAGACAATGACTGACAATAAAGGAGAAAAAGAAAAGGTCCAAACATGGTCATGATAGATTTATAGTAGATGAAGAAGTGCACGTTCTAATTCACAGTTTTCTATATATCATCAAAGAATTTAAATCCTCAAAGGGTGTTGAAGCTACGTCTATAGGTGAAGTCACACATATAAGCTACTGCTGGGTCTTTACATGTAGACACAAGAAAAACACAGATCCCCTAATGGAGAGATCAACACTACATCACATATTAAGAAGATAACCCTTTCATTACATGAATTCAAACGTCAATTACTTGGGTTTAGGCTCCTAAAAAGCTCAGAAGAAGAACAAATGTGTGTGTGTGTGTTTGTGTACGTGTGGAAATACATATCAGGAAAATATTTTCTGTTAAACAATGAGGAAATAAAACAAAAGAGTTGAGAAACAATCTTTCTCAGTGATGTCAATAAAGTCACATTATCTCAAAATGTTCACTTCCGCTTCCCACTCTTTCGAGACATTTATAGAGAACACCGTCATGGTTTTTTAAAAGATCACTACCTAAATTAGAAAAACAACCATTTCGTGTTATCGTGTCTGCTTCACTAATTCTTTGACTTCCTCCCTCGTGCACCTCAGATGATGTCGCCATTCTGCCAGAGCAGCCGTGCACCGGCGGCCACCAGCAGGGGCAGACGGACCAATTCACTGGCATACAAAACAAAAGGAGAAAAAGACAGCGAGGTAGATAAAGAGTCTCTAGAACGTACACTGCAGCTCAGTGCGTCTAACCCTAACCCACAAACGTCCTCAAATCTGAATTACAAAATCTTGTTCCCATGTCCAGTTCCTCGGTCGCAGCGGTGCACTGATGAGAATAAACCACCGTCCACACCAAAAAGACACAGAGCAGCAGGTGACGTTCCCACACTGTTTGGTTTTTAAAGTATTTATCACAAAAAATAAAAGTCAACTTTATCTGAGATATCTGGTTTAAAATCTTTGACTCTAAATCATTTATTATTTCCTTGTTTTTGTTAAACCTCTTATTTTGGTGAGCACAAGGTGAACAAAACCTGGTTTGGACATTATCAGAATGTTGCTTGTGATTGTTTTGTTATCCAGACGTGGAGGCAGAGCTCAGTCCTGCAGAGGCAACGAACCCAACCACCACTCCCACAAGATTCCTTCACCTCCAATCCCCCATTCATTTCATCACCATCCCAGACTCTAAAGGATATCAGCTCATCCCGAATGTGAGCCTCTCCCCTCCGGTTATTAGACTTCAACTCCCCAGTGCAGCCGCGACACCCACATACATATTAGGTGAGTTAAATATTCACATACACTTAAGTCTAAATCCCTCTATCTGTAACAATCTTTTTAAATGTTAAATAATTAAAATAAAGTTGTCTAATATTACTTTTCTTAATTTGTATACACACGTCGTAGGACTTTTCAATTTTAATGATGCATTTGAGGATGTAGCAGTACACACTGGGAACCTCATGATTGTCTATTCATTTATTGCTCATGTGATGATATTACATGTTCTAATCCCTGTTTCTAATATAGTTCCTTCTGCCTCAACACCCTGCAAACCCCAACTGCAGCCGCTCTCCCCGGGTGAGTCAAAAAACTCTAAAAGAAAACTTCTGTCAGTGTCAGTGTTGTGGTTCCACATTTATATCTTAACGTAGCAGCCGCTCTCTGCTAACCACTGTGTTATCTTGTGTTTGCAGTGGATGCTGCAGTAGTAGCTGTCCAAATGAGCTCGTCGCCACCAGGATCCCTGTCGGACACCGCTAGCAGAGCAATGTCTCCACCTCATACCCCAATCTCCTCCAGAAGTGTGTACCGGTTTCATTTCCTCCGTGTGCTCAACACTACAGAAGTATTTCTATTGTCAATATCGTGACCTTTTGTATATTTCAGAGACTTCCCCATCTAACGAATCACCTCCTCCTCAGTCTTCCACTGTCCTTGATATTCCAGGTAAATTCCCACATGGTGGTAATCCTCTCTTCTTCGTTAATAGGAGCTGCAGCTTGGCATTCACTTGTGTCCTTTTTTTTTTCAGAGAGTGTAAAAGACTACATTCAGAAAGTCAAAGCCCACATGAGTCTAACATGCCCGGCTATAGAGGAGGGTGTTAGTCTGACCTCTCATTACGTGGATGTGCAAGTGAGCCAGAGAGAGACCTTTCGCTCGGGAAAGAACGCAAACAGAGTCCTGGACAAGGAGCTCATCATCACGGGAGATACGGATCGACAAAACAGCTTGTTGGGGCATAGTCAGGTAAGAGGATTATTTGTATTACGCAGAGCATGGTCATCATCTAGTCACATGCTTTTATGTAGCTGAAAAAAACATTTAAAGATTTAGCTGAAATCCCAGGTTGCAGCTCACTTCATGTGGATCTTTCTCCTCTCAGATCTTCGGAGACTCAAATGGACATAACCCCAAACGATACATAGTGCTGCTTGGCAATGCGGGCATGGGAAAAACCACGCTGATCAGGAAGCTGTGCCTTGACTGGTCCAGAGACTGCATCCCACAGTTCGACTTTGTCTTCTTATTAGATGGCAAAACACTCGCTTTGAAAAACCCCATCTATAACCTTCAGACCCTTCTATTAAACCTCTCCTCCTTTGCCACTTCTTGCACAAACCCAGAGGAAGTGTACGCTCAAATCCTTGCGGCCTCCAAGCGCGTGCTCATCATTTTCGACGGCTTTGACGAGCTGCGAGACTACGAAGTTCTACTCCAGACTCAAGAGAAAGACGTGATAACATCTCTGCAGAAAGACAGTAAAGCGGAGACCTACACTGTAAGACAGCTATTCTCTGCCATCCTTCAGAGGGTCCTTCTTCCAGGATGCACTCTTCTGCTCAGTACACGGCCGAGGGGCTCGGCCAACCAGCTCCTCCGTCGGGCAGACAGCTTTTTGGAGGTATGTGGCTTTACTCCCACCGATGTAGAAGCATACTTGTCCCAGTACTTCACTGATCCGGCCCTCAGAGCCACTGCTTTGGACTACTTAAAAAACTGCAGCTATTTACATCTCCTCTGCTGGAATCCCGGACTATGTCGGTTGGTGTGCTTGGTGCTGGAACAGTCCAAAACTTTAGACGTCCTACCGAGAACTTTAACCGGGCTCTGCCATCAAGTGCTTCGTTTGAAAATGGAAAAGCACGGTAAGGCCACAGACTCGCAGCCTGACGTTAAAACACAAACACCTCTGCAATCTGAAGAAGAAACCCAAACACAAATCTCAGGTAATAATCAACTGAACGTGTGTCACAAAAACACTCCAGTCCGTAAGTCCAGAGCACGAGTTTACACTTGTACTCGCTCGAGCAACCAAAGAGCGAGGCGGGCAAAAAAGCAGGTGACAGAGGGGAGTGAAGTGGACGAGGAGGAGATGGAGAGTGTGGGAGGGGAGGTGGATAGAACAGAGGAGAGAGAGCTGCTGTCCCAGCTGAGCTCTTTGGCTTGGGAGGGGGTCAAAGCCAACTCGTCCATCCTTCCCAAGGGGTGGACCTTATCTGCCAAACACAAGGCTTTTGGCCTTGAGACAGGACTCCTCCTCTGTCATCCCCTGAGGAAGAGGCTGGGTTTCTCAAGTGATGAGGGGGGAGGAGGAGGAGAGGAACGAAAAGACATGGGAGGAGGAGAGAAACCAGATGGGAAGAGTGACAGAGGGAAAACAGACATTGATAACATCGATGGCAGTCACGGGCACATCCTGTTGTGGGCCAGTCCCTTCCTTCAGAGCTACTTGGCAGGAGTCCACCTTTCTTTTTCCAGGTTAAAACAAACAAACTACTTTTATTTCCACTCATTTCCTCAACTCTCCTTGACATTCATTGTTCTAGCCTCACTCAGCCTGACTCACTGTCTGTTTCCACAGGACTGTATCAGAACGCACTTTCCTCCAGAACCTTCCTTTCCACTCAGATCCGAAGGGACGTCGCCGCCCTCAAAAAGAGGAATTCCAGCTGACTCAGCGATTTACCGTCGGCCTCCTCTTCCACAACAGCGCAGAGCTGCAGAGCCTCCACTCACACACAAAGGCAGCCTTCAGGGATATGGTGGTCAACAGACAGGCTCTAGTGACAAAGCACCTCAAAGGTCTTTCTCACGGTGACCTGAGTCCCGCCCAGGTTCTGGAGGCATGTCACTATGTTTATGAAGCAAGTTTCACATCATTTGGTGATGGGAGCAGAGGCAGCGTGCGACTGGTCGCTCACCTGGCAGAGAATCTTCCAGACGTCTTGTCATTTCACGGAGTTCGACTCAACCCTCCGGACGTGTTCACTGTGCAGAACATACTTGAAAGAGGTGGAGGTTTCAGCTTGGATCTGGGGGATTCTGGGATTGGGGTTTCTGGACTGAGAGCGCTGATGGGGCTCAACAACGTCAACTCGTACAGGTACTGATTACAGTCCACATGTCAAAGATCTGCTAGGAGTTTTTCATTGTCCAGTCATTGCAGAACAAAAATCCTAATAAGACGGTTTTAACTTTGGATTTCTGTGCATTAAAATTGTTGGGCATGAGGTAAAAAGTCATCAACAACCTGTTAGTGACTCCTGGTTGTTTTATTCCCATTGCAGACAAAAGCCAGATGTTAGTGGGGTTTTGACTTGTGGAAAGGGGCTGTAGTTAAATCATATAGCTGTGTGCTCCATTTACTCCATCAATACAAATGTCAAACCCTTTGAAACTGACCCCCCCACCCACAGGGCATGCATTGCTGATGTTATCGCCCTCTGGGAGCAGCTGGAGCGGAGTGGGGAGGAGGGGCTCCTGCGAGGGGCGGTGTCCAAGTTCAAGATCCACCCTCTGAAAGTCACACAGCTGTGTCACGTGGAGCACCTGGCACAGCTGGTGAACATACATGTTCACAGGAGGCTGTCGAGCAGGTAGTTCCCCTCCCACACACACACACACACACACACACACACAGATGCACCCAATTGTACTTCCCCTGAAGTGTGTGTTGTTTTTTCGTGTAGTTGCACCGATTCAGACTCCATCTTGGCAGACGGTGTACCAGCTGTCAGAGAGCTACACAAGCTGGAGTTTGAGTAAGACATGACATTTGAGTGCATGATGACGATGATGATGATGATGATGATGATGATGATGAAGATGATGCGTGTCCCTCTAGGCTTGGCCCAGACAGAGGTCCCCTGGGTCTCTCCACGTTGTGGGAGCTCCTGCCAGCTCTACGTAACCTACAGCACTTAGAGTAAATACACACTCTCACTCCCTCCGTGCCGCCACCTCTTTGTGTTTGTGTGTCTGTTTGTGGTGTCTGACTCTCTCTCTTTCCTCCGTCAGTCTGGAGAACAGTAAGATAGGGGACGAGGGATCCGAGAGGTTGGCTGATGCTTTAGCGTCACTTTGTTCCCTGGAGATACTGAAGTAAGTTCAACTTCTCAGCCCCCTCTCCCTCCAGTTTTCATCCGGCTGAGAGGATATAAAAAGCTCAATATTTAAACATTTTGAATACAGTAAGATCTTCATGTATGTGTGTGAAACTGAGCTTATTCTCTCCCCCACTGGTTTCTTCTAGTGTGTCACAGAATTGCATCGGAGACCACGGGCTGAAGAAACTGGCAAACACCCTCGGGGGTCTGCCCAAACTGCACTGTTTGAGGTAAACACCTACATTGACCTGCACAACAATAACCACACTGACACACACAGACTTTCACTTCCTTCCTCCGCCCTCTTTTTTTTCCAGTCTCTACAGTAACATGATTTCTGACGAAGGGGCAGAGAGTTTAGCAGCCGTCCTCCCACACATGGCAACTCTCACTGACCTGGAGTAAGTCTACCCCCCCCTCCGTGTTTTCTTTAGACATTTACGGTAACTGTGTGTATTCATACAGAGGCTGCATTCACATTTCGAAGGCTCCTACAAATGCCACCGACAAATGCATCCTTCCATTCTCAGAGGAGTGGATCTTTCTCTGGGTTTACCTTTCCCAAGTGACCATTAAAATCTACATTTGTTTTGTTGGACAGTGTGAAGTACAACAAGCTGACAGACGTCGGAGTGCAGAGCCTCGGAGCCAGTCTGAGAAACTGTCAAAAAATAAAGACTTTAAGGTGAGAAGTCCCTGTTTGGGTTGGTTCCTCATTTCAGTTCCTATCATGTCATGCTGCTCATAATAAATATATTGTTTTTCTTTTTTCTCACCTTATTTCTTGCACTCCTCACCTCAGGATGTGGAACCAGTGTATTCCATACGGAGTGTTTGAGCGTCTTCAGCAGCAAGACGGTCGGATCCTCTGGCATTAAAACAACATGAAACCTCTTTGTGACACGGCTGTGAGTTTTCTGTCAAGCATCTGCACGATACACACGTTTTCTAAAGCATGGATGCTTAAGAGACAATGGAGAGAGGATTCTTTGCTGCTTTATCAAGAAATGCATGTCTTTTATAAGATGACGTTAGGTCTTAGATGGAAATTATAATTACACAGTGCTGCAGCTATGGAGAAATTCCAGAAATACATTTGCACCTTGATGTTTGTCTAGTTTTTTCAGTTACTGTATGTTTTTCTTCTGATGTCGTTGCCTAAATGTTGTAAAGACTTTTTTCTTTTTGTGTAACTTATATATTTGTTGATACTCTTTCTGTGGCTGTAAAATATAAATAGCTTCACAATCATCTGACACGTGAATATACATTTTGTCAATTCTGTTTTCATTTCAAACCTTGGATACAATTGTTCGACAGCAGGCCTTCCAGAGTTTGACTACATTAATGAATGAATAAACTAAAATGGAAATTCAGTCTGATTGTGAAGCTTGTTTCATGTGTAAATGACTGCAATTTCCATTAATACAAAGGTAAAATACAAACATCGCTACATGACTTGCATCTGTAAACAGTTATATATCATATCAGGTGTCAGTTGTCAATCACAGACATTTAATAAAGAGCACCTCCTTTAAACAAATCTTAAAAAAACATCTTAACATCATCCTGTGTGACTTTCTGAGCTGTTTCCATTAAGAAGCTGATGTTGCTCTCTGGTGTCCTCTGCTGGACAAACGCTGACAGGACAACAACACAGCACGTCGCTACCGGTCACCAGTTTTGAGGTAAACAAATCCCCTCATCTAAACAGAATGAAGGAGGCAAGACAGCTGGCATTCGCTCAGTTTATTAAACAGACACCTTGGCAAAATTCGACCCTGCTATGATCCATTGCTTATTATAACATGTGCAGGTCTGCAGATGTGAGGGAGGGAACAAGCACTGGTTGTGTTTGGATGATGATGATGATGATGATGATGATGGCATCCGACAAACTGACCTGTCACAGTCCTGATTGATGAATGAAACACTGAGCAGATGTGTTGATCAGAGCCTGAACAACACAGCGTGGTATCATGGCACAAGCCGTCTTTCACCTGTGATTAAGAAACACTTTCCACACAAAACAAGAATCCTTCCCATCTTCACTTGCTGATTCCTCACTCATCTATTGACAATACATATTAGCTTAACAAAAATATATTATTATTATTATTGGCCGGTTAATGTCGCCCATTTCCAGCATGATGGAGATTGATTAAATACTTTCTTGAGTTAAATATTCACTATCAATCGACAGGAAGCCCTTACCTGGATTCTATCTGAGCAGTTTCCATTAACATGGGTTTTTACTATTTAAAGAATATTGGTATCCTGAGCCTTAGTGACGGGTTTCTGAAGATTTTTTATCTTTTATCAAAAAAATAGAGTTCATATGGACAAACTGATGGACGGACAAATAAAAATGCAAATGTGTCGACACATAATATATTGCTTAATGGCAGCCATAGTCCAAAAGATTATAATAATTTGGTTATTAGCCGTCACTGATTCGTACCAGTTGATCTGTTGGAGTATTATCTGCATGTGCACTTATTTTGAAAAGGTCTGAAATGGCCAGCTCCCAGTAGCGCCATGATGATTAAACACAATTTGTTTATTCTGGACAGTATTTTGCCAGAAAACACTGGTTGCGCTGTACTTGTGTTAATTCTCTGGGATTTACTGCCCCAAGGTGGTTTTCTTCTTCCCCTCCCCAGCTGATATATGGAATAACTACCTGATTCTGTACGTTATCTCATATGTTTAACTATTAAACTCCCCCCGTTGCTTGAATCCAGTTTATTATTGCTGCCGAGAAGATACATTTTATGAACTGGATTCTATATTCGTAACAAAGAAAGTGCGATAAAACAGAATTTGACAACTAAAATAAACAACACAACCAATGTCACGCTTCTGAGTCTCGTGTGTCTAACGAACCTGTAACATTATATGAACATGTCAAATATCTGAAACACTTGTTTTAAGTTGGAGGTTTCAGTCCTTGACAATCATACCGATATCATTTTGGCTTGTTTGGCCATTTGTCATAACTAAATCTATTACAGTTAATTGTTTTCTGGTCAATTAAATTTGCCACAATAATTTAATGTACCATAGGTTAACAGAAGACCTACTGAGATGCTTCTCTTCATAACAGTGAAGACTGTGACACGTGCAGGGCCGTGATCCTGATTTATAAGTGAGCTTAAAGAGTTAAGAGCTCTCCAACAGATACAAACTATAGTTGCACAGCCTGTGTCCAGTGTCACTGTGAGTGTCAGTGTGCCCAGAGTTCCTAACTGTGCTCCTGAGAGTGTGCACACCCCTGAAGCACACATACAGTATGCTTGGCCTCAAACAACACATTTTAAATTATTCTTCAAGGATGAGTGTGCCTGCAAAGCAGCAACATGTTTTCTGAAAATGTAAAAGGACAAAAGGGTAAAGCAAGTTGTTCTGCGAGTGATTAAGTATGCAACAGATGTACAGTGCACATCGTTTTCTGCACGTTGCCACTTCCTCTGAGATGTCTGACTGCGAAGCACATGGCTGTGGCTTTTGGTGGAAAGTGAATATAATCATTTCCTTCTGCAGTCAGCCCCCGGATCTTGCACAGCCTGGATAAGTGATGGGTGTAAATGCCAGGTTGCTGGATCTGGACTGGCAGCGGCGCAGCCAACCTGAAACATGCTCCACATGTCAGATAACATTCAGTTTTGCAGCACATTCTGCTACCGTGTCCTCTTTCACTGTGTCCCCAGCGATGGACACAGATTCCAACGAGAACTCCCTGAAGTCAGACTCGTGTCGATTGTTTTTTTTAGAATGGTCGCAGACTGACTGGCAGCTGATCCGGTGCAGATTCCTCGGGACAGTCATGACACGGCCGGCAGTGCTTTATCTCTTCCTCGGGCTACCTTCTTTTGAGACGAGACAACCTGGAGACATGGGAGCAAAATTTCAAAAACATGCACTGAAAAAGGCCAAATTAGATATATAATGTACGTACTATTGTGTTTGATTCTTTGTTTAAATGTTCTTTGCTCTTTCTATATCTATAACATTGCTGTTGTTGCATCGCTGAGCTGACCTGTCCGGCACTTTTCATTGTGCCACTGACCCTGTGTTGACTTGCATATGACAAATAAAACTCGAACTAGTCGCATTTCAAAGTTGTTTTGCGGTTTCCCCAAGTACGTTATTCACTTAGTTATATCTCAGTGTGGTGTTCACATCGTGAAACGTGTAACTTCTGGTCTGCTTCGCTTACTTCTTAACTGATGTGTCTGTGTGAGACAAAGGCAACGGCAGCATCAGATTTGTTCCCCGCATCACTGAGCAGGAAGAGTTCAGCCTGGACCTCTTCATCACCACCACCACCACCACGATGATGATGATGATGACCTCCTCCAGGACCAGCCCGTCACTCCAGGTAGCCCTCGAACACATCCAGCTCCGTGTCCGTGTCGTAGGGGACAGAGGCCGGGTCGGACAGCACCCCGAGGTCCACCAGCGCCTGGTCCATGTCCTCGGGCAGGAACACTATCCCCACGTTCAGGACGATGTACTCCATCAGGAAGCCATAGTACAGGATCAGCACGTTCACGAAGAACAGGCCCAGATAAAACATATAGGGGAGATCGTCCAGGAGCGATTCCACTGAATCTAGCTGGGCGTAAATTTGGTTTGTCATAGAAGAGAAAGGCAGCCACTGGTTTGGGTTCGTCTTGCTGGGAAATCAGTCTGAGGGGCTGATGGGGCTGGGGGCGTCCATTTTGGCAGCTATCTCATCTGTAGGGGTCCTGAGGAAAACAGCAAGGAGCACGTCCAGAGCTCATAACAACCAGTCTCAGATCGCCACCACGTTAGCTAGCTCAGCGCATTCCTGCTAGCTTGGCTAACGGCTAAAAACAGAAGCATGTGGAGCTAGCATAAACAAGCGCGGACAGCTGTTCTTCTTCACTGACCTGCGCTGTGAGGAAAAACCTGTAGAAACACAGGCTGAACGTCCTTTTCCGACATTTCTGTCACAACACCCCCCCCCCCCCCGACACCTGAAGCCTCGGCCGCCGATTGGCCCAGCGCTCACACCGCTCCCCTGTCATTGGCCCGTACGAGTGTCAATCAACACTCGGGGCGTGCCGTGCGCTTTAACCGTCACCGCTGAACACCGGAAGTGGATGTTGTAGTTTTCTCCCCAGCTCGCTCTTCTGTGTTTTCAACCGTCTCCCGCGGGGGGGAAGAACTACAACTCCCGTGGAAGCCGCCCCCAACCGAGGCTGGGAGGAAATGCCCCCTGAAGCTCTGCCTCCTCCGCCGCCTCTCACCTTCTGTTTGCTAAGTGGCTACCACCAGGAGAAAGTGGGTGGAATGGACACCCGCGGACGCTAAAACCGAGAGAAATCACGCGTCTGGCCGCAGCATCAAGCCCCCGGTGGGAAGAGACAAGCACAGCCATGTTCGGCCGCTCGCGGAGCTGGGTTGGAGGACAGGGGAGGGCGAAAAACATCCACTCCCTGGACCATCTGAAGTGAGTGGCTAGCATGAGCCGAGCTAACGTTAGCCTGTGTGATAAGCTGTCAAAGCGTCATTAGCACGAACCCAGGTGCTAGCGACTCCAACAGCAGCAGGTTATTAGCGTGTTGCTGGTTCACTGCAGCGTGGGGGGGGGGGCATCGTGCCTCCATTCACTCTGCTAACGGGGAGATGAGTTAGCTAGCTTGTGCGTGTTAGCATCCCCAGTGTGGAGCTGAGCTGCAGTGTGTCATTACACTATTTGGAGATGTACAGTCGACTCAAGATTTGAGGCTTAATTTGTGGAGCCATGACATTTTCTTGACAGACAAATGTCATACAGACCAGTGATTCAGCTGGATTCATCATAATATATATTATCACAAAGTACTTTACATAGAAGGAGAACCAGACTCAATGTGGGCAGCTGTCTGCCTCGACCGGTTTGGGTGAGCAGGGAAAAGAGAGAGAGAGAGAGGTACCATCAGGTTCCTCTGATCTTCAGCTTCCAGATATGTCTCTCGATCACTATCGATGGAATCGTGTATAGTTGTGGAGCCTTACCACCACCTTATCTCCATTTCTCTCCATCAGGTATATGTACCACGTCCTGACCAAGAACACAACCGTGACCGACAACAATCGAAACCTCCTCGTGGAGACCATCCGCTCCATCACAGAGATCCTCATCTGGGGCGACCAGAATGACAGCTCTGTGTTCGAGTAAGTTCCCGTCAATGTCCAAGCAATTATAGGTGTGATGTGCATGTGGTTCAAAGTTCAAGCATGTGTTTACTTGCGGTGGAATCGGTTCTTACGTAAGGAAGGTTTCCTAATCGTGCACATTCTTACTTCTTGGCACGCTAACTCAAAGAACAAAGAAGCAACAGCAGTACTTTAGTGGACTTTAACATAATTAAACAAGAATGTCAGTAGAGTGCATACCACCAACAAGGCCCAACATTCCCCTTAAATGCCACCAAACTGCACCGAATTACACTCACTCATAGATATCAGTCCCATAAATGTGACTAATTATTTGCATCATGCCTCTTAACACTGGTGATTTCTCTTCAACCCACTGAAGCATTTCAGTCATTGGGGATTCAAACTCGTGAAACCTCTTGCTTTATAATTTCAAACAGGAAATGGCTCTAGAGAGCAGAGAAGCCACAGAGGATGTTGAAAGAGTAGAAATTAATGGTCACTCACATATTTCTAAGCTAGTAGCTGTTTAATAATTTGTTGTATTGGTGCTGAAACTTTTAAACCACTAATATGAATGTAGGAGTTGAACTGAGATGCAGTCACGTTTGGGTCAATAGGATAATAACCCTTAAGTGAAAGAGGTAAAGAAGTTTGGTAATGAGATGCAGCAAACGGTCTGGTAGGCTGACCATATGGCAGCAATAAATATTTGTCTATCTTAACCAATTCTCCACAATAATGCTGTGAATGAGAAACGCTCTTCATTATTACAAAAATATCTGTAATAGTTATCGTTTCAAGATGAATTCATGGTGAATCCTGTATGTTTTTATTCTCCTGTATGTTTTCAGCTTCTTTCTGGAGAAGAACATGTTTGCCTTCTTCCTCAACATCCTGCGTCAGAAATCCGGACGCTACGTCTGCGTCCAGCTCCTCCAGACCCTCAACATACTGTTTGAGAACATTAGCCATGAGACGTCTTTATGTAAGTACTTTCACTGATTGACTGAAAAATAGACACATGCAGGATGTATTGCATTTCAGTAAAACAGACCCGACAGAAAAACGTTTTGAGACTGAGGCTTTGTCTGGATATATGGTGTTTTTGAGGCTGCAGCAATGTTGGGAGGACTTTTAAATATAATTCAATTCTTAAGATTTTCCAAAAATGTATATTAGAATGGAATATTTTTTCTATTTGTGGTTTATGGTGTTATCAAATTGCATTAGTGCTGGAATGGTTAGTGGATGGACTAAAAGACGCTCAGAGATCCTAAGTGTTTCCTCCTAAAAGATGTCTTCCTCTGCTAAAACGTATTCCATATGAACAAGTGTGATTAGGTTGATCGTTAATCTTCTCTCCACCCTTAGATTACCTCTTGTCGAACAACCATGTGAACTCCATCATTGTCCACAAGTTTGACTTCTCAGACGAGGAGATCATGGCCTACTACATCTCCTTTATCAAGACCCTGTCACTCAAACTCAACAACCACACCGTGCACTTCTTCTACAATGAGGTGAGGCCACAGAAAAATGGGGTAAGAGAAGTATTGAAACAAGGGTGAGAATCTATCACTTTGTGGCCACAGCCCTTCTCTCAAGACAGTTAAAGAAGACGGAAGGGACAAAAGAGGATGAGAGTGAAGAGAGTTAGTGATGAAATGGATCAGTAAAACAAACAATTAGCACAAATGTCCAGAGGCATTATTGTCACTTGCATTTTGTGCAAGTTGACTTACTCCAAGTTGACAACTTGACTTATTTGTACTTATCACACAACTGCGATCTGCGACTCTACACGTCAGCTTCCTGTTTAGATGGGTTGATTTTGCAACAGACATCTTTCTCTGCACTGGCTGGTACAAAGACTCTGAGTGCTGATATCACCTTAATTTAATCTTTTTCTAAGTGTGTTTGTGTGTAGGTGTGTGGTAATGGATGGTAATATCAAAGACTACTGCATATCTGAATAATCTCTAATGATGTTGTTGCCCTTCTTTGTAACAGCAGTGTCTGTAGCCCTTCAGTTGGCCTGTGTGTGCTGGGGAAAGTTATTGGTGTACTGTTGATGGTAGCTTTACCCCTGAAACCAAAGCCAGACCCAGCGTGTAGATATGAGCGTTTATGTAGTTTTAAAAAATAATAAAAAAGAAAAATGTTCCAATTTGGAAAGAAAAAGATGACATTTCTGGATATAGTCTTATAGGTGAGGTTAAGTCTGTAAGCTGAAATACTCTGATCTTACTGTATTTAGTCCCTTGCACCATCAATAGAAGGAATAGAGGACAGAGACTAACTTAGAGACTAACTTAACTAAGATCCCTTCTTGATTTGTTTATCTCAGACTGAGTGTCTGATTGTTGTTTAAAGGCAGACGTGTATAATTCTAAAACTATCCTATAAGAAACTTTTGTTAATCTGAATTCAAATCTATTTTGAAATGTCATCACAAGCTTCTTTTCTTCTCAATTTTCAATAGCAACTCTTTCTCTCTTCCTTTACTATAATTCATTTATGATTTAGTAATTTCAAAGTTTGGGGAGTTATAGTGTGTTGCCCTCCAGGGGGCGCCGTTGGATAGCCGTTGGTCTCTTCTGTTGCTGTCAGATCTGCACGTCTCTACAACTAGAGTTCAAACTCTGGGTTTGGGTTCAGTTTCAGGGTCAGATTTCTTCATTGGCCGCGACCTCACCGTGACTCTTTGCTCACCGAGCCTCAACTGTGATTGGTTGGAGGTCTCAGCGAATGAGGAATGCTTGAGTTGAGGATTAGTCACTGGCACAGAGAGAGACCGGAAGATACAGAGCTTTTGCGTGGTCATGAAATGAAATGTATGACAAAAATCCAATCGTCTTTTACTTTATATGAATGTTATTTTTTTAACATATTGGATGGACAAGTTAATACATCCATTTTGGCTGAATTTAAAGATATTCATCATGAATTCTTTAGGGTTTGAGTTGGTAGGACACTAATAAAGGACACTTTATTATTTTACAGTTTCACACAGATTAAACACTAAATTGGATTTTTTTTTGTGTGTGTGTATTTGCCCAGCCTGTATTTCTCTACCAAAGTGTCAGGCTTTTTCTATACAAGCTGCTTTTTCTCTCTCTCTGTGGTCATTTGTGGCCAAAGCCCGGCAGTGCAATGCCGTGCCTTGCTCACCGGCGCCCCCCCCCTCTCTGTCTCCCACACACAGCACACTAATGACTTTGCCCTGTACACCGAGGCCATTAAGTTTTTCAACCACCCTGAAAGCATGGTCCGCATCGCAGTCCGCACCATCACACTCAACGTCTACAAAGGTGAGTGCCAGGAACACGCATGTGCTCATGCTAGTTATGCACACATACAGAACGCAAACACACTGACTCACTCACACACTCACTCATGGGATGCTGGGACTGCCTACCGCCTCTTCTCTTCTTCTTCTTGTTGCTGCTGCTGCTGCTGCTTCTGGTGCATGAACATGACTAACAGGTAACACAAATACACATTTTGCTGAATTTTGGGCCCAATATCTTTTGTTGCCTTCTACTGTGAGTGATAAAGCATCAATCTAACAAAACAGTGGCTCCCCTAGTGCAAACAATTATTTTTAAGGTATCATGTAATCATTTTTTAAGTTTTCAAAAGGTCCTGAACCTGAGGATATGCAGCCATCATCAAATATGCCTAGAATAACACACATCCAGTTAATCATTGTCACAAATCCGCTGCATTCCATTTATTGTCTTGTCATTTTCTACTCTTTCACAGTTAACGTCTGCTGCAGTCATAATGAACAGTATTTTCAAATAAGATAAAAAAATATAAATTAATAGAGATGTTAGAGATGATCCAGCAACGTATTAATCAGCAGGTTATCAACTTGTCGGTCTTTTGTTAGGGTTGTGTTACCACAAGGTGCAGCCTCTCTGCTTCACTGATCTCATTCACATATTTACTGTTTGTAAATGAGCTCACTCTCGTGCACTGTGCTGCGTCAGCCTCTGCTTCTCCCTGCCGCCGCCTTTCTTGGCGGCCGTTGGTGCTTTGGGGCGGACTTTCTTTTACATCACACTTGTCTTCACTGTACATGACGTAACGTCGCCTCGCCTCTTTATAGAGACACTGCGGCACATCTACGGCTTCCTGTCTGTCTCTTATTTGTAGTATGTCTTGTTCTGCATGTAACGCTTGTGCAACCTGACTTTTCCGACACCGCCCATGAAGTCTTGTAACACCCTTAGTACAAGTAACCATTGTGGAACTGAACCATTGTAGTGACTTTCTGGGCTGGCCCGGGGCTTTAATGTTGTTGTAAGGAATCTGTTTAAGAGTGAAGCATTAACTCACTGCGATAACTGTAACTGGTGCAGGATACTTCACTGCTATGATGCAGATATGTATTTTATATAGTGCAAATAGTCTGTGTAGCACTTTTAAACAATTATCACAATTTGAAGTGTTTTTAAAAATAATGACATGAATATAATTCAGCTTTTTTTTTAAATGAACTCTATTATTTAGATGTCACGCTATAGCTCTGTATATAAAGATGGATGACACGAGGGTTTCCCCAAAAGTGAAGCATAAGCGTCTTGATCGCCTCCTGGTGGCTGCAGTACCGGTCATGAACTTTCATTTTAGGTAGTTCTAATCACATTGGTGTATGTTCAACTGCTAATTGTTCTATGCTATTTGATGCTATTAAAACAGGGTTGAACATCAGAATTAACAGCTGAGCTCACGATTGTTTGAGTGCCTGTATTGACCTGACCTCGCTACCGCCGCTCCATGTTTTGGCTAAATTTCGGGATAGTGGCAGGAAGTGGAGACGTGTCGTCCATCCTTATATACAAAAGTCAAATAAGGCATATTTTGGGGGTTTTCATCATCATGGTAATGAATCATAAATTAACATGTCACTGTTTGATGCTTCGTACTGATTCCTGGAGACACTGCACCGCAAAACATGACAACATGGAAAATAATTACTGGCGTCAAATATATTTTTATTCCAGCTATGTCGCAACTCCAGCTTTGTCTTGCCGCTTGAATAATGACACAAAAGAAGTGCAGTGTCCTGGTGACGTGAATGTTCCTTATCAAGGTCTCACATTGTTTGTAGTTTTGTTTGTGACAATAACTGCAGGGTCCTTGCCACCTCCCCAACCCCCCCCACAGACACCCCTTTACTCACATTAACCCTGTGTCTGTTTCCCCTCCCCTCTCCCTCCTCCTCTTCAACCACCACTCTTCCTCTCCTTGTCTCTCTCCTCCTCCTCCCCCTCCTCCCTCTACGCGCCCCATCTGCCTAACTCCAGTTTCATGTAAGTTGGTTCCATTCATCTAGACTTTATCTCAGGGCTGGGTATTGTAGAAACATGTCTTGTTGTTAGTTTCTTTACACGTTTACCAACTGTTACTGGTAAACCAGTTATTACGAAATGTGTGTTTTATTATGAGGTAATAGGTTTAGTGATACCCAGCCCTATTTATTCCTGATGGTGTATTTGTTGTAAGTGTACTCGTATGAATATCATTCTGTATCACCTACCTACATGCATACATTACGAAAAACATGCATGCCTTTTTTTAATTTGTTTTTTCTTGGGTTAATCGTTCCACAGGCTTAATTTCAGCTCAGGGCCACATGTTGCTCACGGCGGGTTTGACAGTTCTTGCGGTTATTGAGCCAGAATCTTCCTGTGCACTAATTCTCAGTTCATCCACTTATACACAATGCTGCAATGACAGGGAAACTCTGATTTGTTTTCTGCTATTATGCAATTCGTGAAATTTGATTTGCTCATTTGTTACTGGTCTCGGTTTCACCAATGTGGATTGGCATTGTGAAATTACAACCAGTTTTAACAAACAGTAATCAAAGCATTGCCTACTTGGTAACAAATCTAACGTTATTCCAAACTTCATATTTGGGCTTTTTATTTAGTAGACCCTCAAGCAGCATTGAATTTTAGCATTTTTAAAAACATTTCACTATGATAAATCTTGTGAATTACATCACTACTAGTGAAACTCTAACTACAATTTATGTTGGATCTAATCTGGCTCAGATCTTTCTCCCGGTCTAAAGAAGGCTCTTGTTAACAAAGCAGAAAGAAAAGGTTGGAAAAGCAGTTTGTCTATTTGTCCAATTACCCCACGTGAAACCCAACTCATGCTGGTCACGCTGTCGCCTCAATTTAAAACCAGACTGGTTTTCCTCTTCTCCACTGGATTTCTCTTTTTATTTTGCATTTTACAAAATCCAAATGGCTGAATCAACTCTTGGACTTAATTTGACTTCATGTGTTGGGTTAATTTTTCTGAATTTGTCACGATTTAACTTTTTTATTTGCTTGGTTTTGTATTTACTGGTCACATTTGGGTAATTTTCTGGGATTACAAATTGTATGTGAATGAGAGACACCATGTGCAGCCCCTGGTCACAACTTGTCTTCCTGACCCCCCCCCCCCCCCCCCCCCCCCCTCCCTCAGTGGACAACCAGCACATGCTGCACTACATCCGAGATAAGACGGCAGTCCCATATTTCAGCAACCTGGTGTGGTTTATTGGCAGCCATGTCATCGAATTGGACAAGTGTGTGCAGACAGATGAAGAGTGAGTGCTGTCTCTTTCTCAGTGTAATTCTCTCTGTGGCCTCTAGAAGTCAGGGATGTTTTATTGTCAGGGTTTTTAAACATTATCCTGGTGCTCATTAAGTGAAATTGCTGTACTTTTAAATAGCATGATCTAGTTTAGATATAGTTTTACCAGCATTGATCCACATTAAAACTTGACCACTCCCATTACCATGATAATATCTAAACATCTTTCTTTTTCTCTTCTTTTTTGTGTCTCAGACATAAGAACCGGGGAAAGTTAAGTGACCTGGTAGCGGAGCACCTCGACCACCTCCACTACCTCAACGACATCCTCATCATCAACTGTGAATTTCTAAATGAAGTGCTGACGGACCACCTCCTCAACCGTCTGTTCCTGCCCCTCTACGTGTACTCACTGGTCATCCCTGAGACGGTACGGTACCTTATGTGTAGCTGGCAGTAATGTTAAGAGGTTAAATGCAGAAAGCTTCTGAAGTGTCAAACATAGTAACACTGAATTCGTCTGTCAAGTCACAGTTGCTAATTTTATGCTAAACGGAACTAATTGCCCTGCTGAAATTAGACTGACAATAATAAGTAAATGAAGAATTTAAATTGTAGATGTTTGTTTAGATGAACTAAGCACAACATGTTAAGATGTGTGGGATCACCTGAATGTTACAATTTGACATTTTAATCAATCATAGGGAAAATACTGAAATAGTAAATAAATATACAAAATATTACAAAAGCTGTTGAGTTATCATGTCGTCCATCTTTATATAATGTGTATATATAACACTAAGCACCTATATGTGTAATATACCAAAACAGAGGTCTGGCCTATTCAACTATTCAATTATTATCCAACAATATGGTTGTTTCAGCTCTGTGCTGTACCTCTCCACTCTCAGCTGACCTTTTATTTTCCATGTTTTTCAGTCTGAGGAGCGAAAAATCAACCCTCAGGTGTCCTTGTACCTTCTGTCCCAAGTAAGCAACACACATCACTCAGGACATGTCTTCTTCTTTAATCATTTTGAAGTAACGGCTCTTAAATGAATGAGAATGTGTTTTTCCAGGTGTTTCTGATCATCCACTATCGGCCACTGGTCGACTCCCTGGCCGATGTTATCCTCAACGGGGACCTGTCTGTCTTCACCCCACAGACAGACGTACACAGCACACATAAGAGCACGGTAATATACACACACACACACACACACACACACACACACACACACACACACACAAACGCACCTAGGCAGGCAACCACATGGGTACATACATGCACGGGTATTTACACAAACACAATGGAGCTTCAGATGTGCATGTAGGTGGTTATGAGATCACAGGGTCATGCTTTTCTTCGTCATTCACCCACATCAAGGCAGCATGGTGCAAATTACCTTCATTCTTTTTTCGTCTTTCCTTTTTTCAAACAATGTCTCATGACTTCTCTGATTGTGCTCGTCATCGCACTTCACCACCCTCTTTTAATCTCCCTCGTCTCTCCCCAAATCTCCCCCATCTGAGTCCCCTCACCTCTCATTCTCAAATTTTATCTCTCCCATGATTCAGTTTCTCTTCCTTCATTGCCCTTCCCCCCACTTCTGATTATTTTTTGACTGTTTGTAAAGCCAGGTGGGTGTGCTGAGATAGTGAGCGTTTCTGAGAAACCTTGGGGGGGGTGGGGGGGGTGGGGGGGGGGTGTGTGAGAACTTTCCAGTGAACATGAGTGGAAGTGTGATGTTTGCCTACAATCAGGAGGCGGCGAGACAAAACAAGTTCAGCTGAGATTTTCCTTTTAGCTATGGTGCCACATTGACTCTGTAACATTAGGTTAGTACATTTCAAAATATTAGACCTAAGTTCATAAAGAAGTCACTGATGTGGTCCAACGGTTTTGAAATAGACTCACACATTCGTTGTTTTACTTTTTTGCTACTTTATAATTAAAGGTCCTTTTGAAATGTTGTTACTAGTTCAGATGGGGATATTTACTTCTGTCTCTCTATTCGTGTGTATTGCTTGCATGTGCACAGATTGCTCATTTTGCAGGCACCAAGTTAATTTGCATTTCTGCTAAATGTTTTCATTTTTCAGAGGTTGTACAGAAGTATTTCTTTGATTCTCTGCGTACATACTGGCAGGTGGCTGCCACATCAGATAGAACTGCTCTTCTATTATTGTTTGATTCATTGCAGATGAAATGGATGGGGTATGGGTGCTTTTTCGACACAGGTGGTCAAATGGCACTTCCTGTTTGTCTGTGATGTGGCAGGAAATTAGGTCACATGATGGAACACTGAGCTGGCTCACCTAACCCGGATCTCTTTCCTGGAAGAAGTGTGTGCTCTCTTGCTCTCTTGCTCTTTCTCGCTCCCTCCTCTTTTGTATCTATGTTTTTTTTTTTTTTTTTTATATGCATCCGCAGCATCTGTTCTTGCTCCTAAATCACATGTAGTTGTTTTAGTTGTTCATTTTTTACATCAGATATAGTGTGTGGTTGCGTGTATGTGTGCCCGCATGTGCACCACCATGTGCACGCATATGTAGGTTTGTCTCACATGCTCCCTGACCTCCATTAATTTCTCAGCATCGGCTTGGAGTGTGAGCGGTTTACCAGAACATAGTCAGCTAACAGGTGCAACACAGACACTGATACTAGTCTGTGGTTTATGCCTGACAGCGTAAACACAGTGTTTTCAGCAGCAGATGTAGTGCAGTCTTTGTGATGACTTACTCTGTGTCACAGAGCGATGACACAGAAGGAAGGAAGGAAGGAAGGTTAAAAAAGACCAAATTATTTTTGGGAAATTGGGAAGTTGAGGCTTTGACCTTTGTTAGCCTTCAGGTTATTTTTCAAAAAAAAAGAGTGATGACTATATAGCTGAGAAGTAAATTGTTTTTTTTGTGTGTCAAAAGTGAAGAAAAGGGAACGATGGAAGATGTAGAAACACAATCTTTAGCTTTCACAATCTTCAAGCAATACATTCTTTAGCCAGAAAATAATGACTTAAACATAACACATAACAATCCCCACTTACTTCCAGTAATTGGAGATGCTCAGAAACTTCAACTGAGGCTGTTCGTGACAAAGATTTGAATAACCAGGATGTGTCGATAGCCCCTGACTCTGTACGTCAGGTGTATATGTCTTTATCTATGTAGCTACGTGTTAATATGCATATGTGTGGTTTGCGACAGTGTAAGAAATCAATTGAAATCGGGCCACCTAGTTTCAGTTTGAGTTACATTACTTGAACCTCTTCCTCTTTGTCTTTTGTAACAAGGTTCAAGACTTTTATATGAATTACCACCACAGGAGCAGTTTCATGTCAAGTTCTTCAGTAAAATCACTGATTATTCAGTTCGAACGAGAATCAGCAATGGCTCTTTCCAAAGATCCTTTGTGGTGGTGTACAAAAATCATGTGTGGATCTTGAGAGAATAGCTTTAATTAGTTTTGTTATTTCTTTTGTCATTGCGCTAATTGTAAATCCTTTGACAACCTGACTTTGACAGGGGCTTGTTTTGTCAGTTAAAAAGAAAAAAATGTTTTTACTCGAGACAGACACTTTCATCTGAAGAAGTGATGCAATTATTATTATTAGAAGTGTTAGTCGTAGTTAAAATGATCACCATTACTATTAGTCAGTTTTACTGTAAGTCAGTGCTAAAATCTTTGCTTGACGTCTTATCCTTTACCAGCTGTTTCCTGTGCATCTGCATATGTTCTTCAACTCTGAGTTCTGAATGCGAGAAATGTCTCTATTTCCAGTATGGCTTCAAAGATAAGACCTCAAAGCCACTGATCAACACTGTGTGTGTGTCTGGTGATTAACACGAGAGTGCAAGTGGATCTCATGTGTGCTCATGTCTGTCTGCTTTCTGCATGAACATCTACCAGTAAAAGGTTGTAGTGATATTGCTTTCTGGAAACTGGTATTTTCTGGTATAAAAAACATCACTCCCATTCTCTCTTTTTCTCATTTATTTTAAACTATGAACCTCCACCGTACTGTGTTACCTCTGTAATGTCCCCTTAGATAAAAATCATGCGGCAAACAGAGCTGCCACTGCTTTCTTCTCGCCAAGTTTATCTTAGAAAGAGCACGATAACAAAACACTTGCTAAAATAACGACTCATTTCCAGAAACGTAAGGTTTTCATGTCTCTCACTCTCGCCTCTGATTCCTTTCTGTTCTTCTCCAACCTCCCAGGCCAGTGCAGGAGGCCTGCGTCGGTTCACCAAGCCAGCAGAGTCTCTGGAGCGCTCCCTGGAGCTGTCCCGCCACCGTGGCCGCAAGAGAACCCAAAAGAGGCCAAACTACAAGAACCTGGGCGAGGAAGAGGATGAGGAAAGGCCCAGCGGAGGGGGAGGAAGCGGAGGACTTGGGGGAGAGGAGACCTGGGATGACAATGGCAAAGGAGACAGGGATGGAGGCCGGGAGAAGGGAAAAGGTACAGAGGGAGGAGGAGGAGGAGGTGGGAGTTCTAAGGGAAGCAGAGCAAGTGGGGAGACAGCGGAAGGTGAGTGTGTGTCTCCCTGGACACAGCAGTACAGGACTGTGTTTGTGAGTGTTTCTTTACTACCATCAATCAGACACAGTCTCCCATGATGCATCCTGGTTACCCAGCAGCCACCACAGCAGCTGCCCTCGTCTCCAAACAGAAAAGAGTGAGACTAACTATTAAAATGACAGAATCATTTCACCAAAAGAGTGTTTAAAAAAAAAAAAATTCCCTGGAAAAAAAGGCATAAACAAAAATAAACTTTCATTTGAAATTCCTCTTTATCTAGTTTTGAGATGAGTTCACCCTTTTTCACTTTTATTTTCCCTCATGGCTACCACGGATCACATGTCCAACACAATCCCTGTGGCAACCTTTTCCACGGTGACACACCATCCATCCTGTGCTCCTCACCTCTCCTCCTGTCTCTCACTCTCGTCCTGTGTGTGTGTGTGTGTGTGTGTGTGTGTGTGTGTGTGTGTGTGTGTGTGTGTGTGTGTGTGTGTGTGTGTGTGTGTGTGTGTGTGTGTGTGTGTGTGTGTGTGTGTGTGTGTGTGTGTGTGTGTGTGTGTGTGTGCGTGCGTGCGTTTGTGTGTATCAAGTAAAACTCTGGCCATTTAACTCGTCTGAAATGATTCCTTCTTTACTTTGACTGAGAAGACTCTTTGCTGAGAATATTAACCGAGGGTGACGCAATCTTCATGATCGTCTGAAGGCTCAAACGCACAGATTGCATCATGGGCTGCTGAGGAACACAGTTTCAAAATGAGTCCAGGGCCGTTCGGGGGTGGAAAGATGTAGCCAGCCAATTGTAACGGCTTGATTGAAAAGTGATAAATAAAAATTAGAAAGACAGATGATAAGTTCTAATGCCAGCTGGTTGAAATGGCTCTAATGGTTCCTCTACATTTTAATGCAGAGTAAATAGAAAATAACGTTTTTGTTCTCTGATCAACTGTAAGCAGACACTGACTCCGTGAATCTTTCTTTCTTATTTCATTACCTTTTAAACCAGTGAAGGTCAAGAAGGAAGCACTTCAGACGTGCATTCATTATCACTGGTGAAAATATATTTTTTTTATTCATGGCATTGATGTGTGTTTTTGTTGAAAGTGTGTGATGTGAATGTGAAAAGCGTGTATTATAAAAACAAAACACAATTCACATGTATTGACACTTATGCTAGTGACTACAAAAAGAGTGTGTATGTGTACAGAGATAGAGATGGTGGTGATGGAGAAGTGTAAGGTGTCTGAGCTGACTGAGCAGAACATCACTGATGAGGAGAAGACGGCTGCAGCCACCCGCACATGCGCACAGAGAAGCAGGTACATGTTCTCACATATCTGGACACTGAACAGATTGACGAAGAAATGCAAAGACTGGATGAAATATATTTGCGTGTGTTGTTCATAACCTTTCTCTCTGTCTCTGTACAGACCGTTTTTAGACATGGTGTACAGTGCCCTCGATTGCGCCAACGATGACTACCACGCGCTGTTTGTCCTCTGCCTGCTGTATGCTGTCTCACACAGCAAAGGTAATAGCTTGTTCTAGATACCTGGTGAATGCAGTTACCTGACCTGTGAGCTATATAAAAAAACTGGATTGGACTCAGTAGGGCACACACCTCCACCTAGGCCCAGCAGTCCCCTTGAATTCTATCAAGCGGCACCAAATATTCCAGATATCTTTCTATCAAGATCCAGGAATTATCTTCTGTGAAAGTGTCAAAAAAATGCTCTGTTTTGCAACGTTAAAGAAAGTAATAATAAATGTCCCTGACCTGCCCCATTGTCCCGATCTACATCAAAATGTAATGGGTTCTTCCTCGGCCCACAACACACCCTTCCACAAAGTTTTAATAAAAATAGTTTCAGCAGTTTTTGTGTAATCCCAGACAGACAAACAGCAATGAAAACATATCCTCCTTTGTGGAGGTAATAAACCAGAAGCCTTAAGGCCAGTTACTTGCTCTCTAGCTGCCATGTTGGGGGACCATAAAGGCTGCTTATGATAGAGGGGTACTTTTATTGTGTTTCCTACATTGTTTTTGGAAGTAAATATAATGTGTGAAAGATACCAGTAATATTATATCTGAAAACTACAACTTTCTAAGGAACTGCAACATGAAACATTGATTTGTTAAATTAGCTCGGATTAGCTAGGAAGCTCTTGGAGTCCAGAGAACCTGAAATGAACACTTTCAATCATTTTGAGGTAGACAGACTAAAGACAAGACATTCAAACCTACATCATCAGAGTGTTACACATATGTAATGTCACGTCTTCCATATCTGGTCTGTAGGTATAAACCGTGATCTTCTGGAGCGGCTGCAGCTGCCAGTTCCTGACCAGGAGAAGAGCTGCTACAGCCTGGTGCTGGCAGAGAGACTAATCAGAGTCATGAGCCAGGCAGCACAACCAGGTAATGCACAAACAAAAACAAAGGCCATAAGGAACCATTGTAAGTTATCCTCAGCACTTACTCGTCTAAATCTCTTGACATGTACATAGATGGTAAAGTGCGTCTAGCTACACTGGAGCTGAGCTGCCTTTTGTTGAAGCAGTCAGTGCTGTCTGGAAACCTCTGTATAATCAAAGATGTCCATCTGGCCTGTCTGGAGGTAAGACACACACACACACACACACATGTGCTTGACTCATACATGATGTTAGCATATCACACACACCGACTCAATAGTTCCAGAAACTATAATTTTTTCAAGAAATAACCCATCAGTAAAAAAACAAACAGGTTCTGTTAATTGCTGTGGTTTGAAGTGTGAAGAGGAGGCAGCTTTAGAATACGGAACCTGTGTGGGTGAGTAAGTGCCAAACTGCTAGTGAATTAGTTATGAGCAAGACCTCACTTTATTAGAATGAGGAAGCTGAGTAAGAAAGACTTAATTTATTGCTAACGGACACTTTGTCTTTTGCTACATAAGAATAGACCCTAATTACTTTGTGTAGCCTTATAAGGCCGCTACATTAAGATTGTAATTCAATCACAATAACCTTCTTATTAACTGACATTAATAATTCATGATGATTCAAACATAATAAGAAACTATTTAGGAACAATGTGTTTCTTTACCTACTCATTATTTGAAAATATATATATATATATATATATATATATATATATTAAATAAGGAGAAGGATGTGTTTATTTCTCTGTGTGTCACATGAATGTTGGTTCAGTGTATTTTCAATTGTTTTTCTCTCCATGTTTGCACTTCAAGGGTGCCAGAGAAGAAAGTCTGCATTTATTGCGGAGGTTTTACAAGGTGAGTGTAAACGGTAATAACGGTATATAATGACGAGATCTTCTCAAGTGTCTTTGTCCAGATCCACTGATTATAATTCAAGGCATTTCCCTGAAGTTGTAATGGTAAAACTGAAAGTAATTCATCATAATTACAGCTCAGAGTTCAGTTCTTGCTTTCTTTTTCTATTTGAGTGTCTTTATCAGTTTTGGAATCAGTGATAGGAGTTATTTTTGGCTGACTCTTAATAATTTAAATGACATGGTTTGCAGCTGACATACTCTTTCAGCATTTGTACCGCAGTCAATTCGCTATCTTGAAGAAACTGTCCTTGCTCAGCAAATCTCTGGTGTAGTGCGTGCAGCTGAGAGGAATGTGGTAACTCTGGGAACCTGCGTCAGTCCAAGAGAGAGACAATGAGCACAATGAAGGAGAAGGTCTCGAATGTTGTCCCCACAGAAAACGAAACCTATGTCAAAGTGTTGTGAGTGTGTGTCTACATCCGTATACTGTGTTTACACTCAGCACACACAGGGAGCCTTTAGTGTTTCAGTGTCACTGACTGAGGGAGAAGGGGGCTTGTAAAAAAAATCATTACAGGACACGGTAACTTGTGATGTGAACAATAGCAAAGCACTCAAAAGATTATTCTCTGAAAATAAGTGCGTTTGTAGAATATTGTGACGTGGCAGTAGTGTTTCTGTAGCTGTATTTCAGTATAATGGAAACCAGTAGAGGAGTAGGGACACGTGCAAGAACATCTGCATGTAAACATCTGTGGGGTCCAAAAGTCTGGGGCCACATGGAAAGTCGATATACGTGGATTATACAAACACACACACACTCTGATGAGGTGGGACTTAATGCTTCTTTTTAAATTTGTAACCGTTATCACAGGGAGAGGAGATCTTTCTGGACATGTTTGAGGATGAATACAGAAGCATGACGGTGAGCTTATCCTGATTTCATGTGTGTATGTGTTTCCCTCTTTTCTGTCCCCTTTCTAAAAACAAAACCCGACCACGTACATGATGTTGTTCCTGCTAGTTTGTCTGTGCTCATGCTTGCAGAGTAAACCTCTCAACGTGGAGTATCTAATGATGGATGCCTCGGTGCTGCTGCCACCCACGGGCACACCTTTGACTGGCATCGACTTTGTCAAGAGACTCCCGTGTGGAGACGTGGAGAAGACTCGCAGGGTGCGTCCACTCTCGCACTCAAACTCAGTTCATGTCCAAAATCTATCTTGACTTTCTTCTTGAGGCTTTTGAGGAAATTGCTAATACTTAACATTTTGATATACCCATTTAATTACACTATTACATTACACACTCAAAGCACATTAAAGCTCTCATGAAAGATCAAATCTAATTTCTACTATATTCTCACCTCTTGTTTTCTCACATGTTGTTTGTTTTTTAATGGAGCACTTTGTCATAACTGTCAGTTTCAGGCAGAACATTTGATTGAGCATTACATTCCTTTCTCTGTGTGTGTGTGGGTGTGTTTCTGTGGGTCCTCTGCACAGGCGATCCGGGTGTTCTTCATGTTGCGGTCGCTGTCGCGTCAGCTGCAGGGAGAACCTGAGACACAGCTGCCTCTGACCAGACCTGAAGACCTTATCAAAACAGATGATGTCTTAGACCTCAGTAAGACACACACACACACACACACACACACACACACAGACGTTGTGTCAGTTGGAGGATTTCCTCAATTGTGAAAGTGCTCTGAAGGAAGGCAACACAATATAACTTATTGTACCTTAGCTGTAAAATATAATTGCAGCTCTTCTGGACTTTCATGTTTGTTTAGTTGACTTTTCAGATCCCCAATGAACTTGTGACTAGTTACAGTCACTCCATTGTCTACCACTAGTGAGGTCTTGCCAGGGCGGCAGGTTGCTTTGGGACACTTGGCTTCGGTGCACACATTAGGTGACAGGGAGGGCTGAGTGGATACTTGTGACTCCCCCCTGCAATGTTACCTAACAAGTTTCCTCACAACAGGCCTGGCTGTAGTTGAAACAGGGCTGTCTTTCTTTAGATAGGTTGTCAGGTTGTAAGAACCTAAATAACAACAACATTCAAGGCATTTACTTAATGATTAATGACTCTTAACGAGGATGTCACTCAAGTTCATACCTCCTCCAAGGCACAACTGTGCCCTTACATTAAACCCCTAAATGTGCCCGATTTATTCTTCATCAAGATCCATGAATTATATCCTGGGAAAACTACATATAGTTCTTCTCCCCACTGGAGAAGTTTGATCCAGAGAATAATTTCACAAAAAAATAAAAAAAAACCCTTCATGCCTGTCGTCTGTTTCAGACAACAGTGACCTAATCGCCTGTATGGTGGTCAGTAAAGATGGCGGCCAGGCCCAGAGGTTCCTCGCTGTAGATGTGTACCAGATGAGTTTGGTCGAGCCAGAAACCAAACGCCTCGGATGGGGTGTAGTCAAGTTCGCTGGACTCCTGCAGGTAAGAGAGAAGCTGTTTGTACACCTTTTGTTTTAAATAGTCACAGATTTGTCCTTTCTCCCCTTTTCTGCTCGTCCTCAGTTCATCCTCCAGATTCTGATTTCTTGTTTTCCTTTCCCTTCTTTTCACTTCACAGAAGAAGCATGAATAAACTGTGTCACACATCATACGATGTACTTCTCCAAAGTGTATTTAGTCATGCTGAACCATTTCCAGTGTATTCTGTAATGTCAACATGACCCAAGTTCAAGTGACTGTGTTCTAACAAAAATGACTGTTTGCTCTTTAGAAACTGATATTGTGACATTTTTACAAAGCATTTTAAAACTGCTGTTGTAAAAAATCTAATGTTTTCTTCCTTTGTCTGTTTTATGAATGACATCTTTTACAATTCTGCTACTTTCAACCCCTCTTTTTTATTTCTCTATACATTTTCCTTCTCAAACTCACATAACCCTGTCTTCCTCTCCTCATCTCTCACCCTCCCTCTCTCCACAGGACATGCAGGTGTCTGGTGTCGAGGACGACAGCAGAGCGTTGAACATAATCATCCATAAGCCCAGCTCCAACCCCCACGCCAAGCCCCTGCCCATCCTCCAGGCCAACTTCATCTTCGCTGACCACATCCGCTGCATCATCGCCAAGCAGCGGCTGGCCAAGGGTCGCATCCAGGCCCGCCGCATGAAGATGCAAAGGATCGCCGGTGGGTAAATAGGACGCCGGGAGTGCAAACCAGTCGTGTTAGGCAGCCATGTTTGTGTTCGTAACACCAGTATGCAACATCTGGTGACGCCTCCTGGTCAGCTCACTCCCATATATGGTGGGTTTCTTCTCCCCTGCCCAGTCGCTCTTCCTTGTCGTACTACACCACTGGATCTCGCCAATTTTGATTCATAAATATTAGATGACTTGTCTTAACATGAAGGGATAAATCAGCCCCAAAAAGGGTAATCATAATTGTTATGGTAAGTTTTCTGGAAGCTGGTGAAAGGAGAACTCAGGCAGCAGCTGATGTCTCATGCAGAAGAGTTTAATGTGGACTTGATGAATCATTGAGACCAAGTCTGAAGATGTCTCCCCCGTAGCCTCCCCAGTGTATCTCCCTCTACTTGCGTCACCCATTCTAACCGCACATCCATGAATGGCTAGATTTGCTGTCACTATCTATGTTACATGTAGGTGTTGGCATCCTATTGGACCGATAAGCCTGGAGTAATCATTCCTAAATCACATTGTGTCCTTAAGTCGGAGGGTTGGAGTTGGTGCCTGTCTGTCTGGGGCATCTGAACTTGATAAGAAAGTCCTTCAGCGTAGACACTACAACGCACTGCTGGTTGGCCCTTTATCTAGAACCTGACCTTGGGTGTTGCTGGGAGAGAAGGGACTATGTGTGGAATTAGACGGGTACTATTCACCTAATAGTGTACAGAATCCAAAATCCTCAAAAGTCTCAAATCTGGTGTGTACCCATGCATCCTCCTGTTGTAGTGCCTGGTGTACGTGTTTGTAGATAGACACGTATTGCAACAAGTACAACAAGTATTGTATGACATTTGAAATCTTGACAATGCAGCAAAGTTAATGAGGATGTGAACATGCAAACAGACAAAACACCCCATTTTAGACTCGCACTCAAACATTTCCTTGTTACACGGAGTCCAGTCACAGTAGAGTTCTCTGGAAAAATCTAAATTTAGTCATATCATGTTTAATATCCAACGCTAAGTACACGTGCAGAAGCTTTGTTTTGATCCCTGTGCTTCCTGTGTATGCAGCTCTGTTGGACCTGCCAGTGCAGTCCAGTGCCACAGAGGTTCTGGGTTTTGGTCAGACAGCCAACGCTTCACCCAGCGGCCTGCCTTTCCGATTCTACGAACAGTCGAGACGGGCCCCCAACGACCCCACAGCAGCTAGATCGGTCTTTGGCTCCGTGGATAAAGTTCCAGGTAACATACAGGAGATGCATACAGATCTAGAAGCATCTAAAAGATGAATCATAGAACACATATGATCCAAATCTGAATATCATGAAGGAATGACAGCAAAGTCAGACCCCTGGAAAAACAACTTTTTAATGAGAAAGTTTTTTTAGCCCAAGTTTCAGCTTGTGTTTATACAAAATGTTTATATTGAGTTTTTATGAGTTAATAGTAATAGACATGTATTTGTAGCCACATTAAAAGTTAATGTGTTTTCCATAAGAAACGCTTCTATAATAGATTTATCTTTTCTGTATGATTGGGGTAAATTACATTGACATGAGGTTCAAGATAAACCATAGTTTTAATTGGTGTGTGCGTGTGTGTGTTTATGTACACGTGTGCCACCTCCAGGTTTTGCGGTGGCTCACTGTGTGTCGCAGCACACTCCCTCGCCCCTCTCCTCACCCTCGCCTCCCTCCAGTGGGAGTGGCAGCACAGGGAGATGTGACTCTGTGACTGCAAGTACTATATCAGCTCAAAGCCCGACAGGTAACACACACACACACGCACACGCGCACACGCCTGCTTTACAGATGCAGAGTTGTGGTTTTACCTATAGTACAACTGCACATACCTCAAACATCACAGTCGCTTGCACTGATGCATGTGAGTCAAATGGTAATAGGTCAAATCAGGGCACTTTTCATATAGAGCGGATCTTTACTGTACTCTTCATTTGCATATAGAGCAGGGGAAGTTAGATCCTTTCTCAAGTGGTCGCTCATGCCCGCTGTGCTCAGATCAACCCAGATGCATGAGAGGGGCAGGTATGAACAGGGTGATGGCTGCACTCATATGGGCGTTAACGTGCAGTTTCTTTACATGCAAACAGGAGCACCTGATCAACTGGCTGTGGAAGAACGCCATACCTCAGTAGATTCCTCCGATAGATGCTTGTAGAGCTTAGTTTGGAGCAGTCAGTCACCTTAATTGATGTGAAGTGTTTTAAGGTGTGACCGAGAGCCAGGAGAGTTGTGTAAGGTTTGAGTGCAGCTGATGAAACCGCTCCGTGAGGTCGAGACACGAATCACGGCTGAGAAACTCAATCTTTCAGGTGTTGAATCTGTTGTTTCAGTGAATATGTTTATCCAGTGTTTCATACACTGACTCGTATCTGAGTGGCTTCATAACTGCAGCCACTGTTCCACCATGGTAACTTTCTTATCACACAAATTGTTTAGTTTACTTTTTGCACTTTTTATCGTCTTAACCTCAAAATGACTTGAACTGCACGAGACACACGTAGTTACACACCTACATGTAAAACTGTTAAGGTGTTTGTTCAGATTTTTCTAGATTTAAGAATGTTATTGTGAAACACTTTTGTTATATCTTTCATATGCAACCTAACACTCTCACAATGTAAGTATGCTTACAAACTAGTTATTCGATAGTAGTAGTATTGTTACTGTGGTAGTTTGTTAGCACCACTGCTGCCGTTCCTCATGGTTCATTCTTGTGCTAAGTGTTCACCTTCTACCTCTGTTTTCTTCTTCTCGGAAGCTTTTCTGCTTTGTTGACACATCTGAAACAAGCTCAACCTTGTCAGAAGGAAACTGTTTGTTCTTTACACAATGAAAATATAAGGAGGTACTTGGTGAACACAATGTCATTCTGCCTGTAGAAAACATGTCCCTCACTTCTTACCTACGTAAATCTCGATAGTTCCCTGCTTTGGGTTGAGTGAAACTGTCGGCATGTTCTCACTCTACACAGAAAAGTGGTTATTCTTAAAAATCTGTGCCTCCTCTCCTCTCCACTAGATGACGGCACATTTTTGGAGCACACTCCGCCCTCCTCCTCAGGTGGAGAAGGGGAAGGGGGAGGCGGGGAAGTAATTCTACTCTCCTCTACTCCTTCAACCCCAGTCCCTGCTCCCACCCTGGCCCCGAGCCTCACCCCGGCCTCCCAGCCCAACATCTCCCTCCTCACCGACAACAACGCCGACACCCTCAGCGTGGAGTCGCTCACGCTACTACCCCCTTCCGACTCGCCGCACCTGCACCCATGCGCCAGCCACGTTCCCGCAATGCACTCCCTCCAGAGACCAGATGCCTCCATCGCAGAGGAGGATGAGGAGGAGACAGAAGGAGACAGGAAAGGAGGGCAAAGAGACGTGGAGGAGATGCAAGAGGAGGAGGGATCGTCGATGGATGCGACGGTCAAAGAGGACACCGCCGCACCCACTGAGGAGGCACCAGAGGGAGGAGACGAGCCAGAAGGTCTAGAGGCGGAGCTTTCTGCTGCAGAGCCGCTAAAAAGAGACGACTCTGTGGAAAACACAGAAGATGCAGACTCACCTGAACTGGATTAAACAACACACAAACTCCTGTTCATGCACTTAACATCATCTCACACACACAGAGGACAGGAGAGTGTGTTAGTGAAACTATCCGGAGGGGGCTACAGTATATTTTCACGTTGCGACTTGTGTGAAGTGGATAAATCAGGAAGCTTTTGAAGGCATTTCAACATTTGTGTTTGCACATGAAGAAAGACTGTTTTTATGCACAGACAGAAGACAAGTCCAGACCCTGGTCGAACTCAAGGAAGGCTCAAAGCACATTTGGCTTTTTGTGCACTCGAGTGTGTTCAGTCGTGCGTACGCGAGTGTTTTTAAGCACGCGTGTGCCGATGCACACAACCAGCAAAGTTTTTTACTCATTCTGATCGATTGTCAGCTCAAAGACACACAAACACACACGCCCTATTTTTGTGTCCTGCTTTCACACAACAGTTTTCACAACTATTGTTTTGTGGTGGCGGTCACTACTATGCTAATACACACACACACACACACACACACACACACACACACACACACACACACACACACACACAATACATACGGTCCACACTGAGTCAGCTGCACTTGCCTTTTAACCTTTTCATGTCGCACCCATTTGCAGTTACTGCCACCCAGGAGTGCCAGTGGGTCGGTGTGCACGTGTTCTGCTTTCGGTTTGATTCTCATTCTTCCACGTGTAAAGTAACGATCCATTCATTTGCCACTTCCTGATTGGTGTTAGAATATATATATATATCTATCAAATCATCTCGACCAATCAGGCAGCACTTCTCTGAGACTGTCCACATTCATTCGATGTTAACCAAAGCTCTTTTAAAAGTGGTCGTCTTGTGCCCTGCTGGTAAATATTTGGATAAATTCCTGTGGGAATGGGACATGAGGTGTGTGAACGCTGCTTTTTACTCGTGATTAACCAGCACACAGTCGGTTTCCAGCAATTCACGTATGCAACAACAATCGATTTAACTTTGATCTCACTCTTGCTTTTATTCCAACTTCCATTTCGAATCGCCACCTGGTTTTTAAACATCCCGAAGTGCGTTCACCCGTCAGCAGCCTGAAAGATCTGAATGGAGCATCGGCTGCTGAATAAGTGGTACTGAATAATATGTAATGCGGAGCAGTAGTAAGTGAATATTGTTTCAGTCATTCCTTTTATTCAGCTGGTGGCAACACAAATGTCCTCAAATACAAAAACGCTGATTTACGAAGTTGTTTCAGATTGTTTGATGACCTAAGAAAACTAGATACCAATTTTAAATTTTCTTAAATGTCTTTCAGCCACATAGTGATGTAGTATAATATGGATCTGTGGTGTCATGAGGAAACTATTTGAAGTAGCAGCCGTGTCTTGAGGTCTGCACGTGTTGAATGTATCTGCTGGTTCTCCCCCCCCCCCCCCCCCCCCCCCCTGGCTTTAAATAGATAAATGTTAATAACACAAGAGAAGTAGTATGTGGTTGATCCCCCCCCGAACAAAAGTTTGGATCCTATTTTCTTGAGCCATGTTTAAATCCTGGATTTATCGTTCCTTCAATCATCTGAACAAAGCTTAACTACTGCAATAATCTGAAGAAGTAACCAGTGCTGGGGAGACGTGAATGTAACAGCTTATATCTCTCAATCGTCAGTGTTATTAGATCAACTTTAATTCACAACTTGATTTGTTTAAAAAAAAAAAAGAACAACACTCGGATTGTTTAAAATATATTTTCTGGGTGTGTCCTCATCTTTTTCGATCCTTTTCCCCCGCGCTGCTTTTCCCTTTCTCCTTTCTCCTTCGCTCTCCATCTCGCCCTCTTCTTTCCGGTGCCATCGCCACACAGCTGAAGTCTTAACGCTCCATCACTCTTGTTTTGTTTTACTTTGTACAGTCATCAACAAGTTTATAAATGAGAAACTCAGAGCAATACTCTCTCTTTATTTTGAGTCCGTCTCCTCGTATTTCCATTTGGCTTTTTGTAAATAGCAGACGAATGACAGTGGTGATAAGGCTGCGCTGACCTGCTGAAGAGGCTTAGTTTGCCACCGTTTGCAGAGCAGATGGTTCGGAGGAATGTGCATCGGCCGACGCTTCGCCCGTAACCACTGGCGACCGAAACGTGTCGTGACAAGCATCTGTAATCGAGTCTCTGATTGTAGTGTGTGTGTATGCAATTTGTTTGTATGCTCTGTAAATGCTTTTGGCTTTTAAACCTGTAATTATTGTTAATGAACTAAAACAGAGGAATAAATAAAGAATTGCAATAAATTATTCTACTTAAAAAAACGGTGAGCGCACTGCATGAGTGTTGTTGTGTTTGCAGACAGGACAGGTTTTCTTTTTCTGCTCCATTCTTCTCAGAATGGCAGCAACAGTAGTAAGAGCAGAGGTGGTTCTCCTCAGAGTTTGAGCAAGAAAACCACAGGAAATATTAGAAAACCGTCGCCCACCCCCTCTTCTTCTACAACACTGAGCACAAGCTGTCACAGGACGTTTTAGGGAAACTGATGTCGCTCTTAAATAGAAGTCGCTTGTAAAATATTTGGATTTCTAGATAATCAACCTCACACATATCTGTGGTGCTGAAAAAAGCTGAGTCGAAAACACTGACAAGTAGCTGAAAGTTGGTGACCTACACTGAGACGCCTCACGTGAACAAACTGCAGCACACAACGAATGTTCAACTTCCTGCGCTGCAGCTTGACACTCCGGTGTAAACAGGAGTTAGTGATGCACGTATCTGGCCTGAATTCAGAATGTGTGAGAGAGTGTGTCAGATGCTGTGAAGGCCTGAGGATCATGACGTTGCTGTTACACTTTCTACATTTGTCTTGTGCCTCTGTGGCTGCTGCTGCTGCTGCTGCCCTCAGTCACCTTGTGGTCTGTACGTGTTGCTTTTATCGCGGTTCCTCACTTCAGGGAAGTCTGGGTGTTGTGTGCGTAAACCTGAATGAGTTCCTGGTACTGCAACAATACTGACATGGTGTTCGTGTGCGAGTGTGCGCCGCACCACAGCAGTCACAGCATCAAACTGAAGTTCAGACTGATGTAAAGATTGAAGCAGTCGTGCTGTTAAAGTCACAATCACGGATGAGGGTTATTTAGAACCGAACAATTAAAAACATGTACACAACACAAGGTTACATTGTGAACATCTTACTTTTGACCTGGTGAGAATCTAATAAGCACAACACAACTGTCTAACTATGAAATGGCAAAGTGTTTCTTCTTTTGTTTTTGTATAGTTTAAATAAATTACAACATTTTACAGATTTTTTTTTTAAAGGTGCTGGTTTTGTTGCCACATGCTGACGTTTCCCTCCCTCCACCTCAAACAAAAAGAAAATCTTTGAAATAGGAAAAAACATCTGTGTCCCATCCTCTAACATGACCCGAACATGACCCAAACCCTAACATGGTGGAGGCAGGATTTAGGACCTCTACTGCAGCCGAGAGCACCCACGTCATCCAATCTTCTCATCTAATTCTACGGAAAGCCGGTAATAGAATTCCCCAAAAATGCCTCTAATATTCCCATTACTGCTGATTTGAGAACCTTGTAAGAAAAATAAAAATGCTACATCCTGGCCCCAGGATGTAGCAGCTGTACGAAGTCCCCAGAGATCGGGGGGGGACCTGCTTTCTGCTGAAGGGGAAACACTGTTTCACTATGACAATAAGCCAAGTCACTATCAAAAGTCATTATCTGACATGGTGACTAAAGTTTCCTGTGAATCAGTTATCACTTTGTTCATTCTGAGAAACTCCACCAAAAAGAATGGCTGTGAAAATGAAGGAACCTGTAGAAACAAAGTGAAGTGGTGACTAGCGGTGGGATTCAGGGAAGTTGTGGCTCTCAACGAGAACCCGGTTTACAAGAACCCGTGTCTGGTCAAAGGAAAAACTTCTCCAGGAAAAAACCCAACCAACTAGTTTGGCTGCCGGCTGATAATCTGTTGAACCTAATATCTGCTGCCACAGAAGCAGTGTCATGTGTAATTTGACATTTAGTCCTGAGGCATTTTGTGTGTTTCGCTGTTGGTGTCACTTACATTTAATTTGGTTGTTTTCCACAGAGGTGCGTTTTTACATATCAGAAAACTCCCGGTGAAGGATTCCAGAAAAATCAGCTGCCTACCAAAACACCTCACTTCACTTTTCACTTCTCTAAAAGGTCAGGAATGTCCTCAAAACCGAGAAGCTGTGAATGAAACTGTTACGTTGTTCAGTCCCCACCTTCCTCCGGCTACACAGAACGCACACACAACACAGATGTGCCGAAAGCTCAGAAGATGATTTCTAGGTAAAGCTTAAAATACAATGAGGATTGATCTCAGAAAGGCAAAGATGGTGCAATCATGTCGATATCAATGACTCATCTTCCACTGTGTGTGTGTGTGTGTCGGTATAATTAGGCCATAAAGAGGAAAATCCCCGAACAGATGACAAACCTTTTGGTAGGGTTTGGTTTTAGTGTTGGCGTTCTGGTTAGGCCGGCTGAGAGGAAACTGCTGGAGGCTTGTTCATTGGTCATTGTCCCCTCATGGTCGTTTACTTAAGGATATGTAAAAGCTGTGCGGTGAAAATAAGACTAGTATAGTTTTTATATTTTCATTGTTTTAATGTTCGTCTTTTACCTGTTTAGTTTGATCACATAGCTGATCTGGCTTGTCTATGATCTGCTCTCTGTGAAATACCTTGTGATTTATTATTATTAATGTGCTTCTTGAAATCTGTGTGTGTCAGAATAGACTCCATTGTGTGTACAGTGGGTTTTAAAACAAACGTCTGGTTCCTGTGAGTGAGTCAGTGTCCACTCCACGCTGGCTGTCCAGATATTTCATATCTTATTCAGTCCTTTTCTGTGAGTTATTACTTTTATTTGTTTCATGTGCTGCCTACGTGAGGTTTTATTATTTATAACTCTACAGTAAAATGTGATCTGTGACTCGAACCCTGACTTTCATTGAAAATGTTTCCTTCTAACCACCAACCCCCTGAAAAATTCCCACTTCCTCTTCAGGAAATTTTTATCTGTGCTGGGTCCTCATTAAGAATGCTAGACACAATCACAATCATATACACACACACACACACACAATCGCATGCTTCATTATGTGTCACCTCTGCCCCTGTTTCTGGTAAGTGTGTGTGTTTCTCAGCGTAACATTTCATTTACAACCAAAGTAACCACACCCACCTGTCACTTTACCCTACAGAGATGAATCACTGTGGTGACGATACTGTACTCAACCCTCTGATGCTTCCTGACTGTCTGCCTGTCTGTCTGTCCCTCCCCTCTCTCTTTCTCCACTCCTCCACATGACATGATGTGGAAGCAGAAACATTCACAAAGTGACCGAAAAACAAAGTCAGTTTTAAAGTAAGTCATTTTATTTTTAAATATGTTAAATGAAAAAATATATATATCAATGTAAAACTCTAGGATGAACAATAGATATATATATAACTCTGTAAAGACGTGTTTATCTGCCCGGCAGAGAGGACTGAACAGGTGAGATGCCTCCACATACAGTACAACTTGACACCAGACCTCAGCGCTGGCGAACATTCATGTGTGATGTAAACGTTCAATAACATTAGAGTGCTTGAATCTGCTACAAGAATAAATCCTATCACCGCCGTGACAGTTTCAATCGTACCCTCAAATATGACAAAGCATTTATACAAGTCCACGTTGTCGATGCTCTTAATGTCCTCACGCCATCCGCTTTTAAATAGTCGGGAACGTTTGGTGGCCGCCAACGTGCAACAGCAGACGTTCCACTGTCCAGTAGGAGAGTCACAGTTGAGCCCAGCAGTTCTTTCATCTCCGTAACGGCTCTATTTCGTCCGATGGTTTCCCTTAATGCAGTTTTTTCCAACTTTTCATGCGTCCTCAAGTCCAGAAGTTGCTCTGTCCATGTGCAACTTGATTCTCCACAGGTAGCGTTTGTTGAAATGCCATGCATGGGCCCTGTCCAGCTGGAGGCCGCCTCCCCTGGACTGTGGTGACGTCTCTTAGAAAACATTTTGCAGCTTTTCAGCTCAGAACAGGGAGATGATTTCGTGTGTAGCCATGGAAATGCAGTTCTACCTGTCAACGTGCCATGGAGAGGCTTTTCCATCACCTCCAGTTTACTGGTGCTTGGTAAGAGCATCCGTTTTGAGATTAGAAACAGTACAGTGACTATGTTACACAACAAGCTGCTCATAGTTTGAAAGGGAACTCCAACAGGAAGTCTTGGACCACATGTGTGACTGGCAGCTCTGGCACCAGACTTCCCCCATCGCACAGCTCCATGATACGCTTCCTGCACAATTCCTGCAAAGTTGGCTCCCATTTCCTGTACGGGACACTCAGGCTCTTCTTGGGGGAGTTGACGTAATGCTCCAACAGGGCGAAGAGCGTCGGGAACGAGCGATCGTTGCCTGCCAATGAGAACTTTTTCTGCTTGTAGGAGATGCGCACGCTGACCGGCCCGCTCTTGGCGTGGTAGGACAGAGTGAAGAAGATGTCTTTCTGCCGACTGTCGCGGATGAGGAAGCTGCCCAGCGGCGCGTCCCGCAGCATGCGGTGGGCGTCCTCCACTCCCAGGGGGCCCCAGTAGAAGCCGCTGTGCTCGAGCTTGGCTGCGGTCTCTGTGATGATCTTGCAGTCCTCCTTGCAGGAGAAAGTACGGAAGTGGGTCAGATACACAGAGGGGACGGGCACTGGTTTCGGGATTGGCTCTGGAGCGGCCTGATGCTGAAGATGCTCTGACTCTGTGCGAAGTGATGATGACGAAGACAAGGAGGACGATGAGGAAAAGGATGATGATGATGATGATGAGGAGGAGGACGACGACGATGAGCTTGACAAACTAGTCTTGTCGTGGCCTTCCACTGTGCTGTTGGCTACCATCCTACAGGGGAGAGTGGCCCCAGACCCTCTCCCATCTCTACCCACCCCACTGTCATCCTGAGAGAGACACAGAAGAGGAGAGAAAAGTTAGTTTCTTCAATCCAACCACCATCAAACTACAGCAGCTTGAGCAGAGTCAAAGTCAGTGAAGAGTCATAATGTCTTGACTAATGAAGATTCAAGTTAACACACAAGTTTAAAGCCAAGTGCCAGAAAAGGAGCCTGTTAGGTCACTTGGCTCAACAAGAACGATTTCTGATCATTGATCAGTTGTGGCAGGAGTCATAAAGTCTTTTTATATAGATCAATGTGTGTGTGTGTGTGTGTGTGTGTGTGTGTGTGTGTGTGTGTGCGTGTGTGCATGCATAATTCAGTGAATGTCTGAGTGTAGATTAGAAATTCATTCTGGTTTCCATTGAGCGGAACTTTGTTTGATATGACTGGAATCTGTGGTTTGCCTAAGAATAAAGCACTGATGTCAGCCACAGTCAATTTACTGTACACACACACACACACACACACACACACACACATAAAAGGCTTTGCCTCCTACCACAGTGACTGATAAATCAGGTTTTAATCAAATGTTTACGCTCCTATTTTGACAAATACAATACTTATTCATATAGAATAATATAATAATAATAATATATTGATGAATGACTTTCTCCTGTGCAGTTGAACGTGAACAACCAATCACTGCAAGTTGTTGTAAGTTCAAGGAAAAGTTCAAGTGATTCCCCCAAAATCAGGTAATGATTAACGGATGATTTCATGTGTGGCCAGTGATCACAGTCACGGAGGTGGATGCGTTATATTCAGTATATATAAAGTATAAAGAGATCAATTTCAAGTGTGGATCATTTCTATGTATAATTTTTGATTCTTTAACCCTTTAATGCATTTTTGCAGAAACAGACTCCCTGCACTGTGGACTGGTCACTGAGGTTTGCATCGTTGCACAAGGCCCGTTTGGTTTTTACCTGCAACACCCCCCCCCCCACCCCCACCCCACCCCACCCCACCCCTGCAATACGAAATAGATCAACTCACCGTTGTGTTGCAACATCAACGTGGTTCTAAAGACGCGTTACGTGTCCCCCGTTAATCCCGGACGCGTGAAGTGCTGCGTTGAAAATTCCCGCAAGGCAATCCGTGACGCGGCGCGGGACCCCGCTTCTCCTCGTGACAGGTCGGAGGTACGACTGACCGAGCCGCTGTCACTGTCGGTTCTCAGTCTGCTCCGTGTGCGTGCGTGTGTCTGTGTCAGGGAAGGTAAACACCTCGCGAGGATATATACCGTCTAAGCGCCGCCCCCTCGTCAATTCCTCGAACAGCCACTTCAGCCGATTTCCTATCAATGGAAAGTGAAACCATGTCGCAGAGCAGCTCCGCACACCTTTCGTTTCGTCTGTTACTGTTGTTATTTCGAGAAAACCACAAAAGCCACGTGACGGTGAGACGTTGGCAGCGAGACGGGAGACAGGTTGGGAGGAATTCATCGAAACGTGAATCAGAAGTCCTGGTGAGGGGGGGGGGGGGGTCCCGTGCGAGCAGGGACAGAGGAGCAGCTCCTTGAATTCATCTATAAGTGGTTAAACACGTCAGTAAGGGGGGGGTGGGGGGGGGGGGCGGGTAGGTGTGATATCAGGTGGCAGATCAAGTCAAGGTCTCACATGTCTGGTTTTGGTGCCAGTCTCTGTTGTTGGGTTGTTTTTGTTTAAAGCAGATTTGCACGCAGATGAAGAATCTGCAAAAAGCAATGTAAATCAGGAGGAGTACACCTTTTTTTTTTAAAAACAACCTTTGCTCAACCACCATGTTTCAGCCTCCATTGTCAATATGTTTGAGTTCCTGCACCCCTTCACTTTTAGGGGGCCCCTCCAGCTTTGACCTCTGGTCTTTGTCCTGCGGTACTCCTCAGGTTATGTTACATTTTGGTTGCACATTTTCCATATTTTCGTCCCCCGTGTTCTCACGTTTCTACTCGTTAGCGTCAAAGTCAGTGTGTCGCATGCTAACATGTTCCTGTTAGAGGCTCCACTTCCATTATGTTTGTACAAATAATATAAAAACACAAAGAGAAGTACAAGACTAAAGGGAAATGAGTTATAAAAGGCTAAAAGGTAACTGATAAAGCACGAGGAAACATGTGGTTCTTCAGTTGACCCTCATCTACAAGCGGGAACAACTTAATTATTATAAATGATTAACTCTCGTTATTGTGTCATCCTATCAGATCATTTCACTATTTTGGATTTTACCACTTTGACCCATTTCCCACTGTGGATCCCATTTTGAGGATATATTTTAAAGAATTGATGAAGTTTCCTCAGATGACACATCATAGTGTTTTTCTTATTCCTCTTTACGTGGACGGTGGTTACTCTCGTCTGTTCTGCTCTGACACTGTTTCGCGTAAAGCTGAACCGCTCTCTGCTGTCATACGACTATTTTAGGTGATTTCTAATTATGTCACTGTAAAAAAAAAAAGTCATGTTGGAAATGTTTCGTATCTCACTTCAGCTTCTTTCTTTTTTTAAAACTGCATCTGTCTGACAGAGTGATGCAAAAGGAAACTGATAATGCATTTGATTTCATTGAGGCTCATCTTTCCAGACCTGCTCCAGTTTGGAGTTTGCATGTGTGCATAACCCATAAAGTACCTCTGCTTGCAGTGTGGCCGGCAAACCAGTGTAAATGACTTCATCGGTGTCTCCTGCCAAACGTTTCATGGGTTTGGCTCATGGCCGTAAACTAGTTAACAATAACGCTCTTTTGTTCTCCAGCAGCATCTTGGTTGCATTACAATGTTGTCACGTGCAGCTTCCTTGCAAGAAAAAAGGAGAAATGAAAATGGCCAACGGTGTGGTGCTGGCATCACAGTTTGAGTAAATCGAGAGAGTGGGATGAATAGAAAGTTAAAGCCCCGTGGTCAGCTGGCAGGGTTAAAAGAGGAAGAGTCAGACAGACAGGTGAGACGAGTGGGACGTTAGTTTCATTTCATCAGGCCTGACTCAACTAGTTCCACTCTGTGTATCTGATGGTGCCATTTAGTGTGCACCTGGACTCCCTCATGGAGCCTCTGCAGACACTTACGACAACTGCTGTGTCCCCTGCACTGGTGTGGGTCTGTTATTGTTGTGTGCACGTGAATCCTAACATGGAAGTGTGTCCTTAAGTTATAACATAAAAACATGCAGGGATTCACGGAGGTGAAAGTGTCTGTGTTTTTTAGTTTTGCTTACTTTCAGGCTGCTGATCTCACATCTCTCTGTCAAATAACTTTTCATTTTTATACTTTTACTAAATCACTTTTTACTATCGAGGATATCCTTATAAAGACCTAACTTCACTTTATAAATAAATGCTTGTTTATAGCTTGTATCAGAAAGTTCTCTGCCGGTCGGCGGCTTGGAGAATGATCTCAGAGGGCTGAAATGTAATCAGTATCTATTTTAAAAGTCACTAGAGAATGAAAAGCTATGTTTACAACGCATAGTTGGATCACACTGCAGTCAGATCAGAGTTGCTAGATGAAAGTGAGGCATTGGGGGGTGGAGCTGTGCTGCTCTTTTCATGGTAATAAGACGATTGAGCTTAATCAGAAGCACACACTGATACAGGAATATTGCCACTGGTCCTCCTCTGTCTGGTACTTCTTGCATGCATTGCAAATATATTCTAATCCACTATCACCTCATATGGCTGCAATGCTGTTTGAAAAAGGTCCTGCCTATGTTAACATTGTGTTTGCGTGCATGTTGTTGTTATATCCCATGAGTTTCATTTCTGTGAAACAGGGAGAGAGACAAGAAAACTGAAACATAGCCAGCTCCACGTAATGAAGTGCATGTGTCGGATTGCAGATCCTGAGAATATGTGTGGATCGGGACAGAAGATACGTTGAATGCATGCATGAGCAGTAAAAAAAGACAATAGACATGCACAAAGCTGCAGGATCAGTTTTATTCATGAAACGTTACTTGTTGTTGCAGTTGGCGCACGGGACTGTTGTTTAATGTTGTGTGGCAGGGTTCATCAATGGATTACAGATGTAGGGAAGAGGCAGACCGGGGGAAATCCATTTCTGCTTCCTTGTTGTCCTGCAGGAACATTTTTGTTGTAAACCATACGAGCTTAGCTGGACTCTCTCTTTTTTATTTTTTTTTTACACTATTGCAGATATGAGACAAGACTACTCATTATAATCTGAAATATAAACAGATTAAACCTCCTGAACATGTCGTGGCACATGCACTCAGGAGGTTTCTGCAGGAGTGAGCTAAGGCTGCGATGCTGTTGTTTTCTTGACAAATGTAACTTCTGGAAGTTGCACTAAAGACCTGCAATTTTCAGCTGTCAAAATATCAGATTGTGTTTCACGTAGTTTCTTCCTGTCGCAGCTTGAAACTGCATCGACAGACAGATGCCATGATGGTGATGAGTGGGGGCTGTGTGTCTGTGGGTGTGTGGTTCTGTGTCAGGTACTGTTTTTCGTCTCTGAGGTATTTGGTTATTTCTGGCGGCCTGTGTCGTTCCAGCAAAGAATTCCCTGCACCTCCCTGTCTGAAAAATAGAAACTCCAACTCTAGAATCCGTTTCTTACCTCTGCTGTTATCCTCCTCCTAGTAACTGCATTTGAATCTGAATTTGAATGTCGAGGCTCACAGGCACTTTGAATGACACCACAGCAGCAGCTTGGAGGCATTTTATGTTCTTTTTTTAGTAGGTTTGAAGGAGTGCTCACTATTTACTTCCATTGCATTTGATTTGGCTGCAACACTGTTTACTCCTGAAACTCCAAAAAGTGTTTTGTGGACTCAAACACTTCACCCACTTCTCCACCGGCACAGTGGTGAGTAGACAACATCCCTTTAAGGTTAGGATTGGGCAAGTAATAATTACAAAAACATTGGATTGTGCACTTTCACCCCCCCCACTTATTTTCCCATTTTCATTCCTTAGCTTCTTGCAAACGCTGCTGTTACAGTAAGAGCCACATCTGTTGCTCCATAACAGAATTTACTTTCAATATGATGTCCCTCTGAAAGCAATGATAGATGGAAGTAAAAATTATTTTATTATACATCCGCGTGTGTCTTCACTTTCAGTTTGTGCCGTGATTTATTATAGGCTGCTGTGTACTCTGTGATATGGTTGTTGACTCTGCTGCTGAATATGACTGGATGGCAGCAACATGCCAAAGTGCGAATCCTGTTTCGGCAATAAACAATTCATTTGCCCATTGAAAAGATTCTTAAGAAACAAAGAGAGGTTATGATGTGTATCTTTTTTATTTCTGTTGAAATTTACAGGGGGAAGCGTCACTGCTTTTGTTGCTGTTTCCCGTAAGTCAATCTAACTCCATATCTGCCTTCTGTTTGCACCAATTAACCACAGTGGAGGCCGGAGAAGTTAATAATTTTTCGTTTTGGCATTTTATGTCACCCTCCTTATCAAGGTGTTACTAGGCGGAATACACAATCAAATAAACATCTGTTGCACAAACCAGATTGAGGCTCATAAAGGAGCTCTGCATGAGAGGCAGTTTGGCTAAATGTGAAAGTACAAGTGTCTTCCATGAACTCCTGATGTTTATGAGGATGTGAGGATGAGGAGATTCAGAATATCTCTCCGAGGTCTGTGTGGAACCAGATGGCTCCAGTCAGGGGTTCATGTCATTAGTGAGTCCTCCCCAAGCAGTTATACAGTATAATCCCACTTTTTTTTATTGTGTGCAGGGCTTTTTAAAAACGTTCTATGGAGCAGAGAGAAGTTAAAAAACCATGTGTTCATCCTACCTGGTTTATCTGCAGTGAAGATTTCATAGTCCGTGTTTCCCATAAAATGAAACAGAATTAGCTTTTATTACTGTTCACGTGTGTGGCTATTATATAAGTTTAAATGTTTTACAGAACTGCTGTTTTGTTTTTTTCAAACGTTACATTCCAGCTGTTTCAGAGAAGAAGCATCGACACAATCTTTACAAAATAAAAGCTTAATTATTGGTTTAACCCAGTTGCCAATTTTAGTGATTTCTTCTTAATCTTTGAGAAATTAACTAAGAAATACTTATATAGAGAATTCATCACAGGCCTCGGACTTGTTCATCCTACTGTTTGTCCCTCACTCCGGGCCCTGAATGGTCCTTTGTGCTCAGACAGAAGAAAACTGTTTTATTGTTCTCAGCTCACGTTAGAATTTCATGTTCCTTCCCGAGGCTCGTCCGTACGCCTGCTGCTCAGAGTCTTTCTCCCTAACGATCAATTCACTCCTGCATTTTTAACACAGTGAAAATCAGAGTTGCTGGGGATGGCTCTTCTGTTGGGACCCAAAGGTCATTCAACAGGCGAAGAAGCGTAAAAGCGCAAGTGAAATAATAGGTTTACTCAAAAAAAAAACCCAGACTGGACGTTTGAAACCAGTCGGAGAGCAGTAATAAAACCAACGCTTTCGCTTCACGATATGAAGCTTCTGATTTAACAGCTTTTGTGGAACCAGTCATTCACTGTTTGACGTTCATTTCTCATTAACATGCTGAACATAGTGTGCTGGTTAAAGGTTTGGTTAATATAGGACATTCATTGTTGTCTCTGATGTGGCCGTGTTTGCTGACCTCAGGCAAATGAAACAGAAAGTGGCCGAAGCCAAGTGAACTTCCCTGGGTTTGTTCTGGAGAATTATTGATCGTAGTTATCATTCACGAGAAATCCCACAGAAAAGTCTTTAAAAGTCTTTCACAATAAGCTCGTCATATATTCCTCAGAAAAGAATATCGACTATAGTTTATACAATGTAGTCGAGTAAAAGTTCAATATTTGCCTCTGAAATGTAATAGAGTACAAGTAAAGTAATATAAAGTAGAAACCTTCAGATAAACTACCAGAAAATTGTACATGAGTCTTTATGTTAAGTACCAAGAAATGATCTGAGGTGACACACATTCTCAGGGATGGTGTCACTTCTCTACCTTTAGTTCTATGAAGTAATGTGACCTGGTATCTCATTTACCCAGTAACTCAGGAATGTGTGTGTGTGTATTTGTGTTTAATGATTGCGATCCTGATGTGATCATAAACTACACCTCAGAATCATGATGACTCATCACATTTTTTAGATTGCGTCATGCTACTACTAAAGATATATCTTTTGACTCACTTGTGAAAAATGTATATCTTCATGTGTAAAACCATGATGAATCTTGAAGGAAGCGAAAACTGCACCCACGGTTTATCTCCACAATTCGATGAATGTTTTCTCTTCACTCTGTTCTGCCTTCGTGCTTTTGCAGTAAAGATATAATTGGATTGGTGTGTGGTCGAGTCGATTTTCCGTCATGATTACCAGTCATTAAACCCCCAAAACTGTTTTATTAAAGAAAAGGGGACCTGTTGCTTCAGGTTGGCTCACAAACCCGTTCATTTTAAGGTTTATCAGATGACAACACATCTTAGAGTCTCTTATAATGCTCGGATACAGTTTACAGCTCTGGGAAGTTTTCCACAGATTAATTTTATCTGCTTAATCCTCGTCTGAAGAACAAGGAGGTCTGCGTTTGTTTGTCTGTAGGTTAGTTAGCAAAATTACGCAAAACCTACCTGATGGATTACCAGGAGACTTGGTGGACCGCTGAGCTTTGGGTCGGGGAAGAACCCAGTGTGGTTTCAGGTCAGGGGGGCGGATACAGGATTTACTTTAACATTGCAAGTGACGTCACCCACGTTTAGGGGACTGATATTTATGAGTGTGTGCAGTTTGGTTCAGGAGTGTTGGGCCTCAAGCCCGTTTACCATTAGATGAATAAGTACAGCGCTAGATTCTTATTCGGCAGCTACAAATCTGTCAGGCAGATGTTCCACCGGTTCAATGTGGATAAAGACATCAGAACATCAGGTACCCAGAATGCATTCCTGGCTGCTCTTCAAAAAAACACTATAATTTAGAAGAACAGGTTGCGTTGGGAAGGGCTAATGTTGTCAAAATGAAACTGAAATAACCACCCTAGTTCTTGGATGACAGTTCTTTATTTTGTGGATAAGGAACAGAATAGGAGTTGAGGTTTAATTTCCTGTTCTCCCTCCACTGCCTGGGAAAACAGTTTACGTAGTTAGAGACATGGGCAGTGTTGAGTCAGAGAAGAGCAGTGAACTATGACTACAAACAACATAAACATCTTTTAATTTGATAGGTGAAGGATAAATGTTTGTCCAAGTGACGCATTAAAAGGGTACAGCTCACTCTGGTACCAACAAACTGCACTGGGTTCTGTCTTCCTTGGAATATGAAAGTGAAAACCAGTGTGCCAGGGAGCTAGGCAACAGATGCTGAAACCTCCAGAGTCTTTCTGATTGGCTCCTTTTCTCCATGCAGCCTTCAACTGCTGCTGTGAAAAAATAAAGGAAAAGGAATAACCAATAAATACAAATAATCATTTTTTCTTCTTTTTTTTTACATTTTATATCATGTATTTGTTGAATTTGTATGTGTTGTATATTACTTTTAAGAAGGATTTGTAATAATCTGTCTAAATACTACTATTAATATTATTATTAGTAGTAGTAGTAGTAGTAGTAGCCGATCTGGAAAAGGGAACTAACTCGGCTGGCTGCTTCTTTGTCCCGTTTCAGATAAAGAATAAAGTAAATTGAATCCGTACAGGACACTGTGTGTGTGTGTGTGTGTGTGTGTGTGTGTGTGTGTGTGTGTGTGTGTGTGTGTGTGTGTGTGTGTGTGTGTGTGTGTGTGTGTGTGTGTGTGTGTGTGTGTGTGTGTGTGTGTGTGTGTGTGTGTGTGTGTGTGTGTGTGTTCACAGAAGCCGATGTCTGATAATCCCGGAATCAAGCCTTTCGCTTTGAAAAACACAGAATGATGATTTGAAAGTTAACGTTACGGTGACGGTCATTTAACAAAAAAAAGGGGAATGTGAAGTGTTTCTGTTACTACAACAGTGACTCTTTGAGGTGTGAGGCTGGTTGTTTGTGTTTTTCGATGAAGCCACGAAATGTAGGAAATGGGACTTCTCTATAACATTTAGAATTTCAGAAGAAGAGGATCTATGTAAACAATTTACAGTAAGTACAACACACACACACACACACACACACACACACACACACACACACACACACACACACAAACAAACACCAGGAACTTGGAGATAGTAATTCCTAAGAAGGCTTTTGTCCAGTATTGCTTTTGTTTTGAGTATATCAAAATTTCCAGTTTGTTAAAAGCAAAGACAGCATGATGACAGAAGAGTTCATTAATTACTGGTGGCCTTTTTGCAAGAGATTGGAATCTGGATTGGTTTGATACAGAATAATGATTACTTAAATGTGTTTTACCGTTAGTTTGATAGAACTATGCCCATGACAGCCCTCTCCCTCCATCTCGGACATCACACAACCAACTGCACCTCCTGAAATCATCACCCCTCCCCGCAGACTTCCCATCAGCAGGAGCTGCAAAGACGAATGTGCATTGCAAGATAAGGAAGACACCAGACCCAGATGGTGTGTCACCCTTCATGTGAATTTTCCTCCTGTTTTGAGTGAGCCACAATCATCCCAGTTCCAAGGAAACTCTCCTTCACAGGACCTCAATGACTAGTAACCCTGATCCAGAGGGTGTTCTTCCTGTACTCCCTGCTTCTGGAGCTGCTGAGCCAGTTCTACACTGGAATTATCCATTCTGTTCTCAGGACCAGTGGCTCAGGTCCGGTCCTTACACACTGTGCTGCTGTGAACATGCTGGAAACCGGACTAAAAAGACTTTCATTCACAAATACACTTGACCAAACATGAAGCAGGATTTGCTTTAATATTGTCAAATGTCCTATAACATCATCACATAACACCATGACAATAAATACAGTTTTCCTTTTGTTTTGCTCTCTTGCTGTGAGTCCCAGTGAGAAGCTCTGGTTGTTCGAAGGAAACCATATCCACCCATAAACATCAGCTCTTCTTTATGTAATCTGAACTCCTGAGAAATGCTGAAGGAGGAGACAAACATCGGCCTATTTCGACAGACTAAGATCTGGTTTAACAGTATTCAATTGGATGTTTCTAAGTCGCACGTGAGCCTGGAGGGAGTGTCACCTGTTCCTATCAGTCACATCAGAGAACTCGGGTTTGAAAGATTGGAAATCATAACTCACGAACCAGAGCAAATGTATGGAAAGCATGTGGGTTTTGCTGGTGTTGCAGATAAGACCTGATTCTGGGTATAGAGAAGCAGGAAAAACCACTGACATTCAAACACTAGATGTAAGAATGATATAGTGTAGTAGTGTGTTTAAACTGGTAAACGTATGCTGGTGTACTTTGGAAATAACAAAAACAGATTTTCAGGAGAGAAAGAAAATTCCTGAGGGACGTTGAATGATCTTATTCTAAAGTAGCAATTAATCACATAGGACACCATAAAATCAGTCAATATTAAATGTCATGCTGTCACGCACCAGATGTTTTTACATGGGAATGAAACGATAAACACATATTGAATTGATGTTGTGTATCTACATGCCAGTCTTTGACATCACCTCTAACCCAGTCTGCTTATTGTGTTTTACAGCTGTGACGCTCCAGCTTCGAGGCTGAGAAAATTCAACTCAACAGATCGGCTGCACAGACAGTGAGCGTTCTCCGTCGAGGATCTGCCTCCCTCTAGTGGCTGAAAAGAATTTAGACACTTTCAAATAATGAATCAAATCCAATATAATTTATCGTGCCCTTGGGCCAAAGTGCTGCAGCAGCTGCAGAACAGTACACTGTGCAACAAAGCCACAAAACACAGTCCACAAGGACATATTGTGTAAGACCCAGAATAATAGAGCAGAATAAAAGTGAGTTGAATATTGCACCTGCCCCGAAAATAAAACCTAAGAAGCAGAGTGTAAAAATGTGCCAGAGAAAGAGTTAAGGTTGTTGAGATGCGTGGTCGAACCCACGTTTCCTTATTGAAAAACAAAACTACAACCTGCAGCCACTAGAGGGCGCCATCTTGTCACTTTGGTTCGCTCCCAGTGCGCCTCACAGAGGTCATCATGAGGTGCTGGTGTGTGGGTGTGTTTTGCTCGATGGGAGATGGAGATCGCCACCAGGCTGAAGGTAGAAAGTCTATTTTCTCAGTCCCCCCCCATACACTTCTCCCTCTCCCTCCCGGTCTCCCATGAGATCCAGTCTTTCACATATAAATAGCACTGCTGTACGCCGCGTAATGAGTCTTTTTCTTTCCAGGTCTCTCATCGCCTGTTTGATGTGCAGGGATCAAGGATTTCTTCAGTGTAGCAATTATTGTTAGCGTGCACGTGTATATTCTTGAGTGGGCAGAGGATGCAACGGAAGATCTTTTAGCTTTCTGCTCCTGCACCCGAACCTCTTCCCTATACTGAGCTGCAAAATGAGCAGCTCCTGTGTAACTAACCTCTGCAGAGAAACCGATCGGTATCGAGTTGATACTGTAAAAGCTTTGTTTGCAGATAACAAACATGAAAATCCAAACCAAGGTCCGAACCAGAGTTTGCGTCTTTGTTTTCCTTGTTTACATTTGATCGGTTAGTGTTGGTTTCGTGTTGCAATTGAAGGAATGCACCAAAGAATATCCTGTCATCACCTCTTTGGGCTCTGGCTACTTGCCTCATGTGTCATCAATTTGTTGGACAACTTTCGGTTTGAAGGAAACATGAATACGCTGGTTCAAGTTGGCTGCCACTATTGCCAAATCAACCGCAGTACAAATCATTTATTCAAATAAAGCAAATGAACACCCTCACTGCTCAAACTTTATATCCTCTGTGGTGAAGACAGTGAGCCACTTCTCCTTCTTTCTCCTCATCTGCTGTTTAATCCTCCCTGCTGTCGTTCAGAAAGTCTGAACGGTCCCAAAAAACATTTTCATCGTGCAAAGGAACTGAACATAAACTAAATTTAAGTTCTTTTGGACTGTGTCACCACCAAACGTCTGTATCACTGGATCCAACTGCAGAGAAAGGAACAGAAGTGCCATCTCGTCTTCCACAGGCTGTAGGTGGACTCTGCTGGATGTGCGGTGCACCACGGGATAGTAAACTCTTTCAGAGCAGGGTCATCACAGACCCTGATAATCTACCTACTGGGAAAAGGTCAGTATCCCAACAAACACAACTTGAAGTGTTGGAGGTGGGAAGCTGGTGAGGGATCATGTTCTTGTCTTTGCACTCCGACCTCTTACAACTCCTACTCCGTGGTTGGAGAACCTGTGCTGTGAGGGGGTTCGTCTGAAACCATATGTGCAGGTAATTCTTCCTGCTGTTGAAGCTTCTCTCTGACAGGTGAAACAAAGCAGTTGGCTGAAGTCCACGTGCATCCGAGGAGGAACACTGTTTACACCCTCCGCGGGCCGACAGTGGGAGTGAGCAGGGGAGCTGGCAGCTCCAGTGTGGGGGAGAAAAAGGGAAAAATACAATAATAAATGTGAGATATCCTCCAGCAAAACACAGTGTTTCGTGCTTCTAGCTCCACCAGGTGTGCTGATACATGAACCTCCACACAAACACACGGACTGAATTATTGATGTCTTTATTTGATTGTTATTTTTCATGTATAGCTTGTAAAAAAATCTCCATTTCCACCTTGTTCCAGACAGAAAATTTCAACTTTCTGAATTTGTGTATCTGTCTTGATGAATCCGATTGTTGTTGATTGATGGTATGTAACATATTATATACTTATTGTAATAAAAGTTAATTAACAAAAAGTAATTTCTGTGGACATTAACACACAAAACAGCCTCCTGAGATTTATCCCTCAGTTCGGCTGAAAGCAGCCGATCTCACCCTCAGGAAAACAACTGTTGTATAAGCGGAGTTCTTACGATGACTCATGACTTCAACAAGCCAAACCTGCTCACTTTAATTGATAACAGTCACTTTCATTAAGTCAGTATTCACAGTTTGCATGTTTCAGTGGCTAAAACACAGGATAAGTGAAAAATATAAGTCCTTCACGTTTGAGCATTTCACTTTCACTTTCTGACAAACTGTTAGTACTTGGTTTTAGGTTCAAGATTAGAACTTGGTTAGGTTTCGGGGATTAGGCTTCTAGTTGTGGTTTAGAATAAGGGGCAGCAAAGTCACATCCAGGAAAAAATCTGTTACCCTGACTGTAGCCTTTTACATGATTTTACAGACCACAACACACACACACACACACACACCACTATCCATCCCTGGGCTTCTTTAGATGTCCGAAAACCTGCGGACATAGACAAAACCGCATAGCTAGACACATGTGGGCCGTCATGCAAAATAAAGACACGCACACAACTGCACACGGATACACACTCAAGCACACAGCCAAAGAGGAGGGCAAGAGTGTGTGTGTGTGTGTTTGTGTGAGTGTGTGTGAGAGAGAGGGGGTAAAGTGCAGTTATGCAAATGAGCTGTGAAAGCAGAAGAATGAGCTCTCTGTGGTTTCGGATCAATGATGCCTGAGCTGCATTTAACCACAGCTCTGTTGATAGTATTTTTACATACCACGACAGATCAGCTTCATTCAGTGCATTTCACTGAGAAATGTATTTAATATTGTATTAAATAAAACACTTTTTCTTTCCAATGGCAAGTTCCTCCACAACATTGTGCTGTAAAACATAAACTAAGGTCGTAGATGCTGTGGTGACATTGATAAAGCCTAGTATGTGGGAGAGAGTGAGACACTTTGTCTGTGGTGTGAGCATATGGCTATTTCCTGGAGGCAGTGTGCAGACCTGGTGTGAACACAACTTGAAAAAGTCTCTACATTTACAAATAGACCTTCATTTCACACCCAGCTCGAGTCACAGCTAATGAAAATGTACTTTACAAACAACAATGTCATGTGATAATATGTACAATTGTTTTACCATCTCTTTTATTATTATTTTTTATGATAACCAAGTATTGCTGTGAACTCAATGAGCCTGTATGTTTAGCGTGTGAGGGTTTCTGCACGGTTCTGTGGTCAGTGAATGACAAAGAAAGCCACGGGTTTATGTAACAACGCCCTCCCCCTTTTTCAAAGAAAGGGTGAGAAGACGGGATCGTGGGACTGGAGAGGAAGATCAGAAAATGAGCAGATGGAAAGAGGTGAAACAGGGATGTTGATGGACAAAAAGACGAGAGAGGAGAAAGGAAGGATGGCACATTCAATATTATGTCAACATTATTACAGATCAAAATTTAGTTGAATAACAAAATGCCACCCTCGCTGTTTAACATCCTGCGCTACATTTCCCACAATGCTTTTCAGAAACCAGGCATAAAGTCAGATTGTTGTCATGGCCCAGAATTTGATTGACAGGTTTATGTAATAACTGAAAAGCATTGACACGTTTGCCAATTCCAGGTTATATACCTGGAAGTTCACAGGCCTGTTTGGCTGCATTAAGACAGCATTTCTTGAGAATTTTTCTTGAGGCTTTTTCCTGGAACAGCATGTGGGCCGCACCTTTGTGTCTTCAGGCTAAATTGCATTGCGGTTCATTGAGGACAGCGGTAGAGTACAAATATTTCCCATGTAACTTTCTCCCAGCAGGGAAGGCAACAATTAAACTTAACAATGGCAAGGTCACGTCAGTCAAATTAGCTCGACCTTCAACAGACAGAGTAATATTGTCATGATTCTGTCCCTGTGTCTTACTTTTTGAGAAACTGATTTGTCTTCGCCTGCACCTCGAGTTCATTATCTCCTGGTTACCTTCTTTCCTTGCGTGTCTCTCTAGGCTTCCCTCTTTCTTTGATAACCTGACCTGTGCCAACTCGTTTCACCACAGTTTCTCTCGTCAGGTTCTCTGTCAGAGTTCCAGCATTTTCCAGGTTTTCCCAGGTTTTGTTTTTCGACCTTGACCTTGTGTGACTCTGTATTTTTCTGACTCTGTGCAACTTCACCTGAACTTTCCTCGTGTGGCATCTGTATCCTCACCTGTTTCTACAAATATCGCAGTAAGTCAGCAGCCCTATGGAATAGTTACATCAGATCCTGTGTATTGAGGAACATGAAAGAGGTTTGGCTTCTTTACCAAGTGATGAGTCACTGTGTCACAGTCTATACATAAACACAGGCCCATTCAGGTACACACACAGGGTCTGCTTACATCACTGCCACCGTCGCCTGATGTCTGCTACCGTCGCAAATTGTGTTCTTATGATTTTACAGTCTGCCAGATTATGTAGCGATGCAGGTACGAGAGCCCCTGCAGGTCAGGGGCAGGGTAATAGAGACGGATGAGGTCAACGTAGGCTGGTGGGCTGAAGCTACAGTAAACCAGGATTGATGAGACCAGCGTGAGCCGCACAGACGGTTACGTGTCTCCAGGCTAAATCAATCTCATCTAGGTCATTGGCTGCCAGCTGACAGCCCCTGTGTGTGTGTGTGGCAGTTAGGACTATGGTTGTCTGTCACTGTACGAACATTTTTATTCTGTGGGCTTAAAGCAGAGGGGAGAGCAATTCTACTGCTATATCAGTTTTGAATAAATATTGTTCTGAGCACTGATGTCGTGCTTTGCACCACGGACTGTTCATAAAGAGGGACGCAGCGTCTCATCTTCGAGAAAAATGTATGTGGACGTCTACTGTGACTTGTTATTTTGGTCCATGTCCCGTCCACTAACATGGAGGAGCCAGGATTTATGACCTATGTTGACGTCCAGTCACTCACACCTGCACATATACAACCTGCTTCACAAGCGTCACCGGCAGATGACTCACAAAGTCACACAATTGACCTGCTTCATCACCACAAACACCTTCAATGACATGAAAATTCATTCAACAATTGCAGATGATGATGATTCTCCAAAATCCCTTCGAGAGCAAGAACCTTAAGATGAGTCAGAGCTCAGCAACTCAGTTTGCTCTCAGACTGTGTGTGATGAGCGTCTGGGTTTTTGTTTTCTTTCTTTCCCCCAACGTTGGTATTTCTTGAGGAAAGGTTATTAAAAAAAGAAATTCCTGCAACAATCCTCCTAAAATATTCCACAGGCCAAAGCAGCCATCAGCTCTGTGACTGTATCGATGTCGTATGGGAGTCACATTGATCAACTCATTAAACTGCACTTTACTGTTCAGACTCAAGATAACGTAAATGTCAAGGAAAATCTCTCTCTCTCTCTCGCTCGCTCTCTCTTTCTCTCTCTCTCTCTCTCGCTCTCTCCCTCGCTCGCTCTCTCTTTCTCTCTCTCTCTTTCTCTCTCTCTCTCGCTCGCTCTCTCTTTCTGTCTTAATTCAAAATGCTTTATTGGCATGATGACATGTGATGTGTTGGCAAAGCACAAATACAATATTAAAGAGAATCAAAGAATAAAATTAACTCTCTCTCTCTCTGACTCCGACTCTCTCTCACTCTGATTCTCTCTCTCTTACTCTCTCTCTCTCTCTGACTCCCTCCTGACTGACTCTCTCTCACTCTGATTCTCTCTCTCTCTTACTCTCTCTCTCTCTCTGACTCCCTCCTGACTGACTCTCTCTCACTCTGATTCTCTCTCTCATTCTGACTGGCTTACTCTCTCTCTCTCACTCTGACTCTCTCTCACTCTGATTCTCTCTCTCTTACTCTCTCTCTCTCTCTGACTCCCTCCTGACTGACTCTCTCTCACTCTGATTCTCTCTCTCATTCTGACTGGCTTACTCTCTCTCTCTCACTCTGACTTTCTCACTTTGACTCTCTCTCACTCTGATTCTCTCTCATTCTGACTCGCTCACTCTCTCTCTCTTACTTTGACTCTCTCTCTCTCTCTCACTTTCTCACTTTGACTCTCTCACTCTGATTATCTCTCTCACTCTGACTCTCTCTTACTTTGACTCTCTCTCTCTCTCTCTTTGATTCTCTCTCTCTCTCTCTCTCTCTCTCTCTCTCTCTCTTTGATTCTCTCTCTCTCTCTGACTCTCTCTCTCAGAAACCAATCTCTCTCTCCTCAGACACACCCCCACCCTCTCCCTCGCTGTGGCGAAAAGGAGGAAGCGGCAGAGAGAGAGAGACACACACACAGAGAGAGAGAGAGAGAGAGAGAGAGAGAGAGAGAGAGAGAGAGAGAGAGAGAGAGAGAGAGAGAGAGATAGCAGTGCAGCAGCGGCAGCAGCTCGTGCACTCGGCGGAAGAGCAACACGACGAGAACTCACCGAGAAACTAAACAACCAGAAAACCACGGAACTCTGAGCTGCTCCAGTCGAGCAACAGCAGCACGAGCAACAGCAGCACGAGCAACAGCACGAGCGGCAACAGCAACGACACTCGAAGGCTCGGGCTCGGACACCTGCTGTCGGTCGGTCGGTCGGTCGCGGAAAGTGAAGAGGAACCACAGCCCGGTGCTCGGCAGGTGTCAGCGGGAGGATGGCGGACTCGGCGGCGGCCAACAGCGACGGGGAGGACGGACCCCAGCAGCCCCGGGGCTTCGCGCGCCAGGGAGCCCTCCGCCAGAAGAACGTGCACGAGGTGAAGGACCACAAATTCATCGCGCGCTTCTTCAAGCAGCCCACGTTCTGCAGCCACTGCACGGACTTCATCTGGTGAGGGACGCACTCGGGTCACCCGCTGTCATGTTTGCACCGATGCAGTCACATGTGGGATGTAGATGCATAAATAAGTGTTTTTAGGGACCAGGAGTGAGGGGGGAGCTGAAGAGACCCTGACAAAATGGCTGTAGACTCCTGTATGTGTTGATAGGATCATTAAGTTGGAGCAGGGATGAGGGACAAGTGTGTGTGGGGGGGGGGGGCTGCACTGATTTCTCTCAAAACAATCAATGTGTCAGGTAGAGCCATGCAGGGAGATGTGTGGGCAGACTGGTGTTTGATAACCGAACAGCAGAATTCTGGTGTAAACGGGTCAAACACTGACACAACAGCTCACACAACTTTTCCTCCCTCTGCTTGTCCCCCCCCCCTCCTCCTCCTCCACATGATCTCCTCTCAATCCCCTGTACAGACATGCCACATTAGGTTCTACCAGGGACAGGTAGAAGTGGGAGGGCTGCCACCGATTGCACAGTTCTGTCAAGCATCAGCTGCAGCCTCCTCCTCCTCCTCCTCCTCCTTCTTGTTGTCGATGCTGTGTGTGTGTCAGGTAGAGCCGAACACGGGGAGATATGTAGGCAGCTCCGGCAAAAACCAGCAGCAGCAGACTAGTGTGTGATAATATCAAAGTGGCTGCTCACCAAACTTCTTAATCACACGTACAGACAAGTCACCGTGCAGCCCACCCTGAGATAAAGATGACAGAATGGCTCTAGTCTTCAGTGTTTGATGGTATTTTACATCCTGAAGTTACAGCAGGAACAACACTGATTGCACAGATCTCTCAAACATCAACTGCAGCCTCATTCTTGTTGTTGTCGATGCTGTGTGTGTCAGGTGTGCGATAACATTGAAGATGTCATGCAAAAGAAGAGTCAGAGGGAAAAATGAACATGTTTCTCACGGGTCAAACACTGACACGGCTGCTCCCACAACTTCACCTCCTCCTGCTGCATTCTCTCCTCTCAATCACCTGTACAGACATGTCTTCCTGCAGCCCACCGTTGGGGGGGGGGGTTTACAAGACAGTGATACGGCCCAGTGGTCAGGTTATAAAATGAGTTTCCGGCTCTAGGTTGGCCTAATTTGTCCCGTTTATTATTATCGGTGCTTTGTGCTACTCCCAATACAACCATCGTTTAAGTCCTGCGACGGGCTTTTTAATTTGTGAATGGCTAAATGGTTTGACCTAGAAGGTTGTGTACATGTGTTCAGGGGAATCTAATGCGATTGTCTATCCATCTATCTATATTTCTATCTATCTATCTATCTATCCATCTTTCTATCTATCTATCTATCTATCTATCTATCCATCTTCTATCTATCTATCTATCTATCCATCTTTCTATCTATCTATCTATCTATCCATCTATCTATCTATCCATCTTTCTATCTATCCATCTTTCTATCTATCTGTCTAGCCGTCTATCTTTCTATCTTTCCATCTAGGTCAATAAGACTAATGAAAAAGAACAATGAGAGCGCTGAGTGATTTCACACCCCGTGAGATTATCTATTTGAAGCCACACTATGAGCATGAGGAGGGCTGAGTGTGCTTGTGAATGTGTATGTTTGTGTGTGTGTATGTGCGTGCATGTGCGTGCCCCTTCAGGCATCCCAGCATATCTTTGAATAGGTGTGGTCGACCTTCTTGCCTCAGGGTATTCGCGGCCCTGCCAAATAACAGTCTTGAGAGTGTGTGATTGCCAGTGTGTGTGTGGATCTAATTGGCCCTCACTACACACACTGTACTGTTCATACATAATTAAATGTACACACTGTGTGTGTGTGTGTGTGTGTGTGTGTGTGTGTGTGTGTGTGTGTGTGTGTGTGTGTGTGTGTGTGTGTGTGTGTGTGTGTGTGTGTGTGTGTGTGTGTGTGTGTGTGTGTGTTTAATTTGTGCTCTCTAGATGGAAATCTGTAGAGCTGCACGAAAATAGCAGACAGTGTTTGACATTTGCCTCCTTGTGTGTGTGTGTGTGTGTGTGTGTGTGTGTGTACTGTACACACTGTCTGTGCCCTTACAATGTTCAATATTCAACATGTTTTGTGTTTATGTTCTCTCCACAGGGGGTTTGGCAAGCAGGGATTCCAGTGTCAGGGTACGTGGATAAGACACACACACACAAATATACACACAGTCACACACACTTATGCTCCATTGCCTACTTTCTTTCACTGTTCTCTGTTTTAGTTTTTCCACACTCTTAATTACGAGAGCTGTCATTTCCCATTTCTTTGGTTTTCAGGTTCAGATTCTAAGATCAATGTTTTACCTCATCGCTCTCTTTCTAGATTTTTTTTTTTTGGTCTCCTCTCTTCTTCTTCACCTTTTGTCACTTGACTTTCGTCTTTTCTTTTTGAACTCACCATATCAATCTCACTTTCATCTTCTTCCTTTCATCTCGCGTCTTACTTTTCTTCAGAGTGCTCAAGTGAACGCTGAGGTTCTGAGCCTTTGTCTCTGATTCAGACGTCCCCAATTCATAAACATATTTCTCAGTAACACAGGACCTGTGATTTGCTTTAAAGCATATTATTTTATATTAGACAGTTTAGATTTCAGGATTTGATTGGAACAAATAACCACAACATGTTCACCCTTACTCCAGACAGGAAATAAAGATTGGGCCGTCATATGTTTGTCAGGTCTATCATTAAAAGGCAAAAAAATTATTCTGTATCTTTGTTCAAGATGAAGGCGTTGAAGCTGTGTTTCCTACAAATAGAGTGAAACCAATAAAACTGTATGGCTCAGCTTTCTTTAAAGATCAGTGGGAAACGTTACAGGTCAACGCAGTCAAGTCTGGAAGTGGAGGCAGGACTTTGGAGCTTGACTCAAAAAATAAAGCTTTCTGTGGGTGTTGGTTTAGTTTTAGATCGTAGAAAGGTGACCGGGCCTCGGGAAATAAATATCCCATTTGTTTTTTGCCTACACAGTCGATTCATTGACTGAGCATTAAAACACTTTCAGCTTCAGCATCAAACGTTTATATATTTTTAAATGGTTTATAATGTTCAGACCTTTTTTTTTTTAAAATATTTTTGTGTTGTCAAAGGTAAAACACAGTTTCCATTATTATTAACAACAGGAGTCTGTTAAGCCATTTGTAGATATAAACTCTGGATTCTGGACATTGTCAGGAGTTTGTCTTTCAAATATGAAGTCAGACATGTGCACAACCACAGGAAAAAGTCCATAACGTTCAGATGTGTGGTGGCATCTGGGCAGAGCATGTAAGAGGCAGGACATGATGTATAAATGGAAGAGTCTGCCCTTATTGAAAGCTCTCCAATGTCATTGTCTTTCCAAGTTGACATGTTTCTGAGTTTTCTACGTATACGGCTCCTCTTTTCTCTTCTTATTTCTCGTCTGTCATCAACACCGCCTTTCGCTCGCTGTGAATTTTCGTGCTGTATTCTCACTTGAGTTCATACCACATTTGCTGTTTCACATACAGCCCCACCGGAAAAGATGTCTAGAGTTGAGTTCAGTGCAGGTCCCAGTGACTCGTTACAGGGCGACGCAAGGAAAGGACTGAGGCAGCTAACTGGAATTCAGCCAAATGGCAGGTCAAAATATGTGCTGCAAAAAGGGGTGTGGACTCCTGTATGTGTTGATAGGATCATTAAGTTGGAGCAGGGATGAGGGACAAGTGTGTGTGTGTGTGTGTGTGTGTGTGTGTGTGTGTGTGTGTGTGTGTGTGTGTGTGTGTGTGTGTGTGTGTGTGTGTGTGTGTGTGTGTGTGTGTGTGTGTGTCTGTGTGTGTGTGTCTGTGTGTGTGTGTCTGTGTGTCTGTGTGTATACACACAACAAGTAATGTTCTGTCATGAAGCTCAAGACCCTGGAGGTGAGATGGACGATTCATTTCAGGATTGATAAGATCAGTTCAGTGGTTCTCGCTGGTCTAATCGTGGGAAAATTTGCATTGTCTTGCATCGTATGCTGAAACTTATGTCCTGCTCAAACTCAAAATGCATGATGTAACTCCACAGCATTATGTAAATATATTAAAGACTATGTGGCTGTGAGATAATCTCAAATAATGTTAAATCAGGTGAGGTAAAGACTCTAAGGATACTGAGAAACAGCTACTGCAAACACAAACTATCAGATAATAAACATATGTTGCCGACAATAATGTGGAGCTGCTCTGAGTTTTTCTGCTGTTTTCAATTTGCATGAAGTCAGTGGTGTGTTTTCTTTTTTTTCTTTCAATTTCATGAACAGCCGACTCGATGTGTCCAAGGATTTTCACGTCTCCTAGCAACAGTGAAACATTCAGATGCAATTGTCTATATGCCGATGGACGGAAAGAGGAGCTGTTCAATACAGCAGTGGGTTAGCTGGTAATTAGCTGATGTGGATATGTAATATGTCAATAGTGTCCTTTAACAGATGCATCCGCTGCACCATAGGGGCACCTACGCCTCTGGAGAGGAAGGGGGGGGGGTGTGTGTGTGTGTGTGTGTGTGTGTGTGTGTGTGTGTGTGTGTGTGTGTGTGTGTGTGTGTGTGTGTGTGAGTGTGAGGGCACTTGTAACACTCTGATAACAGGGCAGAGCACGATTTACCGCAAAGATTTCAAATCTCTCTCTCTTCCTGCTGATGCCGAAAAATAACTTCAATGCCTAATACGTGTATTTGAGTTTGTGCATGTGTGAATGAGTGGCACTTAGCAACAATTACACTCACCCTTGTTTTGTCCTGAGAGGCTCTTTGATGCATTTGTCAAATCTGGAGCGGGGTGTCACTTCCCTAGAGCTCAGGGAGAAAGGGAATTCCTCTGCAAGGTCTCTCTGACACACACACACACACACACACACACACACACACACACACACACACACACACACACACACACTGTTTGGGCGTGATAGTCGTGTGTCACAGTCGTCTCTCACAACGCAGAGCGTTCGTGTGTCTGCAGGAGAGTTTACTCTGCTGTTTGCTCTCATTATTATTCATGATGTCGCACCCTGAGACCTGAGTCTACTAATCAATGTCTTACACGGTGTCTTGTGGATTGATTGTATTCTCATTACCTGAATCAGGTCGTGTCCCCCTCGCCTTTCTTTCACGATCACACTGCCGTGGGCTTATTTTCTCCTTCTTCATCCTCTCACTGCTCCTCGAGTTCTGCAGCTCTGACCTGCGACCTCAGTGTGTAGTTGGCTTTAACTGTTGCTGATCCAGAAGAGGTTGATTTGTCTTTGGCATCTTGTTAAACTGCAGCTGTAATTAATATATAATAATAATATATATATTCATTTGCAGCATTTGACACTGACATTTGTTCCCTGTTGGTTTTCTTTCTGCCTCATCATGAGTGCCAAAGGGAAGTTAGATTAGGTTCTGGTAATTAAATTACATAATCAGTAATTGTCTTTGTTTTTTTTTTTATATGAGCTATTGGAGTCTAGAACTTTTTCTATGAGCGTACTCCTCTGCCAAGGCCAAAAAGTCCTGTTTTTACTTGTTAGGAAAAAGTATGCAAATTGCCTTCCCTCACTAATACGTCCCTGTCCATCCAATTGACACCTTCATTGTTTTCTTTGTTATCAGAAAATGATATCATACTGCAAGTGATTAAAAATAAAGTAAGGACACACCCGGCTGTTTGATTGGTGGCTTGTTCCAGCCTCGAGGTTGGTTGTGTTTTGCATGTTGTGTAATATACATTTTGCGCTGGATCTGAGCGGCTCATTGCCACAGCGGTGTTGTTGCTATAAACAATAACCTGCAACGCCTCTGTGGGATCCTGCTGTTCAGGTTCCCAAACCTTAGAGAGAGTTTGCAGCAGCCTGAATGATGTAATGTGGTGTTTCTAAGAAGAGAGTGTGTGTGAGAGAGTGCGTTTTGAACATATTTCCTGTTTCTTGATGTCGGGAGTTGAGCGAGCATGTGATCTGTGTTCCATTTAATGACCCAGTGAGAGCTTATTTCCTTAATGGCTGCTTGTGCAGAACTATGTGTGCTCTGCGGCGTGCGCGTGCGTGTGTGTGCGTGTGTGTGTGTGTGTGTGTGTGTGTGTGTGTGTGTGTGTGTGTGTGTGTTACTAAATGAGTTTGTTAATAATGAGTTGGGTTTCAGCGTGTAACAGGCTATTCTGTGTCCTCCACTGTCTGCTTCCAGACTTAATGGACAAATTATCCCTTTAGTGAGCTTGAAAAGGGTTCGAGGAGGAGGGTGGGTGGCACTGGGTGACATGGAGTGTAAGAAAATTCATAAATAGCAGCGGGAGACTGAGAAGAGATGGAAAAGATGGATGGTGAGATAAGGGTGGAGGAGGCAGAGGAAGGTAGAAAAGAGGGGGTGGTATTCATGGAGGAGATGGGAGGAGAGGAAAAGAGGGGAAGGTGAGTGGGAAGGACGTAGGAAGGAGACGAAGATTACATGTGATTTCCCTAAAAAATTCCAATGGAAATAGCTCACAGCCAGAACAGGGGGACGAAGGATGTGTTACATGTCTTCGGGGCAATAAGAAAAAAAGTGCAGTTTTCCCTGCAGTCTCTTTTTAATGGTTATAATTTAATGTGAGTATCTAGAGAACATACTGTACAGTAGAGAAAATGGAGAAGAGATACGAGGATATAAATGATGAACATTGAGGAAGGATATAGGGCAGAAATAGAGGCATGCTACAATTCTCCATAATTTATTCTATCTACCATTCTCTGTTTAGCCTCATAAATAAAATCCTTTTATAGCGTATGCGAGGTCTTGTGCACAATGCAACATGTTACGCTTTTGCAGATGATGCCATCGAAAACCAAACCGCTTATGCTGTGTAAAATTCTAACCATTTTAATTAAGTTCTGGATCGAGAGGGTTGTACGGAAATCGAGTGCTCTGCGCTCACGGCATCCTCTATAATCTAATAAGAAAGAAAGAGAAAATTCCAGCAGGCAGATGGTTGAAGAAAGGTATGCACAGGACTAACACTCCAGCTGAGAGGTGGTGAGTGAGATTTGTCCTGCATGGGCAGAGGAGATAATGGACAGGGAAGAAGAAGAAGAGCCAGAGAGATGAAATGGTGTAGGCACGCACTGTTGATTGCACTTAAAACGAGCCATAGATGAGTTGCTTGCTGCAGCTATTAGCACCTTTTCCAATAGAAAATTATATATTTTTTGAAAGTGCCATTCAATCCTCTCTTTGACTGATGGCATCTTTTGTGTTTGGCATCAATCGGGCGTCTCTATCTCTCTCTTTCACCTGCAGCCGTCAAACATGCACTTGGGCACGGTGCCTGCGTTCCTCTGGATTTCATAAGATACGTTTTCCGCCTTTTCGGGAGCGTATTCAGGTCTAAATGAGTTAGTGAATATTTGCAAACACGGGAGTCTGTTGGCAGTGCCGAACGCAGCTCAGGTGCCTCTGCAACAGCAACCTGTGTGGGCGAGAGGTCTCCGGATCCAAAAACCCGCCTCCTACACACACAAGCACACTTATTCATACACACACACACACACACACACAGATTACTCAAATAAAAGCACACTCAGTGTTGAGGTGTATCATTGAGATCCTGGAGCAAAGAAACATGGACACAAACATATCTGTCATCCAGTCTTTTGTTTTTCCACCTGCTCTGTGTTCTGTTTGTTTTCCCAATTTCTTTTGACCTGCCAGTCTCTCCCTGTCTATCCCACGCTCTCTCTCTCTCTCTCTCTCTCTCTCTCTCTCTCTCTCTCTCTCTCTCTCTCTCTCTCTCTTTTCTGTTTTTCTCTTTCTGTCCTCTTCAGCTTTCTCTTCCCGCTATGCCCTCCTCCTTCCCTTCCCGAATTCTCTCTCTCTCTCTCTCTCTCTCCCTCCTCTGTGTTTCTCCGTCTGTTTCTCTCCCTCCTCCTTGTTCCCTGTCTCTCCTTCAGCGTTTCCTTCAGCTTCCTACCTCTCCCTCCTATCTCTCGCTCAATCTGCTCCTCTTTCTCTCCAGTGTCTCTGTGGTGGAAACTGTGGGCTTTGATGCTTTTATAAATAGCCTAAGTGTTCCACTGAGAGTAGCACCAAATGGGATGGATGGATAGATGGATGGGGGATTGGAGTGGGGAATGCAAGTGGAGGGAGAGTGTGTAGGTGTGAAGAACATTGGAAAGCATCAGAAAAAAAGCAAGGATTATAATACGACATGTCTGCATTGAGATATCGGACGGCAATGATCGGAGAATAAAGATGTGGAACTGTGAGTTCCGACTATACGACAACGTAGATGACAAAACAGTTTGTATATGCTTTTAAATTATAAAGTCATGAATGTTTCTCAATTTCTCAATATTTCTGGAAGCATATTTCCGCAGGTGAAAATCCGGGCTGTGCATTTCGCATCTGCCTCATTAGGGTCTGTAGTTAATCACATGAAGACATAGGCCGGATTTTTATAGTGTCCAGTAAATCCGGAGTGGTGTGGTGTCCGGGTCGAGAATGAGGCAAGACAAATGAAGAAAAGGACGATGAAAGAGTAATTATGGCTTTTTGTGGAGCTGCTACTTCTGTGTGTGTGTGTGTGTGTGTGTGTGTGTGTGTGTGTGTGTGTGTGTGTGTGTGTGTGTGTGTGTGTGTGTGTGTGTGTGTGTGTGTGTGTGTGTGTGTGTGTGTGTGTGTGTGTGTGTGTGTGTGTGTGGAGTCGGAACCATGATTGTGACGTTAATGGCTTCACTGAAACAGATTTCATGCAAATCTTTCAGGATGTGAAGGGTCACTTTCACATCTGTCAGCACCTCTCCAAAAGACACCACATCTGGTCTGTATCTGATTTAGAACCAAGTGACGCAAACCTGATTTGAAAAGATCAGATTCCCATGTGATTTGTGCTGTTCACACTGTCATTAACCAATCAGATCTGGGTCACACAAGGGGCCCAGTCTCAGCATTGTCTTTGTGTATCATCTACACTGTAGCACAAATTCCTTTATGCTTTGTGTGAGTTCTCTAAGTCCGTCCCACAATTTCTGTCAGTAACGCAAGTGACTTAGCCTGAAAACAAGAGTTCATGTTATGTAATGGCATTGTGAAGTCTTTGATGCCGGCTACTGTTGTGCATAAAACAACATCCTCATTTGGCTTATTGATGGAGCCAAAAATATTGCAGCATTATAGTGCATTGATTTTTCCCTTGTTTTTCAGACACAACAAACTTGTGCTCATGGCACACAACCGCATCATGGGAATCCCATGTTTAAAGTGGGGCGGCTCGTTCTGATTATTATGTTTCATCGAAATGAATTTCCTTCTCCCGCTTTGAATCTCCAGTTCAGAGCACGAGCTGATTCTTTAAGGCTCACATCATTACCTGTAAGAGTCAGTGATGCCAAATTGAATTCATCAGAGTTGCGTAGAGTTTAATCAGCGCGACCAGAGTTAAAATATCTGCAAGTGCTGATGAAACAAACCGACGAATACAAAAGAAACAAAACAAGCTGATCAAATTACACCAGGGAAGTCAGCCACCGAAGTAATGTGGAAATACGAAGGAATAATGATGTGAGATTCGACAGGTTGCTCTTCAGGTTTTGTCTGATCTTCAGCTTAAGTAAACAAGCCTGTAAACTGAGACCCTGTTATGACTTTGGTTCCAGTCGTAGTTTTCTCTGACAGTTGCTGTACAGTAACACCCAGTGTGTGTTTCCTCCCCCGACTGCTTCCTCTTCTCACTTTAATGGGTCGGTGTTAAAAGAGCTGTGTGTGTGTGTGTGTGTGTGTGTGTGTGTGTGTGTGTGTGTGTGTGTGTGTGTGTGTGTGTGTGTGTGTGTGTGTGTGTGTGTGTGTGTGTGTGTGTGTGTGTGTGTGTGTGTGTGTACGCGCTAACATGTTTAGAATTGTGTCTAATTTTGGTGTTTACCTCATTAGAGAATATAGAACAACCAGTGTCAAAACACTTTAAAACACACTTTCTCACTACCTCTGTTTATCAGCACATCAGTCAGCCAGCTGTCCCACCACTGTGTGTGTGTGTGTGTGTGTGTGTGTGTGTGTGTGTGTGTGTGTGTGTGTGTGTGTGTGTGTGTGTGTGTGTGTGTGTGTGCTGTGTGCGCGTGCGCGCGTGAGCGCGTGATGGTCTAATTTTACTTGTCAGTGAGGGCCAGCAGCTCCTTTCGCTCTGATCTACTTTCACACATCTGAAGACTCTGATCACTGATGGTGTTGTTTGTTTGTCCGCCTTGCTCGTACTCACTTTCAGCCACTGACAGACTATCTCCTTCAGGGCTTGGTTGTCCTTGCAGCTGCCATTTTCGGCAATAGTACACCCGTTGCCACGGTGACACTTTGGAGACGTATCGGGACGGATCAAACCAACGGCCAATGTGGGTCAAGCTCATTTGACATCGCAGCCCACACACACACACACACAGATAAAATGCCTGGGCACCAGATACCAGTAACTCAGATTCACAAAAAAAGATCCATCCACTTATTCTGTAAGGGATGCAGGAGCCAGTCCCTGGTGACATTAGGCGAAAGGCGGCTCACACCCTGTGCACTCTCTGCATACAAGTCACCAGTGTATCGCAGAGTCACTTTCACAAATATGCTAAATTTATGATTTATTTATCACATGGTAGGAAACCTGCAAGAGAAACTATGTAAATACAGGGAGAACATTACACTAAAAGGCCCCTGACTGAACCAAGATTCAAACCTTCCACCTGGGAGGTGAGAGTACTAACCACTGCACCGGCCCTCTCATTTACCCATTAATGTATTAGATTATGAATTACTAAAAGTATTAGTTTTAGTAGTAGTAGTAGTAGTTGTTGTATTGTCAATCATATCGGCTATTGGCATGATCGCTCACCACCGGTTGTAATACGTTAATTGGTGGTAACTCATTGTGAATGTGTGTCAGTGCCAGCAAGTGTCATTGGCTACACTTAACGGTGTCAATAGCTGCTTTCCTGCAGCGCAGATGTGGTTCAGTGAGCCTGTGGCTGCAGACTGGTGACCTCTACCAGCTGCTCTGGCAGGTAATGGAAACATCATTGATGCTCGTTAGCAGGAGGATGTAAAAGTTTACCTAGTAATATTCAGGTTTTTCTTTATTTGGTGTTTAATCAGTCACTGAGCGTTGTATCAATAAGTCAATAAAGTTACTGTGATTATACATAATGGTCTGATCTGCTTAATTAAAACAAGGACTTCTACTGGGAGCTAATACTTGATATGTACACTATATATAATTTGCTGCAGGGTGAGTTGCATGTGTAAATATTTAATGGTATATGGTAAGGGTTTATGACTTTTAATAAAGTTAAGATAAGTCAATTGAAAGTGAAGTTAATGGTTAAATACAATTTTCTTTTTTTCAAACTTCTGTTAAGAAATTGCCACTTTGCTTTGAGTTATTAGACAAATGCTGCACCATCGAAATGTGCGTTTATCTTGGGATCCTCTTTGTGACACTGCTACTTTGCATTATTGAGCATTGTACTATCTAAATGCAGATCAGCTCTGCAGTAGAGGGCACTGGGTTTGTGTAAATCAGCCTCCGTAATGTCAGAGGTCGTGTTTCTAACTGTTTTTTTTCGCAACAAAGGCAGAAGTGCTCTCCACATGATAACATCCTCTAATTATTCACTTTCACTTTCACAGCACTCGTCTCCTCCATGTTCGCTGCCACTGGACCTCTGACCCGCTCTGTATTTGTTGTTTGTAATGAAGGCGATCTACGGTTTGAACTGCTGCTGTCAGGGCAAATTGACGATGAGATGAACTAAATGTTGAAAAAATGTGAATCATAGTGTGTAGGTGGGATGGCTCACCTGGATTACTAACTGCTGGGGCAGAGATGCTGCTGCTGCTGCTGCTGTGGGTTTGAAAGACTTCTTTGAAAACCGCTGCAACTGGATGAGTAAAATATCAGAAACTGTTTGACCAGAGATCTTTTTTTTTACTCAAAATAGCTTTTCGGTTGCAAAGAAACAACTGTACTCTCTTTTTTTTGTTTTTAAATGGACACTGGATCATCCTAACGATACTGGTTCCTAGTTCCAGAGGGAAGTTCCTGTGGTTGAAACACAGCTTATAGTTTGACACTTGAATTTTCTGTTTATGTTGTTGTGTTCCATCACGCTTCAAGGAATTTTGGATTCCGACAAGTTTATAAAATCACTGCTACTGTTTGCCAAGAGGGCTCTGTCAGACAAAAACGTAACTCAACAAGCTCATTACTGAAGTTGTTGAAGCTAGTTGAAGTTATTTTACTATTTCATGTATGGAAATACAGTGTTTGATTTCATGTAAATTGGTACTCGGCAGTATCCACGTACTTCGGTCTGTACAGAGTTTAGCAGGACCACCTTACTCCTAACATTGTCCCTCTTTACACTACGTCACCTACCTTCTCCCTTCACTCCCGTCATCATTACTACGGCCACTAGAGTTCACCTAACAATACAACTATGGGTAATAAAAAGCTTCATGCACACAATGACAATAATTTGACATTCTCAAGTTGATTCATGCAAAGATAAACAGCACACCTCAATGCACATGTGCAGATGTTTCATTAAGCCATGAATGGTTAAAACGAGGGCACCTCCTATAATTCACATCAATAAAAACTGTGGACACTGTTTGTGTTTATCTACAGTGTGTGTGTGTGTCTGTCTTTGTGCACATCTTCCTTTTCTAATGACAAAATCGAAAAGGCTTTGAAAACGTGTGTGTGTGTGTGTGTGTGTGTGTGTGTGTGTGTGTGTGTGTGTGTGTGTGTGTGTGTGTGTGTGTGTGTGTGTGTGTGTGTGTGTGTGTGTGTGTGTGTGTGTGTGTGTGTGTGTGTGTGTGTGTGTGTGTGTGGACCAGCTAACTATGTCACTGTTGCTCCTGAGATCCTTTAACCCATTCCTCCGTAGATGGTAACCTAGCAACAGGGACACAAGCCGAGAGGAGTGCAGTCATCTTAGACCTCTTTTTTTTTTTTTTTCTTCGTCTCTCTCTCTCCATCTTTTTGACTTTCTCCGTTTGTGTCGCTCCCCCTGCACACGTCTTGCTTTTTCCATCTGTCCTCCTCCTCTCCATCTCTCTTCCACTTTACACACTTACTGCCCATTAGTTTCCTTTGTATTTCTCAGTTTATAAATAGAATAGAAACGAATATTGTTGTCTAAACTGCTTTAGCACTGTTATAGAAATCCGTCGTGTAGTATTTTACTTACATTGATTTCTCCTCATGCAACAGATCCCTGCAACTTTACACCTCGTATTTAATTCATTATTTGAAACCTGTTCATCTCATGCGCTCTCTTGTTAATATCTGCAGCTCTCCACTCTCACCCCTCTGTCCTCGTTCTCCCACACTCTCATCCTCTTCACGCCACCTCTCTCCGGATTCATGAGTAAATCACCAGATTAGATAAAAGTGCATATTGAGCATGATGACTCCACTCTTCAGCAGTTTAACAAACAGCCAACGCTCATGTACGCAATGCAGACGCTCAATTTTCATATTTCTTCAACGTATACTTACACCCACAGTTAGTTTCATGCCGTCTGGCCCAAAACAGCAGGTAGTGTTTGCGGGGGAGTTGGTACAGAAAGAGGAAATTACTGTGTGTGTGTGTGTGTGTGTGTGTGTGTGTGTGTGTGTGTGTGTGTGTGTGTGTGTGTGTGTGTGTGTGTGTGTGTGTGTGTGTGTGTGTGTGTGTGTGTGTGTGTGTGTGTGTGTGTGTGTGTGTGTGTGTGTTGTGTTGGCTGTATATGTTCAGCAGTTGCTTGCTCAGGTCATCTTGTGGAGGTAGATGTACTTCTGCCTGAGACACACACACACGCACACACACAATCATTGGCATAATGCATTTGCCAGCGCCTCAACCATAACCTTAACCATCTCAACTAAACAAATAACCCAAACCTAAACCTAAGTCTTCACCCTCGAACAAGCTTTTGAAAACGTGAGGACCGGCCAAAATGTCCTCACTTTCCAAATATGGTGTCCTCACAAGTATAAAAGTACAAGTACACACAGAAATAACAGAGAGGACACAGACATTCAATTGCAAATATTCAAATAAGTCAGTGTAAATTGAATCTACCTGGCGATTTAAAGCGTACTCCATCGCTTCAAAGGATTTCTGTCGATTTAGTTCCAGGGAGGTCAGGTCTGGTATCAGTCAACTTCAAATACGATTTTTTAACTTACGAGCAGAGAACCAAGAACTGAACTTTCTAGAATGTAATCCACTCTTTACCGTGTGATTAGCATTAGGGCCTGGAGTTAGCGGCCATTTTGGCTCTTAAAGCAAATGACTCCTGACTTTGCTTCATTCCCTGAATATTTTTGGGTCCATCACCTTGTTGATCAGACAAAACAATTCAATTTGAAGATGCCTCCTTAAGACCTCTTGACATTGTGGTTGGTGATTACCAGAGGACAAAAGCTCATGCGTCTTCAAATTGATTTGTTTCGGGAACGGAGAAGACCGAGAGACAGCAGCGGTGTGAAGGACAGACATTGAGAGGAGAAGACAGAGTGAATGAAAGACGGTCAGAGGTATGCAGTGAATGAGAGCGATGGAGTGAATGAGAGGAAAAAGGGTGGAGGTGTTAGCTGGACCACGTAAAGTCATCTCGTGCCAGGATTCTTTTTTCCCACAGTGTTGGCACAGAGCTGAAACTGAAATCAAACTGAAAGTGAAGCCAGCCAGACTGTTGTCTCTCCCCCCCCCCCCCCCCCCCCAGACTGAATCTTATTGCTTTTGTCACTCTGTTCTTTTTTGAAAGGAAGATCTGATCATTGAAAGGGACAACACACTGTCCACTGATGAATGAACACGTCTGAAACGGTTTGGCAGCGTCTTCATATGACAAGTGAAAGTGTAATCTATTGTTTTGGGCTGTTGACAGCGTTTCTTGGTCTTACAATCATCACCAAGCGGAGGTCACAGTTTGCCTGCCAAGTGAAATCCTCTGTTTTTTCCCATGAAAAGGCAAAGTGTGAACGATAGATTTAGAGACAGAGGAGGAGAAATGAAAGAAGGATGGATTGATGGAAGTGAGAGAGAGAGAGAGAGAGAGAGAAGGAGGAGTGATATGGGTGTGCTGACTCACTCTGACCCTTCTCCCTGCTTCACTGGTGGCATCGTGGGTATTTATACTTTGGCGTAGGCTGTTCAGCCCCTTATATAAGCCCTTGTGTACACACGCACGCACACGCAATGGGAAGTGCCCAAGGAGAATGCCGTGTTTTGTTCAGATTATTGACTTTCTTCTTCTCCTTTATCATCTTATTTTTCTTCTTCTTGCGTTCCTCCCGTTTCATCAGCATCTTCTCTGTGTCTTCCACCTCGCTCATCAGGATATTTCCTCTTCACTCACTCAGTAGGAAGAGCAAGAAATAGAAGCTACATCAGTAGTCTGGCTCGCCCAGGCCTCTCTCCGTGTTGTTTAAACACTGTGCCAGGTCTGCTATAGGCCCCAGTCAGGGAGAATTGCTATAGTCAAGTCTGTGAACCCAGTCAATCAATCAATCAATCTGACAGTCAGTATGTATGTCTAGAAGTAAAAAGTAGAAACAACGTCAAATCATCGACTTAGTTGACTGACGGGTCAAGAGGGCATGCAATAGGTCAAGCAGAGAGTGAGCGCCCTCAGCTGGTGCACGAGTCAAACTACTTGCCCCAACAAATACAAGCGCCGTGTTTCCACAACGTTTTCCTAACATTGTTTTCCACTGTTGGATGTTTTGAGTCAAGCTACTTCATTACGTCATCTTGTTGCCTTGGCTTCTTCTGCGGCGCTTTTGCTGGCAGCCAACTGATATGGAAATTTCCATAATATGATGCCATGGCTGAAATGTTCCTCTGGGCCAAGTAAGTTAAAGTGCGGCATCATGCTCACTGTGTTCATGGTGTTCCATTTTGCAAAGATCGTAGGTTACACAGCTCATTTTCATGCTCTGAAATATTACTGTAATTGTTTTTAATGAGAGTGATGTTCTTTGCTCGCAGCTTTTGCGTTTTTTAAACTCTTTTTGCCGTTTGTAGGTTGTTGTTTTACCACATGTTTAGAATTGTGTCTAATTTTGGTGTTTACCTCATTAGAGAATATAGAACAACCAGTGTCAAAACACTTTAAAACACACTTTCTCACTACCTCTGTTTATCAGCACATCAGTCAGCCAGCTGTCCCACCACTGTGTGTGTGTGTGTGTGTGTGTGTGTGTGTGTGTGTGTGTGTGTGTGTGTGTGTGTGTGTGTGTGTGTGTGTGTGTGTGTGTGTGTGTGTGTGTGTGTGTGCGCGTGCGCGCGTTTGAAATACTACACCTATAGGTGATGTGCAGTGACAGCCGTAGATAGATAAATATGACTAACAAGTGTTGTGGCATTGAACCTGGCCACTGAATCTTGGACATCACTGTAGAGCATGTCACTGCGTCTCGCCTGCACACACACACACACACACACTGGCAGCTCATTAGAGGAAAAGGCTGTGTACAACATCAGTGTTCTGCCAACATCTCATAAAAAGAATGTACTGAAGTGAGGAGAGGAAAAAAAAAGGGAGAAATAAGGATTATGGAATGAAAGCAAAGCTCCTTGTTCACGAGCTAATATTTAGTAAAACAACAAGATGAAGTCGTTTTGAAGTTCATCGCTTTTTGAATATTTTCATTTCTTTCAAGTATAACAACTATTTAAAGTGTAATGTGATCGTTTGGTAGTTTGAGTCCCTCTCTTCTCACTGTATTGATGCACATAGAGCCTGGTGGTGGGGGGGGGGATTGATTGACAGCCAGTTCTTACATAATGATGTCATGTGACTGTTGGGGGAGCGATCGAGGCAGCATGGGACACTTCAAAGAGAGAGAGCTGCGTGTGTGTGTGGGAGAAGAATGTAGTGCTTTAAGATGGAAGCCACATTCAAATCCAAGTATAATGACTCCACTGCACCTGACATTGATTTTATAAATCATTGTTTATTGATATATATGTAATACCACATGACACTTTTAATATTTTAAATTCAATATCCAACACAATCGTTTGGCCTTTTAAATTCGGCCGTTTATATTTTATTGATATTTTCCAGCTTCCACTGGTTCTCGAAAACAATCGGCAAAGAAATTTTATAGCAATTGTCACAGTAGCTGCGATTTTAATCTTCCGTCAGTTGAGCAACTTAGTACTGATCTCACAGTATTAACTGAAGTGACATGCAGGGACAGGCCCTCTCCTGGGAAAAAGGCTGATGAAACACATTTGCATTTGGGAAAACAGGCAAACATGTTAATGCTTGATTAACTGTAGCTCAGGTGCCAGTAGTGTGACTGGTAACATGCTCAGCCGGTGTCACAGGTAGATGCCACGCGCACACAAGGAAGAGACCGAGGCCGAGGAGAGAAATGTGGAAAAAACAGTGCATGTGAGGCAGCGTTTATTAAACTGTGTGCATGTGTTCTCCGTGCACAATAAATAATGAAGGCACATAGGCAGAGTGCCAGCTGTGCTAAAGTCAGATTGAGATCAGTACGCAGAGGCCACCAGGTTCAACAGAGAGAGAAAGAAAGAGGCATGCTTGGCAGCCACGAAGCTGTGTATAGAGAAGTGTTTATCCAAATCATTATCGCATATTATCTCTGTTGAAAAGATCTGGTGGTCAAACGCACTCAGGATGTCAGAGGTGGTCGATTTTAGAAACTCTACATTTAAAGACAGATTAAATAAGGACTTAAACAGTTGGTGGAATGTTAAATGTACTGTTTATTTATTTAGCGGCACTTCCTCTTCACTTAAGCGTTTCTATTTTCTACCACCTGATAGTGACACTACATATCAGAGCAATATATAATTTGTCCTCCACTACATTCATGTGACTAAATTGAAATTCACTTTTTGAAATGACAGGTCACATCTGTCATTTCCATGATTCTTCAAGGCCCATAGGGTTAAAATCATATTTTATACTAATTTGCTTTTGCTTTCGTAAGTATGATTTTAAATAATGGATCCAAACTTGCGATATATTGTCTAATTAGTGTTTTCTGTTAAGTTAATACTAGTTATGCAAATTACTTGCACATAACCCTCTGCTCGACTAGAAAAGGAACCTGAGCTGCCTCCGCCTGAAGGCCGCTCCTTTTTAATCCAGCCAATCAAACTCAGGTATTTGGCGGCAGGTCTTCCTCAGTCGTCTTTGATCTCGACGAGTTGATCTGGCTTGAGATAACGTCTTGTGTCTTTTTGAATCGCCGCCATTGCACGGAAGTGTAAAGGCAGAAGTGGGAACTGTGGTGGTGCTTCCATTAAAGGGAGAAAGGGACGACACACTTCATTTCTGTGGAGGTATATTTTTGTGCAAAGGTTTTGATTGTTTTGGCCCGAGGGTCCTATCGTCAGAGACCATATAATTCTACTTTAAAGGCCGGTGTGTGTGTGTGTGTGTGTGATTGGGGATTTGGCTGTAGCAGTACTCCAAAAGAGCAGTTGCCTTGGAGCAATATGTGCACACAGATCTCAACATTTCTTTCCCTATACCTCCATCCTCCATCCCTCCATCCCTCCACCCTGAATTCAATCTGTGATATCACTGGAATGCGTGGGTGCTCTTTGTGTGTGTGTGTGTGTGTGTGTGTGTGTGTGTGTGTGTGTGTGTGTGTGTGTGTGTGCGTGTGCGTGTGCGTGCATGTGTGTGTGTGATATCATCACAGTGAGTGGGCGGTGTGACCAAAGAGAGGATATTGCGTGGGAGTGAAGTACCATTGAGGTGCACATGATTTGTGTGTGTGTTGGTTACAACCCCTCTGACAGTGCAGAATAGAATTAAACAGAACATGATAGAATATCTTTTCTTCAAATATGGACATGAGGCCACCGATAGTGAAAATACCATGTTAACGTTTTTTGGATGTTGTAACATGTAAATGTTTGATTTTATCATCCAATATGAGGATTCTGTGTCGACATGCTTATTATAGAACTAGTTCTTCGTATGACCTTTCTTTCCTTAAGTTACTAAAACACTCAAAATAGTAAAAAATGTATTAATCTGAATTTTAGGCCTTGATTTTAGGTCTTAAATCCATTAAAATATTACGTAGTTGGTCTTAAATACATTTCAGTTGGTTCTTAAATATGTGAACGTTCATTTAACTCGTGGAGTTTGAAGTTCAGTATTTCTCTCTGACATGTTGTGGAGGGAAAGTATGAAGTGATAAACGGGCCGAGCACTGATCCGAGACGAGGTTTCGGTCAGTGGACGCACAATTCCAACTTAAAATGAATTTCCGAGCCCAACAGTGGGTCAGTATTTACTGTCACACGGCCCGAGTGGTTTTTATACGTCATGTGCAGTTATCACACTTCAACATATGGTGGTTTTTCTCATCGTTTGATCTGCAGATTGTGATCAATGAACTTGTTGGTCAATAAAATATCAGAGGAAATTAAAATGTCTCAGATGATGTCTTAGAATTGCTTGTTTTGGAAGAAATGAAAACACAATAACAAGTCACAAAACACATGGACAACGTGTCCATCCAATCACTGATGAGCCTTGCCGATAGCATGTACCTACATTTTTCCATTAACGTGTAAAGTGATTTGTGGAGATTGGCGCTGCAGGGCCACCGTACCTTTCTCCTTTAATGGATTCACGGTATCGATACATAGTGAAGATGGATGATTCAAATACGCTTCACTGGTTTCAGTCGTGGTTCTATAAACTGTATCGGCTGCTCTCATCAACGTCTCTGTTGTTTGGTGCTTTTTACAGCTCTTCTCTCCATCGCTCACTCAGACATACACACTATGTAAATACACTCAGGGGCACAATCATAAGGACTGTGTGTGTGTGTGTGAGAGATATTTTTAGCCTCCTCTGCTCATCCCGCCTGTCAGTGGAGCTGACATTGATCAGGGGGGAGATGACAGGCCCACCATGCACCAGAGCTTCCACATGTTTCTGCACTGCTGATTGTTACCAACCTGGAAAGTGGGGCCGTGTCACGCTTTTCATCTCATTTACATTCTGACTGTCTGGTTTTGTGCCATCTGTCGCGCGCTGATGTGTAAATTTGTTATTTTCAACAAATCTGTGCCTGAGGAATGATTTTTTTATTTTATTTAGTTGACAGCGAACTTTGTAAATGCACAAAATTCTCTTCATTAGAAATGATTTTTTTGTTGTTGTTCATACTGTAAATCTGAGGCTACGTTTTTACATTACATGATTGTAGACATTTGGAAACAGCTCTGATCCGCAGCGGTGGACAATGAGTCAACGCTGCAGGAACGACAATAAGAGTGTGTGGGTGTTTTAAGAGAGAAGCACAGCATTCCTATGCACAATTACCACCTTTTAAAATCCTTTCTTAGGTTAATTAAATGCATGCGTCTAAGGAGGCTGTTGAATAACTCGGCCTCAAAATCATCTGTAATTTTGCTTCAACTTAAAGTGTAACTTCATCCCGAGGTCCTGAGCCCAACTCCACCCACTGCATGATTAGTGTGGTGGAGAACCATGGTGGTCCCCAGCCACATCAGTTGGTTATGCCCGAAGCCACAAGGCAGCCAGGGCAGCGCTAGTGAGAGAGAGAGAGAGAGAGAGAGAGAGAGGGTGGGGGAAGTCTCCGAGTGGTTAAGCAAAGTTAATTGGAAGGCCAATGCTATCAAAAATGTGCACTATTTGATTTACACTATACTATTGCAGCGCCCGTTCTAAAACTGCGTGTTTGGAATGCTTTGGAAATTTCTGAATCTGTAAAAGTGACCTGCAGTAATTGAGCCGCAGCAAATAAAGACAGACTGGTCAACGGACTTGGTCGGACACAAGTACATCGTTAGGTTTTGATTGAGTCTAACGAGGTCAGGATTAGGGTAAAACCTCCAATCCCTTTGAATACCTGTTGTCACTGGGCCGAGGTGACGATAGGATTCAACAAACTGTATTTTGTTCTCTTACTGAAGCATCTGTTGATTGATTCTCTCTCCTGTCTCCACAGTGTGTTGTTTCGTGGTCCACAAGCGCTGCCATGAGTTTGTCACCTTCTCCTGTCCAGGAGCTGATAAAGGACCCGACTCAGATGTGAGTACAAATTAATTCATCATTTTAACTCTAACGCTGTGTGTGTGTGACGGCGAGAACGAGACGGATGGAACAAGAGTTCATCTATCACCACCACCACCACCAGTGTTGTGGTTGAGCCGCCTCCATCTTTTGTCTCTCTTCTCATTCTCCTTTTCTTGTCTTGAAAGTAACATTTCATCTGCACACATGAGAAAGTCTGTGATATTTACTTTTTGATCGACTCAATATCGTAGATTTTAAACACATGACGCTGCCAAAAACAACCAAAAACAACCAGGGAAACTCACATGTTGACGGAGAATGGAAGAATATCAGTTCAGGGGTTTTGAGCTTTGATTGACTACATGACTGTGAAGTCAGGTGTCTTGATCACCCCCTGGTGGCTGGCTGCTGAATGACTTGAAGCCCAGACCTTATCCTTACATTTTCTGGAGAGGTCGTATGTGAGAACACAGATGTCTGAGTCAGATCTTGTCTTGCCAGTCCACAAAATGTCGGAGTAAGCCCAGAAGACTCATGAAAATGTCAACTTGGACAGACAACAATATTCAAGAGCTTTTGGTGAATTCGTCCGACGCTGGTGCCGATGTGCTGGAAACAAAAACACATGATTTCCGCTGCAGAATTGATACGTAATGTCCTGAATGCTGCGACACCCCTCACCTGCGCGTTCCCGACATTGTCCTGTTGTGTATATGTCCTGACCCAGGAAATCTCCTTCAGCGTTCTGCATATGTAAAAGACAAAGTCTGGAAAACATCTGGACCTTTTCTCACAGTTTGTGTCTGAAAACAGATCAACGTTCATTTGCCCCTTCTCCTCATCTCATCTCCTCTTCAGTATCTTTATTTCCATGCTTCCAACCACACCAGAATCATGTATTCTATATGGCTGCATGTTGCAGTGCTTCATTTATATTCTGCACCCCCTATGCACATTATTACACACATTCTGAGGTGCCTGACCTTATTTTATTAACACTCTTTAAAATGTTCTTTTCATCTCCTCGCCTGCTCCGACAACATAAAGTGCCTTTAAGTGCTACTCTAATAATGATGACAATCGTATCCACCCTCTCGAGGAGCTGAGAAGAATGTCGTCGATTTACATTCTTAAAATTCAAGCTTTATTTCTCTAATCTGTCCTTTAAGAGCCCTCTCGGGACTCTACCTTCATCCTCTCACAAACCCCGGGGTCTTTAAGTTCCTTTGCTACGTCGTTACCTCCCTCTGGAGTGCCCTTACTCTCTGACAAGTGCACGGAGAGAGAGAGACACCTCTGGAGGAAACCCAGTGTTTGTCCTTGTCTTCCTGAGGCCTTTGTCTTCCATTGTGTTTTACAACCAGATTCGGTTTCCAAACCCTGAACAGATTTCTGTCTCTTTCCTTCGCGGCACATTTGAACTTGCTTTGATAAACATGTCGGTTAAATATGCTTTAGTCAATCTGTTTCTTCATTAGTCACTTAACCCCCCCCACACACACACACACCTTTTACAACACTAGTCTATATTTCTATAATCGTCATACATTCAACTCTCCCCTCCCTGAATCTATCCTCTACTATCTCTCTCTCCACCATCCCTCCTGCCCTCCCTCCACATCCACCTCTTATTCTGTACATCCTCTATTTAAATGCCACTCCACTCAGGGGGGCGCTGCTCTTAATTACGGGGGCCTCGCCACCCCCACCATGTCATCTCCTTAATGAGTTCGTGGCCTTACAACCTTGGTTCCTGCACAGTGGGAATGTAGGCTAGCTCTGCTCCGAACGGGCTTCGCATTTAAATATAGGAGACGGGAAGACAGGTAGCCTCATCAAGATGATTATACAAGAAACGAAAAGAAGAGGAGGAAGGTCTCAATGCACAGGTTTCTAACACCAGGGGCTTTCAAAGTCATGTGATGATGTAATATGTACGTATCAAGGACTGAAATCTCATTGATTCTCAGGACTAATCTCAGGTATTTATATATTTGCCTCTTTTGAAGAGCAACAAATCCAGATTTAATGTCTTTATTTGATCATAAAGGCGCTCGGTCTTTGTCGTGAAACATTATGGAACAGCTGGATGAAGATTTGCTAACAGGCTTGTAGGGTTCAGCTCGACACATTGTTTTCTCCCACACACGCCTGCACTGAAGTGGCTTTTTGAGCATTGAAGCGATGCACTTCGAGCAGTCATCAGCTCTGAGTTCAGTTATTTTCAGCTTGATCATGCAACACATTCAGGGGCCGGGGACAGATTGGTGCAGCAACGAATGGTGCAGCAGAATCACATATTATCAAAATCAGGTTTCCAGGATAAATCATTTCCAAATCATCTTTGTCAGACATTTTCACTTTTGCCCTGTCACCTCTCAGCCGGGAGCTTCTTGGTCTGGATCTTTGCTCCTTCTTCCTCCCACAGTCCAAACACAAACACAGATTGGGGTTAAGTTAACTGGAGACTCTCAACTGTCAGTCGGTGTGAATGTGATGTTTGTGTCTGTGTGTTGGGCCTGTGATGTGGTGGCGACCTCGCCCAATGTCAGCTGTGATTGGCTCCAGCTCCACCCCCCTGCAGCCCGTGCTGGTATTGATGATGGGTGGATGGATCAGGTGTAATGTTCTGCTAATATAGAGACCCGATATTTACAGACTCAAAGGATTCTTGGAGCCAATCGTGTCAATATTAAAATAGAATCATAAACAACAAAGGTTGCACCTTCATTTGATGAACAAACCATTTCTGCTTTTATTTCCCTTAATGACATTTTGTAGACCAAGTAATGAATTGCAATTTATTTAAAAACGAAAATAATTGACAAAGCAATTAATTGAGACGATAAGAAGCAAACAAATTAATGATCTTGTAGTTGCACCCAAATGTCATATTACTATTTCATAACATGTCGGGTATTGCTTCCATATTACTTAATCCTATTATCATTGTCATACTACTTTCTACTGCCACTTTAGTTTAGTATTAATTTAATTTATCACATATATTGTTATTTCTATTAGGCATTGGTTCTTCTTTTACTCACACTTTACTTTCTTATTTTTCTCTTCTATTGTACGAGTAAGCCGGCACAAAATGTTCCTTCGGGATTGATAAAGTCTATTTTATGTTATTCCTGTGCGAGGATAAAAGGACATAGATGAAATAAGGTTTGTGATTTCTCTGTGGGTGAAGCAGCAGCAGAGGATAAGGTCAAGGAGGAGTGAACAGAAAGACATTTAACTTCTTTACAATCAGTAATATTGTGTAACCGTCTGTATAAATCAACCCACCACTCCCATTCCACCTCCCTCCTCTCTCTGTCAGCTGTGTATGTTTAAAAGAAGAAGTCAATTATAGATCTGGGTTAATAGAATGAGTTCCCTGTGGGAGAGGTCGAGGGATGAGATCCTCTAATGAAACCTACATTCCAGGCCCCAGTAATGCTATAGAATCCACTGTGTGTTTGTGTGTCCAATGTGTTTGTGCACATGAAGCAGGATGGCACTGCTCCCCAAACTAATTTAACAAACAATATTAAAAAGGAAGTTTATTTATACATCAATGTCATGTATTTTAAATTTCAATTAAGGGTGCACATCAAGGACTTTTTTCATTTTCTTCAACATTTTGGGGAATCTTTCATTGAAACAAATCAGACATAAGTAGATTTCTAGAATGAAGTCATATTATTATTATGAGAATAAAGTCATACTTTAGGTTAAGTGTCTTTTTAGAGGGGGAATAACAGAAGCTCAGCCTGTCGCCCACGTTACAATGACAGATGTGGACGATCTTGATAAGTTAAGCTTGAGTAGAAGTTTCACAAATAGCTCCAGGAAACACGGGTTATTCTTGCTGCTCATTTCCTTTTTTTTTGTCATTTAACAAGTTTATTCTCGTCATATTCTGATTTGATGCACATCTCAAAATCTCAAAGTGGCCTTTTTACTCTGTTGTACGATACAAACCTTGTATTCTGATAACAGATGAAGAACGACAGCTTATTCTTTCATAAGTGAAATGGTTGGACTGCATGTGTCTTTTTCCAGACAGAAGCAACACAGCTTAACACGAGTATGAGCAAATAAAATATATATTTTCAGGGAGGGAAGAAGGAGAGGAATTTCTCTCAGGGTGTGAAGATGAAGTCGCCCAAAAGTGTTTTGACCAGATGGCTAAAGAACGGCACTAAAACCACAAGGCAACCTTTGACGACATGGTGATCAGCATATGGAGGGAGGGGAGGAGGAGAGGGATTCCTCTCAGGGTGTGAAGAGGGAGGCACCCTCTCTCTTCTTCACTCGGTTCTTCCCTCCTATTTTTATCCCTCTTTCATTTCTCTGTGCTCCTCTCCTTTATCCAAAAGTGATTGCTCTGCATGGCTCCTTCAATCAACAAGAACCGCTTCAAACAGTCTCCGGCTCACAAACACTTAAACACTCCCAGAGGAGGGATTGTGAGCCTGAGGGGGATAAACACAATGGCACTGCATTTGTTTTATTGATGAGGACAAAAAAAGCAGCAGCTGCAGTCTCTCCTGCAAGAAAGTGAGTGTGCAGTCTGTTATTGAATCAGTGTGGGAGGAGAACACGTTAAATATAACTGGGAAATAACGTTTGCTCGGTTTACTTTAAGGAAACACACTGACTTTTTATAACTTCAACGTGAAGAGTGGGATTGTGAGTTATCAGCAGCCATTATGTAGTCTGCTGATGTGCTGCTTGTATCACATCAGCATCACATAAACTAAATGATACATTTGAATATTTAAACCAGTAAAAGAGTTTACCTGCCACAAGGGTTTTAAGACTTTGACCCTGTAATTGTAGGAAAGGAGGAGGAATACAGCTGCAACTTGATTTTTAATGTAGCCTGGAAATATATTTATATCGTTCACACTTGTGGATGTGAAAGTGTGTTGAAATTAGACGATAGACTGTTTATAAAGATGGACGACATGTCTGCTCCCCAAAGTGAAGCCAAAGCACCTCGATCGCCACCTGGTGGCTGCAGTGTAGGTCATAAACTCTGCCTCCTCCGTGTTAGTGGACCAAACTGAAAAGTGCACAAATCACACAAATATGTTTGTCTGTTATTTACAGTTGTTCTTATCCCACTAATGATTATATTATATGCATACATTATCTATGGGCAGCACATTTTCCTATGGGGGGGGGGGCATTCAGGGTTCAGCATCTTGCCCAAGGACACTTTGGCATGCAGATGTGGAAGACTGGGATCGAACTACAGACCTTCAGGTTGGTGGATGACCGCTCTCTCCGTCAGCCACAGCCGCCCCCAATCAGTATAGATTGATATGAAAATGTTTATTTTGATATAAGCTTTGGTTACAGCCCTAGAAATATTTGAATATCTGAACTGAGGTTGAAATAAGAAGTAAATACAAACAATCCAGACCACAACTGTCTGGTGGGGACTTGAGACGCAGCAGTTTTTCTGACGACTTGTTTCTGTGCGGCAGAAGAACGGAGTCTGCCTGTCACGCAGCGTGATGAACGACACGACGGCATGCGTGTGTCTTTGTGCGTGGGGACTTGACTCAAGACGTTGGCGTGGTAAATAATGGACAACAGGGTTTTAAACCACAACAAAAGACAAGGAAGGGAGTGAGACAAAGCACGGTGACAAGAAAACAGTCACAACAGCGCTGATTAATGGGCACTCATTGTTCTGGCGTCCCGTGCCGATGTTAGTTGTGGGTTTTCAGTTGAGACAACATGACATACGTGGCGCAGGAGACTTAACATACAACAACATTCATCTGCGTGTGGGCTCTCAGTGAGTGGAGTTAAAGAAAAACAAGAGCGTGACTGTTTGTATGTCTGGGAAATAATTACAGTCAGTGAAGCGGCTTCCAAATGGATTTTTGTGATCGATTTAAAAACAAACTTTTAATCTTTGTTCTGAGACAAGTTGATTGGTTGGAAAAAGTTCAAACTGGACCCGCAGATTTTATAGTAATGCAAGTTTTTAGGATGTACTGTCAGACATATTTTAACACTGAATTATTTTAAGCCTTCAGGCCGATTTGTGATACTTTGAATTGATTATCTTTCTTGTGATTTGATCGATCAGCCGTCACAGAGAAGAGGAAGCAGTAAAAGTCAAGGTTTTTGTCCCTATTCTAGGCGGATGTATTTAATTATTAGTGTTTCCATCGACCCTCTCTGCTGTTGCTCATCGCCGGAGCTTCAGCAGCACAATGTTCCCTTGTCAGAGGAGCAGAGAAACGAGCAGGAGGCGGTCCTGTCCTTGAAAAAGACGATAACCAGTAGAGAAACAAACAAACGCAGATGCACACACAATAATGCAAACACACGCACTCTTGTGCAAAGAAACCCACTTGTCTACGCACAAGCGGTCGCAGGCACAGGCACAGTCTTTCAGACTTAACAAGCCAACACACACTTCAAAAGACACAATGAGGGAGCTGAGTATAATTCAGGCAGTGGCCGTCTGTATTAAAAGTTATTTAGCAGGACAGGTGAGGAGGAGGAGAAGAAATCAATCTGCTCGTGAGGAAGTTCTCACTTACTGGACTGGTTTATATGAAAAATGTTCCTCCTCGCAAAAAAAAAAGCATTTGGTGCCATCAAAGCATCGTAGATTAATAATCCAGTAAATAGCTGCATGATTAATAACTGATGGATCCACTTGGCAGAAGCATCTTAACACCCACACTCGTGTATCCCTGCTTCAACACAACCTGGATCTCTCTCATGTGGTGTACTGGTTGTTCTCACCACCTGTGTGTGTGTCTGTTTTTGTGAAGATGAGCAGTCTTATTGGCCACACACGTACAAACACACATGTTATGCATGTTGATGAAAGTCTTTTTCTAACCCTCACTCATACCACATGTTCAGTAGTACACGTTAAGGTGTAAAGAAAATGGCTGAGTCATTAACACTATAAAATACATTGGGTCGTTAGAAAGTGATGGAGATGAACGGGTGGTGGTGAAAGAGATAAAAGAGGAGTGATTTTATGATTTGTTTCCAATCTGCTGCTTTGTGTCTGATCTACAGTCTCCATCTTTCTGTCTCTCTCTCTTTCTCTCTCTCTCTGTCTTTGTCTCCAGGACCCGAGGGCGAAGCACAAGTTTAAGATCCACACCTACTCCAGCCCGACCTTCTGCGACCACTGTGGCTCTCTGCTCTACGGCCTCTTACATCAGGGCATGAGATGTGACCGTATGTTCCCTTTAGCACACGTACACTTTTACAGTCTCATTCAAAGCAGAAATAGACGTAATCTTATATTAGTATTTATAGCCACACTACGTCAGGTGTAGCACAAAATATACTGGATTCAGCTACAAGATACAGAAACAAGGTAAATAGGACTCGTCAGGACTCGTCCCTGTCAACAGGACAGTTTCTCCTTTTGCATTAAATCAGTTAAAACTATATAACAACTGCACTGACATGGCAGTCATCATTAAACAGAAAAGTGTGTGTGTGTGTGTGTGTGTGTGTGTGTGTGTGTGTGTGTGTGTGTGTGTGTGTGTGTGTGTGTGTGTGTGTGTGTGTGTGTGTGTGTGTGTGTGTGTGTGTGTGTGTGTGTGTGTGATTTCCAGATTGCATGATGAACATCCATAAGCGCTGTGTGGCCAACGTGCCGAGCCTGTGTGGGACAGACCACACTGAGAGGAGAGGTCGCATCCAGATCACCTGCTGAGGTCAAGACTAATGTACTCACTGTTACCAGTAAGTATGACACACACACACACACACCAACACATTTACCTGGACGTTACTGTAGAATACTGGTTATATGTCTCCCTCTGCTGGTAAATGTACAGATGTGACGTGCTGACGCAACAGAAGCGATGTGGAGGACATTTTCACATTATTACTGTTGGAAGATGATGGATGTGCACTGTGATTGCGAGTGCCTCCTAAGTAATGAATGGTGTCGCTGTGTGAGTGTGAAGCAGCGAGTCACTCAGAGAGACTCCTGTCAGTCAAAATCCATTAGAAAAACCAAACGTTCATATTTATATACTTGAGTTCACGCTGTTTTCAAAAGGGTTTAAACATCAGAGGAGATCATTTTACTTTAACTGCTGCATGTTCACATTATCAGGTCGAAACCAGCAGATTTATCTTTTCCTTTTCGTCGTTTTAAGACAAAAGTATAAACATGTTTTGTTCCAGAGAAATTTATTTAAACAGACAAAATATCTGACCTGAACTAGTCTCCTTTCTAAAGATAGATGTTCAAGATGCTCTCACATTTTTGCTGAAGAGTTAATTTGCCTGACTGATGTTTTAATGAGCTGATAAATAAGATTTCACCACCCTGTTGCACTCCTGTAGTTCCTTGTGCTACGTCTAGGTGGCAGCAGATATTTACATTCCCCTCACAATAACTCACAGCGACTGTCATTTTCAAACTGAAAACATTATAATGTTTTGCAGAAATTGGACTTGATTGTTATTTGGGAAAATCCTGTCGGTGCTTAAATGAGCTGAATTCAAACCAATATTTCTGACTTATGTAGAATAAACTTTATTCTTTAGCACAAACTTCAAACACTTGTTGTCTAATGTTCAAATGAACCAAATCTGATCACACTTCCACGTGAATGGTCATTGGTCCTTTCTATCTATTCTACTTTAATGTGTGTGGGGGGGTAACTGATCAGCAGTGGGAAATACAGACAGAATTTGAATGTATCATAAGGGGCCACATGTGCGAATGTGGCAGTGGCGAACCTTCACTTCCTGTTTTAAAACATCTGCTTCCTGTGGCGAGGCAAATCGCAGCATGGCTTCGCATGGAATTCAACTTTTGTGAACTTTGACCCACGACGCCCTCGCTTCACGCTTGTGTGACCTTAGGCTTACGAACCAGTAAATTTATCTTTCCGTTGCTGGAATTTTATTTTTTACTCAAGATTATTTGAATCCTGACTTTGACAATATCAGTGTGGAAATTCCAATGGGACGTGACAGTATTCACCATCAATATCCTAAAGAAGCTTCACAGTATAGACATTAAATGTGCCTGTGTCTTCCCTTTTTAAATGATTTCCTCCTGAATTATCTTTTGTTGGGATTCATCCCCCATTCTTTTTTTTTGTGCTGCTCTGCTCTCTCCTCTCTCCTCCTGGTTCCCACGCTCACAGACGGATCATTAGTGGGGATTGTCTGTGGGAAATGATAAGACAGCAGACTGCTAGGGCAGCAGTAAACGCTGCACAATAGAGCAACATCAAATACAAGAGAATACATTAGGATAGAGCTAAATTGTAAACCAGATATCTTATTTTTTACATTTCAGCCTTATGCATTTATTAGTCGTGTTAGAATAAAAAATGTTACACCTATGTTTGTAATATTTTTTTTGCAGATGACACACAGTTTGAGTTTTGCTCCTTTCTTCAGCCGCGAAGGATTAAAATCATCTCATCTAACTTGTGGTTGCAGATCATAGTCAAGCAAATAAGAGGCACAAGTGGTGCAGTACTCATTCGTGTCGACAGGGGTCAGTGTGCTGCCATGTGCGGCATGCTCCCTCATTGCAGAGAGTTAAAAAAAACAAAAAGAAAATGCACCACCACAGAGAACGAATCGTAGAAGCACCAGGAATTATTCCACAGCTTAACAGAGCTGGAGGAAATGGCTGCTACGCCGAACAATGCATTTGCGCTGTGGACTTCCAGATGCGGATTCAATCCGAGCGGTCGACATGGGTGTAAAGTGTCACTTCCATCGATCAGCTGCGTGCCCACACTGGCCCCTCCTCAAAGCTCAGGGTCAGTGGCACAGCAGACGATCAGCATCTCTCTCAAGGACACTCCAGCCGGGGAGGATGTGCGATTGGGGCACACACACACACACACACACACACACTTTTCCTTGGAACTGCAAAAGTCAATAATATTGACTCGGGGAGTGTCGGGCTCCGAAAGTTACAATCATGTGCCGTCAATCTTCCTAAAGAACATGAACAAATGTGAGAAATATCACTTGCATTAGTTTGCATTACGTGGGACATTTGGACTTGTTGAGTAAATCCGCGTTTCTGTGAATTCGCCGGCCCTCGGGATCAGCGTTGTCCTGTTTCCAGACACTTGCAGGTGTCCTTGTCGCAGATGTAGACTGTTCAACACTAGCTTTTCTTCTCAGCTGTGTTTTCTCACATCCCCACTGCCTGGAAACCCTCGAACACGGGCGTCACACTGTTCCCTCCAACCTGTGCAGATTATTCAGGCTCTTTCTTTACTCAAAAATATTCACGACATGGCAGGAAGACCCCCCCTCAGCAGAAAACACTGAGCGACTGCTGCACAGGAATCAGAAGAGGCCTCGGGTCATGCTGAAAGAACAAACAGCAGATGTTGGACTTTGTCATTTCAAGTCGGAGTGTGAACCGAATGCACAATGTCTCCTCGGTGGATCCACCACGGCTGTGATCAGCATCAATCAACCGCTCATTTTCTTTGTTGTGAGGCCACATCGGGGCAGGGGGGGGGCTGATCTATTTCATTTGGCAGCCTTTTTTGTAATATTCCAGTGCTTTATGTTTATCGTGTTCACGGCTCAAATTACACACACACGTAGATGGTTTCAAAGAAAGGTCGCTACGTGTCCCTGATTTTTTTTTTCCCCCGGTACATTCATTCCATGAGTTATTCCCTGGGAAGACGGTGAAAATGTTGAAAAGACACAATGTTACCTCTGCCAAGGCCCAACAGTCCCCTTGTGAAACCACATTTATATTCTCTAGAATATATTATTTGGATCTGCACCAGATTGCCCACACTCTGAAATCTTTTTATCAATATCTATGAATTATTCCCTGGGAAATAAGTGGAACGTGTCCCCCAAATAAAATGCCCTATCTCCCAATATTAAAGAAAGAGAAAAGGAATTCCTGGACCTGCCTGCAGATCCACATCAGAACCATAATGGTTTCCTCCCTGACTCGTATTACATCCTTCTACCAACTTTCATGGAACTTTCATTGGAAACCAACAAACTAAACCAGTTCACCAAGAGGAATCATCCGACAAAAGACTTGTTTCGCAGGACATGTGCAAGAGAAAGTCGGAGTAGGATTCTCATGTTCCGTCCAACTTCGACTTTCTCTTACTCCGACTCCAGTGAGGCTGCTTCACATGGGAGAAGGTGCACTGCCAACACCCACGCCGCTGTGTGCACATACAGTATTCTGCTGTTACTGCACTCTTATCTCCACTCGCCCTCCCTGTAGACACCAATACACGCATTACCCCCCCCACTCTCTTTCTCTCTCTCTCTCTCTCCCACATACACACATATACCCAGACCCACACATGCTCATGTTTTATGCAATCACACATGCATACGCAGTCACATGCATGCGACACACCTGTACATGCAGATGGATTTGCTCGCCTTTCGTTTCACTCACAAACTCCGACGCGCCAAAAAAAAAAAACACGCACTTTTGTATTTACTGTAATTGTCCTTTGAGACCATTTGACATGCTACCCTCTTTATAGCTCTGCTCAACCACCATTTGATGGTCACTTTAACAGGCATCATCTAATATTTATCGACTTGCTCCGCGGAGGGCTTAATGTTGGCCATTAGGTCGGTGCTGTGGTTAACTTCTCGGAGAGCTTAGCGTAGCCGGGTGTTTTAGCTGGAGAACCGCTTCTCGCTGACATCTTGAGTTGTTCTCTCACTGCCGAGCTCTCATTTCAGTGCTTGTTTGAAAAAAAGGGTGTTGCATGCTCCACAGTGCACTAAGAGCCGTGTGTGTGTGTGTGTGTGTGTGTGTGTGTGTGTGTGTGTGTGTGTGTGTGTGTGTGTGTGTGTGTGTGTGTGTGTGTGTGTGTGTGTGTGTGTGTGTGTGTGTGTGTGTGTGTGTGTGTGTGTGTTAGTTTCAGTTACAGAAAACATCGTAGGCATAGACGGCCTTTTCAGGTGAACTCAGGTGCACTGTGGTGGCAATAAGGAGCAGCCTCAGTATTATATCACACTTTAAACGTGACATTTTGCATCTGCAGAATCTATCTCGTGCCTCACAGAAGGAGAGGGTTGCTGGTTCGGATCCCAGCCTTTTGTGGAGACCTTGTGTTGAGTTGCGTTGCAGGTTTCTCCAGCTTCCTCCCACAGATTGGGGGTCAGGTTAATTGGAGACTCTCAATTGACCGTAGGTGTGGACAACATGGCAGCTCCCTGTATGTGAAGCCCTGCCTCCTCCATGTTAAATACATCTTAGGCCGCTCTTATCACACTGATATTTGTTCAAGTGCCACCGTGGCTCCATCCTCACCCGCTACTGTGCAGACTCTAATTCCAAATGCACAATATCTGTGTGTGTGTGTGTGTATATTTTTGTGTGTGTGTGTGAGCATCCTCCCTGCTTCTGGTAATTGGATGTGACCTCACAACTTGACCAGCAGCATTAACTGAACACATGTACACACGTATTAATATACACTAAAAAACCCATTTGGGGATTTTACCGTCTGGAATACAATTACAGCCCAATAATAGAAAGCCACAAAATACGGATTAGAGTTAGAGGTGACAACCTTCATCCGTCTGCATGGTCATTACCGACAAATCTGGCCAACCCATGACTTTAACCCCTCCTCTGTGGCCGAGCGGGTCGTGCGTAAATTGAAATGACGGTGGTTCGATGTATATTTACGTAGAAGGGCTGTATGAATGTGTGTGAGAATGGGTGAATGTGTCCCTTTGAGTGGTTAAGACTAGAGTAACATGATATAAATACAGTCCATTTAACATTTGCCCATACAAATCAAGGGTTGATTACATGTTTGTGTGACTTGTGTCTAACTGGCTGCTTTCATTCAGGTAACACACATTATATTCTTTCTTTCCGCTCCCTCCAGTCCAAGAGGCAAGGAATCTGGTTCCCATGGACCCCAACGGTCTCTCGGACCCGTACGTGAAGCTCAAACTGATTCCAGACCCCCGCAGCGAGAGTAAACAGAAGACCAAGACCATAAAGTGCTGCCTGAACCCCACCTGGAATGAGACCTTTAAATTGTAAGGCTTCATTACGCCACGTTTGGTGGTTTCTTTGCCTTTTTCCTCGCCCATTTTATCTGTCTCCTCTTTCATCTCTCTCACTTGCTCGGTGCAGTGTTTTAAGAGCATCACATTATGCTCATCTTTCCAACCATGTGTAACCGCTGGCGCTCAGATTAAAACATCTGGCTCCTTATATTTATAAAAACCTTGCTTTCGGCGTTGGCTCCTCCACTTGGCTCCAATTATTTTCTTAATAAGCCACATCGCAGTTTGCGTGTGAGAGGACGGAGATTTGCATTTTCAGGCATCTGTGTGCAGATGCCAGGTTTGAGAGGCATTTTCTGCTGCCATCTAATAAATAAAATAAAAAACTCTGAATGTACACAGGCTAGACAGCTACTCCAAAAGATCTTGTATTTGAGAAATAAAGTGAAAGTGATTACCAGAGAAATGTTACTGGCCACTTTTCAGAGTCCACAAATTGTTATAGGATATAAAATGTGCAGTCCGGCTGTTCTCATGGGGCTATAAAGTTAAAAAGCTTTTAATATGAAAATGTCAAAATATTTTAAAAAAGGCCTTTGGCCAACATCCAATCATTTATTGTCCTCGTTTCTCCCGCAGCCACCTGAAGGAGTACGATAAGGACCGCCGTCTGTCGGTGGAGATATGGGACTGGGACCTGACCAGTCGCAACGACTTCATGGGATCGCTGTCCTTCGGCATCTCGGAGCTCCAGAAGCAAGGAGTGGATGGATGGTGAGATTAAAGTAGGGATGAATAGAGGATCGGGGCAGGGGGGGGGGCAGATGTGAGGCGGAGAAACCGAACAGGTAGAGGAGGAGGGAGAGTGAAGGTGACCTTGTTCATTACTGCGCTGCTGGAGAAATACTTTAGTTGGAGCTCCCTCCTCTTTTCATTCTGGTGATACTCGGTGCCAAAGTATCTCTACCCCATCTCTTTATCTCTGCTTCTTTATCTCTCCACTACCCTCCCTCCCTCCCGCTCTCTCTCCAACTCAGTCTCTGTATCGCTCTATCTCCCTCTCTTTTTCGCTGACGCTGCCCTGTCAGGGATTTTAATGAGGTGCCAGCGTTTGAGGTGGAATGGTGGAGGTGGAGAGATGGCATTAAAACCCTGATATTCAGAGAACCTGTGTGTGTGTGTGTGTGTGTGTGTGTGTGTGTGTATGTATGTATGTATGTGTGTGTGTGTGTGTGTTTTGCTTTACTCCATCGACACGTGTGCAGCTTAAAAACCTCACACCTTCTGGCACCGGGAGCCAAAGGGAGGAAGACTCTCAGTGACGTGAGCGTAACAGCTGAGTTCTGTGTTTCTGTAGGTGATTGTCCTGTGTGGGAGTTTTTTTGTGTTAAAGAAGTTATTCATGTCCATAATTGCTCTTTAGTTAAAAAAAAAAAAAAAAAAGACGTTAAGTGTTTATTGCAAAATGAGGTTCATTCATCTCAACAGCCTGCAGAAGATCGTTAGCTGAAAAATACTTTGGCTGCAACCTGTTTGCAGTTTGATTCGTTCAGATGTTCCCACTGTGCAGAGGCTCCTGAAACAAGTGGCTATAATCAATATTTCCGTATTAACAATGGATCACATGGCTACGTATTGACTGAGCAGTATATGTGAGCTGCTGTATTCAGATTTATTACTCAAAACATCCAGGAAGTCGTTTCCTCTGAGAAAAATAAGACGAATTAAGGTCCTAAAGTTTCTAGTTAATAAACTTAGCACCGAACAAGTGATAAAGGAATCTGATAAAAAATAGTCACAAAAAAACAGGTCCCACTTTGGATTTGGTGAGAAGATGAAAAATCTATTATCAACTGCTTAAAGGTAAAAAAAATATGAGATCTGTGAAACTAAAGCATTAAAACCCAGCAAAGTGTTGTTCCTATGAATATCTTAGTTTTGCCGTGAGATATATAGAGGTTGTGCTATGAGTTATAATCGGGCCAATAAGGAAAATTGCTCAGTTGATTGTGTGAAATGATGATGACGCTGTCGGCCCGTCTCTGTCTGCATCACCATGAAGGAGAGTGAATTACTGAATTATCAGCTGATTATTCCTCGAGACTTCAAATCACTTTGCCCTACCTGTCAGCAGCAGCTCGGCGAATGGCCGCAGTTAAACGCTGAAATTGTGCAAATGAATTGGGAATTGATTTGACTGGAAGTATTCTCTCCTCAGGTTCAAGTTGCTCTCCCAGGAAGAGGGCGAATACTTCAACGTCCCCGTCCCTCCGGAGGGGGAGGAGGGCAACGAGGAGCTCCGGCAGAAATTCGAGGTGTGTGTGTGTGTGTAACGGTAGTGTGTGTGTTGTGTGCTATGTTTGAATGTGTTGGTATGGCTGGCTTGTGCATGTGTGTGTGTGCACAGTGCATCTTTGTGTGTCTGAGTGAGAGCCTCTCTGGGAGAGCTGTTAGCAGTTGGCAGACGCACTTATAGTGCCATCCGGTCTGGCACACTGTGGGTCCAGACGTGTGTGTGTGGCTGACCAGTAAGCCCAGTCATTAACACATTTTGCAAAGGAATGGCAAACCCTGCTTTGCACTGTTTCTTTTTTCTTCTTTTCCTCTTCATCATCAGAGGCTCGTTTTCTGATGTGTTGATCACAGAGTTAAGTGGAAGTGTTCCGAGGCGGTTTATCTCTCATCTCCTCAACCTGTCTCAGCTTCTGCTCCACATGTGTTTTGCGATCTGGTTTCAGAAGGGAAACTGAACCATTTCCTGCAGATAGTCGGACGAGTGAGATTGATGCTACAGCTCTAGTCTGTATCGCAAATAGGGAGTGGCCAGTTAGCTTAGCTTAGCATAGGAAACATCTCACCTACCTCAGAGCTTCTGCTTAATCCTTCATGTCGCCATAAAGTTGAAATGAAACCCTCCAAGAAATGGTCATTTAAATCTCTAGATAACACAACATGTAATTTTTTACTTTAAAAAAGATTGACATGGTAATTATGGAGCTTTAAAGTTGCTGGTAGTAGGATTTCTTTACTTTTGGACACTTTCATCGTCACATTGAGACTCTTAAATAAACACCCTGTCTGGATGCGGCAGGTTTTATGGTTCTTCTCTCCTTCAGTTCCTCCCTCTCCTCATTCCGCCTCCTTCTCTCTCCTTCAGTTATCGGTTCTGTCCTCTGTCACCTTCAGTGCTCCCCCTGTGTGTTTCTCTCTCTTTGTCTGTTTTCTCTTCCCCTCCATCTCTTCAAGGTCACAGGCCTCAGACGTTTACTGAGACACATTCTCGGGGGTGGCTGGCTATCACACACACACACACACACACACACACACACACACATACACAGACACACACACACAAGCTTGAGGGGGAACCTGCAGGGTGAAGCTCAGAGAGAAAGACAGACACAGGGACGGGCAGAGAGATTTCACTTTGGTAACATGACCTGCCCGCCTCCTTTCATCCTATCCAGAATCACACACACATACACACACATATAAGACAGTCACAGCAATAAATTATGCATGTCATGGGTATACACACACACACACACACACACACACACACACACACACACACACACACACACACACACTGGCATTCACACTCAAAATGTTATTCAGGGGAAGTTAAGGAGCAGAAAACTAAAGTCTATTAAGTGGTTATTCTTCTCTGGAGCTGTGACACAACCAGTGGTCGATTATGTGCATGACTTAAGTGCAGTTTGCAAGATCTTGTTCTTAATATCCACATTAGGCTCCTTTGTTCTTGTCCTATATTTATCTTACAGCTGTAGTTTGTATTTACTTTGCAAATTAAGATTTTACAAATGAAACCTGTTGAGCTGTAGCGAGACTGTAAGTGATGTATTGTTGGTTTTGTAAAATAGTTAAAATGACCATAACCAACAACAGTTTACTTCTATTTACATTTGAATAACAACCAGCAGCATGCACATTGACCACCTTAACATGCACTCTCTTGATTGGCCGAGAGACGGGAGCTTACTGGTCTTAATCCACTAACACATACTGGTTCAAACATACTTCCCCACGTTTTTCTCTGTTTACTTTGTCTTGATGTTTTCATTCATATCTTTCATCCCTCACCTTCTTTCTTGGTTATATTTGTCTTTCCTTCCTTTCCTCTGTTTCTCTATTTTCTGCAGGGTGTGAATTAAAGGAGCGCAAGTGCATTAGCCTGTGTGTGTGTGTGTGTGTGTGTGTGTGTGTGTGTGTGTGTGTGTGTGTGTGTGTGTGTGTGTGTGTGTGTGTGTGTGTGTGTGTGTGTGTGTGTGTGTGTGTGTGTGTGTGTGTGTGTGTGTGTGTGTGTGTGCGATGTCACCACAGATGGAGACAGATTGAGCCTTTTATCCGTAGATGAGTCGAAAGCCGTATGGTTGCATCACACATACACAGCACACGGCTCACAACAAACAGTCCAGGGAGCAGCAGAGTAGTTTGATGCTTCACTCTGTCAATTTCCAAGGCAGAGGGAAAAATGACTGCAACTGCACAGGACAGAGAGGAGAGCTGTGTGGATTAGCAATTTAAGATAAGATTGGATAAGATAAGATGTATTCATCACGTACGTCTGTTCCTGAGTGCGCAGGCACTCTGTTAAATATCTTAAGATCCTTTTTTAAATTGTAGCACGGCTTAACAAAGTGGAAAATAAGATTATAATAGAAGTTTCTTATGTCAGAGACAGGACAAGGTCGAGGCAGAGGCGGATAAATTGAGAGTGACAGACATGAATAAATGGAGAGTCAAGAGACACAGGCCAAATTTATAAAGATGAAATAGAAATGAATTATTTTAGAGGAAGAGATGGTACAAATTTTTGCGGAGTGAGTGGGAGAGAGTGGTTGAAGGACAGAAACAAGGGAAGTGGTGACAGTTATGAGTGAACAGTGAGTGGCAGACTCACAAGGAGGCTGCATTTATTATGGAAAGCATGAACTGGGGAGTAAAGAGCCTGTACAGAATAAATTAGGGAAAAAAAACGAAAATGGAAGAAAGGTATAAAAACTTTTGTCGATTATCGTATTAGTCTCTCCCACTTCTGGATTTACAAAAATGTTTTGTTTGTGCTTTAAAAAGCTTTGGAAATGAGATGTCACGGGCAATAGTGGAGTGTTTGATTTTAGGAAACGTATTTTGGGTTTGAACTATAAAACCCCAAACTGTCATAAGTCCCACTATTTGTTACACATTTCTTTTTTCACTCTATAATTTATTAATTTTTACAAACTATTAAATGTGTCTGTGTGAGGTTTTTTTTTGTGTGTGTTTGTGTTTTTCCAACAAAAAGGTGTATCAAGATAATTAGGAGCATGTATTTCAGTTTTTCTCAGAAAGAGCCGTTCTGTGCCTGGCACGTTAAAGATATGAATGTTTAATGATTTTTCCAGGTCTTTCCCTCATGTTTGCCAATATGAACGCTGGAGTTGTGTTTGTACTGAAACAACAAACTAAATTATTCAAATGATAAATTAAATTTCCTTGTGCCACATGAAGTCACAGCATCTGGTGTGTTATTATGGTCTTTTATTAATAAAATCAAAATTGATCAAATCCTTTATTGATATTAAAATAGTAGATCAGAAGTTTGCAGGTTAAATATATTACACTCATGTGCGTCCTCTTAACAGCCACTAGTCTCCTTGAGTGTTTACCAGTCTGTCTCATCATGTCCTCTGTTGTCTCTTTCCTCAATCTAGAGAGCTAAGATTGGTCCAGGCAAGAACATAGAGGGCAAGGCGGCCAATGCTGCGTCCCGCTTCGACTCCAATGGCAACCAGGATCGTATGAAGCTGGCTGACTTTAACTTCCTGATGGTGCTGGGAAAGGGCAGCTTCGGCAAGGTGAGGTCGTGGTGTTGATGTGTTTGTGTCTGTCTTGTTGCTGAGATGCTGCTTGTCTAATGTACAGTGTTTCCACTTGGAAGCAAATAAAGGAAGAATCATTTTTCTGAATATCTTTAATACGAACTTAACTTTGTTAAAACATCCATAAAGATGTTTTACGGCCTGCCGCAGCAGGCAGGGGGGGATTCAGCATAATTCAGCAGATCGCCTACTGAGTAAACTGAGTATACTTCCTTGACCTCCTGTTATTCTACACCTAACGTTTACAGTCTTAATTCATTCTGGACAAATGCAGAATATACAGCAGCCAGGCCCATGTGAACCCAGTTGAATATCAGCACTCTAACTGTGTGCTATGATAAATACCTCTGTGAGCATTTGTGTGTTTTGTGTTTGGCTGAGTATTAGGGCTCGCTAATCTAACGCACAGGGATCCACACACAGAGCTTAGAGGAAAGCAAAGAAAGACAAAGTCCTGGATAGAGATGAAGGAGATGAGGCGCAGGTAGACAGAGATGGATGAAGGGGAAGGGGCGAAGAGGATGACGTGACAAGAGCAGAGAGTGATGAAAGGCGAGGGAGACAGAGATGTGAGGGGATGGTGGCAAGGTTGACATGAATGAATTGAGCGAGACGTAAAAACGTCAGACTGGATGAAAGCATGGGAGAGGCGGGGGGAGGCGGGGGGGACCTTGGCGAGGGAAGGCTGACATGAATGAATGAAAATCGAGGCGAGAAACAGAAAGAAAGGGAGGATGGGGCGAGAGAGACAGAGGGAGAAAATTGGGTAAAGGAAGGGCAGAGCAGCAGGGTAGAGAGAGAGAGAGAGAGAGAGAGAGAGAGAGAGAGAGAGAGAGAGAGAGAGAGAGAGAGAGAGAGAGAGAGAGAGAGAGAGAGAGAGAGAGAGAGAGAGAGAGAGAGAGAGAGAGAGAGAGAGAGAGAGAGAGAGAGAGAGAGAGAGAGAGAGAGAGGGGGCAAGTGACCGACAGAGGGAGAAAGAGAGAGACCATTGTCTGTGTACCAGACCTGTGTGCTGGCTGCCTGTTTCCATGGCAACGGGCGTTTAAAGCCACACTGATGCGTCAACGTGGAGAGACTGAGTTAAGGCTCGATCGTTACCGGAATACCAGACGCGCACACACACACACACGGAGACGTGCTCAGATACGCATGAGTACACACCTTCTGTAGAAACACAGGATGGAATGTATGTGAGACTCAATACATCGTTTACACGCACACAAAGCTGCTGTTAATACCAGCTGATATGAGGAATATAGATACAGTGACACATTATTGAGTACGTCAGAGACGGAGACAAACACACAAACAGATGCTTACCGTGTGTGTGTGTGTGTGTGTGTGTGTGTGTGTGTGTGTGTGTGTGTGTGTGTGTGTGTGTGTGTGTGTGTGTGTGTGTGTGTGTTATCCTAATGCTTCCTGAGTTTGCGTGGGAGGCAGGTACCTTCAGCGCAGAGCTTTCTGCTCCAGTGTCTGAGGACATCTGCATCACAATGCTGCTGCTCACGTTTCACTGTGGACCTTCAGTAATGACATGCACACGTCAGTATCCCATGTACACATGGAAGTGCTGTAGCTCGTCGTCATGACTCCACACGTGAAGTGCTTCACATGCATAAGCTCACATCTGCGTATGGATTTCTGCCGTTATCAGACAGTGCTTCAATACCTAAGTCATTTGTTGCAGCTCGGTCAAACTTTGGTTCGTGATTTGGGTCAAATGGACGAGTGTATAGGTGGTCGGTTGAATTCCAGTGTGGCCCAGACACTAAGCTTGTGGTGTCACAGACCAATAAACGGGCCAATCCCCGGATTTTATGATAGATTTGTAATTTTAGTTAGAGTTTAAAAGGGTAATTGCAATTATATCATCTGCTGATTGTGACCTGTCAAGGAAACAATCTGAACTGTGGCACCCTGACTGCCTCAGGGAGATGTTTGCATGATCCTGTTCAAAGTGATCAAAGTATAATAGTCGGAGCATTAATTCTTCTTGCAGCCGAAAGCTTTACTCTCAAGTTTTATCATCGTGAATCTCAATAGCACTTGCGTGAAAAGAAAAATGGTCCAGACATGAACTCCACCTTGTCACAGTAATGACTGAATAGACGACTTGATATGTGACGTTTAGAAGAACACAACAGCAGCCCACCTGCAATGAAACACAGTGCAGTGCAGCGGAGTGTGGCTTCATTTATTTTCTCTGAGTAAATTCACTCTGCAAGGTCAGCAGAGAAAACACACTGGCATCATTTACGACACATGACAGTTAATATCCTCGGGTCTGCTGTTGTGTCAAATGACCCTGAACCACTTTTCTTGGATAAAAAGGGGCCGACAGTGACACACACACACCACAACACACACACACACACACACACACACACACACACACACACACACACACACACAGCCGGTGAGAGCAGCCGGTGTGTGTAAGTGACACTGTGACCGAGATCCTGACGTGTATGAAATCACTCAGAAGGTTGAAATGATTGAAACAACATCTGGTTGTCGTCATGGGACAGTTGTTGCTTGCGTGCGTTTGTGTGCGTCCTTTTGTTTTCTTCAATGAAACCTGGAGATTTTCTGCGTCTTCTCTCTCTGCTGCTGGTCTCGTCCTTGTCTTTCTGGCGGCATCAAAATCCGCTTCGGGCCAGATGGCGTCTTTCCTCTCTGATTTCACTTCATAGAGTTTGTATTTACATAGAGTCACACTGGCACCATATGGGATGAGTCCATGCGAACACACACACACACTCACTAACACACACCCTCTCAATTAATGGCCACCTGCATACATCGAACTTCAATGGATATTAAAACTTAAATGCTGAATATTATAGTGCACATTCTTGAACTGTGGCTGCCCTCTATGCAAACACTTTCACACTCACTCTCTCACACACACACACACACACACACACACACACACACACACACACACACACACACACACACACACACACAGCTTTCTGTCCATCTGCACTGCTCTCCCTGTAGATTCCTGAACCCAATTAACCCTCGATATTAACATACCTGAATATTTATAGGACATAAACAGTAAAGCTGAGTTTCCGGTCTCCTGTGCAAGGAAGTGGATGGAAGGTCACTCTCGTTGCTCTGTTCTTGACCGGTTTGGGGAGAATAATGAACATGTTATGGTTTCCATTTACATCATTGAGCATTAAGACACTTATTTAAGGCCACTTACAACGAGCCAGCGGGTCATATAGATCTGCTCGTTGCTCACGAGACACTTGACGGAACATGTCGCTGTTTTCATGTCTGTCACTGTGGCATCTTGCTGTGTCTGACAAATGACATATTCAATATATCCATAACCAATAAAGCTCAACTTAACCTGAGCACTTGTGCGGCTGCGACTGTTTCCCTCTCACGAGGTTCACCCGGTGTTTTATGCAAATTAACAATGGAAATGTAATTAAAGTGCTTGAGAAAAAGAAATACGATTGGATGACAGTTCCTTTTGTGGAGGTCCCAGAACTCAATTAGCCCGGTGGAATCTACAAACACACCATGCTAGCCGCACAATGGAAAAGGCTCTGCCGTTTCTCTACTTCCACATTCTTCCTGCCTGCTCGCACACTTGTTTTAAGATAAAACGTTAAAGACTGCTTTTATTAGAGCCGTGCAGTCAGGCGAGTAGTCGAACATGTGGAAACGGTGCTGCTGCAAATCTGTGCTGATAATTCACAGTGCAGGGAAACTGAAAACCAATCTGACGCATTGTAAACCTCAAAGAGAAGTTTCTGCTGTTAGTTTTCTGGAACTGATGCTTGAAAGTGTGAGTTTTAATGCGACTCTGCAAAATCTGAATTAAGTTGTTTAATATACACAAGTTTCATTCTTGTGTTAAACAATTTTTAAAGTTAAATACGTAAAAATGACTCGATCTATGTCACATTTTTGTCCAAAATGTCTCCAACAATGTTTAAACCCAGAGAAATCCCCAATTTTATTCAACATAAGATAATACACAGATTTCTATTTTCTTCTCTAACACAGTTTAACTTAGTTTAACTTTATACACACACACACACACACACACACACAGACAACTTAAAGCCACAGCTGCTCATAAAATCCCTCCATACATATTTCAGTCCAGAGAGACGAACTCCTCCGACCTGCTGGGTCACAAGCCTGCTTTTACTTTGCCTGCTTTTACTTTCATGAGACGACCTGCGAGCTGAGACTTGACCCACATTCGTTCGGCTATTTCCAGCAGCTCTCTTCTCTTTTCAGGAAAGAGGAGAAAGGGAAAGAAACGTAGGGAAAAGGAGAAATCAAGACGGCAAAGGGGGAGAAGTGGTGAAGAAACAGGGTGAGAACAGGATACAGCAAACAGAGGAGCTGAGAGGAGGATGAGTTAATAAAGTTGAGTCCTCTGTTTGAGAGCAGAATGAGTCCGACCTTGGCTACAAGACACTTTATCTGCTGAGTGCGAGCACACACACACACACACACACACACACACACACACACACACACACACACACACACACACACACGGATCAGCAGCAAAGTTAAAATTGTGTTTTTGTTACTATGAATTCAAATAGGATTCTGAATTCGCCAGACCACTGCCCCTCCCTCTCTCCGTCCTTACCTCTCCTCCCAACCTTAACTCCCTTCTTCATATTTGATCCATCCCATCCTTTTGAGCATGATGTCCCATGAACAGCAACCAATCAACATATTTCTTCACTTGGATAAACTCCGATTTTAAAGGTCAAAGGTCATTGGGACGTCACAGAGCTCGTTTAACTTCCACGTTGGCTGTCATCGCACAATGTAAAGGAGTCTTGAATCTCCTCCTTCCCCTTTGTCCTACCTTTCTTTTTTCTGTTTTCCTCTCCTCAGGTGACATCTTGAAAAATGATGACTCAATACCCCCCCCCCCCCCCCGTCCTTACTCTCGTTATTTCTGCCTTGACTGTCGAACCCAAAACAGTCAGACAAGCTTTTCTTTATCACTCTGCTTCTTTATCCCTGACCTTAACAGAACCTCTACTGTGTCCGCTGCCTTCCCTGCCTCCCCTACCTCAGTCTGCTGCCTGTCCTTGTCTTTTCTATCCCTCCTTCTTTCCCTCTTTCTTCCCAGCACCCCTCTTTCCTTCCAGGTGATGTCACAGAAGCTATTTGCCCTCAAGATTTTGAATATCGGTGGATTTATCTTCCCTGTGTTTCACGTCTATCGTCTCACTCCTTTTCTCTCTCTCTCTCTCCCTCTCCAGGTGATGTTGGCGGAACGTAAGGGGACGGAGGAGCTGTACGCTGTGAAGATCCTGAAGAAGGATGTGGTGATCCAGGATGATGATGTGGAGTGCACCATGGTGGAGAAGAGAGTGTTAGCGCTGGCTGCAAAACCCCCGTTCTTAACACAGCTGCACTCCACCTTTCAGACTATGGTAGGTTTTTTTTGTATCGTCGGACAAGAATGAACCTCTGGGGCCGGCGGTCGACAGTGGACGTCCGGTTCAAGATTCCTGAAACCGGTCCCCCCTCCTACAGATTCTACATATTCACAAGATTACCCCCACACTCAAAATACACCTTATGCAAAAACCCTACGCTTCACAAACCCTTTACCCACCGGCCTAAACAATTACTATCTACTATCACTTGTTATGGTAGTACACCGTAGAATGGATCATCATTTGAAGCAACGCTCCGATAGGTGGTTAGGATTCAGAGCAGGTGACTCAATAGCCGCAGAAGTGACACCCATCGTGTGTCCCTCCACACACTCGCGTTGTATTTGATCAGCTGTGAGCCACCGTGCGGTGTCCTGCTGAAGGGCACAGCGGCACTGCTGTGGAGCGCTGTGGTCTGAACAGCAGCCACCCCGCCTGCTGTCGCCAGCTCACAGCCAGAACACACAGGCTGCATTCATATTTGATTCGTGCTCATCCTCTGACACATAATCCATAGAAATCGTAGAGTTAACGGAGGAGTAAATGTAGCTCGTTGGTTTCACGCAACAACTTTGTGTCATGCACGTTCACATGCTGCTTAAACATACTCACACATTTATGTTTCAATTAATTATTGTACATCAATTTGAGGTTGTAGTAGAAGGCTAAAGGGTGACCTGACCTACACACACACACACACACACACACACACACACACACACACACACACACACACTAGAAGGGAGTGTGCTAATCCTCCCATCCTCAGAGCTAATTCTCCGACCAGAGAAGGGATTTCGTACATATGGGACTTAGCAGGCAATTATAACATGCATGCATAGACACATGCATACCCGTATACGATGTGTAGTGCACACACTAATATATTTTATTCACACATACAGTGTGCTGTACACAAACGTGGAGCTGACTTATCAAGCAATGCAGGCAAGGATGCTCACACACACGCACACGAACGCGCATTAAAAGTCCTGACTCACAAAACTGCACAATATCTTCTCCAGACACACACACACACACACACACACACACACACACGGCCACAAACCAAATCCCTCCACGCTCTCTCACATACTGCACTTTATTGCCAATTTCTATAGATAATGGAGAAGAATTGGCTCTTAAATTGATGTTGCTGTGTTCCCTCAGCTCGAGAGTGATTGGACGCAAGGACGACAGCCCAATCGCCTCTTTCTCACTGTCCTCTTCCTCGTTCTGTATCGTTTATCCCCCCCCATTTTCACTTCTAATGTCACTTTCGCCCTCTTTCTTCTGCATCCGTGCTTTAATCTTCTCTCGTGCGACCCGTCGCTACCTTGCACCCCGACAGCCGCCCCCGCTCCTTCTCTCACTATCATCACATTTCTCACTGACCTCTCGCCTGCTTTTATGAACATGAACGATCATTTGACTTTTACCGTCTCTGTCTGCCCTTCTATCTCTCTGCAGGACCGCTTGTATTTTGTCATGGAGTACATAAACGGTGGAGATCTCATGTATCAGATTCAGCAGGTTGGCAAGTTCAAAGAGCCACATGCTGTGTGAGTATACACACACACACACACACACACACACACACACACACACACACACACACACACGAAGCAGCATTTGAAGACGAAAAAGCCAAGATACCTTCTTATGCCATCATCACACGATATCTTAATCCTCTGCTCATGGGTGTTTCCCAGTTTAGTGGCATATTTTTTATCATAGTGAACAAGCCATCAGCAGTTTGACTGGCTCAGGTGATGGATGAACAACCCAAGCTGTGCCTGGGGATGAAATATGTTGTTTGCCCCAGTGCACGTGAAAGTAATCCAGCCACGCCTAAGAGTTTTCAGCGTGTGGTAGTACACCTCCAAAGCTGCAGAATATAATTGAGGTGGCTGGCAAGATCGCCGGTGTCAAGCCGAACCACCGGGCTGACGTATTTGACAAGCGGGCTGTCGGGCAAAGCGAGAGCCGTGGAGGAGTTTGCCCTTCATCTACTTTATAGGGAATTAGAGTTTCCTCCATTTGGCAGAAGGTTTAGACTGCGAAAGGGCAAGTTGAACGTAGAGTGAACAACTCTTTTATCAAAGGCCATCAGCATGTTGTGCTCGGTGTAATTTATTTGTCAGACAGTAGTCAGGATATTCTGCACCGAGGATCCTGACGCCTTAAACAAACGCCTCTTCTCCTGCCGCCGCAGCGTCGAATCACAGAACTTACTGCATATTCTCCACCGCCATCCTGTATGTGCACTCTACAGACGGACGCTGATTGTGCGCGCCCATGCAAACATAGTTAACTGCGTGGTCAATGTGTCCAGACTCCTTCTGTTGATCTTATCAGCTGCTCTCTGGCCTTGAAGAGACAGCGTTGACCTTTACGCTGACACGCACACCCACATGTGCACACAAATTACCCCTCTGTTTTCCCCCCTGTCCTTTCCCTCAGACTCCTCCTAATTAATGTTGTTGTTTCTTGGTGTGTGTGTGTGTGTGTGTGTGTGTGTGTGTGTGTAGATTCTATGCTGCAGAAATAGGCATCGGTCTGTTCTTCCTTCATCTAAAGGGAATCATCTACAGGTAACCTCCCGAACGCAACAATTGAAAAAATAACGAAATGTCTGTTGATAAAGCCAAGCTGAAGATACAACATAAACTTGGAGCCTCTTGTTCTTTCCCCCGTTATCATCGTGTTTCTCTCCTGTAGAGATCTGAAGCTGGACAATGTGATGCTGGACTGCGAGGGCCACATTAAGATCGCTGACTTCGGCATGTGTAAAGAGAATATGAACGATGGAGTCACCACCAAGACCTTCTGTGGAACCCCGGACTATATAGCTCCCGAGGTAGTCTTCGTTTACGATCAGCCTCTTGTATAACAAAAACTAAACCTGGTGTAGTTCGACTTCTGTTCTTAATGAATTGAAATTGAATTCAGGATGACAGGAACCTACCAGACTGATTTGTTGTGGTATTAAAAGTTGTTTTCATGACATTACTGTGTGTTTTCATATTTCAGATCATAGCCTACCAACCTTATGGTAAATCTGTGGACTGGTGGGCCTTTGGTGTGTTGCTGTATGAGATGCTCGCTGGGCAGGTTGGTCTCTCTCTCTCTCTCTCTCTCTCTCTCTCTCTCTCTCTCTCTCTCTCTCTCTCTCTCTCTCCCTCTCTCCCTCTCTCTCTCTCTGTCTCTGTGTGTGTGTTTAGTCTTTTCAAACTTCTCTAATCAGCATTTGTGACTGAATGTGAGAAAAAACAAACTCTCATTATCGGAGCCTTTAAAATTTGACATTTTCTAATGAAAGGTCAGCCATTAAATTATATATATGAGTCTTTTGTCTCATGTATTAATCATTGATAAGAGCAAATGTGACATTCTCAAATCCTGGATGTCTCAGTTGGGGGGGGGATCTTGTGTTTTGAGTATTAAAGGCCTTCAGTTCAGACACAAAAGGTTTCAGGTTTAATATCCTCTATTTCTCCTCTCGTCTTCTCTTCCTCTTCCTCTTCCTCTGCTTCTCCTCTCCAGCCTCCATTTGACGGCGAGGATGAGGATGAGTTATTTCAGTCAATCATGGAGCATCATGTCTCCTATCCAAAGTCGATGTCCAAGGAGGCTGTCGCTATCTGTAAAGGGGTGAGTGTAAACACACATACACACACACACACACACACACACACACACACACACACACACACACACACACACATAGAGAGAGAGAGCTTGGAGAGTAATACATTTGAGTAAAGGATGCAGGAAAAAAGAAAAGGGAGGAAGAATAGATGGAGGCAGAGAGGGACATCAAAATTATCTGCGTAATTAAAACCATTATGAAGGAACATTTATTTGCAGTGAAACAACATTGTTCACGTGTGGCTATCTGCTCTGCTCATCTCTACCTCTCTTTCTCTCTCATCCCTCTCTCCATCTCTCTCTCTCTCTCTCTCCATCTCTCTCTCTCCATCATAATGCTCTTCTCTCCTGTCCTTCTCTCTCTGCACTGTTCATTGTTAAGCTGCTGTTTCGCTTTTTTCATTGTACATCCTCTCAATCAGACATGCACGTACACACACACACACACACACACACACACACACACACACACACACACACACACACACACACACACACACACACTGCACAGCTCTAATAGCCTCTACTATAAAGTCTTTGCAGTGTGCTCAGTTGGCTGTGGAAACTCCTCTTAGGAAAAAAAAAAACAGTACAAAAATGATGTCTTGACATGTCCCAGCTGGAGTGTGTGTGTGTGTGTGTCTGTGTGTGTGTCTGTGTGAGTGTGTGTGTGAGTGCTGGAGTGCATGTGTTATAAACAGAGTAGGTCCACTCTATCAAACCACCACTTCTTTGTCTCATCTCCTAATGCTACACTCCACTGGCTTCAGCAACACACACCTACACACACGTCGGCCAACGCACATTAGATTTACATTGAGTCCTTTAATCCCCCCCCCCCCCCCCCCCAGAGCTCCAGAGCAGCACTCCTCTACTTCAGTGTATATCACACATGCACAGTCGATTAGTAAAGTTTAAAGCTACAACTTTTGCTCATTAATACGGTGGATTTTCTTTGGCTCCACGCCGCAGACGGCCAAGGCCTTCTCTCTCGGACTCAAGGATGAACGGATTCAAATTTGATGGTCAAAGGTCACTGTGACCTCAACGAAGGGCCTAATAACGAAAGGGAGAACGAAAGAAAGACAAATGCTCGGACTCTTTTATTCCATTTATTATAGTCGTCTTTAAAGCTCCGGCCTAACACGGATCTACAATAACCTACAAACACACAAACATATTAACATCAACATGCAGTGCAAGCATGAATTAAGACGCACACATTCTCACATGCATGCGGATGACTTGAGTCAGAATACGTTCTTGTAATGAATTGAAAGGCAAAGGCAAAGTGATGACAAACATGTTCAGTGAGATACACACACACACACACACACACACACACACACACACACACACAGACACATTCTGTGGATATGTATTAGTGATGATAACTGGGTTGTAGTGCTACAACGGTGGATCTTCAGTGGAGCATGAAAGCTGCCTCTGTCCACCCCCACAGTTCCCACTGTGCCCTGCCAGTACTGCTTGGGTTAACTCTGTGTATGTGTGTGTGTGTGTGTGTGTGTGTGTGTGCGTGCGTGTCACTATACGAAGCTTTCCTTTTAAACGCTACAAGATATTTCCATTTTGAAAAAGAAAAAAGAATCATGTAACGTTCATATTTCAGTTCTCGTCAAGGAAGACGACGCAGTCAGTGAACATGACGGTGTTTGTGCCGAGCTCGAGCTTGAAGAGCCTCTTGTCCTGTGTTCGCTCTAATTTAGGTTTACACATTTATTTATTTTCAAATCTCCAAACTAACATGAGGTTCAGTCCCGTGCAAAGGTAAGAAGAAAGATGTGTTCAGTTTAAAGAAAGATTCCTGCAAAAGAAAAACTTTAAAACGTTTTTAAAAACCCTGCACAATAATTTAATAGTAACACAAAAGTCATGTATGAGTTCAGTGTAGATCTGAAGGGGGGGGGGGGGGGGGACGCCTTCACACTGACTTGCAGTCATATTTCAAAACCAGCAACGCTTTCTCGTCTGGACGGAGATATTTACTAAAACGAAGCTGTGGAGGGGAAAATATCTGCAGTAGAGTAGACGAGGCCTTTATTGAATTATTGATTCTCGTGAGTATAAAACCTCATTCAGGTGAAGTGAGCAGGACCTGATTCTGTTTCTTCGGGAGCTGTTGTGTGGACAGACGTCATAAACGCTCCTTAATTATGCCTGTGGTAAAAGAAAAAGAAAATCACTAGCAGTTCGCTCGTCTGCCGGCGCAGGCTTGACAGCTCGTATTCGGTCAGGGAGAGTCATCTAACGTGATAGATAGTGGACGGGATGGATGGTTAAGAGGAAGGAAATACAAACATGGGAGGTGAAGAAGTAATAATACTAGTAATGATGTATGTTTATAAACGGAGATAAACGAATGAATGAGATGTGGGGCAGATACAGACCTGTGGGGTTCACCAGTCCACCCACCACTAAATGCTAGTGGGTGAAGACACCCCCCCCCCCCCCCCCCCCCGCTCATCATCCAAATGTGATAATTAAAGGTGTTCGCCTGCTGTCAGTGAGCAAAGCGTTATTGTCCTTCAAGCGGATAAACGATTCAACCTTGATGCTAATTTCGTGTCAAAATTTAGCCCGAGTGCACGTTGTTCCACGCGGACGTAAATCCTGGGGAAACGTGTCCAAAGGTGCTGAGAAAGAAATGACTCGGCAGCTAGTTTGTCAGCCGTGATAGCAGCATGGCACTTTTATGATAATGTTGCCCCTCTTCTTTTATCCAGACTGAAATATCTCAACGACACACATGGAGGGGAGTGGAAAAAATGTCTTATACGCCAACAATAGAGCAGAGAGGTTACGTCGGGAGACAGGAAATAACTCACTCTCGTCTTTCTCCGCTTGTCCAGCTGATGACGAAGCATCCAGCGAAGCGGCTCGGCTGCGGTCCGGAGGGCGAGCGCGACATCAGGGAGCACAGCTTCTTCCGCTACATGGACTGGGAGAAGCTGGAGAACAAGGAGGTGCAGCCGCCATTCAAACCCCGAGCTGTAAGTCTGACCACGCTTAACCTGACTTGACCCCGAATGAGGACGAGGCCCAAAGGGGGGGGATTAGTCACCAGCCACCACAGCGGACACCAGGAGGGTTGATTTCTCTTCCTGGTGAAGACGTTGCTCAGAGCGACGTCTTGCTGGTGGTTGTGGGAAATGTTTCACTCCCGTCTTTCACTCTAACTTCCTCTGTTCTACACACGTCTGTGGTCTGTCCCTGTGACCTTTAACATCTTTGCCCTTTTTCAATGTGGAGCCTCTGTCTCTCTCTCCCCTCCTCTGAATGGAACACACAGGTAAGTCCAGACACGAGGGGGATGAGTGTGTGGTGATGGGAGCAGGCGTGGTGTTGGGAATGATACCAGAACGTGTGGTGAGGAAGGTGCAGTGATGAATGTGAGTTTGGACGAGGAAGATGAGGACGACTCTGCGTGCATTTCGATCGGATTCAGCTGTCGAACCAAAGCACAACATTTTGGTGCAGCGTCACTCTGACTGAGCTGAAGGGCTTTCTGTCTTCAGTGGGGTGAGACTGAGTTTAGAGGAACCCTCCGGGGAGCCGGTGCACATCAGTACAGACGGGACCCGACGTGACGAGCTGGGTTCAGGCAAACATTTTGGAAATGATATGGGGTTCAGACTGGGTTTGGTCACGTCGGCTGGAGCTTTTACACTTGATTTTTTTTTTTTACTGCCTGTGACCGAGGAAAACATCAGGCTCAGGTCGGGCTTAGTTCTCTCTCCGCCTCCATCGGGTTTGGGCAGAAAATTGTGGCCTGAGTTTCACTCTAACACACACACACACACACACACACACACACACACACACACACACACACACACACACACACACACACACACACACACACACACCCTAATATGACCATGATATGTACACACACTCACGCAGCCCAAGGCCAAACGGCTGCTAAATATATTTTCCTGAGTTTTTTATGCAGCTGTCTTGGCCCGCTGGGGATTTGTGTGTGTGTGTGTATGTGTGTGTGTGTGTGCGTGTGTGTGTGTGTGTGTGTGTGTGTGTGTGTGTGTGTGAGTGTGTGTGTGTGTGTGTGTGTGTGTGTGTCTGAGGTCACATTAAGGACCTGGCTGTCCTTCAGCTCTGAGGTGTGTGTGTGTGTGTGTGTCTCTGCTGTGACTACTAACACATGTCGTCTGATCTCTTCTATCTTCTCACCTTCTGTATGTGTCTCTTCTCTCTGTTTGATCTAATCTCTCTAACATCTTTTGTCTTTCACCCCTCTGCACTGTCACTTGCTATTTCTCTCTCCTCCCGTCTTTCCTCCCACTGAGGAGAACAAGTAATCGTTCAGATTTTTTCTTTTTTGAAGCACCGGCGTGTTTACCCTGCATGAAAGAAACTTTTGGGGGAGGGGGGGGGGGGTTCAGTTTTATCATTTGAAGGTGGTTTTTTGATCTTTTTCGCTGCGACGCCATCAGACTTGTTGTGACTAAATGTGACTAAAAACCCCTTTTTCCTCGGGCTGGTACGTGATGGTGCTTTCCTAACGATAACTGTTTATGAAGGATTTGTTTGACGCTCTCTAAATCCATATCGCTGGTCGACTAACTTTGATCAGAAGTTGGTTTCCAAAGTCTTTCTAATTATGGTCTGCTTGTGGTTTTAAAAGCTGGGAATGTCCTTCGAGAGTCTGTTTGATGGTTGAACAATTGAGCTTTTGACTGACGGACCGACGGACTGACTGCTTTATTCATATTTCACGGATAAAAAACGGTCAAATCATTTTCATTCACGTTATTGCTGTGTAACTGTGTGGGTCAGTCTGTCGTTTTCCATCCCTCCATCCATCAGTCCATCCTTCGACTGTATCTGTTCACATCCACCCATCTGTCCACACGTTTTTATTTGTCCTCTCAGTGTCCACTGCTCTCTCATGTTTGTTTCTGTTGATCTGCATGCTCAGTCTGGAGCTCAGTCTCAAATGAAGCCCGTGTGCAGAGCACTACAGGATTCTCACATCACCACAGGATTTATTCAAATGCAGGAACTATATCCAAAACAAACTTAAAAAAATAGACGTTATCCCCATTTAATTCCCTGCAGAATCAACCCTTTTGTCTCTGAAGCAGCATTTCATCAAAACCAAACCCAGTTACATCCCTGGTCGTGAATATGATACAATCGCTAACGCACTCTGAGCCAAGGTGTTCTGCACTGAACCGATATTTCCAAACTTTGCGGTTCTCGTTTCCTTCTCCCATTTGGTAAATTCTCCCCATCTGGTCCCCAAACTGTTTGAAAAACGCATGCAAGTAAGTAGCTGATTGACCCTGGTGTATATCTCATTTCACATATTTCCCCAAACTCTAAACAGTCTGGCTTAATTTCATTTGGTTTTCCGAGTTGCAGAGATTTAATGAGTTTGTAGTTTTCCTCTGGGGGATGTTGTCAGAGGACATTGAATCCTTGTTGTGTTAATTAAAGCTCAGCACAGTGATGTAGATGGAAGGAAGAAAAAAAAAAGGAGTAGCTCGGCCCAAAGTCCCCGTGAGGCGCACTGTCAGGAAAATATAGTTTTCAAGTTAATAACTTGTTTTATGTACTTAGACGGACGCACGTCTCAGGGGTTTATAAGCTCTTTTTGTTTCGGTTCCCAGTGGTCAGGAGGAGGAAATGAGGTGGACTCAAATGAACAATGACTTCTTTTTTTTTTTTTCTTCTCCAAATTGCTTATCGAGAAAACAAATTGGACCTAATGTGACGGCGAACAGTCACTTTGTCAGCAGTTAGCAAGAGAGACAGGATAGTTTGTTTGGATAGTTGCATCCGTCTTCTTCTGTTTCTGCACATGGGTCTCAATGGCAAGAAGGGTTTTCAGTGTTTTCAGCCAATAGATAATAATTCAAGATGACAATTGAATGTCATATATGAACTAGAAGAGCAAAGGCTCAACAGTCCCATTCAAATTCAATCAAGCTGCACTGAATTCCACACAGATATGAGTTCAACAGATTTTAGTTTTTGCGAGATCCATAAATTGTTATTTGTGAAAATGTAAAAATAAAAATAAAACCTGGATCTGCCTACGGATCTGGATCCACACCCACATGCCCCGCCCCTTTACAAACTTTTATCAAAATCAGTCGAGAACCAACCAACAAACACAGATGAAACCTAATCTCCTTGGTGGAGGTAAATTAAACATTTTGACAAACGTGCAGATTCCAAGTTATTATCTCAGGAGCTTTTGGAGTTGTTCCCTGTGCTCAGTATGTGCTCCGAGGATTTGGGTTTTCATATCTCAGCAGGTCTCCACAGCTGCAGCAAATAATTAACCCACAATTATGCCATCATTATCTTGTGGCTCTCCAAATTTTTTCCGTGTGCAACTATTTAGAAATTCCAATTAAATCCAAGCATTACAAGCGGGCACTAAAATGAGTGGAGACCTCTGCCCCCCTATGAAACCACATTTAAATTTAGTTTGCGCACACACTCGTTAATATCGGTCCCCTAAATATGTCAGAAATTAAATGTCATAAAGGTTTTCGGGCGATATAAATGAAAGTGAAAGAACAATTCATAGATGTGACCCCTAATTATACAGTAAAAGAGTCAAATAAGGAAAATAGAAATGCTCGTTACCCAAAAGAAAAGGTCCCTGCACCGACGGGTCCGGGTTAGTGCTCTGCCACAGGACGTTTGAGACTTCAGGGGCTCTGTTGTTTTGAAAAGTGGAGTTGAATATGTTTCAAATATTTGAAAAGGGAGCACTTGATTCATCGCCTCCTGATACTTTTATCACTTTGAAGGTGATCACAGATTATCTTCCGGAGAGAGATGAATCAAGCGCTTCCCCCCCGAGCACTGGCACTTCATATTTGAAACCATGTTCAGGTAATGTCATCTCACACCCTGGTTCAACCTCATCGTTCCCCTTCTTTTGTTTTCCTCCCCGACTTCTCCCTCCCCCTCCCCCCACCCCGCCCCGATCCATCCATTCTTCTCCATCCCCGCCCTCCCCTTTCCCGCTCCACCCACCCCCCCTGTACTCCATCCCCTCCCCACCCTCCTCAACAGTGCGGACGTGATGCTGAGAACTTTGACCGCTTTTTCACGCGCCACCCGCCCGTGCTGACCCCTCCCGACGCAGAAGTGATTGAGAACCTGGACCAGGACGAGTTCCAGGGATTCTCCTTTATCAACAAGGGGTTCCCAGCAGCTGCTACCACCCCCACTGCTGCTGAGAAGGCTTGATTTCAGCTCATGCACAGACACATGGACACACTCACACAACAACACACAAAAACCATTCCTGTACTTTGGAATACACACAAATTGTTTGTGTTGTCGCAATCGCAGAGAAGCCATGACCTAAACCCCCCACAACATACACACACACACACACACACACACACACACACACACACACACACACACACGCGCGCTTTAACCGACAAACACTCACACATACACTTGTTGTTCACACTGTTGCGACCTGGTTCTACTTTCGCCTCCTGTCAGAGTCAGTGTGCAGTGAAAAGGGTTCTTGTGAAAATGTTACCTCAAGAACATCCTGAGGGAATTTGGTACAAATGTTCATTTGGATGCGAGGATGAAGTGGTTCGATTTTTGTGGTCAAAGGTCAAAGGTCACGGTGACCTCATAGGAGTCTGAAAAAATATATATGTCTAACACTGCACTGATTGGCGGAGGCGTAAAACCTCAGGCTGGTGATTCTCATTTCATGCTTCCACCCGATCAAAATGTTACTATGAGCTGGTTTTATTTGCCCTGAACTTTCTCAAAGCATTTTGCTTGTGAGATGCTTTTACTGCTAAAACCCAGTGTGTATAAAACTGTACATGAAACAAAGAAAAACATCTGAGGTAAAGACTCAAGTTTTCAGCCGGTTGTGTTTACGGTGTGAACAAAGTGTTTGTTTGTGTGTATTTCATCAAACTCAACTGGAATCAGTGTCGTGAGATTAACGGCGACCATATACAAGTTCATTAAATGTCAGATTTAACATGAGGGACCAAGATGGTTGGATAATAAAAGCAGCATTGTAAAAATGCATAATTAAAAAGAATAAACAAATAGACAAAAACACAGTAAGACATAGATTTAAACAAGTCATGATTCCTCCAGCAAACACAAATACTCAACTGCATAATTTTACATGTTATATAGTTTCATCTTTAACTTCTTTTTTTTAATTCTTGGGCTCTTCCAACGCATTTTGAGTTAGGCCTGTTGCTCTGCTCTGCTTATTAATCAATGTATAACAACAATAATTGTGTCTCTTTATCCTTAACTTAGCTAAAACTGGAATGCTTGACATACTGTGCATGAGTTTCTATATTAGTAAGATATAGTAACAGCCAAAGACTTGGTCTCCCAACCACATTTTAGCATCATCTCTCAGCACCTCGCGGATCTGCTTCGTTGTTTTTGAAATAAGTATTAAAAGAAAACATTGGGATATCATTTGACCCAATGAGACAAACAAGGTGAGATCAGAGTTGTGCGTCGAAGGACAAATATAAACACAATATCAGATTGTGTGTGTGTGTGTGTGTGTGTGTGTTTGCCAAATCATGATGGTAAAGTGCTGTTGGGAAGTTCAGTCTTTATTCAGGCTCTGAGTTAAATAGAAAATAAAAACTTCTTACTCACATTTTCTGTTATCTAGTATTTTAAGCAATGAGAGACTATGGCGGTTAGTTTCTTTGTGTTCAAGCATGATTCCGATACCTGGGCATTTGTTTACCGTGTGTGTTTATGTGAGAGCGTCACACTTCCTGTACGTGTCCGTACCACCAGCTCCTCGTGTTTACATCTGTAGTGAATGTCAGCACCCCCGCTGTCTATCTACCAGTGTTTATAAAGATCCACTTCACTTCCAAGTGGCGTCAGAGAGAGAAGATTAGGAGGAAAAACAATGCGAATATGATAAAGATCTATATGTGTTTGAGTCAACACAACCACCTCGTCTCGATGGGAAGGAGCGTTTCTGTACGGAACCTCGGGCAAAAGAATCAAACCATATCAGACGTTCTAGTCTTCAGTCAAACCTCTGAAATGATGAAGCCTTTGGCAGAAAGCTTGTGGCTTGAGGGCGTTTCCGACCGTGGTGTTGTTGCAGTTTCCTGTACATAGCTGATCACAGGATATTGTTGCTGTGGACTAACATTATAAGCTGTCTCCCCCCCCCCCCCCCCCCGTTGCAACAGCCCTGTCCGCTGGTGAACGTTGTCATGATGTGAAGGTGAGCTGAGCGTGCTGCCCTACTTTTCTGATTTTGATTGTAGATCATGTTGGGGGGGGGGGGGGGGGGATTTGAGCTTCGACTCACGGTGTTGTTGTTTTTTTTTGAATCGTAGCTTTCTGCATCTGCAATAAGAATTTCCATCCTGACCACAGCAGCCGTAAACGTGGACACTGGTTAACACTCGGCTTCTGCAGCAGGAACGTGTCTCTGTGTTTTGTCTTTTGTTTTCTTTAGCCAGCAATAATCTCGTTGACAGGGAGGAAGTGACTGTACTCGCAACTGGACACACTGTAGGACTGACTCAGGTTATAGGAGTGTAACTGATTCACATCACAAAGTCTATGAGGTTATAAAGCATATTCATCTCAGCCAGAGACAGAAGTGCAGCTAAAATTCTGTGAAAGTACCTGATGTCCTTCACATCGTGCTCCTCTTCATCACAGAGGGACATCGGGGGAGGCTTTGAACTTTCAGGTCCACTGGTGTTTTATCAGTAGTAGTGGGATGAAGTTTTCTACATGTTTACAGCTGAAGACGTCTGTTTCGGTTATTTTTATGGCACAGTAGGAATTAGAGGTGTTCAGGGGTCTGTTTAGTTCTGAGGACCCAGACTCAGAATGTGCGTCAGACCAGATCCTGCTCAGCTCTCAGATCTGTGTCAGGATGAATCAACTCTGGTTTCATTGAAATTGGATTTTATTTGTTCATTGGACCTTATTGTTGTACTGCAGTTACTTGTTCATGAGAAGCAGTCGATAATATATCTATATTATATCGAAATTTAAAAATAGAAATATCGGCATTTTTAAACAAATTTCTTCTTTTTAACTTTATTACAAAAGCTAAATATGCCCACATATGAATATCTGACAGATAAAGTTCCAGTTTTCTGGACAGATCACTTTCCATCAGCTACAGTTTGGAGTAAAAACACAGAGCTATAGATTTCTGCTGTGAATATTTCCACATTAGAGTCAAATTGATGTGGATGAGATCGTTCCTGTCTATGATCTCTAGTCTTTAAACTGCGGACGAGCAAACGCAACCGTTGCATTTGAACGACTTGACGACGTACAACTCATTCCTTGTCCATTATAATTGTGTCGGTGTTCATTACAATTAATGTTCCCCTGTGTTATAAAAAAAAAATACCTATATCTATATACACATAAACATATAAACTGTGTCAAATGTTGATAGATACATATAATATACACTGTCAGTATTATAAAGAACTAGAGGAATAGAAGTCTTACTCCAGGATTTGTGCTTTTTGTCTCTATGACTCCTTCCTGCTGAAGGAGAAGCAAAATGAAATCTGCATGACGACTGTTTTTGTTTGACCTTTTTACTAGTTAGGATTTATATACACTTAACATATTAGGGTGATACATGTTTTCTGTGTCAGCGGTGCTTCAAAACTGTGACGCCAGCCGAAAATAATGAAATATGTAAAAAAGGATAATTGCTTCTCTCAGTGCTTTCCATGTGCCATTTTTTGTTTTCCAGGAAAAAACAGGTATACCTAAAAAAAAAAATAAAGGATTTAAAAGATCATTTATGGGATTTTTTGTTTGTTTGTGCTCATCTTCACACCGTGTATATTTGATTTGCTTCAGGAAGTGACTGCAAGCTTTTTCCACGTCTGTATTTTAGCCCCTTGCTTTTCCTTCACTTCATTCCCCCCTGACACAAACTGCTGCTGTCCGTGGGGTAACAGCGAGTGTCATAGCCAAAGAGAATAAGGAAGGGATAGGGAGAGAGGGAGGGAGGGAGAGCGGCGTGAAGGTGGCGAGGGGAAAGCGAGATTCCAGCGATGGACAGTGACAGTCGAGGAGGTTTTCTGAGCAAACGTGAGGGAGAGAGTTGAAAAAAAAAAACATGACAGGGAAGAGGGAAGCAATCCAACAACGGAGGGAGGTGAGAAGGGGGGGGGGGGGTAGTAAGAGGGGACGGCGGTGAAGAAGGGAGGGAGGGGACGAGGAAGCCAAGTGAGGCTCTGTGAAGCGAGGCAGGCGGCTACGACAGGCTGTGCATATTTCATGGCTGCCACTTATCATAAGAGCCTTTCCCTGATGGGGGAGCGTAGGTCTGATGACTTCAAGGAAATAACATGCAGAACACGGCCTACATACACACACAGCCCTGCTGAGCCACTCAGCCGCTTCACGCCGCCTCTAAAGCCGCTCACAATCAAAATGCGGTTGAGCCGCCGCTCCGGCTGCTGCGGCTCCGACGCGCTGCACATTCACTTTTAACCGGGGGTTACTGCATCCTGCACCATTTAAAACCCCTGGTACAGTGTCATGTTTACACGTGTGGACACACACTACATGCAGTGAGTCGGTGCTGTGGCACAATTTGATGCGAAACAGAACCAACAACACACCAGTTACAGGATCCTCTGGGAGTGAGAACGTAGAAACTGGTTAAGGTTAGTTTCGCTGGGCGGGAAGAGGAAGATGAAGCTGAGGCTCAACTTGGAAGAAGTTAGTCAACCACGTAGAAGCGACATTTTATTTTTACATTTGGATATGAACTGAAGGCCTTTGACCACGTGAGCACGTCCGAGATCCCACAAGTAATTACAATGTTTTTAAACGGAATTTAACTTTGGTTAAAGCGACTCGACCTATGATATACATTTAGTTGACCTGTGTACTTAAATTATGCAAAACGCTTTTCAAACCCCAAAACAATCTCCTATTGCAACGGGACATTTCATTTTAGTCGCCTTTTAAATTGCGACTTAACATCTTGACTCGTGACTGAATTTTCCTTCAACTCATAACATATTATGATCGTTCTTTGCCGTTTGCTGCGTAGCATGAGTTTAATACAATCCCTCATTTGTGAACACGCTTTCCATCAGGTAGATTTCCATCTATAGTGAAGAGAACAACTCCCATGATCCCACGCTGCTTCACGATGTCATCAAACTACAGTTTTTCATTACCATTATGAATGAGAGACCCCCCCTAGTGGCTGAAGTAACATTACATACAGCTAGCAGGTTAAACTGAGAGCATCCAGGATCAGTCCTGTCTGCAAATGTCCCAGACTCCGATTCATCTTGACCTTTAGTGCAGAACCAAAATTCAATGAAGTACATTTCCATGGCAACAAATTCCCACCGCTTGATAATTTATTAGCTTCACGTGGCTTCGTGCACAACCTGAACGACGTCCTGCAGCTCTGAAGACGCACGCCACGCCCCCTGTATGTTAACTGCATGCTCGCACTGCGGTGCAGCCCGTGGTCGACGCAACTTTATTCCTACAGCAATTCAGACTCCTGTGTAACAGTAAGTTCCGGCACATAAGCTGTGTAAAGTTTGTATTGGAGTAGATGTAATAGCCAGTGTACACAGTAAGCCGCGGCAGTGCTGGAGTGTGTGTGATAATTAATTCCAAATGTTGCGGCCCCCAAATTAAAGCCAGTGGCTTCAGCACAAAGCAGCCTGCGCTTATCAGTCCAAAACAGGTCAGCGTTCGATACCGCCTTTCATTCACCCTCCTCTCCTCATCACCTCCCCTTTCCTCTGTGCCTCCCACTCTTCCGCATCCTCAGCTCGCATCGTCTCTCCTCCCGCTAATCCTCTCGTTACTGAAAAGAGATGGGGCGAGAGAGGCAGAGACTAAATTAAGGACTCAGAGTCATGTTTCTCTATTAAAACCACCGCCTCTGGAACACAGTGATGTGAAAAATAATTGTGTTTGCCCCGATGCTACTGTTAATTCTGAGCTTCTGATCTATACCAAGGGGCCACTGATATTTATCTCACTCGCTGTCCTTTACTGCATCTCTCCTCCCTTCTTTATTTATTTTTTTTTTTTTTTTCCTCTCCATATCTCTGTCTCTCTGCCTCACAGCATTAACTGCAATTGAAGCGCGCTGAGATGGAACACATTATGAGCCGGCCTACATGGCTGGCAGCTGTGTGTTTGTGTGTGTGTGTGTGTGTGTGTGTGACCTCAAATGTGCATGTTTGGTAAATAACTGCATGCTGTGCACATAGTTTTCTTTCTTTGTCATATGTTGAATGACATTTAGTTTGAAAGTTAATCAATCATTAAAGATTGCTGACATATAAGACTTCACCGAATATTCCTTCAGGACGTGATCGCCATGCTGAATCCAGACTCATGGATTCTGAACCTGTTCTAAGTGCTTCTGGTTTAAATAAAACTAAATCCAAAAAGTTGATTAACAAAATGGAGCCACACCACATGCACATGAGTGTGGTAGCAGCCAGGAGTGCAGGCCTCCCTTGAGAGGAAGCACCCTGGTGGATATCATGCCCAGGAACGTGAGGTGGATCTGGGCCAGCTGTGGCAGGTGTGTACCTGTGGATGGAGACGGCTCCACCGAGGCCGCGGGAGAGTCGGCAGAAGGTAGGAGATGCGACATTTGTTTGTGGTGCCTGTGATCTTCAAAGCTCTCCTGTCCCTCGCTGTCTCTCTCTCGTCGGTGTGTCTGACCCCACCCGCTCCTCCTCCTCCTCCTCCTCCTCGCTCATGAACGGGAACTCTTGCGATGTACGAGCGTGTAATCGTCTCTCTACCTTCAGAAGTGTTGGAGTAAAATAATGACATTGACTTTGATTCTACTCTTCTTCACACCTGTCCCTTTTTCTTTCTTTGTCTTTTTGTTTCCTCCTCTTCCTCGTGCTGTGAGTCGGACCGTGGCTTCAGCTATCTGTGTTTTTCCAGATGTTGTGATGCTCAGACTCTTGACTTTGTGGATGTGTTCAGCAAATCTCTGGCTTCCCTCGCTGTCTTTTTTACATCAAATATTTATGGTTGTGGATTTTCTGAGATTGCCCCTTGTGTGGGTTTCTCTGTGGCCGCTGCTTAGTGATGTGCATATTTACTGTCTGTGGCCAGCTTCTGTTCTCCCACTGTCCCTCTCTGAGTCCATCTGTCCATCTGTCCATCCCCGCTGATCAGACCAACTCTCACTAACACTGAATTGAGTCTTAATAATCTTCCTTGTCCAGTATTGGTGAACGATCATGTGTTACTCATTTTCAGGTGGGTTCGTTTGGACGGACAGTTTTAATGCAAAGCTGTGTGTGTGTGTGTGTGTGTGTGTGTGTGTGTGTGTGTGTGTGTGTGTGTGTGTGTGTGTGTGTGTGTGTGTGTGTGTGTGTGTGTGTGTGTGTAAGACAGCCGCTAAGTTGCCCCTCCCCCTCTCACTAACATACACTCCTCCATCTTCAACACGCCGTCCGCTCTTTTCTTTACTCCGTCCATACACCAACTGAGCCAAGCGGTGCATTAATGATGCCAGGCCCCAGAGAAACCCTCTGCTACCACACACACACACACACACAGTGGCCCTCACCCCCTACACAAAGTCACAGTTGCAGTTGGCTGCACTTCAGGCTCCCAGGTCTCTTTCCTCTGTTGATTTACAGTATGTGTCACTTTCTCTCACTCTCCTGTGCACCTCCCTCAATCAAACTGTATTGTTCCTTTGATCGTTTTCTGCTCGATCTCCCTTTCTCTTTCTCTCCTCTTTCTCTTGCTGGTGTGACTCTGTTGATATTAACAAATCATTATGACATGAAGGCAGACCGTGGTCAGGACAGTCTGCACCACTGTCTTTTAAATTCAGCAGATCTCCACCAACATCTTCTCTTTTCAGGTCAAAGAGTTTCTTTGGTTGCTGTCACAGGGAAAAAGGAAAAGCTCATTGTTGAGCTGTAGAAGTTTAGATTCCTGCACCTCACAGATCTGGTATTATGAAGATTACAAGACTTAACAACCCCCCTTAAAATCAAGCTGCACCAAATCCCACACACTCAGAGATATCAGACCCCTGAATATGCCTGATTCTTTTAATCAAGATCCATTAATGTTTCCCTGGGAAATTAGTTAAAAAGTGACAAAACACCTTGAGAGAGATCTTTCCCTGATCCATAATCAAACAATAAATATGTCACATTTTATTTGAATAGACCACATTCACAAATTACAATTAGTCTCATAGGGCTTAACGAGGGGCAACATAATCTGTTCCCCTATTAACCTCAGAGAGCCACATGTGAGGGATCCCTCTCTCACAAAATGTTTTTTCATCAGCAATAGAAAATAAGTTGCCAAAAGAATGAAAGGGTGGTTTTATTAAAGGAAGAGTTTGACAGTTTGGGAATTAACATGATGTTGCTGTTATAACTGTCGAACAGTAATATTTTCTCCTCACCTCCCATCCATTCCATCTCCTCCTTCTCCATTTGTATCTCCCTCTCTTCCATCCCTCCCTCCCATCGTCCCCCTCTCCACCCGCAGAAGAACCGCAAGGACGCCTGCAACTTCGACAAGGAGTTCACCAAGATGCCCACCGACCTGACGCCCACGGACAAGCTGGTCATCATGAACCTGGACCAGGACGACTTCCTCGGCTTCTCCTACACCAACCCTGAATATGTGTCTCCTGCGAATTAACGCACGCTGCGTCACACTGACGCACTGGTAGAGCAGATAAGATAGGCAAACATAGCACTACAGTTATTGTGTGTGTTCACTAAATGTAATGCGTTCCTTTTTTTAGGCCTCATCTGGGTTCGTCCAATAGCATGAGAAAAGTATCACAACACTAAACGCAGAGAAACATTCAAAGATTTGGAAGTATTGTGTCAAGAGTCCAAGATTGATGGAAAGATGTCATTTCCATGTCCACAGATCCGTCTGTGGTTCAGGCAACAAAAGCACTTAAGGTTGAATGTGAGGTTCTGTTTGAATGTACGATAACATCACTAAAAACAAAACCACTAGCTTTGACGTTAACCAAACCATGTGAGTTCCAAAACCAATTTTGTCGTCAGTACAATCAGATGAAGCCGGTTTCGAATCCCGGGTTCGGCTGGAGTCCTGTGGAGTCCCCCCTTCCCTCCCCTCTGTTAATTCTCTGTTAATAATTCACAAATATATTCAGTATCAACATATTTGCAACTTGACAAATGCATAAATTTACAACATATCCATGTTACGTTAGGAGAAAAGGTAATTGTGATGTAATCTGCTCCGTATATGTTTAGTTTCCTGCAGCTTAGTTGTATTTAAACATCGTTTCTAGGTCCTCTGTTGTTTCTCTGCTCGTTGAGTTGCATTTTTACGACGGGCAAACCTGATCATTTCCTTATTTCCAAGAATCCCGCACAGGAAGCAATAAAACACTGGGATGTTTGACAGAAAACAAATCTGAAGGAGGACGAGCTGCAGTCCTGAGATCATCGTCTCAATAAGATTTAACTAAACAAACAAGAAATCCGCTGAATATTTAGATTAAAATGATTTTTGTGTCATGACAACTTAAAGGATAATAACTTCCTGAAGCTACAGACAGAGCTCCTCCTTCTGTGGAGTCTGTTGTCGCACCTGCAGCACGAGGAGCGTTGTCCTTTAGTTAAATCTGCGTCCTGACCATCGTCCGTGTTTCAGCCAGCATGTGCTCCGTCATGAGTTTCACTGGGAGAGCACAGACACCGAATGAGCGTCTGACACTGGGCCACCACAGAGGAATATGCCTAACGAGCAAACTTCACAGACTGTCAAATCTTTTTCATCCTTCCTTTGGCTCCTGCCCCCCCCCTCCCCCCCCCATCCCCCCCCCATCCCGCTGTTGTCATTTCATTTTATTTTTTTTAGTTTTGGCTCTAATCCATAGTTCTGACGAGGCCTCACCGGGAGCCGAGCATGACGCCGTGTCACTGGGGTTGCAGATGCAGCAGTCACCAGTGGAACATGCACACATACACACGTGCACATACACACACACACAGTGAGTGCGCTCTGACAACCTCCGAGTGAGCGATTTCACAAACAGCAATAATAAGAACAGCAATGCAGCTTTTCTCAACTCTTTATTTTGCACCTCCTTCCCCTAATCCGTCTGTGTGAGTGTATGTACGTGCATACATATATGTGCATGTGCCGTCCATATGTTAGGAGGAGTGTGCGTGTGCATGTGTGTGTGTGATAAAGCCAATTATTCCAAATTCAGCTCAAATTCAGCAAATCTGCCTTCCAGCTTCAAACCACATTACATTGGCTATAATGCCAACTAGCGTCATGTACTGTGCACATACACACACACACACACACACACTCAGCAATACAGTCCAATCCATGACTGAGGGTTGGAATTATTAGGTGAAGCGTAACAAGGCGGACAATGACTGTGAAATGTTGGCTCCTGGAGGCACACAAGACATATACTGTAGGTCCATTACACAGGCCTAGATTTCCTCCTCCCTTCTTTAATCTGCTCAAACTGTCCCTTCATGCACACTATACACAGCACATGTGCATATATTGTACATAGTTATAAATAAACATAGACAAACGAACAGAGAACAGAGAAGAACTCTTTCACCTTTTGGAAATGTATCTGGATCTGACTCTGCCGCCCTGTTCACTTCCTGTGAATTGGTGTAGTTGTGTTGTGTTTGTCGTGCTCAAACACCGACTTGTAGATATTGTTCAGGTTAAGGGTGTAAATACGTCCTATGCTAATCGCTGCCTACTCTAAACATCTGCTGTTGGGAATCACCGGCCCTGAAGCATTTAATAGCACTTGACAGCTGTGTGTGTGTGTGTGTGTGTGTGTGTGTGTGTGTGTGTGTGTGTGTGTGTGTGTGTGTGTGTGTGGCTGAGCGAATGAACGAGTGTGTAACTGTACCTGCATGTGCTGTAATCCAGATATGTAAAGTACTGCGCAGATTAATATAAGAAATATGTCAGAAGCTAACAGTCTCTCTGTACGTATCAGTGGTGGAGGAAGTACTTCAACATTTTACTGAAGTAAAAGTACAAATACGACAAACAAGTACATGTTTTTATATATACTTTAAGTATTAAAAGTAGAAGTACTTTACGAGTGTAGTCTGTTGCCTAGTACAGCTGTCAACTACATCATCAACTGAGTCTTGGTGATGTGGTATTTTCTTTTAAGTCAAGTTGAGATACATGAATATTGTACTTTAGTACGGTAACGAGGTAAATGTACTTTTTCTCGCCCCACCACTGGAACGTCCCTCGGACTCAACAGCCCAGACTTGAGAGAGTTAACATGAAATGAAACACTTCATCAGGAACTCACACAAAGACGTTTTCCATGTGACGCGACGTGTTTGATGTTTAAAACTCCACATCAGGACTGTAAGGAATTATAACTATGCATGCATGTGATGATCTCTTTCTTTCTCTCTCATATCTTCTTCCATGCGATATGGATTTATCCTGTATTTAATGTTGATCGATGGACCGATGTGTGATAATAACTTTTCTTTAGGCATTAATAGGGTTTATGATAAAAGTTTGTCTCGCGTCATTGTGACCTATTGATGAAATATATCTGAAAAGGACCGTGTTCTGCTTCATCTGTACAAATATAAATATTTTTCAAGTCTCTAGTCTTCCATTTCCATGTTTGCTTTTATACACAGAGGAACTGATGTGTTTAGGGTAACATTGATATTAATATTAATATTAATAAATGTATGAGTTGCAATAGAAAAGTAGAAGATGACTGAACTATAATTGACATTTTGCATTTAAAGAAACACTTTGACCCTCCACCATTCATTCAGCTGTACAGGCTCTGCAGGCCTCTCCTCCTTTCCCTCCTTTCTTTACGTCCGACCTTTTACTTGATCTCACCTTTCCATCTGTTATTTTATTATTTTCTTCTGACCTTTCCCCTTCCTTCCTTTCCTTCCTTCCTTCCTTCCTTCCTTCCTCCACTTCCACTTCCACTCAGCTTCCCTGCTGTCTTCTCCTTTAACCCCTCTCCTCTCTTGCATTTTTATTCTTCTATCATTCTTTTTTTTATCGATTTTTAAATATTACAGAACCATTTTCCTCCTGCTTGTATTTAACTCCTGTTCCTTTCTTTTCCTTTGTAATCCTCACTTCATCATTCTGCTTGACACTGTAATATGACGTGCTATTACTGAGTTAGAATTAAAACAATTGGTCGGCTGCCTTGAATTTGTTCCTGCTTTGATTTCAGCTGAGCTTACATGCGAAAACAACGCGTATAGTATAGTGTACTATTTGCAGATGCCAGTGAGGATTCTGCAGGAGGGGAGTTATAATGTGTTCTGTAGATAGTTTATTAATAAGAAAATGTGTATTGTGATGTTTTCGATCGTAGAATAATAAATCATGTTGAAAGAGCATATTGCCTTGTTTCAGTTCACTGATTAATGTGGATGTTGGTGTGGTAACGATTCTTTCTACAACTTTAATACACTTTTGTTCCATCGTGTTCTTGTAAATTCATCCATGTGTGTAGGTACTGCTGCTAGTATTAACTTTAACTAGTGTCCAAGCAGTTTAGAGTGAGGCAGAAAATAGAAAATACACCTCCATCCAAACTCTTCCATCGTCAGGTACCGCTCTCACTGCAGCCGCGCACACCACTCAGGCATGTTCAGAAATCTGACGTGCCTAGTTACAGTTGCTAAGCTGTAAATGGATAATCGCCCGTCCGGGGTTGGGGTTCGGCGAACAGTTAGTGAGATGTCTTATCGGCGGTTGCCATGTTTAGGGGGCATCACACTGATTCTTTGGGAGACTAGTTGGCTGCTGGTGTGGATAGCGGGGGGAAGTGAACGACAGCAGGGCACTGCAGCACACTGGAGAGAGAGAGAGAGAGAGAGATGAAAAAGGGAAAGTGACAAAAGAAAAAGAATCTCTTATTTATTTCATTCAGTGGATCTTAAAAAACGCTCAAGAGGGGAGCATGACTGAGGAGCTTATTGGATTTATTTCACCCTATCTCTCTCTCTCTCTCTCTCTCTCTCTCTCTCTCTCATGCTGCCCTACACACATTTTCATTAGACAAGCATATTAGACACACTTTCACACCATCAGACATGTGCTCTCACAATTAAGATACATCTGAGTGTGTGAGTCTCTGACTTCCTCTCCCTCCTCATCAATCAATCTCACTGTCAGTCAATCAGGGTTCGACTCGCACGCACACACATTCACTCTCTCTCTCCCTCTTTCACACACACTGACCTCATGTCTCCCTCAGTGTGTCCTCGCACTTTGCAGCCCTTTACAAACTCACACGGCTGCTTCACTACAACTGTAACAACAGACAGATCACGTCCGCGCTCCGTCCATCTTTATCAATACAACTACAGCTGCTTGTTGTTTGGACAAAACATTAAATTAAGAAATGGAGCGCTCACACAGACGGGAAAGAAGGACGACACTTTCTCCCACTGTCCAGAAATGAAGCCAAAATATCCCGGATATGAACGCTGCCATCTTGCACGTAAGAAAAATTAACCCTTCAACGTATACCAGTGGGAAAACAACAACGTATATTTTGACCCAAGTCCCTTCCACTAACAAGGAGAAGGCAGGATTCATGGCCTATACTGCAGTCGTCCATCTTCATTAACAGTCTATTGTAGCTAGCATGAGCACAGAAACCACGATAGCTGAAAGAGCGCCACCTACAGGACCTTAGATATCAATATAATCAGTTTTCTGTTGCAAAATGAGACAACACACACACTGGAACAATTCTCCTTTACAACAAATATACTCACACACACACACACACACACACACACACTTCTTCATAGACCTTTTTCTGTATTTGTGGATGTGGTCTAAGTAATAAATCAGAGTTTTGACGTATTAGCATCTCGCCAGAATCCTGCCACATCACCATATGTCCTCTCTCTGCCCTGGAGTCATTCCCATCTGGTGAAACCCACTCGAACACAGAAACAAACACAGATGCACATAGACAATCGTAACGTGCACAGAGAAGAGCATCCTCACACACACATGCACATGTAATTCTAACAAATGCACAGAGATATAAGTAACAAACCATAACACAAGCACATAGGTCAAGTAAGTTTTTACAATGATTGGTTTATCTCATAGGTTACACATGTTACCCCCCCCCCCCCAGACTGTATCCAGCAGTATATCTGTCCTGTCACTCATCTTGCCACTCCTCTTCTTCCATCTTCCCCCCAAACAGTTTATCTTTCACTGAATTATTTCTGCATGGTTTTTTGGTTTCCTTTAACTTCTTCCTCTTGTCTTGCCTCCCTTCCTCTTCCTCCTCCTCCTCCTCCTCCTCCTCCTCCTCCTCCCAGTCTCTGAGCACTGGCCAGAGGCATGAGAAGGTTCCAGCTCACTGAGCAGAAACCCTGCAGTCCTCCTCCTCCTCACTTCAAGAACCAGCCCCCATCTTCCTCCCTTCATTCTCCTATTGTGCTGCCCCACAACTGACAGAGGAGAGAGGGAAGGAAAAGGATAGTCAGAAAGAGGAGGGGCAAACACGAAACACTTCAATGATTTTAAACTGCATCTCCCATGATGCTTTTTTCCACTGGGATCAGTGACCCCTCTCCACCCCTGCTGCTGCCTAGCAACACCAGGGCCATAAGCCAAATGGTATTCAGACTATTGATGAACTTCAAGACTGTATCTTTCAGGAAAGTCGCTGTCAGCCACTGACACGATGGAAACCAAAGAGAGACAGGAAAAAAATTATAGAAACCAATGTTGCCGTGAAACTTTAAAGTGCTTACATGGGTGTTCACTCGAACGTGCGCCACCTATCGGCAAGAAATGTAATAGCAGCAACAGGTTTGCACCATCTACAGGCACAAAAGCTGCTGCGGTTCTCACACGTCTGCCACCTACAGGCAACAAGTGTCACAGCTGCTCTTTGTGTTTGTGGGAGCTCTTCATTTTAATATTAACGGTAAAATTATTTTCTCTCTCTCTCGTTTCCTAGAAGTGATAACAGCAAATATGTTCTGAGAGATGTGTAACACTGCTGGTGTCGCCCAACAGCTGAGATATCTCAACAACTGCTTCCCTCGACAAAATGCCAAAAGTCAAAACCATATCCCAACAACATTTTGAATAGATCACTATGTAATTTGTCTCTGATGTTTCCACACAAGGATGTTTTCTTCAGAAGATATTTGGTAAAACAAATTATTATGGTATAAATATACTTTCTTGGTGATATGCACATAGCAACCATGCATTGCTGCATCGCTTTCCCTTCCTCCTGTCACTCAGACTCTTCCTTCTCTTCTCCTCAATCCAGTGCTTTCTTCTTCTCCCTTTCCACCACCTCCTTCTATCTTCACGCTGTCTTCTTCCGTCTGCCCATCCTCATATGTTGCCTCCATCCTTTCCCACTCCTCACCCTCTCCTCCCTCCTCGCTGCACTCGTCCACTCACCCTCTCCCACCACAGTGTCTCTTACCTTTTTCTTCCCCTCTTTTTCCTCCCTCCTCTCATCATGTGCTGTCACTCCTTGTCCCTCTTTTCTCCGGCATCCCTCTCTCCCTCCTGTCTCTCACCAGAGGTGAAACGCTGTACTCTTCCTGAAGTCATTTCTATGTTAATGAGTTTCCTTGTGAGATAACGCAGGCAGCGAGGGCCTCGGACACACACACACTGGCAGAGCAAGTGAGAAGGATGATAGGACCCGTCACTGCGCTCTGTTGATCTGTTCATGCATTTATTTATCTGTAATCCCTCTTTCTCCCACTCTCTTCACTTTTCTGTCTCCATATTTGTTTACAGTGGCTTTAATTCCCGTGTTTCCTCCTCTGTTTATTTCATAGTCACTACAACAACCCTCCATTCCATCAGCCAGTCACTCACACAGTCAATTCATCAGTCACTTAATTAATGTGGAATGGCACTTAGGTACTGACATACTGACATACTGACATCTACAGATCATCTTAAAACACTGTAGTTACATTAAATACTCATGTGTCTGTCTTTTGTCAGCTATATGTGTGTGTGTTCATTCATAAATAAACATGCTAACAGTAAATAAACACATTCAAATAACAATTAGAGAGTGAGGGTACGTTCATTTATTCCTCCCCGCAGTCCTGTCCTCCTGTCATTGGTCTCCAGTGGAGAGGACAGGCTTCACTTCATAGCTTAAACAGGCAATTCAATGAGCTTTAAAACACACACACACACCTCATAAAGACATTTACACATGCTTATATGTGCACACATTTGCACATGAGAGCGTCACGTGAACATCGACATAAACACATACAAATGCCTGCAGTACATAGGCTGAACACACGTACTCGTGCACACACACACGCACATGCAGGCGTTCTTCTTCAGTGTGTGGAGTGAACTGTGAAGCTCAGACCGCCTTGTGTGGAAGCCTCGCTGGAGTGGAATCATTAAAAACGGTCCGTGGCTCTTTAAGTGGCGTCTCTGCTTCTCTCCCGGGCGCGATTCTTCATGCATCGCTTGCCAATCTCTCTTTCTACCCTAACCCCCCCCCCACTCACCCCCCCTCCTCCTCCCCCCCTCTCTCTCCCTCTATCTCTCACTCTCCTCCTAACTAATCAGTGCGGTGCAGGGGCCACAAAGGCTGCGAACAGAGGAGAGAGAGAATAATGCAATAGTAATTATATAATTCATTGTATAATAATACAATAATACAACGTTAACTGTATTAATACGTTAATATACTTCGATTCAGGACCAAGGACAGCGCCTCCAGGCCGCTCACACGTTCAGCACCACGGACAGCTCCCTCTCTCTCTCTCTCTTTCTCTCCAGGAGCGGCAGCGGCGCGGCAGCGACGCGGCAGCGGCAGCGGCAGCGGCAGAGCACCGCCTAGAAAGTGGAAGATCTGCATTTATAGACGCGGTGAACACGTGTGTCGAACATATGATATTGGTATGAAGCATGTGCGCGTGTGCAACACAGTGAGTGACGCTGTCGTCAACAACTTTGTGTGACTATACATCAACAAAATGACGCGCCTCTGCCGGTGCTGATGTTTAAACTCCGAACATCCTCTCCGCTCTCTGCCGGAGAGCCACCCGCGTTTTATACCGACGGCGTTGCGGCGGTGGGCGGGGACACGCCGAGGTGACCGGGCCGGATTAGCTCCTGAAGGGCCGCTGTCACACGTGAGTCCAATCCGAGCCGAGCGGTGCGGCCTCAGGCGGAGTTTGGGGAGACGCGCGCTTAGTTTTAGTTTGTGTTGGTTGGACCCGTGAGGAGGAGGAGGAGGAGGAAGACGAGCAGGAGGAGGAGGAGGAGGGGGCGGCTGTCATTTTTTCCTCTCATTCGCAGGAACGGGCACGTTTTTTTCCTCGGGAGCAAGCGGGTGTAACTGACCGAGAGGGTCCATCTGCAGGCGGCGTATATGGACCGGTTCGTCCCGGTTGTGGTCGAACTCCGGCGGTGAGAGCGAGGGAAGAGGAAATTGATGAATCCCGCACGGAGGAGATTTATTTTTGTGCCTCTAACTTAAACACCGATGCGTCTCCTCACTGCAGATAACCGCTGGTAGAGCAGATTTATATTATTATTGTGATTATCGTTATTATTAAATATCAGCGACTGTTTTTGCGGCAGCAGCTCCCATGCGCACATCTGGAGGAGGGACAGAGAACATGTCAGTGAGTCAACAGCTGGAGTGGATAACACACGACGGATCTCGGCCAGCGTCCGTTCTCTCTTCATAACCGACGCGTATGGCCTTGATTCATCCTCCATTCATTCAGTGATTCAACAGGAAAAAAAAAAGCCTCAGCTGCACCGCCTCACGTCTCTGGCGCTGCTGCTGCTGCTGCTGCTGCTGCTGCTGCGAGACACCGGAGCGGATCCTTCCCCAGCGGTGAGTCCACGGCTGATGTGTCTCAGTGGAACCGGGGTTTAAATCCCCTCCGTGCACACACTGATGAGCGGTTTACATCGGTGAGGAAACCAAACCAACCCCATTTTATCATGATTATTGTTGTTGTTGTTCTTTTAAAGATGGAGTCCCCCCACGCAGACCCTGGCTGTTAGCGGTTAACAGATTGATGAGGGAGCTGTTTTGGAGGAGCAGCGGCAGAAGTTGAGAAAAGGAAGAGAGGAAGGAAGAGGAGGAAGAGGAGGAGGAGGAGGAAGAAGAGCAGATCTGGTTGCTGCTGGATAACGCGGCTCTTTGCGCAGCTGGCCGTGCGTAACCGTGCGACGAATTACGCGCAGGGAAGAGGCAGAATGTGGTGTCGCCGTCACCCTGACTGACTGGGGGCAGCGTCGGTTAGTCGAGGACAACCGGTGGTCGTGAAACCCCCCCCCCCCCCCCCCGGTGTGTGCGTGTGCACGAGGGTGGCGGTGGTGGTGAAAACCGGTTTTTGATGCGCGAGAAAGTGACGTGCCGCCCCCCCACCTTCCCGCCCTTTGCCACGAGCCTCCTGTCAACTCCACGGACGAGGCAGCCAAGTATTTCATCTTCCTCCCTGTGCTTATAACGCCCCCCCCCCCTCGCCCCCCTCCCCCCAGTTTACCATTTTTCTATTTTATATATATATTTATATTTATAGATCCATCTCCGAGTGCCTGTCTGTTGAACACCTCACCCCCCGACTCCCCAAGTCTCGCGGGATATAAAGGAAATAAAAGGCTGAATCTAGCAGCGAAGGAGGAAACGACAAAAGAAAAGACACATAGAGACAAACAGGAGCCGCCTATATGAAGATGCTGATGTGTGACCGCGGCGTCCAGATGCTCGTGACGACGGTGGGCGCGTTCGCCGCCTTCAGCCTCATGACCATCGCCGTCGGTACCGACTACTGGCTGTACTCGCGCGGGGTCTGTCGCGTGAAGAGCAGCGGCGACAACGACACGAGCCGCAAGAACGAGGAGGTGATGACGCACTCCGGCCTGTGGCGAACCTGCTGTCTGGAAGGTACGTGATCTGTCTGACCGCCCGGCTGTCTGTCTGTCTGTCTGTCTGTCTGTGTGTCTGTGTGTGTCTGTGTGTGTGTCTGTCTCACACACACACACACACACACAGATGTCTCTCTGCATCTGCTGTGTGTGTGGCTGTCTGATTTTCTCTGTCTGTCTTTTTCCCAGCAGTGCCTATCCATGTGTGTGTGTGTGTAGTTCTCTGCCACATGTACACATACACACACACACACACACAAACATTTGTACTTCTATCTTAGTGAGGACCTTGGCATTTTGCCTTCCCAATGGCCCCTAACCCTCAACCATCACAACTAACTGTCTAACACTAACCCTTAAAAGTCTTAACCATCAAACAAAATGTCCTCAATTTCCAAAAATGTCCTCACTCCATAAGTTCTATATGCTCAGAATGGTGAATATATAGTAGTATATAGTAAAGTTCAAGCACACACTCTCTGATACTCTGTCACCACCTCCTCTTACCCTATAAATGCATAACTCTTATCCTGACCATAACCTACCAGTGATTCTAACCAAGTCTGAACCTCCAAGCAGCCACAGAAAGTGAGGACCAGCCCAAATGTCCTCACTTGTCCCACACACACATTCATACAGTGCATCTCGGTGCAGCACATCCCACATCACGCAATTTAGGGTTCTTGCCCGCGGACGCTTCGGCATGCGGAATGGGGGCTGACCTTCTCTTTAGTGGACGACCCGCTCTACCACCTGAGCCGCCCTAACCCTAACCCGAACTTTCCCCAAACAGCCCAAATGTCTCAAAATGTCCTCATTCTGTAAAGTCTAGACTCAAACTGGTCCTCACAAAGATATCTGTACACACACACACACACACACACACACACACACACGCACACACACACACACACACACACACACACACACACACACTGTCTGCTTCTGTCTATCTAACACCAGAGGAGCTTTGGTGTGCCTAGTTGGGGAGCGTGCATGTGTGTGTGTGTGTGTGTGTGTGTGTGTGTTTCCCTCTGTGTGAGTGTATGTTTGACAGCATCCCATAATCCCTGTAACTCAGTTCTCAAGAAGCTGTCCTTTTCCCTGAATTCACTCTTGCATCCCTCTCCTCTGCCACAGAATAGAATAAGATAGTTTCCTGCTCTTGTTTGGTTGTCATCACGCTGCATTTATAGCTGAAGGTACAAATAAAGCACTAACAGGCACAAACACAGACAGCTGGCAGTGTTATTAGCCAGGCAGCTGCAGCGCTAACAAGTACCTGGGCCTCGCACTGAGCATTGTCAGGAATTTGTTCTTTTTGAAGCTGTGTTATCGTCTCGTTGTTGGGAGCCAGAAAAAGACAACGATTTGGGCAGTGGGGTGGGGGGGGGGGTCACCTGGGCGGTGCTGGGATCAGCCGCCACAGTTGAGGGACCTGTTGATTTATGCAAACACTCCCACAGTGATTTACCTCATTACTTCTATAACACACTGAATTTAGGAAGCTCACTGGCCATTGGGAAAATGGAGAATGTGATGTTGTGGGAACACGTGTTGACTTTGTATTTCTGGAGAGAGAGAGGTTGGTCTTTTTTTTCTCAATATCCGAGAGTCAGCTCCAGAAATGCTGTTGGTCACAAGCGTATCAATATAATTTCTGTAGTGAAGTCAGTAGTGTAATCAGATATATTAAAGTGAGCAGGTAAAAGCCCAAATAAGCTTAAATGTAACTCCAGTGGCACTTAGAGACGTTACAGCCGTTTTCAGACATGACCTGCGGGTAAAATCTGGAGAATCGGCTCCGGAGTTTTCCTTTCACACATGCACAACACAGCGGGAGCTTCACAGCCACGTCCACAACAGCAACAAATCCTCTGCATCATCCCGGGGAGAGGTGGAGCAGCCGGGTGCAGCAGGCAGAGACAGGAAGTGACGTATGAACTCCGCTGCAGAGATCACGTGATCATGTTTACAGCACCCGACACCGTCGTCAGCTCTTATCAATACAAACACGTCGGTGTCTTCTACGTGTGTGTCACCGCTTTCTCACCTGGAGATATATGTTTTCTTTTTGTCGTGTGTTGGAAGCGACATCAACCCTCCCCCCACCCCCTCGCGGTGAATCAGTGAAACATGCACCTCCTCTAGAGGAAATACAGGATATCTGCGGAGTTCAGTTCCAGTGCACGTCTGGAAGCAGCTTTACAGTATCTTCAGTTTTTTTAGACCCAGTCTCTGGCCCAAAGTCAGCTGGGATTGGCTCCAGCTCTCAGAGGACTCGTGGAACAGATGATGGACGGATAGTTGCATGAGTTTGAACATGTAGGTTGAAGGGGGCGGTGACTAAATATAGATATAGACAAAATAAATCAGATGGATGATATGAAGGTGAACAGGCCGTCACTTTAATTGGATCGGAACATACAAAGCAAGTCAAAGACAACAAGTGAATATATGAAGATGGAAAACACAGAGACTGGTGGGTGTGTTTCTATTGAGCTTGTAGACGTGTGATCCTGTTTTCCTTCCACATGGGAGCTCCGGCGAGGCAGAGATGCTGCAACACAACGATAAAATGTGGCTTATTATGTCGGCAGGAGCTCAAATCACTTGTCTCCAAACCTTGAGTCGAACCCGAGGGAAACCTATAAAACTTGATAATTGGTTGTTTTCATACTGTACGTGTTGCAAATTGCTTGGTGGAGTGTTTCCCGTATTAGCAGGTGCTGACACTGTGAACAACCAAATCTGTTCGCTGCAACATGTCTGCCATCTGTCTACCATCTCAGGCAAGCAAAACCCGGAAACACACAGTTGGATTAGAAAAGTGCGAAATCTGTGGTTTTAAAGGAAATGTCTGACTTTATGTTTGTGTGTGTGATTCGCACCTTCTCTATTTAACACAAGAGTAGAAACATGATCAAGAGAATCACAGTGGTGCTCACCTAAGAAACAAGGATATATCGTCTGGGAACCATGAATCCATCCCTCATATGAAACAGTTATCCTCTTGAGGGTTGGTGGGGGGGCTGGAGCTGGAGCCAATCCCAGCTGACATTGGGCAAAAGGTGGGGTTCACCCTGGACAGGCCGTCAGCGCATCACAGGGCCGACAAATGGAGACAAGCAAGAGTCAATTTACAGTCTCCAATTTACCGAACCTGAGTCTGCATGTCTCTGGACTGTGGAAGGAAGCCGGACTACCTGGAGAAAGCCGACACAAACACAGGGAGAACAGGGAAATGCAAGATAGAAAGACCCCGGCAGAACTGGTATCCAAACTTTGGACCTTTTTGCCATGAACGTATGTCTGTACCACCAGACACTGCATTCCTAAAGCCACACTGTAGCTCAACACACTAAAAGCACCTGAAATCGTTTACTGACCCCAACAGCTGGACCCAGTGACCATGCAGCACCTGTTGCTCTGCAGAGAGTTGAAGCTCTGAACGAAACCCAGGTGTTAGTTTTAGGCCTGTTCCTGGTTTGCATGTCAACAACACAAAGGCCAAACATGCTGCTGCTGCTGCTGCTGCTGCTGCTGCTGCTGCACACACCAAGATAAAACTGAAACCACTCCCCCCCTGATTCTCTAGCTCCCTCTACGCCAACAAACAGGCACAGTTCCAAACATGTCGTATTCTTTCTTGAGGGCTGAGGGTGTGCAGGGGTCAAACTTCACAGGAAGTGTAGTTTGCATGATATCGCATTTACATAATTTAATTTTGGGGGCAAGAAAACTTTTCAATTACCATTAAAAAAACATTGCCTGAAGTTGGAGTGTGTCGTTTCTGCATGTGTGTGTGTTTGTGTCTGTTGCAGCCAGACACAATCATCTGATTCTGGAGGGCATAGCAGGCTATTACAGGGCCAGATGGCGCAGGTATAAGGCTGAATTGAAAACACACTCTCATTTACATACACACTGAACCACATACATGCACGCACACACACACACACACACATGCACACTTGTAATTGAATGAATAAATTGATAAGTTCTTGGATATTCCCGAGCCACCACATAAGAACAGCCGTGGGAGCAGTACGCCCAGATAAACACAATGTCAGCACAAAGTCAGTGCATGCACACACATGGACACGCACAGTCACACACAACCACACAGGCTCACATGCAACAGACACAAAAAAACATGCAGATGCACAAATCCTCCCTCATGCACACACACACACACACACACACACACACACAATAGTGCAACCAAAGGGAATACGTTACCATTTATGCCTCCTCTCATTCTGCCCATCTTATCCCCACTTCACTCGTTCCTGCGTCCCCGGTTGTCACAGTTTTATAATTCATAAATGCCTCATAAACTGACAGCAAATGGATGTTTCTGACTGGCGTACATGTGGCTTGTCCTCTGCCCGACATCAGAGAGTGAGCGGAGGGGGAAATAGATGAGAGAGGTGGGGGGGGGGGAGGAGGAACATCGTGTATGCGGTGTTCTTGCAGTAAATGTATGGAGCAGTCATGCATACGTACTGCGCTGCACATATAGCGTGCACAACGCTTTCCTGTGGCACAGTTTGCTTAACTGGAAATACGGGGAGCGAGGGAGGAAGCCTCGAGAATCATCCGGTGGAGATGATTTTTGGATCTATTTAACTTTAACTTAGTAAAATTATACATTTATGCTATTATTTTACATGTGGTCTCAACATGGAACTGGTGGGATCTCTCCTGTTTTGTATGGCAGCTCGTATTTCAGTCAGGAAAGACGTTTACAGAAAGAGATTAGAATGAACCTTGTTGTGAGCAGAGGCATAGACGTGGGCACCTGGACTCCAGCAGGAAGAAGAAGGAAGCAGTTTTATGAACAAGGTGTTTTTGAACTCTGGTGGTGATTGTGTAGGAATGGAGGACGATGTTAGCGCGAAGGCTTCTGATTGGACGGTTTGAAGAGAGATGAACATGTATCCAGAGTTGAGACGGTTCAGATTTAGAAGCTGGATCAAAATTAAAAGCGATTCCTCGTAATTATGAATAAATAATGAACACAAGCACATTGTTATTCTAGGCAAATGTTAACCGCGGCTAAAGCCACATACCTGAAACTGCAGAGAATTAACATGAGCAAGACCAGCATGGTGTCAACAGGACGCACTCGTGTCTTATCTCTTATCGAGCAGAATTACGAATGAAAATAACCCTCAAAGCTTCAAAACTTACAGAAATTACATCTTTATTTTACAATAAGTCAAAGCAACTTCATACATATCATTGAAAGTGTGAGTGAAGACATGCATCTCTCCAAAAAGACAAGACTGGAACAAAGAGACCAGATATTAATGTGCAGAAAAAGAAATGTTCTCTGCTCCTTCAGAAACAGTCTTTACTAAATCAAGACAGAGGAAATTAAGTCCTGTTCATGTCTCGGAAAGCTGGTGGGATCCAAATGACATGTTAATAACATGTGTAAATAAGCTCTTTGTCAAGTGAAGGGAGCTTTAATGTATTATAGTATTCGTGCAGGACAGCGACAGCGTGTGTGTGTGTGTGTGCGCATGTGGTCAGGTTGGAATTTGTAGCCTGCAGTGAGTGTTTGCGTCTCCGCAGGTGTACTGGGAGGTTAAGTTCCCCCCCTGTGATAAATGGGCACGAGAAATCCAGGAAATGAGAAGAGAGGCGCGGAGGGTTGGGGGGTGGGGGGGGGGGGGGAGCTAGAGGATGGAGGCAGAGCATGAATGAGGAGAGACCAGAACGTGCATGAATGAAACAGTGGAGAGCGGCGGTGGGTGGAAAGTGATGGATGAGCCGTGCATGTCCTCGGTCTCTGCTGAATCTCTGGGGAGCGAGTGGCCACGGCGGGGATCTAAATGATCACCTGGTAATAGAGAGGAGAGGGTGTTAGGCACGGACGGGGACAAAGTGATCCCCAGGTGGCTGCGGGAGGAAGGAGCGAGTGAAGAAAGCAGGAGCTTGGTGGTAAGAAAAGGAAGGACGGAGTGAAAAATGAGGTCACTGCACAGGGAGATAGGTATTAATTAAAGATGTTGGGTGTTTGACCGTGTCTGGGAGAGAAACAATCAGCTGACAGGGCGGCACTGAGGTAAAGGTGGGGGGGGGGCGAGAGAGAGAGAGAGAGACGAAGAAAAGAGAGATAAAAGGGGGGAGAGGATCATAACTTAAATATTATTAGAAGTTTTGTATCTTTGTATCTTTTATAGTCTTTCATTAATTTGTTTTATTTCTAGCTATGCTATTTTTCTACGGTTGGTGTGGAAGGATTTTAGCTTTTGGTCTCAGATGGAGATCCAGGCGTCAACATCAGCGTTTGACCTCACAGACGTTCTGATGCAGAATTAGAGCCGAGTGCAGCCAGATTCCGCAACAGCGTGTGACATCGTTCCAGAAGAGTGGACGCTGCTATGGCAACGTATTTATGTCCCATGTTATTTGGGGGGGAGGGAATGAGACGTTCAACTCACGGGTGTAATCGTCATGTGTCCACATACTTTTGGCCGTGCAATGTAGTCGGATGCTAGAAGCAAGCGTGCATGAAAGGGAGAAGAGACAAGAGAGGATGAGGCAAAGGAGGTAGGGTAAAGGAGGCTTGATGAGGAGACTGGAAACAGGAACAGACAGATGTTTTGGAGAAAGAGAGAGAGAGAGAGAGAGAGGAGAAACATGGGTGGATTCAAGGAAGAACAGACAGAGAAAGAAGAGAGAGAAAGAGGACAGGTGTGCAACCAAGCAGAACCTGTCTCGTTCTCTTTCATCAGCCATCACCGTGGAAACTAGCCTCTCTCTCTCTCCCTCTCTTTCTCTCTCTCTCTCTCTTTCCCTTCGCCTGGAACGAGGTAATCAGAGAGAGCGAGCGAGTGAGCGAGCGAGAGGAAGAGGCACAGTCACCCACACTGAGCTGTCAGAGGCGCTCTGAGGAAACAAGCAGTCCAATTTGCTCTGCTTTTCAACTTCCTCCCCGTTTTCCCTCGCTCACTCCTTCCTCTTCTGTTTTCTAGTTGACGAAAGCCCTTTATGTCCGGAGCTCATGTGGCCGTGTGGAGACGAGCCGCTCGCATGCAGCGTTTGGGCCTCACGCCATCTGATTAGCAGCTTGTATGAGAACAAGGTCGACTGATATTGAGACGGTCCCCGAAAATTACGTTTTCTTGGTTTCATATTAGCAAATGAAGAAAACCACTGGATGTGTAGTTAAACATACAAAGTGTTTGCATTCATTTTCAACCAGCAGACAACATTTGTGTGTGTGTGTGTGTGTGTGTGTGTGTGTGTGTGTGTGTGTGTGTGTGTGTGTGTCAAGGACAAGCAGCGTCACAATCATGGGGGCATGTAGACAAACAGTTTTTTGTGTTTGTCTACTTTTTAACCTTGATTCAGGCTCTATGTTTTCTCGTTGAATATTTTTCACTGTTCTGTATTCGTACTACATCACTTCTACTTTTACCAGCAGAACTAAACCGATACAGTTGACGTACGTTTGTGATTTGGTTGAATTCAAACGAGTTGTCAGTGTTGATATGACGACGTACATGTGGATGAACAAACAAATAGACTGGGGTGAAAACATAACCTCCATGACGGCGGTAATAAATGGTCAAAGGTTATACAACAGTTAATGAGGCCTATATGTTCACATTATTATTTTTAACATTATTATTATCATTTTGTTTCTTCTTCATGCTTTGTAATCGTACACGAGGGGGCGCAGCCATGTTCGTATGTGTGTGCATGTGTTTGAATGTAAGTGACAGGAGCAGCACACTCGGCCCAGTAGGAGAAACTAAGCCCTGTGCCACATGAGATAAAACATACAGACACACACATGCACACACTGGACTCCCATCCCCACTGGCCACGACCCATAATGCCTTTCTGCGGCTGTGGTTGCAGCTACCCTCGGGCCACCCTGACCTTTGTTAGGCAAATGTCTCTTGATAGATGTTCCCACTGCGCTTGCTGTGTGTGTGTGTGTGTGTGTATGTGTGTTCGTGTGTTTTGTAGTTAATTAGACCCAAAAAAGGAAAGTATGTCCTTAACACACATTCATACACCTACACAGGCACGTACATACACACAAATGGCCTGAAAACCAGTGATACATGACCTCAGAGGAACAAAACAACAGTGTGACACAGTCGGTCGTGATTACAAATGCGCAGCATGTCAGTGTGTGTTCGAGAGAATGTGTAATGGAAGGAATGGGCAGTTTTCTTCTAGTTCCTCACTGTGGGTGGAACAGTGTATGGAAAATATTGAACATTACTTTCAGTGTATGTTCGATTCCAGACCGTTCGAGCCCACTGAACAAGAAGTCCAATTATTTTCTGGTCAGATGAGATCATATCGAGACTGTGAGGACTCTAACTGACAGAAGACTGACTATGTTCACATGGACTTCAAGTGTCCGACTGTTGACCTTATTAGGAAGAACACATTATTTTAAACACTAGCAGTATTCATTAATCCATAAAAACACTATATGTGAGCTCTCTTGCTGTAAAACCACCTTTTATTCCTGCAGTTTCAGTGTAAAACCGTCCACAGCTTCCATTAAGTATTTACAGATTTATATTCACACAGTTATTATTTGCATGTTAACAGGTTGGATTATTTACTCCAGCCCCTGATTGGTCAGTTCAGACACATGTGTGCTGACATTGTAAAGAGGAAGTAGGTTGTGAAGGTGCTGAAGGCGGAAAACAGTGAAGAGCGGCTGTTTGTTGTGACTTAATTAATATATAGCCATATCATAGCTGTTGTCTTTTTCATGCGTGTGTGTGTGTGTGTGTGTGTGTGTGTGTGTTAAGCTAATCTTTATTGAAGTGTGTCATCACCACCGACACTCAGTGTGTGTTATTAGTGTGTCTGTGTCTGTGTGTTCTTGTGTGTGTCCACTTTACGCTGTGTTTATTCGGCCGTGATTTAGGCCACCGAGAGTGAAATAAAAGCAGCCGTATATCTCTCTGTTCCTATTCTCCGTGTCATTGTGTGAGGCCGTTTCTTGCTCCATAAATCAGAACGGTTCAATACAAATCCGTCCGTTTAAAAGGCAGGAGCTATAATGAATTCCCTGGCTGACAAACACGAGGCAGAGCTCTGACTGATGATGCTTTACACCTTGATGTGTCTGGCAGGGGCAGCTAAGGTCTCAGTTACCTTCTGTGACTCCACACTGCTTCTATCATCCAATTACACAAGGCCACATGATCAGATAAAGCAAAGCAGCGTCCTGCACTTTTCTCATTGTCAACAACTCCCAGAAAGAGAGACCAACAACAACTTGACCTCAATGAAAAGTTGTGTCAGTGTAGATAAAGTCGACTTTTCCTCCACTGTTCTGATCACTCAGTCTGGCAAGAATTACACATTTATACACAACTAATGTGTTTTAAGTCCTCATCTGAAAATATCATCTTCATCGGGCATATTTAGGGAACCAATATCTATGAGTGTGTTAAATTTGGGGCAGCCTGATTGGACTTAAGGGAACTATTGGTCCTAGTTGATTTAGGCCCTTAAATGGGGCTTGTTGTCAATAACCAAATACAGAATAACACCAGGCTTGTTATTGAATTTGTCTTTAATCTGTGATACTATCAGTGTTATTTAAGACTCTCAATTGACGCAACCAATCAGAAAGTATAAACATAGAACCAGAGAATTTCAGCCTTTTGTAATTGGAAAAGACAAAGTTTATGTATATAGTCATAATTTTCCTGTGGATGTGGATTTTCAGCATTAAACAGTTGTGCAAAGATTATCTCTGCGCTCTACTTTTGTGTATTTGTCGAATTACAGCTTTGTCCTTGAGACTTTAATTAACACAAAACTTTTTACCCAATTTTTACAGAATATAACTTAATAATAAATTCCAGATATCAAAGACTGTACTTTTCAGTCTCAAAGTTACGACCACAACTGCAACGAGCTGCATGAATCGACGTGCGAGCGATTTTCTGAATGTGGCTCCTGGAAAGAACTTGTTCATATGCAAATAAGCAATTAGGTTGAGTCGTTCATTTGTTCATCAGCAGCCTCGATCCTCCCGTTTCTCTCCAATTCCCCCCGCGCCATTTTACCACCGCACCTCTTTCAACCAGCACTTCCTCTTTCTCCATCCGCCTTCATCTTCCTTTCACCCCCCACCCCCCACCCTCCTCTCTCTCATATCCCCTGTGGTGTTGACCATGTGCGAATGGGTCTGAATGATGGGTGGGAATGAAGCTACACGCAGCACACACACACTTACACACACATACAGTATGGTCGTGTGTGTTTGAGGAGAATGAGTCACTCTGCCTGACACACGCTCGTAGGAGACTGCATCCTAGTCAATACTACACACACACACACACACACACACACACACACACACACACACACACACACACACACACCACACACACACCTCCACCTCTACTGACACACATATATAAACAATATAGATAAAGGTGGCTGAAGGCTTTTACTTACATCCATGATTGATCGTGTTCATGTATCAATTTAATGAGCTTGATTCGTGTGTGTGTGTGTGTTAGTGTACACTTGATGTCGCATTTTAGAAGCTGTGTGTGTTTTTGTATTCAAAGTTGTGTGTGTGTGTGTGTGTGTGCTGGGTGTGTGGTGGGTGTGATAAGGCTTTTCATTAGTGTTTCCCACACAAAGCCTGAAGGCTACAGCCCTGCATCATCTGTCATCTGTCTATCTCTCCCTCTATCTTTATCTCTCTTTCTCTCGGCCTCTCTATCCCTCTATCTCTATCCATCTCTATCTCTCTCTATCTCTCTATCTTTATCCATCTATCTATCTATCGCTTTCTCTCTGTATCTACCCCCCTCTCTATCTCTCTCTCTCTATATATATCTGCTTTCGATGTAATTTGCGTACAGGATGTAAATGTTCACTGAAGAGTCATTGTTGACAAAATCCTTAAATCAAACACACAATTCATCTGATTAGTCGTTTAATTAAAAGCACAACTGACTCATTATTTCAATTGAAGACAGTAGTGGTGACTGTCGTTGCTCCTCTTACCTGATACAGCCAGTGGCTGCTGATTTAATGTTCACAATTTTAATTTAATCTATTTATTAATTGCTCCTTTTGATTCACTGACAATGAGAAAACAACACCTTCAAGAAAATGAGCAAAACCAGCTCAAGAAAGAAATGTGCAGACATCTGACCTGCAGCTGGACTGTTAGAGGATAAAATACTGAAAACCAGGATGATGGATTGAACGAGTTAATGCAGATCAATGTTGACTTCCACTGAGGATTTGTCTGTGTGGTTAATAATATTCCAAATTGTAATGACTGCTGTAAATCCATTGTTTTTAATTAGCAGAAATAGAATTTCACTCACTCAGATTTTCCTCTTGTGTGACATTAAAGATCTGAACTGAACGGATTTGTGTTTCTCCGCTGCAGGAACATTCAGAGGAGTGTGTAAGAAGATTGATCACTTCCCAGAAGATGCTGACTATGAAGCAGATGCTGCTGAATACCTCCTCCGTAAGTCTGATATGAACACACACACACACACACACACACACAATGCATGGACACGTGTGGATATCCATTGTGTACGTGGACCATTGGTGGTTTGAGTCATGTACACACAGCAGAGTAAATCATTGCAGATGAGATACAATGGAGAGTGAATAGATGGATGTAGGAGACCCTGTGTGTATTGTTCAGCTTTCACCTGCAGGAACAAGCAAGACGGATGGACAGAGGGTAAAATGGGGAGAACAAGAGATATAAACAGATTTATCTACAAATACATAAGAATAACAAGAAAAAAAAGACATTGCCTTGATAAGAAAATGACAAAGAATAAAAGAGGAAGCGCCTTGTTATTTCAAGATACATCAAAAGAGTAAAAGGACAGAAGTAAAAAATGATGCGGCCACAAAGACGGAGAGGGTGGAGGAGGCTCTCTCTGTTTCTCCTCCCTCGGTAAACATGGAGAAAAGATGGACAGAATGAGAAAACGGCAACAAGAAAGAAAGAGAAAACAGATTTAGCCTGTGCCTATTTCTCATTGCTCCACTGAACACAGAACAACATCCCCAGAGGCGGCCAATTAGATCGCAGGCCTCAGAGCCGGGCCAGCCAATGGGGAGCGGGAACCTAGTGACCGGCATTTCATACAGCCCAGGGGTGTGGGCCACTGGGGTGGGGTCTGTACACTCAACCGCACAACGCCATTGGTCACAGCAGCTGTCAGTCACACAGGATATGCTATGGAATGTAATAAGAGAAAGGCATAAAGAAATTACATTTACAATTAGTGACTCGTTAAATACTGGAAAACGCTGATATATGCCCGAAGTGCTGCAAGTCCTAAAAATATATAAACATATGTAAATAGAAAGAAACGCACATCTCCGTTCTGCATGACAAGCTGTTTGCAAATAACCGTCAATATGCTGTCACATCATGCACACACATGGGGTCCTGGCAAAGATCTCACTCCAACTGCAGCCTCGCTTTCATACTCCGTATTTTGCCTCGCATATGTGTCAGTGCGACTCTCCATCTGTCTTGGTTTTTGTCCATCTCCTTGCTCTACATCCATCTCTCCCCCCCCCCCCCCCTTCATCCTCTCATCCTCTCATCCTCTCTCTCTCTCTCAAGTCCTCTGAATGCTTTAACATGTTCTGGATTCAGACTCAGTCAAGCATGTGGCAGCACGCTGGCTCGTGTGTTTGTGCATGTCTCCAGTGTGCCTGTGTGCGTGTGTGTGTGTGCACGTGTGTGTGTGTGTGTACAGTAAGTGACACATTTGTCATTGTTTCTGCAGCACAGTGGAATTAAAATGGAACATTTACTTTGACACTAAAGTAGCGACTTTCATCTTCAAGAGAGTTTCAGAAAAATAGGGATTGTAGGAATTTGGGTCCTTTTATACATAATCTCTCAACCACATTAACATGGTGACCCTGAATAGTCTGTAAACAAACATGGACGACACGTCTCCACTTCCTCCCACTTTCAGGAAATGAAACCAAATTATCCTGGACACAAACGCTGCCATTTTGCAAACTGTGATGTAGCGATCAGGGGGAAGGGGCCACTGCACCGAGGTCCCGCTGATACATGCCCTTGACCAAATGAGTCTCAGCTGTCGATCATGATGTTTCATCCCTTTCAAATTAAAACCAAACATATTGGAAAATTTATGATGATAATTACCTAAAATGACAAAGATCCTATTAGAGGTGCACTTTTTAGTTTGGTTCATGTCCCGTCCACTAACATGGAGGGGAGCGAGGTTTATGACTTATACTGCAGCCAGCCACCAGGTGGCGATCAAGACGCTTTTAAGGAGCAGTTATGTTTATATAGAGTCGATGGCTGCCACAAAACAAACCAGCAGATTCACCATAAAGCTGGAATTGAGTTAATTTAGAAAAGCAGCATCAACGATTTAGAGATTTTTTTTTTTTAACTAAAATTATAATATAGCAAGACTTTAATGATGCTATTCATCACAGGCAGCACCTTAAGTAGAGCAAGTAGAGCTTTAATTCATTTTAGACTCATTTAACAAAGATATTATTGCAAAACATGGTGTCAAAATAAATTAATACAAATAAGAAGCGCATGCAAAACTGAGAGATAATTGTTTCTTTCCTGTGCTTCTCTGTTTAGATTCTAAGTTCTCATCTTCCACCTTGAAATCACTAGGGTGCTCTCTTTTTCTAACACACTTCTGGAGACTAATTTCATACACACAATAACAACAGACATGTACTTTGATATATATGTGCTTGTTGCATCAAACCCTCCACACTGGATTCTCACAATGTCATAAAGTTCCCTCTTCTATTCTGCAGCTCCAACACGAATCATCAGTTTCTGAAATGCACCATGTTTTAATGTTGTGGTTTGTGTATGTGTGTGTGTGTGTGCAGGTGCTGTGCGTGCCTCCAGTATCTTCCCCATCATGAGTGTGGGTCTGCTGTTCCTGGGGGGGCTCTGTGTGGCCGCCAGTGAGTTTTACCGGAGCCGACACAACGTCATCCTCAGTGCAGGAATCTTCTTCGTCTCCGCAGGTTAGTGTCTCAACACGCACGTGTGTGTGTTTGTGTGAATGTGTGTCTCTGTAGTTGTTGTATAGCTGGGAAGTGCAGTCGATCATCGGTGCACCATTATATTAACAAGAAGTAGGTCCAAGCACAAAGGCATGATTCTTTACTAAAGCCTTTTTAAAACCATAAACACAGAAACCACACATTTTATTTTGTAAACTTTTGCCAGATATATTTACACTGATATCCCCACAACAAAAAGAGACGATAATTATACTGTAATACTTATAAAAACTAATATTTCTCTTAATAACGTAAATTAATGAGCAAAAGTCACTAACATACAAAAGGCGAAATCAAGGACATCCTTTGTTTTTCTGGGAGAGGAAAACAAACACACAGAAGGAGAGACAAGGAGGAGGCTGGGACTCCTGGAGGATCCATAACATCTGGAATGAGGCTCCAACAGTGGAGAGAGGGAGAGAGGGAGAGAGGGAGAGAGGTCCCGGGACAGACGATGGCCCTGAAGACAACCTGAGAGAGAGAGAGAGAGAGAGAGAGAGAGAGAGAGAGAGATACACACAACCTGGACGCTCAGAAAGGAACAAAGACAGAGTTAGATGCAGAAAGTTTACAGGGACTCAACTGCATCACCATCACCAAACCTAGAGCCAGCATTGAGATACAAGGATGGTCACTGTATCCGACACAGCGACGAGGAGGCTTCGTTGTGTGTCTCTGAGAGTGTGTGTGTGTGTGTGTACCTGTGAGACCGTGCAGCCACTTGAAGCAGAGGACATGCAACACTCAAATATTTGAAGAAGGAGCCCGTCAGGCATCTAAAACACACAGAGTGTTTGAAACTGTACACTGCAGCTGATAATCAATCCCCAAGAATACCACGATTCCGCTGTGATGCACTGTGACGGTGTGAGAGAGCAAACACACACATAACACGTAGTCGCACACATAATCCGTCACATGGATTCTGACACTTACAGTCTGTCGTAAACACACACACACACACACACACACACACACACACACTTATGCTCTAGCCCCTGACACACAAAAGGCTATAATTGCTGTTCAGTGGGATGTGTAGGGTCCCATTAGGATTTGTCGTAAATTTATGAAGCCAAATTGGTAATTATTTACCACAATAGTGTGGGGCTGATTCTGGTTAATTACAGCTGGCTAATTGTCCCCATTCTGTGCGTTCCACCACACTGCATGAACACTGTACTGTGGACTAATGATATGGAATAAGAGAGCCCAGCTGTGTGCAATGACTCTCTGCAGTGTTTCCATCGAGCTGCACTCCCCCCCCCTCTCTCTCCAATGCCACGCTCTCTTTACTTTTCTTTTTTCTATTTGTCCGTCTCTCCATCACTTCTCTTCTCGAAGCCTGTTCTCTCCGTTTCACCCTTTACTGCGTCGTCCTTTGTATCGTCTAACCTGTGATGGACGACGGCATCGGTCACACGTTCCACCTCCCTGGTCATGACTTAAGTGTTAATTAGCAAATGTAACAGGGGCCATAATATGATGGTGAACACGATGAACATTTTTTACCAGTAGCATGCTGGTAAAAGCTCCAGCTTGATGGGTGGATTTAATTTAAAAGGATAAAAAACAATAAAAAGAAAGAGGGATATGGACATTTCACCTTTTTTTTTCGTCTCTTTCAGGCCTCAGTAACATCATTGGAATTATAGTCTACATCTCCGCCAACTCGGGCGACCCGGGTCAGAGCGACAGCAAGAAGTCCTACTCCTATGGCTGGTCTTTCTACTTTGGCGCCCTCTCCTTCATCATGGCAGAAATGGTGGGCGTGCTGGCCGTGCACATGTTCATCGAGAAGCACCGCAAGCAACGAGCCAAGTCCCGCACCGAGCTCATCAAGAAGTCCGCCTTCAGCCGCATCCCCTCCTACCGCTACCGCTTCCGGCGCCGTTCCAGCGTGCGTTCGTCCGAGGCCCCCAGCCGCGATGCCTCACCCCTGGGGAAAGGTGGCTACACGGGGCCCGCCGCCTCCGAGATGCCCATGTACACGCTGAACCCGCGCGAGGCAGGCAACGCCGGCACCAAACCGGGCGGCGGCATGGGCGGGCTGCTCAACTCGGAGAGGGAGTTCCTCCAGAGCAGCACGCTCACTAAAGACTACAACAAGGACCCCAACCGCAGGACCACGCCCGTCTGAGAGGTGCTGGCTGCAGATATCACCCAATCAGAGTATCAAAGTGGAGGATGAGGAGAAATACACCGGGGGGCGCGAGCAAAAGCAGGGGCCACGCAGGGTTACGGGGTGGGAAGGGGGTTTGATAAACTTCGACTGTGAACTGTGAACTTTTAGCCTTTGAACTGTGAATCCTGAGCCCTGTGAGAGATTCAGTGTGTGTAGCAGGGGGAGTTTCGAAAAGGAGAAGTTGTTCCCAGCTCCACTTTACCACATATCACTGTAGTTGTACCTGTGACTCCTTACACGTGAAGGCACATTCAATTTATGCTCATGACCTTTTGTGTTCATAAATTGGCTTCTAAAGGGGGAAACAGGATTGAACTCGACAAAAAAACGTTTTTTGAAAGCATATCGTAAGTGGTTTACAGTCCCGGGGGAACTTCTCCTACAAATGAGAATAATGTGAAGTAAAGGAGAAGAGGGAGGAGGTGAGAGACCCTGTGTGATCTTTGACCCTCTGACCTCTGACCTCCGGACCCTTTGGATAGCAGCAGAGCCGGATCAGTGCAGGGAACAGGCCTTAAGGCACTGAGCTGTCTCTCTCATTAAGATGCTATTTAAAAAGTGAGGACGTTAACACCTCAGGAAAGGGATTTGGTTCATTTACAGTTCAGCCGGATTCGAAACATAAAAGTGAAGATGCAGTTTGTCCATTTCTCGGCAGCACATTTGTGGCACTAGTTATTATTTCTCCTCATATTGTATATATGTACTCCTTTCATATTGATTTGTATTTAATCATGGCGACGCTCACTTCGAAAAAACTGAACTGAAACTGAATTAAGCTCCTTCCTGGTAACATTTGCCCCCATCGCTCTGATCCCAGGTCAGTAGTTAAACCTGCATACTGATTTTCTTCTTTTTGAGTACATACTGACTGCAGATTAGCCGTCACCGGGGGAAACGGTGTAACTCAACAGAATTAATGAATCTCTTTTAGATGGTAATGTTAGATCATTGGTGCTTCCTTTTACTCCTGTTTTTCGGGCACACAAGTCTTCTCTTGATTTACTTATTTATTTTTCACCTGAAGCTTAAAGAGATGATCAAATACGTGTCCGTCTGTCTGTCTGCCGTCACTTATCACCCTTTCACCCTCCACATTTTTCTGTGTAGCCCCATCAGTCACCTCACTGCCACCCTCCGCACACCTCCGCACCTCCTCTCACCCTTCTCCGTCCTCTGAGGGACACACGCCACTAGATTTAGCCCCCGTCTTCCGTTTGTGTCGCTCGTAGACTAGTTTTTCCTGAGGTTGTTGGTTCAGGGTGCTGTGGAGGGGAGACCACTGAGCTGTGAATATGCTTTAAGGCAGAGCCAAAAAAAAAACCCAACACATTTAACAGACAAAGAGACTTTTCTTTTTCTTTTCTTTTTTTTGGATTGCTTGCCCACTACCTCTTAGTGAATATCGATCAGATTCATTAAATATAAAGTTGTCTTTTCTTGCCGGAAAAACAATTGTTAAAGAAATTTCAGATGCAGAAATAAACACTGAGAAAATCTAAAAAAGTGCACATCTCTCTTCTCCGGTGGAGGATTGGTGCAAAGTGAGATTGTTTGTGGCAAAACAACATAAAGAAAGATGGAGCTGCATTACGAGGATGATGTGTAGCTCATTCATTCAGCTGTCACTCACAGCCTCTCCTCCTCTTTATCTCCCTCATACGTTCACACACACACACACACACACACACACCTAAACATGTCTTTCACGGGTATCTTAGCGATGACATGCACAGGCTGTCATTGCTCTGTCATATTTCAAAAATGTACAGTACCAGATTGTGGAGAGACATCAATGCATTTTCCATTTATAACATACACACATAAACATACTCCATGGATGGGATAGGAAAAACAGACATACTACTACAGATTAAAAGCATTTCAGCATTTCTTTTTTAAAACTAGATCAAGAAACAGATGATTTACGGTGAGGAAAGGTGTTTGTGTGCGGACTCCACTGCCCCGTGTGATCACAGTCCTGCAGAGCAGAGCACAGAATGAAGCAAGGAGCAGGTTCACGATTTGGCGGCGTATGAATCCATACGCTTATCTAATGAATTGGACAGTGAGAGATAAGAGGAGAGACGAGAGGCGCACACAAACCTCCAGTTTAAGAGAAATTAGGCGACAGTTTCTAAAAATACACAAATCTGAATGACCAGGTTTGTTAAGTACTGAATCTGTACTGACTGGGAACTGATCACTTCCACATTCTCAGATACTGAAACAGTTATTTCAGTGAACTATCTTCAGCCTTTGTTTGCAGCATAACTTAAAACTTGTATATGTATGATTCTACTTCATACTGTATATGTAGCTCGTATGTGCACAGCCATTTCCTCACTGGTAATCTACCACTACCTCTAATAGTCCAATATAACTGTTGACAAATTGTTTGATACAGAAACACTGTAACCCAGCTTGTTGCCACACGTAGAAAACTCCCTAAAAACCACAGGTTACTTTGCAACACTGCAACAGATAGTGTCTGGTTTCAGGTGAATTAATCACACACACACATACACAAAGTGTTTTTGTGGACAAGAGAGAAGGAGCCAAAATAGCCATAAAACATAAAAGCAAGGAAACATGTTGCAGGAAGACGGCACGAATATCAAGTAAAAGCATTTTTTCTCAAACTTCTTTTGTGGGTGTAGAGGAGAAAATGCATTTTTTTTTTTTTGTTTCTACCATTGCACTATTTTGTACAAACTAAACACGGAACAACGCCGAGCTGGTAACGGCCAAGCAGTCGGGCTATCACCCTGACACCGAAAGATGTTTCCAACCTCAGTCACACTGTTTAATTTATGACGCTGCTGTTTTATCTCCTGTCTTTTGCGCCATAAAGGGAGCTTAAAGGGACAAACGTGCATCGAGACGGACTTGCACTCGCTGTCCTCCGCGTGTAAATATTAATTTTGCAAGCTAACTACAACATCAGCAGTTGTCATGGGCTGTGAAAGGGGGGGAAAAAAAAAATGCTTTTCTCCGAGCAAGGGCTTTTAATTTTTAAAGGACAGGAGCACACAAGGGCTTTTTATGCTCAGCACTGCAGAGATGACGTGTTAAGGGTGTTATGTCGGATCGCGGGGAAGGGATGGCAAAGTACATTTGCACAGGAACAACTGTTTTTAAAACAGCTGAATAGCTAACCGGCGATGAAACATGCTTCACGCAAAAGGGGGAAGTGGGGTAGATAGAAAGCGACAACTGTACTCGTCTGCTCATTAGGCCGTGTTAGCAACAGGTTGGCCTTTCGTTCTTTTGGGCTGCCTTTAGGTTACACAGGCAACTTTGTGAATAATTAGAAATGAAGACTATTGCCTTAAGCAGAGGTAGGATAACATTTTTAATATGAATTATTTGAGTTAGCTCAAGGATTAAACGTATATTAGCAACATGCCGCTTACCGCACTTGATGCCAAATATTACTCAAAGTGTTTCCTGTGTATCATGGCCTCCAGGTTAGCTTATAGATCTATAGGTTTCGCTGCTCTACAGACTTTTTTGCAGGCATTGGATTTCCAGCCGTGCACTGACTCAGCAGTAGTAGTTATGTAGCTCCGCACATCAAGGTCCCCTCGGATCCTGAGGGTCTGCCGGGGGGTCAAAGTTCAGAACTGCCATCCATGAGCCATGTCAGCATTGACCTTTCAAACCATGCATGCCATATCCATCCGCCTCCAGTGCTTACATTTGCTGTATCTCTAATCGAGTCTCAAATGGCACCCTAATCTCTATTCTCTGTAGGGACACTCGACTGCTACATTTAAGACGCCTTACAAGGGAGCGTGGGCCCGAGAGCCTGTGCTGTTTTTAACGATGTTTACTCCAATAGAGCACAGGGTGCTTTTTGAGACGAGACCTCTGTCTATCTCTTATTACTACCATACGTACAGCTTTGATACTCTGATATCAACAACAAATAATTGTATTATTAGTAAAAAAAAAAGAAGATTATTCTATTCTAAAGGTGCCACTGTGCAGAGGATGAAAAGACTCTGTCACATATTATAGTAATTAATGTATTAAAGGGTGAGGGGTGATCGATGGGAGCAGAGTCGGGGAGCAGGGGTCATAGTCTTTGTAATATTATATTATTCTAGATTCATTTTCTACTTTGATGTGGTTTTTGAGATTGTGTTGTTCTGATCACATCTGAAGCCTCTGACAGGACGGACAGAGGAGACGGTGGAGCGCTTGGACGATCTCTCATAGACGTGAACCTCACCAACTCAATGCACACACACACGCACACACGCATTCAGAGTAAGGTTGCTATACTACTGAGGACGTATTGGCCATATAAATTGAGTTGGATGCACGTAGTAAATTAGATTTTTAACTTTCAACTCTGGCTCTGCAGCAACTGTGTGAGAGATTAACGACAACATTCTTTGTATGTCAGAAATTCATCCACCAGTCAGGAGCAGCTGATGGCTCTAAGCTAGATCTGTGCACGGCACGACAAGCGCAGCACGACAAAGCAAATTCAATCTGAAATAAGAGTAAAAAAAACTGGCTGAAATTGTCCAACATTTTCTACAGAAAATAACACTTTACGCTTTAAAGAAGTCGTGTTTTTTGCAGAACTTGAACCAGGATGTCCTGATTTGTCTTAAAATCAGATAATGTAGCCTTAGCAGGTACATACCAACTGTGATTCTATATATTTTATATTCATTCTTATGTTTTTAGCTTTTATTGACAGGACAGTGAGCGTGAAACACAGAGAGAATAAGGGAAGACAGGCGGCAAAGGGCCGAGTCGGAACTGAACCTGAAGCAGCTGCACTTTAAGAAACCCGACACAAAGTCCATTAAATACACATTGTGATACACAGTTGTTGCTTAATATAAAACCAAAAATGTACAGAATCAATTTGACTCAAAACCTGAAACAGTCCCTGAAAGAAGCAAAAAAAAAAGCAAATGAATTCCTCCAGCAGATCATGTGGCATTTTGTTCCTCATTAGTATAGAGACACAAGAACACAACACACAGGTGCACACACTCGTGAATGGCCACAGAAACACACACTCATACAGGGCACACGCAGCTTAATGGAGAGAAGTTCGTCGAAAAAGGAGAACAAAAAACACTGTGTCTTGCTTTGGAAAAATGGAAAAATCATTACCACAAAAAGACGACAAACTGTTGCTGATGTTTCGCTCCTCAAGGGAACCTCGAGCACACTGAGCCTGCTGATCCAACGCCGAGGACCAGGAGAACTGGTTGAGAAATGTGAATTTTCACGGAAGAGTTGTGAGACAAACACACGCTATAAGTACTCTACACTTTGCACTTGCTACCAACACGCAAACACACGTACACACACGACACACACACAAGGTTACTGTGTGAGGAGGGCTTCTGGGTGGAGTCATGTGCCTGCATGTTTGTGTGTGTTTATATTCTCATGTGTGTGTTTGTGTGTGTGTGCATGCGTGCAGTTTTAGCCTCTCCTCACCCGTGCACCCAGTGCCTGCCTGTCCTGCCTTCAGACAGCACACAGATCAGCCATGGGGCTTCCGGTATAACCTCCTCTGCATTCCCACGACCTCTAACGGTTGCACTGGGATCAGTTTTAGAGCTAACGGCCCCGATCGTTCCTCAGCAGACGCAGCCATACAAGCTACAAGGACTGTTTTTGGAGTGTTGTGGTAGAGTCTCTCTATTTTGCTTTGGGACTGTTTGCCCTTTGTTTTATCCCACTGGCTGTTTTTCCTGACCTTGTTGTCTCTGTTTGTGTTTCTAGTTTCGGATCGGCAGAGGGGGCCTCGCAGAATAGATTTTTAAAAAATCTATGGCATCCCTAATGACAGCTGATCTTGAATCAGTGCAAACCTACTGTAGCCCAGTGTTCCTCATATCCTCAAACATTAAAAAAAAAAAAAAAAAGGGAAAATCGAGTTCTATCCGAACGCCTTGCTTTTAAAATGATGAGCTATTGGAGGATTTGTCTGGAGAAGCTTTTCACGTGGCAGCATTTCCTCGTTCAGGTGACGCAAGAGGTCGTCCCACTACTGCCAGTTAAATGAAAACTTCTATTGTAAATGTGGGACAGAATAAAGTGAGACTCTGGGCAGGTAATAATCTTAATAAGTCATGAATTCAAGATGTATTCTGGCCATGATGCCTATTAAGCCTGTTTTTCCACACCTCATTCCTCTTCCTTAACAAATTTGGTGTGATGACCTTTAGCCCTTTAGCTGGAGTGGTTTCATACCTGTCTTTAAATTTACACATATTATTTTGACAGGGAGTACGAAGTGATTAAAATCTGCTTTTTATGGTTTCGCCTCCGGGCCCCCTCGTCCACACGGCGCTGTTTACATGCAGAACATTTCCGAGGCTGACACGCTCGACCGACCGAGGATGAAAGACCCACAATCTGCAGGATGTTTTAACCAGGTTCGCTCTGCATCAGGTGTATTGAGGCGTCCTCCTGCATAAATTACTCATGAGCAGCAGCACCAGGACACGTTGAAGGATTTTTTCCCCCCTGAATAAGTGAAATCACAAGTCTTAGAGAAAGAAATTATCATAATCTGCTGATTCTCTCAAGAGTGGTTCACGCGTCATCGCCTTAATTCGGCCTGTGCTGAGCCACGCGCGCACAGACTGTAGGGGCGATACCAACGTGGCCAATGAATGACTGAGTGTCAGCTGGTCAGTCGTTGGATGAATTGTTTTGATATTTGTTTCAAACATTCGCTGCGTCTCAATTCGTTTTCTTACTCTCGCGCTGTTTGCAGAGTTTCAAAATAAATGCAAAAAAGACCTGCTGAATGCACGACCCCCACGGCGAAACAATTACACATCTGCGGTAGTAGATTGTTTCATCTGGAGCGACAGTCTGATTGGTTTTTAGGGGTTTAGAGCAGGTAAAAATCACAGACCGTGACCTAGCTCCAACCGTGAAGTTTGACATCCAATCAGTTTCAATTTGGCCCAGAATGTGTTCAGACGCGTGGGTGCTTGGTATTTTGAATCAGCACCTATGAGGTTTTTAAGTCAAGTGAGTAGACGACAGATATTTTAGCTGATGACAATCGCCGTCAAATGTTGCGTTCGCCATTTACAGTGAGTGCACAGTGGCCGTGTTCGATTTGAGATGACACTGTCGGAATCCACATGGAATTGTTAGACATGCTGATGTTAGCAGTTAGCTCAACTAACTTACTCCCATTTCAAATTAAACCTGAGAACTTTTAGAAATCAGATGCCAGAGCTCAAACTCAGGAGAAGATACATGATCATGGATCAGTCAGTTGGATTCTTGATTCAGATTTGGATATATTTAGTGAAGGATCCGTAAATATTCTATTCTTGTTTGTTTTTAGCATGTGTGGCAAACGGCCTCGCAAACCATGTTTCTTTTTTCAGGCCGGGTATCGTGCAGTTTGCTCCGAGGCTTTTCAGGTCGGAGACGAGGAGAATAAACAGCGACCAGACGTTACTCTGTGTCCTGAAGGGTCATCGTCAGTGTTAACTTCCTGCAGTGAAAAAAGCAGAAAAAAGACAAAAGTGCAGCTCGAACCTGAAGTCGCATGAACGAACAAAATCCCCCCCCCCCCCCCCCCGAAAAATGAGAGTTTTAATGAGAGTTTTAATTTGACACAGCACATGAAGGCGTTTCGTCAGGTGTTTGTGTTTGAAGGTTGTCGATGATGCAGCTTTTTATTCTGCTCCACACCTCTGAGCCCCCATCATGAGACACCATGAGTCCCCCACAAACACGCACACACATGCATGCAGAAACATGCTGGCACTCACATTGGACTTTCTATACACAGGCCCACTGACTGTGTATCACACACACATACACACACACACACACATGCATACACACACACATAGCTGCCAGCCAGTTTCACTGTATACTTTATAATGTAAACCTCCAACTTGCAGCGGTCTGACACAGACAGGCTGTGAATAAAAGCACACTTTTACTTACATGATATAAATATGATTACCTATATCTAGAGAGAAAGAATATTATATACAGTATAACTATTAGAAAATAAAGAGTCACCTTTTCAAACTGCCTGTGGTCGGTTCATTTTGTATTTGAATGTGAGTGTGTGAAGAATGTGAGATTTGCTCTAATGTCTATTTCTCTCTCTCTCTCTCTCTCTCTCTCTCTCTCTCTCTCTCTCTCTGTCTCACACACACACACACACACACACACACAGATAACTTTGGTGGTCCAGCGAATTAACACTATCTAATCTTAATCAGAACAGCAACATAAACCTGGACAATACTGATGAGAAAACGTACACAAACACACGCTCCTGAACCTGCACACACACACACACACACACACACACACACACACACACGATGTGTAACGCCTATGCTGTGTCAACCATTCGGAATTAGCCGTCCGACAGATAATATCTCTGCTTATCTCCACGGCCACCACACAGATGTCTGAATGACGGGGAGAAAGAGGAGGCACATTTAGCTCATGTATTACATAAGGTGCGAAAAGAACATTTTAATTTATTTAGATAAAAAAAATATTAAATAGTTTTACTTTTACTACTTTTCATACCTGCAAATAATTGACATGTCTATCTCGTCAGATTACACGACTGGTTTGTTTCTCACTTTTGCCTCGTTTCCCAGCAAACAGGACGTAAAAAACTTCTCCAGTTGTATTTAACATACTGTTAATTAATAATTATTCCAGGATCCACAGTTTTTTTTTTTTTTAACATCAGTCTGACTAATTCATCCATATGAGGCCAATGAGTTCCAGACCAAATCCAGGTTGGATGATGAAATCCCTGAGGGCCGTCACACTCTCAGAGCTTCATCAACAATCAGGAAAATGGGTCATAAATTAAAAACATGTGCTTTGATATTTGAAGCATTTCTCAATTGTGTTTGAATCCATCTATTGTCAGATTATAATTAAACAGTCGGGCAGTGAGAGAGTCTGATATGAGTCATTGCTCAGATTTACCTGATGAATATTCATAACTCTGACATCACTGATGGAGCTCCATGCCGTCGTCGTCATAGAGATTAGAGTGGATGACGGGATTATGGGAGAGTCTCCGCTCCGCGCTGGGATTGGCTTGCCACTCTGATCTTATTCCTGTGTCTAAATGTGCCATTTTGTCACTCAACCTCTCCGGCTGCTCATCTTCTCCGCTGCACACAGATATTATGACTATCGCCCATCTCTTTATTCCCTTTTTCACCCCGGCTCTTTTCCTCTTCTTCTGTTTTTTTCTCCTCCATGATCCTCTCAGCCATTTTACCCTCTGCCACGTTTTCCTGTTTGGAGACCCCACCCTCCTGTCGAGCAGTGTGCTACTGTAGTAATTGCTTTCTTCAGCTCCACTGGCCCAATAAGAGAAGATTGTCCCTTATGCTAATAGCCCATAAAAGACGCAGAGCATTTCCCAGCAGGAATCCCACATCAGATTATTTTGTACAAGACAGAAATGCCTCACCTCCATGTGCTCTAAAAATAAAGCAGGAAGAAGACGTTTTTTACTCCTGAATACTGATGATCATTGCACTTTGTTAATAATTTATTCAGGATTAAATTTCAACATCTTTTTAATTCTGTGCTCTGACACACTAATAAAATAAACCGGATATAATACGCTTCACAGGGTCAGTCCTTCCTGGGCTCGTTTCAGATTCTACAGGTCAATGGCTTTAAATTAAAAAACACTCCTCACACGTCTTCAATCACATGTGTGTCCCATGTTGAGGATTCAAAGACACGGAAACACACAGAGCATCGGATCAGTGGCGGACTTCTGAGGACAAGAGACACTTGAGCTCTCTGAGAGGAGCGAAATGAGTGAAGAGCCCTCTGAACCATTGTCGATGTGTGTGTGTGTGTGTGTGTGTGTGTGTGTGTGTGTGTGTGTGTGTGTGTGTGTGTGTGTGTGTGTGTGTGTGTCCCTCGAGTGGAGTAACACTGTGGCCATCTGCAGTGTGAAAAAAAAGCCTCGGAGCTGTGAATGCTGCTCAAGCAGAGAGACAAGAGGGAGAGAGTGAAAGGTGGAGGACGGACGAGGAGAAGAGAGAGGAGAAGAAGAGGGGTTGAGGAATGAAGATTAAGGGGGGATGATCAAGAGAGAGAGAGAGAGAGAGAGAGAGAGAGAGAGAGAGAGATCAGAATAAAGAAAGAAAAGCCAAAGGTGACAGAGAACGAGAGAAGGAGGGATGAAGAATGAAAGAGTCAGTCATCCATTGATCAATTTGGTCTGAACAGTTCTCTCAGTTTTCTTCTTCCACCCACACTGACATGAAAATCACAAGCTTGTGCTGTCGAGAAGATAATGAAAACAGAGATGAGCAACCGTGGCGCTGAAACAATTACAAAATTAATCGACTGAAATCTGAATAACCAATTAATAGTGTAGAATCACACCAAATATCCTCAGTTTGAATCCAAGTCGTACGTGAGGATTTGTCTCTGCCCTTGTAAAAGTCACTAAACCAATGGTTTACAGAGTAATATTATATTATAGTAATGTTTGTTTCTGGAAAAGACAAAAGCTGAAAAATAAGGAAAGCTAGGAATAAAAAACTCATTAATTCATCAATCTGATCCTTTGAGGTATCATGGCAGGGCCGAATCCAATCCCAGCTGACATTGGGAGAGAGGGAGGAGGGGGGGGGGGGGGGGGGGGGGCCTACACCGGCTACAGGTCGACGGTCTATCGCAACCATTCACACTCACATCCGCACCAGCAATTCAGAGCCACCAATTAACCTAAGCTGCATGTCTTTGGACTGTGGGAGGAAGCTGGAGTAGCCGGAGGAAACTCATCTATGATTTCCTTTTACTGGCAGAGACGAGCTTCCACAGTCAAACACACAAACACCACAACGTCCTCCCGCTCGAACGCATCGTACGCCAGGATGCGAGAATATAATTGTTTCCCGGCAGCTCTTTGATGGATGAGTCACCAAACATGTCCTGTATCATATCACGATAAGAAGAACATCAGTTTAAAGGCAGCAGCTGTTTCCCTTTCATCCTCTCTCCCTCTCCCTCCTTCTGCATCCCTCCATCCTCCCACTGCTTTCACAATGGTGAGCTAAGCCAGGGAAGATAGGGCAAATCCCTCCTCTGAGCGGAGCAGGCAGGAGAGGAAGAAACAGAGCGAGAGGCCGATGAGGAGAGAAGAGCGAGCGGAAAACACATCCTCAAACGCTCCTCTCTCTCATCTCTCTGTTCTGTCCCTCCATTTATCCGACTCCAACCAATCAGCTTGCATTCCTCTGTAAACCACAAGCTTCCTGTGATATCCATGTGTGTGTGTGTGTGTGTGTGATGACATCATCACCACACCAACCTGTGGCGATGATGTCAGAGAAGATCTCTGCTTCCTAAGCTCCTTGCTCGCTCTCGTCTTGATTCCTCACTTTCTTGTCTCCTTCTCTACGTGATTTACATTTTGACATGGCTGTTGTTGCTGTGAGTGGAGAGACACACGGGCATTCAACTCAAATGAGAAGAATATCAATACCACCCTCACTCCTACATATGAAATAATTCTTTGGATTTTTCCTAATATGTCAATAATTCAAAAATAGGCTCATTCTAAATGTCAGTCTAGTTGCTAATATGAATAGATTATGTTTCATATAGTTCCAAACGAAATAAACACAACTGTTAATTTACACCAGGGATCTCCAATGGCAGGTCCGCGACCCCAAGGGGGGTCCTCAGAGGTACTGACATGCACTATCCTGCAGGTATCCATAAAGGTGAACTAATGAGCTATGTATTACTGTAATATATAAGATTTCATTATATTTTTTACAACGCATGTATAGTATCGGGGGTCCGTGCTCAGTCTTTCCATCAGCAAAGGGGCCCTTGGCCTTAAAACCGTTGAAGTGTTGAAGACCGCTCGTCTTTAGGCTGAATATCAGTCAAGCAGATAACTAAACTTTAACAATGACCCCAAGTGTGTCACAATCTCAAAGACTGACTTCACCCTGCACAACAACTCACCAACACAAAATAACATCATGCGTGGTGCTTCATCTCCCTCTAGTGGAGGATTTAGGCGGTGCACTAACAGACCTGAAGTCTGCATTAAATTTAGCTCCTGACCAGCTATAAATTTAATGGATTTTGTAGCTTCATGAATATTATGATTAAAAACCATGTGAATCTTCCACAGTCAATGGTCGAAAGCCGCTTAGAAGCAACTCCAGGGGGGAAACAAGGTAGAGCATCAACATTAATAAGTGAATATAGCACATCTCCAACAGAGCTGGTAAAGTGAAAGTGATTATTTAATGTGTAGCAGGTGTAAAATGTCGTTTTCTCAGAGCCCCCCCCCCCCCCCCCCCCCCCCCCCCCCCCCCGTCTGTGGGCACCAACAGGTGCACGGCCCTGAGAGCTGACACCACATGTTGCCTTCACGTGTCGGGCGAAACTTCGTACTTTTGACACCTTGAATTGTACTAGTGTCAGTATGATTTGTTTAAACATGTTAGTTTCCACGTTGCGTCTATAAACCACCTTTATATTTGTCTTTATTCATCATTGCTTTTTTTTGTTACTTTTCCTTAATCACAGTTACACTAATTTGTTGGAGAGAGAATCCACAGCGAGGCAATTTGATTTATTCAGCACATTTCACACACAGAGGTAGATTCAAGGTGCTGTACGGGGACATTAGATACAAAAATATAATATAATATTAATAGTAATCTTTATTTAGACAGCACTTATCAAAACATAGTAACAAAGTGCTTCAAAAGACAAAGACAACATTAAAAGAAATCAAAACAAAATCCCCCAAAAAGTGCAATTCAGAACATGTGTGTAAGTATTTTGTATGTAAGTATGTTTTTTGTGTCTATCTATGTATATATCTGTTGTTAATGGAGGACGAGACACGTTTTATTGTTTTTACTATTCATATGACAATAAAGAATCTTAAAGAAGTAAAAGAAATAAAATGGATAAAATCTGTATTGACAAAAACAGCTTGAAGCAGCTTTGGAAATAACGACGAAAATTCGATAAACCGTTTCTTGTTTTTATTCACAATGGTTTTGAGTTGTTTCATTGTTATTATTATTATTATTATTATCATCATTACTATCTTTATACGGAGTCCGTGGGAGTTGGGTGCTGCAGTGTGCGGGCGGACGTGAACGCAGCACGCGCCGGTGCGCACTGTGCTGACGAGCCGTCCCCGGTGGAAACAGCTGGTGGTTTCTGTCACTTCTCTCCGGGCTGCGAGCTGCGTTAGCGGGGGAAACAAAAACTCGAGTTCCGCACGGGAAACCGAAACCGAGCAACGGACGAAAGCCTCGCCTCGAGTCCGCGCCGCCGCTCCGCCGCGCACCGGCAGCTGTCATCCCGGGAACACTTGTTAATCACTAGCTTGATCGCGGCGGTGACGCCCGGACGCGGCTAACAACGGCTAACAACGGCTAGCTAACTTTTGCCTGAACTCAAACCGCCGCGGGGGTTCGAACCCTCGCCGGCTTATCGGGAGATAAAGTGGTTCATTTATTTAGTTGTCTCTCTCGGTGTCATCATGACTCATGTTCATTACAAGTTCTCCTCCAAACTCAGCTACGACACGGCGGTGTTCGACGGGCCGCACATCACGCTCCGGGACCTGAAGAAGCAGATCATGGCCCGGGAGAGGCTGAGGTCCGGGGACTGCGACCTGCAGATCACCAACGCTCAGAGCAAGCAAGGTAACACAACGTGTGTGTGTGTGTGTGTGTGTGTGTGTGTGTGTGTGTGTGTGTGTGTGTGTGTGTGTGTGTGTGTGTGTGTGTGTGTGTGTGTGTGTGTGTGTGTGTGTGTGTGTGTCAGGTTGAACTTTGGAAAGACACAGAAACACGTGGTCCAGATTTGACAGTTGGCTGTGGGGGGGGGTTACTGCGTCACCTCATTCAGTTTGATGTGGGGGGGGGACAAGTCCAGACAAGTCCAGACAAGTCAAACTAGGACAAAAGCCTCAAATGAATGGGGCCACATTCCTGCTGCGTTCACTCTGCATTGTGTGTGTTGTGTTTGTGTGTGTGTCTCTCTGTGTGTGTGTGTGTCAGGCATGCAAAGGTCCTAGTAGAGATGTGGGGAGGGGGGGGGGTAAAAATAGCAAATAGCAAGTGGGAGCACAGTCATGAACACAAGTTTAAAGTGTACACACACACACACACAATAATCTATAGAGGAAAACATCCTTAAAATAGACGAGTAGAGCACAACTCTCCCTAAATTCAATAGTCATAATAATAATAGTTTACTTTCAAAACACAATTCAAAAATGAATAATTTAGGGCAAACAATAGGAAACCGTTTAAAAAAAATTGAAGATCACGCAGCATTAGAGCACAAATAGGAATATAATAAAATGTTAAAGATGGGAAAAGAGTAGAAAGAAGTTGGCGTAAAACATCATAAAAGGATTAAAATGGTCGGTGTGATCGGAAATAGAGAGCACAGCTTATAAAAATGTTTCTTTTAAGAGAGATTCCAAAGAGGATAAAGAGTGGGAGCCCTGACGGAAAAAGCCCAGTCACCCTTTGTCCTCAGCTGTGGGAATGTGGAATGGCGAGTTGGGCTGAAAGCAGAGGAACTCAGCCCGCTACCGGGCAAATAGGTCCAGAAAGGTCCATAAAAGTCAGCAATAAAATCTTTCATCACCACACAAGCAAACATAACCTGCTTGGTGGATGGCAATCACCCAATAATGATAACGATCATCTCAGAGTGTGTGTCAATATCCTGCAGATAAGCTCTGCAACCTCTCATAGTTCTGAGTAATGTGCACAATAACACAACCACAGTGTGTGAACAAATACAGATGCACACACAACCCCTGGAGAATAAGGGTCTGCAGACACACACAATCTGTGTCGGAGGGCGAAACACCAACCAAGACAAGTAGGGTCATATGACCAAAAATGTGTCTATGGATAATTATCACGATAAATCTTGAATATTAACGTTATATACAATATATTTGCACTAGATTTTTCCTATATTGCTATTGATTACAACTATATTGTGATAATTGTTGATTATAGTTTTATTGCCCAGCCCTACAGCAGAGGATCACACATTGTAGGAAGGGTTAAAGGAGTCACAGCCTCCAGGTTGGGTTCATCAGGTGTGAGTCAGTGCTGCATCATGCACCACTGCAGGATGTCGGTATTGTTGGTTCCCAGCTGCTGATTCGTAGTGAATCTGCGTCGACATATTCAACCAGACAGTCAACATGAATATGAAGTCTTAATACTATAGATTTAAGACGGGAATCTACACGTTCAGAAATGTATTCGTGAGCAGTGAGATTAATGTGTTTGAGTTGGCAGGTTTGCACGGTAGAATTTGCAGGATTATAATCGATTCTGCCAGAGCTAAAACAATTATTTGATGAGTCAATAATCCCTTTTTCAGCCAAACACCCGAGAGGCCTGAACGTTTACTGGTTTTCTAAGCTGCATAAAATAGTTCACGGAATATTATTTTGGTGTTTTGTTCAGTCAAAACAAGACAACTGAAGATTATGATCAATAAGATATGATTCATAACGTCATTATTTTTCTTTTATGTGAGCTAATCCTTAGACTTTCAACCCTCGCTCTCTCAATCTCTCCCGCTCAGAGTACACCGACGACGAGGGTCTCATCCCCAAAGGCTGCTCCGTCATTGTGAGGAGGATCCCCATCATCGGAGGAAAGTCCGGCTCGAGCAGCAAGACCCACAACAAGTAAGTGTTCCCTGGGGTTTGACTCGTACTGCAGATAGATGGTATGTGTTTAAGTTGAAGGCCTGATTCACTGATGCTGCTTTCCGTCACGTGCTAAACTCGAGACATTATTCTGAAATCCTCCTGAGGTGCTCCAAACTTTTCTTACCAGCCGCTTAGTAAAAAGTGCGCCCCCGAGAAGGAGGAAAATGTCAGCGAGTGAGTGGACGTTTCTAACATGCGAAACTGGCAAGACTGAAAAAGATAAAAATAAAACAAATATCTCAGTATGAACAAGAGATGTCACGCACGTCGAGGATGTTGAAGTAAACTTCAGATAATGATAAGAGTGGGTGTCAATTTGCTTTATACATCATGTCCTGCCACCGGCTCTTCTTAGGTCCCACCACTCGAAACAGTTCACGTCACCACAGTGTGGAGGTTCATGGATATAATATAGGAAGGGTCCATCTTGTTTACTGGGAGGGTTTTTTGCAGCATCGGGTATTTGCAGGTGGAGGATGTTTGTTTTTTCCCCCAGTCTTTCCACATCAGGCTGAATCCACATTCAGTTAATAGACAACAGTTGATTAAACAGGGGTTTTCTGTAACATTTCCGTTATGAATAAAACATGAATTATGCTCCGGGGGGGGGGACATTTTTACTCCACAGTGATGTACACAAGGATTAGCCAGAGTCTGGATTAGCCTGGAGAGCCAGCAGGGATGTGGGTTTTATTCATTGGAAGGAGGAAAAGACCTCGCTGAAACAGGCTGGTGGTCATGTGATTAGCCCCGTCAGCTCCATGCACACAAGAGGAATGAGGAGTGTAGCACTGCCTGGAAGATTTAATGCTGCAGACCAACTCTCCACCTGCACAGGCAGCCTGACAGTCAATGTACATCCAAGAAACCCTTGACTATGAGCTGTTTAAAAGGCTTTTACATTCACACCTAAATTAACTAGTTTAGAGAACAGGGCGGCAGTGGGTCCGTTAAGTCTTAAAATTCGTACATTTTCCAAATCACGATTCTCTATAGATGGACTTCACGTTTGTGTCTTATACTCTGTGTGTTTTTAACTTTTACTTTACACTAAACTGCCGACTGTGGTTAACACTGATTTCCTCTTGTGTTTCAGCGACCGTTCAGTCACCCAGCTTCAACACGCCTATGAAGTCGTCAAAGCAGTATGTAACCAAACTAAATCCCACTCAACACATTCACAGCACGGCTCAGCTCATATATGGTTAATACAGCTTGAATTAGCTACTTGAATATCTGTCGAAACTGCATCTTGCTGTTGCCAAACATAAAAATAAAGACCTTTTTAAAATCTCTATATTCTCGATTATAGTTTAAGGCTCTTTTGCAACGGGGACGTTGGTGCTTCTCAGCACTTGATTTATAGCAAACTGCTGCTCTGATAAGTCACATTTAATAGGGACACTTAATGAAAACTTTAGAAGTAGTATCTGCATTTATCTGCAGTGTGTCAAAGGAACAACCTCATATATTCTCTGTAACAATGGCTCTCAGCTGTTAATTTAACAAGCTGCCGAGTCCCCAGTTAAGATCATTCAGTATCTGTGCGTGGGTGGAGGGAGCTGCTCGGGAGGGTCGAGCTTTATCGTGCAGGGCCAGCTATTCACAGCTGATAAACCCAACTGTTGTTTTATGACGGCGACGGTCTCCACTCGCTGTCACCAACCATGAGCTGCTGTGACCTGCTCACTTATCTTTTGTTAAACTCTGGAGACGCATTCTAATCCCAAGATGCACTTAAGTACCAGGTATGAACAAGGCCTCTGAGCCTCTAAACAAACTCAAACACATCTCAGATCTGTTCTCTGCTGCAGTTTGAATTAGTGTTATGACTGACCTGACCTTATTCTCTCTCTAGTTTCTCAGTAGGAGAAGTCTCTGCCGTTCTTCTTAGCACTTTGAGTCTGTTGGACAACTCAAACCTTTTGTGTGTGTGATTTTTATTTTTTTTCCCCCAATAAAGTCGTTTGTATGAATCTGTCTTTTGTATTGATTATGTGTTTGACTTGTTGTGGCCAGAAATGTCGCCTGTACACATCCACAGTCTATGTTTCACCTCAGATAACAAAGACACTGTTGAGACATCGGCCTGTCTCATCATTTCATATTTTCTCATCAATGGTTAAAATCTTGGGTCCACATTTATCCTTTGCAGGGGATATAATCCAAACAGAGATATAATAATGTATATAAAATACAATATATAGACAAAACAGGCACACGTGTCCTGATCTGCCCTAATTCCTTCTGACTGAACTTTCATATCCTCGTACAAGAAGTGTGTGAAGATCAGCAAACGACCTGAATAAGTCTCTTACAATGTGATTGTGGATTAACCATTGATTTGATGGGCTCTAATTTAGTTAAGAATGCATTTACTTAATGAATGAATGTGCTGATCCACACTATAGCACAATCCTATGCCACTGCTGAGGTTAAATATCTTATAGTTGATACATTGGAAGGACTTAATCAGAAAATTATATCTGATTTTTATATTTTATTGACATATTTTCCTTATGTACTTTTGTATATATGTAACCTAGGATAACTCATGACAGTAGTGCAGCCTTCGTATGCACTGGAAATATTTTTGAGAGTCAGCTCAGTGTTATTTGTTTGCCGACTACTTACTTATACACCTTTAGTAACTTTAATGTTGTGTGACTTATACTATGACTGAGCAAAATGATGTCTCACAGATTGTTACCGCAGGAAAGCCTCAGATTAGAGGTTTTATGTGAGAAGTCACCATCTGGTTTCTGGTGTTGTGTTAAGGTGAAGTTTGAGGCCATCTCTCACCAGACAGTGAATTAGACATTACTGTAGGTGATGAGGACAAAGACCAAAATACAAACCTGACCGGTAAGAAACTCCCAGGAAGCGTTACCTCGTGGGCTTCGTTATTCATTTGAGAAAAGAGTTGGCTGGACATGCTGAGGCACCACGGGATAAAAACTGTGGTGACCTTTATAATCACCGCTGGGTGCTCTTGAACATTTTTATCTCAGAAAGGATATGAATGTGAAGATTTGAAACTGAGAACTTGCTTTCATGCAAATCACCAAAGGTTCGGGGTGAAAGTTTAACAGGACAAATGGTCTACATGTGGAACGTTTCTTTGACAATGCACATGAACAAAGAGTTCAGCCTTTGCCCAAGTCGTGTAACCTCAAGGCTTCATTAGTGAAACTGATTTTGTTTAATTCTAACAGATGGACGCCCAGGCTTCCTCCAGTACCTTGCACTTTTTCTCCAAGGTATTCCTTTTCTCTCTCTCTCGTTTAATAAACACTACACCTCCTGTTTGACCTGTCGTCCTTGTGTCTGCTGCCCTCATTCATTCATTCACGTGTTTGCATGCAGATGACAAACCTGGCTGACGCCGATGTGTCAGAGGAGGATAAGATCAAAGTTTTGCAAAATCAGTCCGCCTACGATACCGTGAAGTGAGTCTCCCTGTTTTCAAATCTCCTCCCTCACCCATTTCTCTCTCCTCCGTGTCTCGATCCACCTGTTTTCTGAAATTCAATACCTCCATGTTCTGACGTGTCACTGTCTCTCATCACTTTGTTCCATCTTCATCCCACTCTCCATTCACCCCCCTGCATTTTTCTATCTTCATCTATCCTCCTCTCATTCTCTCCCGTTCCCTCTCTAGCTACAGCAAGAAGTTTGGTACAGTTCTTCCTGCAAACTACACTTGTTATCGCTGTGGAAACACTGGTCACCACATCAGGAACTGTCCCACCAGCGGGGTAAGAGCAGAGCCCGCGGTACCTTCAGGTTCTTTTACAATCTCGAAAAAGTCTTAAACGGTTTGATTAGTGTGAGCAGGGTTATATTTTTCTTATCCGAAAAACTGGAGTCGTGTTTGTTAATATTGTGTTGACTGTCAGCTTCTGTATTGCCTGGCATTAAATGTAGTTGTGTGCATAATTGACAGCAAGATAAAAATTTTGAGGCCCCACTGAGAATAAAGAAGAGCTCCGGCATCCCCCGATCCTTCATGGTCGAGGTGGACGACCCCAGCGTCAAAGGAGCCATGCTGACCAACTGTGGACGTTACGCCGTTGCTGCCATAGACGCGTGAGTCTGCACAAAAGAGTGTGTGTGTGTAGGGGGGGGGGGGGTATTTCGAAACAATCCAATGGCCTGAATGACAAAATCTTCACTGACCTTCATAGGAAATGTTGCAGGTTCAATTCCAGCAGCCAGTGTTTGTGCTTATCAGAAACACAACCTTATCCTGCTCAAGTTTGTCTGATTTAAAGCTTCTTGTAAGCAGATAAAAAGAAAATGTGAGGTCACGGTGTGTGAACTGTCTGTCTGTCTGTCTGTAGGGAGGCGTACGCCATTGGCAAGAAGGAGAAGCCTCCATTTTTCCAACAGGAGAAACCAAAGTCAGAAGTCGAGGAGGATCCGATACCTGATGAACTCCTCTGTCTGATCTGTCATGACCTGCTGAGCGACGCCGTGGTTATACCCTGCTGTGGAAACAGCTACTGTGACGACTGTGAGCAACTGCTATACACACACACACACACACACACACACACACACACACACACACACACACACACACACACACACACACACACACACACACACACACACACACACACACACACACACACACACACACACACACACACAGAAAAACTGGTGTAGGTGTGTTACTGCTCTAGCATTTTAGCATTCTGAATGTATATTCAAGGATATGAATCATATCAGGAAGTAAATGAAAGAACATTTGTCTTATTTTTCAGCACATAGAAAACATACAATTTATATTTAATGATGACTGGCTCAAGGCCATGACAATAAGATGGGCGGTGACGGAGTGGGTGTGTCACAATTCCAACTGTTTCTCTCTCTCTCAGGTATTCGCACCACGCTGCTGGATTCAGAGGAACATGTCTGCCCCACTTGTAGCCAATCAGACGTCTCCCCTGATACCCTGATCGCTAATAAATTTCTCCGACAGGTGAATTAACAGAAGAATATGATATATGAATTGACGTTAGAGTAAAACTAATTAAATGATCTATTTTGTTAACAGGGATTTGTATAAATGATTAACTGTTGATATGATCATTTTGATTTAAGAAAATATTGCGACAGGATTAAGTTGACTGTCTCTTTCTCCCCCAAACAGGCTGTTAACACTTTCAAGAAAGAGCGAGGCCACAGTAAAAGTCTGTCAGTAAAATGTGGCACCTCCCAGTCCCAAAATCCATCCCCAACACCGAGCCCTGTCCGCACACCACCCCCTCCCCCGGTGCAGAGCCAGCCTCAGCTGCCTCAGCTGCCTCAGGAGCCGACGTGCAGCCAACAGGTAAATCTCTTAATGATGTGTTTCATCTGGGAGGCAGAGATGAAAATAGTCCCGTGTCTGCATGACTCAGGAGCAAGAGGAGCAATTAGTGTTTTCATTGCCACATGTTTCCCAGTTCCCAGGTTTATTTAACCTGACAGAAAATACTGTATGAATGTGTACTCTATGTTGTCATTTATATTGTCACGTGTGGAGATTCTGTAGAATTGTTTTATTATTATGTTGTACTCTCTTTGCTTTAATCTCTTGTCCTCCTCCCTCTTCAGGACTCTCCCCTGCACTGCCCAGAGGCTGAAGACACACCGCCACTTTCTGGAAATCCTCCTGCTGCAACAGGCCCCACGTCTCCTTGCAACAAGCTTAGCACTTCCCTCCAGACTGAGCAAAGCGGCTTGGACACACCTGACAAGTATTTTTAACACAGAAACACACACATGATGACAAATTACACTCATATCCAGAGACGATTAAAACTTCCCCTCAAGCAGAATTAGGTAAATAACCACATAGTCTGCTAATGTGAGATCCAGCCCTCCAGTCACCCTCCATCCCCAGTCAAACACTGCTCTGTGGACACAGATCAGAGCAAACCAATCATAATTTAAGTAAATATCATAAGTAAAGAAACCTGTTTGACATCACTGGAAAGATAACAGTTTATTATCTTCTTAAAGTGAGAATGACTTCAGCAGAATGTCTGTCAGAGATAGATCCTCCTGGCAAAGCACCAGCTCATTGACCGCAAACAGGCAAACACCCACAGAAGTAAAACACTCTCATATAGATCCAATATGGCTAAAAATATATGTGCTGTTCATTCAGGGAGGCTGAAGGAGAGACACAGGATGACTCAGCTGCTGCTGCCGCCACCACCCCTCCTTCTGTGCTGCTGTCAGACGAAGATGCCGCTGCTGCTCCTTCACAGCTGACGCCAATGGTGAGGACAAACAAACAGTAATCAAATGTCTCCTGGTTTGATCCAGAGAGCTCGTCGATCTCGAGTCATACATCGTAAAAAGCTCTCTGAGAAGTCGATTGATTTTCACTGTGAAGAAAAAAAAAAGAATCTCTGTATGAAACCTGTGGTGTTTGTGTCTGTTCAGGTTGAACACACAACTGTGGCAGAGCCGCCTCCGACGGTCACTGTGGAACAACAGCAGTCCCCCTTAGGTGAGTGACTCAAGCTGCTGAACCTTGAATCCCCGTCCTGAAACTATCCAGAGGGGCTCCTGACAAACTCCCTCCTACACGCTCTAGATACAGTCAGAGTCAGCCATGTGAGAATACAGCAGAATGTCCACAGGATTCACTGCGAGCAGGTTGATGACGTTTCGAAAATGCAACAGACAACAAACAAACAAAAAGCATACAAATATCTCAGGAAAAAGGTGTAAACTTGGAAAGACAACCACATGTGAGAGCTTTTAGTGATAAGGGCCAATGCCAGTGATGATTTCAAGTATATACAAGTTATGTCCGGCCTCCTGCTGCTCTACGGAGACGCCACCCGTCACCTGGACACACAGTGTGGCTGACTTATTGCAGTAACATCTCAACACATAACCATTTTTCTCCGACTCCAAAGGTCCAGTGCCGAGACACCCACCGCCCCCATCCTGCTGGAGCGGGTTAGTAAACTGTGTTTGCATGTTGAGGTGTGTATGTGACTCTACCCATTGTCTCAGGATTGATCTATTCTCCCTCTACCTTCCCCACAGAGCCTTTCCCCCGTCAGGTTGTCCCCCTGGAGGCTGGTCTGAATCCCAGCAGCTTACGTCCCCCCCCTGCTCTGCATACACAGCGCCTCCCCCGCCTCTCTTTCCCTCCCCCCTTTTTCACACTTACCTCTCAGCTCACCAGTCTCACACCAGTTACCCTCCTGGGTACCCTCCACCTGCCACGCCCATCTGGACACTCCCGTGCCCCCAGGGTGCCCCGCTCCCTTCCCTCTGCTCCTCTACCTCCACCATCCCCGCCCTCGTCCCCAAGGAGTGGTACAGGCATCAGAGAGAGAACAAGGAAAGGTATACTGAACAATCAACCAACAAAACATATCCACTAAAGGGTATCTGCACGTATCTAAACGTCTGAAATCAAATGACCTGTTTAATTGTAAGAAGGATGAATTTGCCAGTTGTCAGTTACCAGTTTTAATGTTATAAATATTATACACAATGATTGTGTTTTTTAATTATTCTTTCAATGTAGGTCTCAGAGATCCAGAACTGTTCAGGGTTTACTTAGAATGTAGCACGGATGTGAAATTAAGTTTAGTTACTGATATAAAACTGATTTGGACCTCGACTCCCTTTCCTTTGTCACTCAGGTCTCCTCACAGAGGATCTACCCACAGACACTCCTCCTCGCGCTCTCAGTCAAAGTCGTCTAAGTCCAAATCTTCTCGCTCCTACTCTTCAAGCAAGTCCAGATCCCGCTCACGTTCCAGATCCCAAGGCAGATCAAGGTATTTTGTTCCCTTTAAAAGATTCAAATAGGATTTTACTTATTTGTGTTAAATGAGATGAACTGAAACATTAGAATATTTGAGACATACAACAGATGATTTGAATCTAATCTTGTTGTTTTTTATTTTATTTTCCAGACCCCGCTCACCTTACTCCCGTCACAGAGATCTCCAGACCCACTCTACTCCCTCGTACAGCTACGGTTACAGACGCTCCCCTACACCGTCCTCGTCATCTTCACCTCATGTTGGTCACCATTCCAGGTCCAAGTCACCGTCGGATCAACGGAAAAACCACCACCACAGCCGCCACCACACCAAGAAGTCTGCTTCGAGCAGCTACGGCTCCGCGAGGCAAGGAGAACGCTCCGGGAGGGAAGATGGAGGCTTTGGGGCGAGTTTGACCAGTTCCCACTACGCTCATCATTCAAGTCAAAGGAGCGGCCTGGAGCTGGAAACAGAGCGCTACCTACAGTGGAAGAAAGAGTACAAAGAGTGGTGCGAGAAATACTTCAACAGCTACGTAAGCCCCTTCCACCAGCTGCCTCTTCCCTTCATCAATCTTCCTCCTCCTCCTCAGTGGGAAGGAAGCAAATATCACTCACATGCCAACTTGGACTCTCGCTACAGACATGCTGCCAGGACGCACGGCCGCTCCCCTCCATCGCAGTCATCCAGTGACAGCCGCTCCCCTCCGTCTTATTCTTCAAGTAACAGTCGCTCCACTGCATCTCAGTCATCCAGTGACAGTCGCTCCCCTCCGTCTCACACATCCAACAACAGCCGCTCCCCTCCCTCTCAGTCGTCCAGCGATAGTCGCTCCACGCCATCCGAGGACGGGGCCGAGCTGAAGGCATGTCCACAACAGAAGGTCGACCACCTGCCGATCACTTTTACAAAGGGCAGTAAGGAGGTGGAACTGCAAGAAACAAGTAAGGACGACAAGAAGGTGATCATTAGAGATGTGGAAGACCTCAGCCCCATAAAGTATAAGCAAAGGAAGACACAAAAACACGACAGAGGAAGAGGAGAGGAGTCGTCATCCCCTGCAGCTGCAGATTCAACAGATGACAACAGAAAGGATGAGAGGGGTCACGACCCTGCTTGCAAAGATGGCACCTTAGTAAGGGATGAAGCAACCTTTCAATCCACTTTGAAACCAGATAAACCTTTGGATAAAGATTGTGTAAGAAGCAGAGAAAAGGGGGATTTAGAAGAAAAGAAAGGGCGGAGAAGTGGCAAAGATTCAGACTCAAGGCAAGATGTAGAGAGACGGCACAGAATGAAGTCCAGTAGAGGGGCAGATAGGGCGGATTCAGACAGATACAGACACCCCAGAGACAGAAAAGCTCCTGACTTAAGCTCAGAGAAGAACAGAAAAAGAAAAGGAGAGACACCAGAGAAAAAAGAAACCTGCAAAGATGAATCCCCCGATCTGATTGAAAAAAAGAAGCAAAATATTGAGCAGAAAAAAGAGAGTAAGCCGTGGCCTCTTAAAGAGAAAGACATCTGGGAGGGAAGGATAACAGTGAAGCCACAGAAGAAAATAAGCATCAACATCAACTTGGATGTGAAAAAGAAAGAGGAGAAAACTGAAAACCAGGAGAGCATCAGAGGAAATTCAGAGGATGAAATGGAGAAGACGGGTGATGGAGAGGAGAAGTTAAACAGAGGAGACACTGAAGTTGAAGTTAATGAAAAGAAGAAGTCAAGCAGAGAAAAGGAAGAGAAAATCAAACCAGACGACGGAGAGCCGAGGCAGTTGTGGGAGAAAGCAGCCATCAGAAATGACAAGAGAGGGATGTGGGTAACCATCGCAGCAGAGGAAGGAAATGTTGGAGAGAAGAAAGATGAGGACTTTGACTCATGGCATTGGGCCCCCAGAGGAGCCGAGGAGGAGGAGGAGGGTAAAAATCAGGTGGAGGAAGGAGATGAGAGGAGGAGCATGACTGGAAAAGAGGAGAAAGAAGAGAGAGTGAGGAGAGAAAGTCGAGGGCGAAGAAGAGATTGAAGACTTCGTCCAAATCCCTCAGAAGGAGAGGACAGAGGGAGAAAGCACATGCGAGGAAAACAGAGGAAATCTGCCTGAGGGATTGAAGACGAGGGCGAGGAAAGAAGAAGAAGGAGACGAAATGAAGGTCACGCCACAGAGGAGCAGCAACGAGAGCCACCACGACGGACCTCATCCCAACATGATGGATGACGACAGGTCAGATTGTTTCAGCTTTACTTTTAAAGCCAAATCCTGCAGCTCACTCTTAGATGTAGAGATAATGACTGTGTGTGTGTGTGTGTGTGTGTGTGTGTGTGTGTGTGTGTGTGTGTGTGTGTGTGTGTGTGTGTGTGTGTGTGTGTGTGTGTGTGTGTGTGTGTGTGTGTGTGTGTGTGTGTGTGTGTGTGTGTGTGTGTGTGTGTGTGTGTGTGTGTGTGTAACGCAGCAGTTGTGAGGATTCTCAGGAGAAGTGGACAGTGGTTAAAGCTCTGGAGGAAAACATCCAGCACAGAGCTGTCGAGGATCAGCTCGTACTCATACAGGTGCGTCCATGAGCCCAGATCACGAAGTGTGAGATCAAAGTCTCTAAAGCTGTGGGAATCATATCATGAGTAATGGGAATGGAAATGTATTTTCATTTGTATCATACAAACTCACAATCGTGTGTTATTATTGTGTGACTCTAGCCCTTAGTACTGGTTTAGCTGCTTTAATGCTTTGTTTAAGTGTGTTGTAAATCCAAAAGATTTATATATCTTCATGCAGAACCCTCTCAGTGACATTTTACCTGTCCGTCTCAGGTCCCTCGCTCCAAATGGGAGAAGGAGGAGTCCTGGGAGGAGGTGCAGAATGAAGGAGAGGTCAAAGCTCCAGACCCTCGGCACGTGGTTCTGCCTCCAGCGTTAGTGACATCAACCGACAGGGAGACAGAGGGACAGGAGAGGCAGAGGTCAGTGGACACAAAGAAAGACAGGGACAGACAGATAGGAAAAGACGAGGAGCAAGAGAGAAGTTTGGATAGGAGTCTGGCTCCCTCTAGTGGTAAAGACACGAATGACGACACCTGGTGTGCAGACAGAGAGAGGGAGAGAGGGATGGAGATGGAGCAGTGGAGGGAGAGAGAGAGGGGGAGGGATAGACAGAAAGAGACCAAAAGATCAAAAGAGAGGACAAGGGAGGAAGACAGAGGGAGAGACAGGGGGAGAGAGAGAGGGCACAGCAGCTCTGCCTCAGTCCAAAAGAAGAATCTCCCTTCCTCCAGTCATTTCTCCCAGCATTCAATGTCACAGGACACAGAGAGGAGGGGGCGTCAGCAAGGAGGCGACCACGACCACAAGAAGAGCTCCACCTCCTCACATCCTGGCGGGAAACACTCCAGCAGTGGAAGCAGGGATAGGAGAGCTGTGGAGATGCCTGATAAACACACACACAAAACTCAAAGAGACACTTCACTGGACCCAAAACGTAAAGACAAAAACTACCATAGTCACCGAGAATCGTCAGGGAGCAGACACCAGGACAGAGCCGCAGGGACCCAGCTTTCCTCAGAGTTTCCCTCCCTGCCATTCCCCTCAGAGTCCTCCAGCCCAAAGCCCAGAATGAGCAGCCCTGGACTGAAGCTGAAGCAGGACAGAAGTAGAAATGAGAGCAAGGAAGCGAAGGAATGGACAGGAAACAAAGTGGAGAGAGAGGCCAAGCCAGAAGGAGGGAGTCTGTGGCGAGTTGAGGACCAACAATTGTCCCAGGAGATCAAGTGGGAAGAGCTGGAGGAGGGAGAGAGGCCCAGCAGCAACAGCTCATCAGCGAGCCAGGACGGCAGCAAGGATGACAGGAGGAAGAGGAAGAAGAAACGGAAGGAGCAGACAGGGGAGCCGAGCCAAGCTGGCCCGGAGCCGCCGGAGGACTGCGAGCTGAAGAAGCACAAGAAGAAGTCGAGGAGGAGCAAGGATGGGAAAGAGGAGGGTGGAGGAGAGGGGGAGGACGACCACGCCAAACGCTGCTCGGCTCCGTCGTCTTGATCATCACGGAGGATAATGACATTTACTTGAATTATGTTTTTCCTTTTCTCTGTCCAAAAAGTGCCTGGGTTGTTGTTGTTTTTGACTCGTTTTCTTTTTGCCGGGATACTTTTTGTATCATCTTCAGATGTTATGTTAGAAATGCACCAGCTAAAATGAAAGTAAACAATTCGTAAAGGAAAAGCACTTTATAACAATTATTTAAAAAAAAACTGACTGTGAATGGAAGCAAAAGTCGAACCGTTGACCGCTTGAATTATTTTGAGTTGAAGGAGTTTTCACAGCTTTGCTCAGGTCTGCCCGCACCTACGATTCATATCCACCGAACCTGCAACGTTACAGGGAAATCTTACTTTTACTTGAAAAGGGTCAATCAGTCGTTTGATTTGCCTCAAACCGGAGCACAGACGTGCACCTGAGAGGATTTGTGATTAAGACTGTGAATATTTATGATTTGAACCTCTGTGTTGTATTTTTTTTTTTTTTTTCTTGTAAATGTTTAAGGAAAAGATAACTGCTGGATCAATTAATGATTTACCAGAGGAGCGTTGAGTTTTTCCTGTTTTGAAGGAAATAAAAAATGAAATCATCCATAAAACATTGTGTTTTTTCTTATATTCCTTATAAATGAATTAAAACTATATACGATTTAAAGTCTGACCAGTACAGAGACTCCGAAATCTGTATTTGTCTGACAGATGAAGCCATCAGTACTTTTCACCTTATCTACCATGAAACTTTTATTTTGAAATGTTTTTTTATTTATTAACTCTTTCTCAAATCTCAGGCCGATTGATTGGGTTCAATGTCCAGTTGACCTGACCCTGGGGACTCTGGTGTGTGGGAGGAAACCCACACGGTCTCGTGGGTGTTTCAAGGGACCTCGAGTGCCCTGGAAAAAAGGGAGCTACTAAGTAAGCACAGGATTTCTACAGCTTTAAATGTAGAACCACACAGAGACAGGGGCAAAATGTTAGTGAGACTTTTCACTATTTTGATTTACAAATAATAGTTGTAATGCCACAGAGCACAGAACCACCAAGACCCGACAGTTTCCTAATGAGACATGTTCAGTCCCCTGAACATGTCTGCAGCTTATCTTGCAATGTTACAGAAGGTGAAAAATCTGAATCTGCAACAATGAATGTTTGAGGTTTTTTCCTCAGGTCGTGCTCCGCCTCTGTTGTGTAGTTTTTGCGTGATCCTGCTAACGAAGCATCCCAGACGAAAACACAACCTCCCTGGTGGAGGTGGACATGTAACAGGTATTTGGCGTTTCTTCCTCTGAATAATCAGTTCATATTGTGCCATCAAATTGAAATCTCTTTCAGCTGAAGTACTGACAGTGAAACAACATTCATGTCATCTCCATTGTTTTGTTTTGTATTATCACAGATGAAGAACAATCCCAACAGGATCCTCTGCTCTTTCCCACCGTCTGCTCTTCTGTGTCTCTGATCCTCCTCACTCTGATCCCATCTCCATTTTCTCTCCGTCCAGCCTGGTTTTCAGACTCCATGTTCCCTTCCCTCCCAAAAGCTGTAAAACATCAAAAAGCACCAAACAAAGACGTTTTCCACCCAGTGTCTTCTCAGGCAGGTTGGTTGCTGTTCCACTTTTTGGGGCTTTTTGTTTGTGTGGGTGTTGCGAACATGTTAGAATACCTACGAAAGACGTGTTCAATATGTCTGGTGTGTGTGTGTGTGTATAAGTTGATGCTTGAAGTGCATCCAAGCTTTTCTAGCTTCATTAACTCGCTACAAGGATGACATGGCAGAGATCCAGCCTCTCTTTCTCTCTGTCTGTCTCTCCTCCTGTGCTTTGTCGACGTGACTGCAATCGCCCGGCGCCGTGCCAAGGCCATGCTGGGATTGAGCAGAGGAAATCTGGCAGGGTTTGCCCCGACTTCTGCTTGGGTCCAGACCTTTGATGGAGGGGTGCATGGGCAGTGGAGCGCGTGGACAGTCGTACATTTCTGGTGTTTAAATCAGAGGAGGTACCACCTCCTTTTGGTTTGTTGAGCACTTCTGCATGTCCTCCAAAATGGCCGATTAACTTCACAGGCTCCCCAGCATCCTGCCGCGCCCCTGCTTCCTATGTCTGCGTCTCCTCTGCACTTTCTGTTTGCTCTGAAGCTTCTGACTGCTTTTGCACTGTTGTATCTAGAATTGTTGTCTCGCCATAAGCTTCTGTGTGTGTGTGTGTGTGTCTGGAAATGGAGAATGCTGCAACAGACAGACAGACAGACAGACAGACAGACAGACTATATCTGCAAATGGTAGAAAAACAAACAGAGAGACAGACACAGACCAATGCAGACTGACAGGTAAATAGTCTGATAAATTACAAAGAAGTAAAGTGCAGAAAAAGACAAAAAAGAAAGGCACATTGTAAAATATGAGGCAGGCAGACAGACACACAGACCAAGATCCAGGCAGGCAGCAGGACAGACAGACAAGTGGACCCTGTAGCAATCAAGAGCAACATCCCTCCTGCTCTCCCTGTGTGGTGCGGATCAGAAACGAGGTACGCTTTTGTCAGATTTATCTTTCTGCCTTCTTTATTTCTCCGTCGTCCCGCAATCCGCCGCACTTTGTGTCGTCCCGCGTGCTCATTTTAGCCCCTTTCTTTTAATTTTCTTTTTTGTTTTGTCTTTCTTTTCGTCCGGGTTTCCTTCCCTCCTTTGTGCCCGCGATGTGTGCCGACGTCTCAGGGCACCGTGCCAGTGCTGCCTGATGGAGACCGAGCTGTGTGTGCTCTCCCTCTCCGTTTGTGTGTTTGTGTTGGTGTATGCAGATTTGGCTTGTTTGGCGCCGGTGGCAGCTGCAAACACTTGCTTGTGGGCATTGCATCCATGTGGTAATTAAGAAAAGGAGCCTCTGTCAATTGAGATAACTAAGACTTCATCTATAATTCAATGGCGAGGGAATAAGTATTTCAATACATTTAAAATGTTGTAAGAGAAAAAGGGGTAAAACATGCAATGTCCCATTAGCCACAGAGAAAGCAATGGTATACATGATATACACAGAATTCACTCCATCACAGTGTATTCTGCGTTTACAAGCACAGGCTGTTTGGAAATCTCACGATGTTGGAGATGTCAAGGTCACTACAACCACATCCACATTGTGATGTTCACAGTTTGTTTTGGTGACATCATAACCGGTGCACTGTTCTGTAGAGGAACCGGGTTCTGAAAACAGACAAAAGCTCTCCGACGCATTATTGTGCAACGTTCTGCGTATTTAGTCGTGATGAGGTAATTAGATCCAGAAAGATAGTGAGTATTAAAACATATTGGTATAAAGGGTTTTCTTTTGAGAGCCATTGGTGGAGGAGTGTATTTAATATTGCACCTTTCACAGCGATATGAATAACGGTTAAAATGCAGTTACGCTAACAGTTTTCTTGTTGTGCAGCTCTATGTACTTTGTGTTGAAAGGTGCTCTACAAATAGTTATTATTATTAAGTCACAAAGTGCTTCACAAATGTATAGTTGTTCAAATTAAACCATTAAATAATCAGACAAGGAATTTGCACACATTAATAAAACCAAAACATAGCTTCTTTTTGAAGGTGTCCACAGAGGCTGCACATTTTGTCAATAGGATTCCATCGTGTCTTTCTCTGGACTGAGGCTCAAGGTTGAGCTTCTCTGGGTTTAAACTCCTCATATTATGTCGTTAATTGTTAGCTGGGATGTTTCTGGTTAAGGCAGGAAACCGGTGAACATCTGACCAATGTCAGAGGTCAGCAAAAATACTCGTGAGCCTCCAGAGAGTTCCCAATAGATTATGAGCCTCGCTGACCTCCAGGAGACTGCGGCTTCAATTCTGCTGTTCAGTGGATTTCCTGTCGGCCCCAGTGGAGAAACGTAAATGCTTTCTTTCTGCCAGTCTTGGGTTTAACAGCCTCTAGTGGAACGTTGTGGTAGAACCAGTTTAATTAACTGGTTCAGTTAATTAAATGATATTAATAATAATGAAATCGAGTCACAGTTAAATCTCCTTTTTGGTCCCTGAAGTGGATTTTTATTGTGCAGACAGGTTAAAATAAAACAGAAGAGAGACACAGGTACTTATTCCCCAAAATATTCCCAAAGTAATTTGTGATTGAATGTGCAGATCTTTTTTGTTTTTCAAAATTTGTGTTTTCACTGGTCAGTCAGTCTCTTCCCTCTCTGTCTGTTTCATAGACTTCCAGGAGGAAAGCTTGCTCTGAAAGAAAGAGTCTGTTGGTGGCAGATGTTTCTCTGGCCGTGATGGAATGTGTGTGTGTGTGTGTGTGTGTGTGTGTGTGTGTGTGTGTGTGTGTGTGTGTGTGTGTGTGTGTGTGTGTGTGTGTGTGTGTGTGTGCGTGTGTGTGTGTGTGTGTGTGCACGTGTGTGTGTGTGTGTGTGCACGTGTGCGAGTGTGTGTGGCTTGCAATTGTGTCCATGCAAATCAGTGCCTTTGTATTTCTTAATCTTGAATGGTATTTAGCATTTGTAATGCGTCATGACAGCATGTGTGTGTGTGTCTGTGTGTGTGTGTGTGTGTGTGTCTGCACTCCTGCCTGGCCCTGTCTGTGACCACGGCTGTGTGCAGAATGACAATGAGCATCTCAGGATACTCAGACTGTGTGTGTGTGTGTGTAGTCTGCCGGCCTGCCAAGGGCTAGTGTTGCCGTATTGAGTTTAAGAACAGATTTAAATCTCTCCTCTGCAATGCAAAAGTCTACTGTGTCACTTCCGAGGCCATTTTTAATAAACACAGCTGATGGTGCAGGCTCAAGGTGCAGGTGTGTTTTGCACTATAAAACCAACTTGAAGACACTTGCTCAAGAAACAGTATTTAACGAATTCATTAGCTTAAGATACTTCCTGCCTGCAGGTGCTTGTGTGTCTGTGTCTCTGTTTGTGTGTCTGTTTGTGTGTGTCTGTGTGCATGGGACATTGCATTCAGATGAGTCAGTCTTTCCTCAAGGAGAACACAAGTCATGAATATGTATTAACATCCTCTCTGTGTCATCCATTTCACTGTGTGTGTGTGTACATTTGTGTACTGGGACCTGGAACAGATTGACCATTAGAATAAGATCTCCCCAGGAGTGTAATGTGTGTGTGTGTGGGGGGGGGGGTACTCCTGATGGGGTGAGTGTGCAGCATTCTGTTTAATTAGCATGTCTACACTGATGGTTCATTAACACGCAGAGGGGATGGAGATGGGGGGGCAGTTATAGGAAATATTCAATATTCAAACTTTTGCAACCAATCAGATTACAGACATGCGTTTATTTAGATGAACCAATCATTTGTCATCATACGGTTTGAGCGTCGTCATGATGAAATGTCATGAGTTTTAAAAAGTCTGCATTCCCTGATTGGCGAATAAACAAGTGTGTGTGTGTGTGTGCAGGGTTCATCGGGTATGTTCGAGAGAGAGTGAGACCCGTAAATCAAGTGTGTGTGTGTGTGTGTGTGTGTGTGTGTGTGTGTGTGTGTGTGTGTGTGTGTGTGTGTGTGTGTGTGTGTGTGTGTGTGTGTGTGTGTGTGTGTGTGTGTGTGTGTGTCTGGCTGCTGGTGTGAACGAGCTAGTTGATTGTCCTGCTGCCATTGATATGGAGATGTAGAGGGGGGAAAAGGAAGTGTCTGTGTTTCTGTGTCTGAATAGCTGCTGTAGAATTGCAGCATTTGTTTAAGAAAAAATGGATCTGGAGGTAAATTAAACAATTTAGGAGAAGTCCATTTGGGATGCAATTCACAACACGGTAAAAGCTGAATACATGAATAAAAATGCAGAAATCAAACCCTGGAATATCATCACACGTCCTTTTGTTATGTTCCTGATTCATGCTCCTTTTCTATTTAAGTGAGGAAGCCTCACAGCGTCACGGTCTTGAAAGTGGAGCAGCCCTTCTGTCTCTCTGATGTAAACAAAAATGGACGTCTCTCATTTAGTGGCTTTGTTGTAAACTTAACACAGGTGAAGATAAATTCACCTTCATCTCGCCCTCCATCCTCCATTTCTTTCTTTCTCTCTCTCTCTCTCTTTCTCTATCCATTTCTAATCTGAACTCATTTATCACAATGTCCCCTGTGCTCACTGAGATGTGAAAGTTGCAGAGCCCCGTCATGTCTCCCTCTCCCTCCCTCCCTCTCTACCTCTCTTCCACTCTCTCTTTCTTTCTCTGCTCGCATGCTCACACAGTCTCTCGCTCTTACTTTCATTACTGCTCTTTTGTTCCTGCTTGAATGAGAACCAGTTGCCATTTGGCCAGAATCCAGCAGAGATGGGGAGGGGGGAGCACACACACACACACTCTCTCTCGCTCTCTGTTTCACACACACACACACACACACACACACACACACACACACACACACACACACACACACACACACACCACAGACAGGTGAAGTGACGAGCATTGATTATCTCATTACTGTGGTTCGTATCAAGGGGCTAAGATACTTTGGGCAGGTGAACAGTCAGTTCTCAAACGACTGGACCCCATGAGACGGAGGGACAGAGGGACAGAGGTGTTGACGTCAGGTGGAAGTTGAGTCCCTGTTTGTTTGTTTGTTTGTTTGTTTGTTTTGTCCTGATCTCACTAATCCACCGGGGTGAGAATATTTCTGTATATGACAATTTAAATTTTTTATTTCCAGTAAATAAATCCATCATTATAGATCATTGAGGATGGATTGATGGACACCTTTTGTATGTGAAATGATTTTATACAAACATAACGGCTTATTAACGATACATTTCAGACGCTGGTGTCTTTTGTTGATTAATGTTTTAAGACTTAATTGTAGCTCTGGTCCACTCAGATTGAAAGAAGTGTTTACTGTCACAGTAATAAGGGAAGTATATCCAGCATTATAAATAAACACTGATGTCAGATGGACCTGCAGCCTCTGTGTCACAACACCTCCCACACAGTTTCTCTCTCTGACCAATCAAACAGATCCTGCTCCTCCTCGTTCAGACACTTTCCTGTCGTCAGCCCAGGAGCTCCCAAGGTCTAATGAGACTGTCTGGGGAGGTTCTCCTTCTTCTGCATGAGAAAATATCTGTTAAACACAAATCAAGTTCCTGTGAGGGATGTGGAGAAACTGATCGAAAACCAGACATCCACGCAACCTCTTTATTCTTTTACAGATAAAAGATGATGCACGTTGAAACTGAAATCCCTGATTGTGGCTTCGTTCGTTTCCAAGTAACTTCTGAGAAAATGTGGGACAGCATGACCACATTAATACTAAGAACTGATTATGGATATACTGAGAAGATTAACCGGATTTATTCCTCTTAATCCCACTCATATTGATAGTTTTACTTCAAAGGAGATGGGAGCATTTTGTCAAGCTTCCTTATCAGGCTTTTCTCTCTGTGACACTGCTCGGTTGGAAATTTCAGTTTGTTATGCTGGTAGTGGGTAATGTTGCTGATCAGGATTTTAGTTTTTTCGAATTTGTAGTTTTCACTAAAGGCTTTACTCAACTTTGTGTACGTTTGCATTAGTTCCCACAAAAAGACAACGTTTAAAATCGGAACACATCCCCTCAGTCATTCATTGTGTGTGTGTGTGTGTGTGTGTGTGTGTGTGTGTGTGTGTGTGTGTGTGTGTGTGTGTGTGTGTGTGTGTGTGTGTGTGTGTGTGTGTGTGTGTGTGTGTGTGTGTGTGTGTGTGTGTGTAACTCTATGCTGTTATGAATAAATAATGCAGACAGAAACTCTACACACATCCACACTTGTATAAACACAGAAGGATCCTATGGATACAACCAGTGGCCCCTTTAACAAAGGCTGTTCACTGAGGTAATGTTGCACCTTTACTTCACGTCTCACTTCTGTGTAATAGGTTGTTGTGTCTTTATTTCGACAGCAGAGTTGCTCACAGTGACGGATCGACGTTTGTGCAAAAGGGAGAGTCCACAGACATCACACCTCTGATTCTGTAACATTAACAATATCCCAACCTGTGTGGTTCGTTGTAAACCAGTAAAGGTGGCACAGCAAGGGTGGAATCGTTCAGGTTCAGATACAAGCAGAAATGAAAACACATTTTAAATTCTGACGTAGAAATAGAACTCTGTGTGTGTGTGTCTGTGTGTGTGTAGGATGATTGATAGATCAATGCAACCAATCATCCATCTTCGAATGGAGGAGAATAAAAGGAAGAATGAATGTTTAAATGAGTTGATCCATCATGATAAAACAAATCTGCATGGCTAACCACAGGTCTGCTGCCAATTCAGTGTGTGTGTGTCTGTGCGTACGCTCATGCACCGTCCTGTAGAAATATGATGCACTGCATCTGGAACCTGCTCTGGTGTTGCCATGGTAACGCCCGTCACGCTGGTGGGCCCCCATTGCGCACTTGAACATGCACACATCGACACACACTCTGATACACACACTGGTAATGAGAGACCAAGAGACTGGCAGCATGCCAGGACAATTGACACACACACACACACACACACACACACACACACACACACACACACACACACACACACACACACACACACACACACACACACACACACACACACACACACACACACACACACACACACACACACACACACACACTCACACACTGCCCCAACCCCAACCCCCATGCCAGCCTGAGCGCGTGTCTGAATGTGTGTGTGCTCAGAATGTTCTAGTGCATGGGGGAAGGTGTGTGTGTGTGTGTGTCTGTGTATGTGTTTGTTAGAAAAGGATAGAGAGAAGAACTAGAGGGAAAAAGTTGAATTCCCTTGAATTAAAAAGAAGACTATAAAAAGAGAACGATAATTCCATCCTCTGAACCAGATTGAATTGATTTATATTTCTCTGCAACAGAAACAGTGCAGCTGAGATATGACGCAGGATTCTCAGAGTTTGATTAGACTTCTCCAGTAGCTAAATGTTAGATGCAATTTTAGATGCATCATTCAATGTGAACTGTCCCGATATGAGCTCTCGGATGTTTCCGTCGGTTTCTCCCCGTCTCTGTTTCCCCCTCTCATCTCCTGTGTCTGTCACTTTTTCTCCTCCCATCACATCATTCTCCTCTTTGTCATTCACACTTTGAACTGCAGTTACACACACGCCCTCTCTCTGCAAGGGGTCTGCCGGTCCAGCATTAACAAAGGGCCTGGCCGGGGCTCTGTCCATGACAATGGACACATTGCATCAAGGCCCAGGAGAGAAACAAAACTTTGTACCATTTTCATAATCGCTGACAGGTCAGGAGGTTCAGTGGCATTTGGCTTGATGACTTTTACCCTTTGTTAAATGATGAGCATACTGCAACTTAAACTTCACGAAATCAATCAATGGACACGGCAATGCAATGCAAACGTTAAGATTATATTAGCAGCTGAAAACCTTAATTCATTGGTTATAATATGAATCACAAAGTAGCTCAATCTAAGTGAACATTCCTGTCGGTGCTGGAGTTCCACTGTCGCCGTCCTGCACCAATGACGTCATCTGGAGCCAGAGTCTGTGCCGCCGTGGTCACGGTGTTGAGTCGAGATTTCATGGCCCTGCTGATACACACATCAGAGGCCAGTCTCAGCTGTCAATCGTGACATTTCACCATGTATTTTATGGCCTTAATTAAATAAATTATTTTTTTCTCAAAGATGGTGTCTGTCATTTTAGCTAAAGATTGGATTTAATTCATTATTTGATGCTATAAAACTGGGTGAAACGTTACGATTGACTTCCCCTGATCGCTACTGAGCAGACGCTGACTCCAAATGCGTAAGATGACGGTGTTATGTTTTCTGTATAGTCGGATGAAGTGGAATCACATCGACCATCAGTCTGTGTGTGATTTATACAGAGGCTTTGCTTCATTCAGAGTGAAATCTGACTTTTCCTCACTAGCCCCTCTGTATATATTTACTTTACAAAGCCATGTTTCTGCCTCTCCCCATCTCTCTGAGTGACTCTGCCTGCAATCTCCCTGCTCCAAAAATCGTCCTCTTTCCCTGGATAAACTTGGCAGACTGTTGGCACACTGACCAACATAGACAGCACTGATTTGCATTCACTGATAATAAAAAAAAAGAAAAGACACTGTATATTCAGCAAGTTGAAGTAACAACCGAGCAGAAAAGCCTTGGCTCTGAAACATTTTGTGTTGGCGTGACTGGCCTTCGAATGTCGACGAGCAGGCCAAAAGGACATTCATCTTTTACTTCATCTTCCCTCCCCCTACATCTCCCCCACAGACACATGCACTCTGCTGAATGAACAATCCCAGGGTGCCAGGGCTGTCTTTACCACTTTCATGGCCTGATGTCAGCACGTGGTGAGGTGCAGACTTTTAGCATGTGACTGCATGTGTGTGTGTGATCTAAAGTGTCTGTGGGATTCTTTCTGGCACAGTGTGCATCAGTGTTAGTTTGTCAGCCCGGCTTCACCTCTCTCTGCACAGTGATACACGTACACCACGGATGAACGGCAAGAAGATCAGCCAATCACTGCACCCCGTGTCCACCGATCTGCACGACTTCCTGCAGTAATAGAGGAGCGCGGCCGGCACTGGATCAGTGATATGAATATAAATGAGAGGGAATTTAAATAAAGGGGTATGTTTAAATATACTTTGCTGTCGTCCAGGAAATGCATCGAAACCATCTGCATATTCAAGGCGTGGTGATGGATTACGGGGGGGCAGAGATAGAATGCACCCACTGATTTACTTGCACGTGCATGTGTTGTGCATGTGCAAAACAAAGTCTGCAAGGGTGAATGGAAGTCACCTGTGTTAAGGAATCACAAGCAACACAGCTGATGGATTAAGTTATTATTACTCAGCTTGTTGTTCATGCCTGTGTGTGAATGCCTCGAGAGGTGAAGAGGGGGGAGGGGGGGTGTGAATGTTAAAGATCACGTGCGGGTTTCAGCCACAATGAATCCATTCTGCTGCCGGTAGAGTGAGGGGGGGGGGGGCAGTGCATGTAGAAGACAGAGATGAAGAAATATAAAGGACAATATTACGTTCTGGTATGAAATGGGAAACAGATTCTGTTATTTTACCCCAGTGCATCATGTTCCACCAGACAAACTAAAAACTATAATGCAGGTTAGTTCATAAATACGATAAAATGAAACTTCTGTCGACTATGCTTTTACAAAGATTGTAGACACTGTCTGCAGTTAGGGTTGTAGAGTTTGCTGAGAAGATAAAGGGCAGCAGAGAACCACTGTGTTCATGATGTGCCTTTGTTGCAACGGTCTTCGGTTACACAGCTTGTTTTACGCAATAAAAGATTTCTATAATTATTTTTAATGAGGGAGAAGATTCTTTTTTTGCTGCTTTTGGGTTTTTGAGCGTCTCGTGTTTTTCCGCTCTCTGCACATCGTGATTTATTTTTTAGTTTTTGGGGAGTACCACCAGGCCGATTCATAAATTTGTGCAAATGCACTTCAAGCAAAAAGTATAAATGACTAAAACATTTTTTTAATGACACAAATTGCTGCAGATAATTTTTCTTTCTTTCAGCTAATTAGTTCATTAACTAATCGTTGCAGAGAAGCAGAAAGAATCACATGCAGGGAAGGATGCAAAGGAGGACAGCACATGAGTCAGTGTGTGTGTGTGTGTGTGTGTGTGCGCTGATGGAAAGTGAGGGAGGAGGGTGGAGGGAGGAGGGTGGAGGCAGGGAGAAGATGATGAGGTTAGAGAGGGACAATGTGAAAATGAAGGGGTTGTGATGGTAAGTGTGGACTGGATGGGGGAGGCAGCCTGAACGAGTGATGAATGATTTGGATCGGACTCAAAGAAAGAGGGAAGAAGGAGGCTGAGCGGCATCAAAGTCCCAGACACGCTCAAACATATATTTGTTGTTTCACAGGCTTTAGAACTCAGTAGTGAGGCAGGAGACACAAGCAGGGATGTGCCTGTGAGGCAACTAGTTAAGGCTGGCAGACACAGGAGGAACAACACACTGCACACTGCACACACACACACACACACTGCAGCACCATGCACACTGCAGCTTAGTTGTGTGCGTGTCTGTACTCAGGACAAGCCTATTACTACTTGACATGCAAATCTCTTTTCTGACCTTCTTCTGTCTGTCAGTCTGTCTCCCACACTCCCCCCCCCCCACATAATCTCTCCTCACTAACTTTCTGTTCCCCGCTCACTCTCCCTTTTCCTCCTGTACATTCACATTTCAGCCCAATTTTCTATGCCCCATTTTCTCCCCAGCACAATAGTCTTCACGTTTTTTAACACGCTTCCAAACTTCTGCAGCTGCATCTGATCGGTGCGTGTGTGTGTGTGTGCGTGCGTGTACCCGCCCTTGCATGCATGCATGTGTGTATGAAATGCATACACAATACAACATACATACACAATACATATATAAATACATAAACTGATGAAACTAGCTAAATTATGGACATACCAAACGTAGCTTCCCCTTCAAAATAAAACAAAATTTTTTACAAGAAATGTAAATGTGTGCACCTGCATTAATGTAATGTATGTTTGGTGGAGGTTGTAGGGGGCGTGCTCACGTGTGTGTGTGTATTGAGTGGCTATGTATAAGGGGGTAGAGTGGTCCTACTCTAACCAGAAGGTGGGCGGTTTGAAGGGCAAGATACTGAACACCAAAGTGTTGCCCATAGATGCACTGTATGAATGTGTGTGTGTGAATGGATGAATGGCAATAACATGTGTACTGTAAAGTGCTTTGAGTGGTCATCAGGACTATAAAAGCGCTATATAACTACAGACCATTTACCGTTTACCATTAACAACGGCATCACTGTGTGTGTAAGATTAAACCTTGGCCGGGTCTGAATACACTAAGCTCTTGTGGCTTCTATAGGAGCAAATAGCATTGATTCAGAATCTCTAGCTTGTGGTAGGTCCACCTTGGATGGTTACAATAATGTGGCTGATCATCAAAATCACTATTCAGAAAATTAATGTGATTTTGTACTTCTGGAACCACACTGTTGAGCTCTATTTGCTTGTAATGACTTGAGCTCTGGGGTTTGTTTGCATGCATGTGTCAAAGTGCCCTAAACCAGCTGCCACCGTGTCACTGCATCATGTCAATGGTTTCTTCCCACAGCGCATACGGATGAACTGCAGCTTCGGCAGATGAAACACAGAACATGTATGCAGTAAATCTATGGAGAGCATGTGGTGAAAATAATGCAAAAATATACTTGATTGTACTCGATCAAATTCACTGAACTCTGGACGTCATGGACAGTAGAGTTCGTGCTTTTCTCATCTGGTCTCTTTCACGTCTGCTTGATATTTGTTGCAGAAGAATAATGACAATTCTTCCCAGGTTTCATTTCACCAGCTTAAGAGCCACCATCCTCTGTGTCCCCCTGACGTCCTCACTCTGTCTGGCTTTGTAATTATGTCTTAACAGCTGTGAAATAGGAACTTCAAACAAATGGGCGAAGACAGGGAGACAACTGCAGTGACAGTCAACTGGATATTTCCCCATTCGGAGACCAATTATATTTGAATTCCCTGTTGCCCACGAACACAACAACAGCAGAAGGGATCTATTGGGAAACCAGGCTTTTTGGCAACTGTCCTCCGGGGGGCAGAGAGCTTACCCACTTGTTTATACAGTGTAGTGTAATCTTGCTGTCTCTGATACCTGGTCCAATAAAAATCGTTACCCGGCAGTGAATGAACTATACTGCTCTCTCTCTGTTTCTCGCTCCCTCACAACCAAATACACACAGATAAGGGAGGTAATTTGTGCACAAGGTTGGGGCTTGTTTTTGCCAGTGGAGGGTCAATGGTCATTGCTCTGCACACACGTTGTGCCGCTCTCTCCTGTAAGCAGCAGCAGCCTTTGTCTCGCTGGTGAAGCGTTGGCAGATTCCACACTGTATTTGTGTCTATGTGCTGTTTAGGGGGAGGCTCTTATTAAAAAAAGAAAACCCCTATCTCTCTTCTTTTAAACTCTTCACTTTTCTTTTCTTACGTCACAAACCACGCATGGGTGGCTGCGACAGGCCTGATAAAACGGAGCAGAGATGCTGAAATTCTTCATTTGCCCGTCAGTGTGCGTCATTTTCACTTTCACATCAGGACACATTTACAAGTTAACTCTGCAGCGACGTGCAGAGCATTTGCATTTCGTCTCGTACACACCGGAGGGATTTACGACTTGGAGCGCTGAGGCTTTCGGGTTTCCTGCTCAGTGGAGCTTTGATAGTGAGCTCACACAGGTCAGTTACCTTTTCTGTTTTTAATAGTTTGAGTCAAAGCTAACATCATTAAACATAATGACTAGAATGGCACTCGAATGGTAAAGCGCATCCCTCCGCCAAGGCCTAACAGACCCTAACATTCAGTCAAGCTGCACCTAAATGCACACTCACATAGAAATGACTCAGATTTTTTAAATCAAAGATCTTTGCCTTATTTCTTGGGAGATTCACAAAATGTCGAAAAAAACGGCCTGTCTCTCAATGTGACAGGAAGTGAATTTTTTTTTCTTAATCGAAGCCACTGCAAAAGTTATTCCTCCACCTACGGGCACCCTTCAGCAAGTTTCAACAAAACCTGTTCAGTAGTTTTACACAACGAACAAACTGGCCAACAGCAATAAAAACAAAGCCTCCTTGGTGTGGAGGTAATAATGAGATTTGTTATATAACTGGCCAAAACTTTATTATTTCACCTTGGGAAATAAGGGAGGTCAGAGTCAGGGGGGGGGGGGGGGGTTCAGTGCTCTGCTCATGGACACTTCATCACACGGGTCGATGTGGGGGTTTGACAGTGAACTCCCTGTCTCCACTACTTCTAATCAATACAAAAATAATGCTTCTGAATAAGTTTAAATATAAATTACACAACTGTGGACGTTAAAGAAAATAAACAAAAGTATGACAGAATCCAGAATCTTCTCCTGATGCTTAAGTGTAAAAGAAATAAGAAAACAACATAAAGCCCTTTAATTAAGGATTTACAGGACACCATCATTTATCATTTATTTAGTCACTTATTTCACCGCAGTGTGTTTACATTTCTTTTGGGCATTGAAAACAACAAATAAAGTATCACCAGATGTTTACTCCTGGTGATGTGGGGAAGAATTTGAGGATAAAATATTAAAATAACATAAAAATCATGAGGAGGAGGGTGAGGACTCGTGACCTCAGTATTTTTGTATGTGATTTTCTGGGCAGAGACTTATTAATAAGATAAGTTTAGACTTGATTAATCCTGAGATAAATGATTGTGCCAGCTTGCTCCAAGATTACAGGATCTCAACAATAAATAATAAAGTAGAATACAGCGAATAAAACAAAAGTATTAAATCTAAAAAAAGTGACAATAAAAAAATAAAAGAATAAAGTGTATAGTACATTAAATAAAAATATAAAGTGTATACGGAGTAATGCAGAACCAGAGCCTAATGAGAATTTAAATAACCAATTAAACAACACACGGTTTAAATCCTATCAACACACTTTAATTCTATGTGGAACATTTTTTAAAAATGTGTTGTGCGTTCGCTTTCACATTCACCTTCTCTCTTGTGTTCCTGCTTGTGTTTGGTTTTGTCAGTCAGAGGAAGTGGTGAACGTGTTTCCTGCCCCTCACACGCAGACACACAAACACACACAGACACACACACACACTGAGGCAGAGGAGGGGAAAGCAGAGCTCAAGCGAAAGAAGGTCTCAGGCAGCAGCAGCAGCGAGCGAAGAAAATGGCGATCATGCAGGACGAGTTCCTCCCCTCGTAGATGCTGCACAACGAGCTGACTTTCTTTTAGCCTTACCGCCGGCTGTCCCTTTCCACTCTGTTGCACTTTACCCTTCGATGAGGTGAGCTCGGTTCCGCTTGTTGTTTTCGCCGTGTGGGTCGTCGAGCTGTGTCCGGGGCAGGGGAGGTGGTGGAGGTGGTGGAGGGGTTCTGCTGGCCGGTGGAGACAAGTTGAGCTGCCGCTGTTGTTTGGTTAGCCGTGACTGGGCTATGCTAGTTAGCGGCTAGCTAGCACAACTTGGGGCGAGAGGCGCCTCGGTTTGCGCTGCAGTTTTATTTAATATTTTTATTAAACGCATCTGGAAGCAACAACAAAACAATGGAGTTTTTATTATTTTTAGTTTCGCTGCAGACAACCGAGCATTTTCCAGACGCCACTCTTGTAATTTGTAGGCAGCTTAACCTTGTGCTAACGCTAACTAGTTGGGTTAACCTTGGCTAGCCAGCTGTGCGCACTTTTCTGTTTGGAACGTTGCGTATTTCGAACAGCAGCAACGCATTCGTTGTATCTACAAATCAGCAACCCGTCGATGTTTACAGACGCGACGCGTCCCCGCGTTCGCTGAGATGCACCGCTGCGTTTTTAAAACGACACCAGCTAAGCTAACTAGCCGCTTCGCAGCGTTAGCTCCCCAAGCTAGCGCTAGCAGCGATGCTAATTTGACGACGCAGGTTGCTCGGCGGTGAAGCCGGCGGATTGCGCTGCTTTTTTTTTTAATGGGGGGTTGGCGGGGGGGGGGGGGCGCAGGCGACGCAGTGGTTCACATGCACCCCCCCCCACCACCACCACCAAAAAAAACCACACGCAAGTTTTATGGTGATATCGCCGTGAGTTTATCGTGAAGTCTGCAGGGGTTTTGGAGAGTCTCGACCGGGGCGTTTATCCCCCTCTGTCGGCGGAGAGGCAGCAGCTGGTGAAGCCCGGAGCTCCCCGGGTAAAGGGCTCTTTGCAAGCCGCATTCACCCACTGCTTTTTCTACCCTCGACGCCACAGTCGCTGTCTGAACCCGTGGTTGTGTCGTTAAACTGCAGCGGTCGCGCCGAGGTGCACAGTTAAGGTCATTGTTGGTGTTTCGTCGGCGCTTGGAAAAATACCAGAGCCGAGAGAGAGAGAGAGAAGCCATGTTGGTTAAGCTGTAAGTCAGGCTACAGCTGAGATAATGGCCGATCAGGACCAGATCTGTGACTCTGACCCACACACACACTCTCTCTCTCTCTTTATCTGTCACACACATTCTGTAGTCACTTTGCAGGACCTGGGCTTTAAAGGTCCCCTTGGTCATGCATTGCCCTGTTATGCAGTTTAACCTGCATTTCCACACCACCTTGTCGAAATACGTTTCAACCCCGCAATTAGTCCAGACTCTCACTGTTCATGTGTAAATGATTGGCCCCAGTACAAATTAACTGGGCGGAGGTGCACGATTGCAAGCTTGTGTTTACCACTTCAGGTGCAGCAGCTTGCCCGTGCAAAGCCTCTCTCCTGTAGTCGTTTAATCACAATAAACCACTAAAACCCGCATCACACCCACATCTTTTTTTATTTGTAATTCTGTGAGATTAACCTTATCTGTTTTTTATTCAGAGATTTGGAATCGGAAGCTGTTGCCACCAAAGAAACTGAAGCATCTTAACAGGTGAGTTGTGGCAGCATTAACACATACACGCTTGATTTAAAGCTAGGGTTGGTGATCCTGGAAAAGCCAACGAGTGCGTGATACAATTTGGGGGAAATTACAACCCTGACACCCCATCGACCCCTCACCTCAAAGCTTCACCCACATGAACACGCACCTGACTTTTCCACGACTCGCTGACCAATCATTTCATTTGTACCGAATGAAATGATATCGATTGTTTATTACAGTCCTGCAAGGGCCATAGACAGTTTTTAACTTCCAGACAACTTTATTAATTGATTGCAATTGAGACTTGAAGCGTATTTCAACAAACAAGATGAAAAAAGTGTTACCAACGCTACCTTTATATCATCATTTCAGACACTTGGATGAAAGCAGGACGTGTGTGTGTGTGTGTGTGTGTGTGTGTGTGTGTGTGTGTGTGTGTGTGTGTGTGTGTGTGTGTGTGTGTGTGTGTGTGTGTGTGTGTGTGTGTGTGTGTGTGTGTGTGTGTGTGTGTGTGTGTTGGGCTGCTGAAGGGGTGTGTGTGTGTGGGTCAGGGGGACATGGGACGGGCAGCTGCTGCTTATGCAAGCACATGCAGTTCCGTTTGAATTGAATTGGAGGGTCTGGGTTGGTCTAGGCCGTATTGTGCTGAGTAAGCTTTGCTGTTTTAAAATCGCTAAATGAGAAGCCAGGGTCCTGATGTTTTGTGTGTGGAGAGGTGTTTGTGCAGCTCATTGTGTCCATATAGTTGGTCTACATGCACGCACACAATAGAGGCATGGACCACAACGAGTCCATCGCCCTGCACCGAGAGTTGAGCTTTGACATATTCAGTTTTCTGATCTGAGATCAGTTTAAATCTGGCTGTCGTTCACAATATCCTGAATTGTCATTTTAAACAGCTGCTGCACCAACTCACTGCTCTTTGACGCACGTCAACGGCATTTCTGTTTAAAATACATTTGTTGTATTTCATGGTTTGTTTAGCTAATGGCTTGATAGCGTATTCTGGTGTGCTGGTTCGTTGCTGAGGACATATGCTTCACATTTTGTGAGTGACTGCTGCTGAAGTAATGCAAAGGGAAAACAATGTTAATATACATAGATATAAAATATCAAACTTTATTTGCCGCATGTTACATTTGCTCTTTTACATCAGTTTGAAAATGTTTAACTCTGTGACGAGTACATTTCAAATGGCTGCAAATATTTATTCACATGAGTCAGATGGAATTTGTATTTTGTTCTATAAATAACACAAAGCTAACAGTGCAGTGTTGCCTAAGATCATTCCAGCGTGCACTTCATTTTAGGGAAATCGGATTTACTTTTGTTTTCACAATATCCTGTGTCCTATAGTTTACAGCTAGCAATTGGTAAAAAAAAATCCATAATCCATTTACAGTGTGTGGCTCACTGAATAAGGCAAGTTTTGAACATTGCCCCTCTGCCTGTCTTCAGGTATTCATAAGTAAAACAAATGTGAATAATTCGGTGTAGAAACAGGCTCCCCATCCTCCCAGGCTCGCATATCCTGTTTATTGCTTTTGGGCCTGTTGAATTTTTAAATATAACAGTGACGGAACAAGGTGTAATAAGTTGAGTCTAGTGTTATTTCCTTTGACTTTGTACAACAATGCTTTGTTGAGCTTCACTTTCACTTTTGGCTGTTGCCTGGCGCCGTTACTGTTCTCTACACGTCTTTTTATTATTCTCTAAAATATCCAGAGTGGCTGAAGCTGCTGCAGTGTAAATAAAATGACTCCGTATTTTCATGGCCAACTTGTGATGATAATTTAATAGTGCAGTGCATGTATTGTGGTTCAGGTAGTTGACCCTTGCCCCTCAGCAGCAGTAAAGCCACACCTGCAGATGGTCATGAGACTCAAGGAGCAGGATTGGATTGTTTTTTTTGCTATTGATCTGCACAGGTTCAAATAGGATGCAAGCCCCACAAGGTGTGTTTTACTTGGGGTGATCATTTAATCAGTGTAGATGGGCAATTTAAAATTGGCAGAGTCAAGATTGTGGGTAATATGTTGTTGCGCATCAAACTTGGACTTTAAACTCCAGTTTTATCGCTGATGTAATGGTTTTGGATTCAAAACTGTAATAACATGTCTATATGTAAACCATTCATTCAATTAGAAACAATTATATTATTATTTAAATAAAATACTAAAATTGCATTTCAGAAAAATGACCTGATTTACGTAATCCTTTGATTTGCAACTTACCCCCCTTCCCCTCTCTGCCAGGAGCTAAATCTAATTTCTTTATTCAGCCAGAAATATCACATTGCCTTTCTCAAGCTACCGCGACCTGAAATGAACCGTCCTGATTTTCACTCGTGTGTCAAAACAAGACATTTAATGCAGCCAGGCTGGAAATGTCACATCAAGGAACGTCAGCCTCACAGGAGTCTTCCCTGTTGAGCTGTTTGTGATGAGGAGATACCCGCTGTCATTCCCTAATTGAGTGATGGCGTTCCTGGCCGAAGCCTCCAGTGTGAGAACATGCTAATGCAAATTGATGCAAATGACGCAGGTGTTGTACATGCAAATTAGCCACGCGACTAAGCTCCAGGTTTTTGTTCTGCTGGGATAGAAAAACCCTTGTGAGGGTGTTAAAAGATGCTCATCGTCGGTTGTGTTGGTGTAAAAAAACAAACAAACATACAACAACAGCTTTGTCCAAAAGGCCTCAAATACAATCAATACCCAGTCCTCGCTGGCATCACTGTCTGACTCACTTCTGGGAGTGATACACCATTTACAGGGTGTAAGGATGCAATAGTCTGAAGACTCAGACGTCTCATCTCTACCACCTCAGGAATCCAAATGAAATGTGACTATTTAAAGTGGGAGGCAGAGGAATACATTCACTTATCTTTACCCAAAGTATATTTTGTCCACAATTGCCTAGAAAGTGATAGTGGTGAACACCAACCCAAAATATACCCGTCGTCATGCATCTTGCAGACAAACAGGGAAAGACAGTTGTTAAACATATTTAGAATCATTTCCCACAAATAAATTCAGAATTCACCAAAGACATTTCTCATAATTGGGACCTATTATTTGAAGTTATTATTTAAAGGAAGTGTCATCTTTTGATATGCTACATTTTATCTGATTGGTTCCAACGCTCCAGTTTAACTATTACATCCAGGAAGTAGAGTCTAATATTTTATGTTTCTGTTTCATTTAAGTTTTAGATTTGGCTTTTATTTTGATTTGATCAAATAAATAAATAAAAAGAATTGTCTGTTCCGCCTCAGTTTTCTTTATTCCTTCTTTTGGTTACTGGAAGTGTCTTCACACCACCACCCACACCCACACCCCCACCCACCTCTGTCAGCTGTAGCTGTCGGGGGATGGGCAATTGTCGGTCCATTCATAAACAGATGCTGTCCGTGGTGTGTGTATGTGTGCACTCCAGGAGGGCCCCCACCATGCTCTGATGTTGTTGTTGTTGAACCCGGAGCCATCTGCTGAAGCACTTGATGGTTGGAAAGGACAGGGGGGGGGGTTATGGGAACAGAGGGAGAAGAGTGGTGTCTGAAGATGGTCAGAAAATATAATGGAACTTTGTTTATATTAGTTTCACTACAACAGATAAAGGCAAAAAGCTGATTTAACTGTGTTTTGAAGCAGAAATGATCAAACACCAGAGCAGAATCTTTTGTTGTTGATAGATTCTGAAAGAACATTTCAGTGTTTTTGAGCCGCTGTGTGATTAATAAACTAAGCGGTACCTAATGAATAAACAGTTAATGTTGCATTCATGATGAGTCGTTTCAACCTCTCTATGCATCTGTCTGTTTATAGCTAAGGTAGGTGCTGTGCTCTAATCCCATTATTGGATTAGACTTTCTCCTGCGGGCTAAATGGCACACCCACAGGGACCAGTGCAGCTAAACCTAACACTCACAGACGGAGAAACTATACCGTCTGATTTTAAACTAACTCAAAATGTATTTTACTTGTGTGTTTGGGAGCAAAAAGAGCAGCTATATTCTAACCAGCTAAAGGCAATAGAATGCTTATTCTCAAATCGTGTTTTCATCTTGTTCATTGTTATCAAGCAATATAAACTGGTGTAATACTGATTTTGACTATCGGCAATAATTAATGTGAAACTTCTCTATCCTTTTTAAAAGTCTGAACAAAGCTCAGCACCATGAATGGCAAAAAGATAATGTAACGGTCATTATCCGGTGATTATTTTCATTGGAGAGTCACCAGAAAGTAATGAAAACATCCAGGGCTTTGGAGTTTATCTAAAGTGTTGCAGTTTTACAGCCTCCTCAAACCAAAACCACGTCCTTATGACTAAATGATGAAGTTTGTGGCAAATGCTGTGCAGTGTGATGTAATAGTGTCTGTCTCGGTTCCTCTCCACAGGGATCAAACCCATAGAGGGAAGAACAGTGGATGGAAGAGAGAGAGAGACGGAGAGTGTGAAGAGGAAGGAGGATAAGAAAATACAAGACTGGACAAAAGGTGAGTGAAGGCGTCAGTGACATCTGTCAGGAGCTGCTGGGTTCTGGATACAAAACAAAAAAACTTTCAACAGGTGATTTTGTTGATTGTCTTATACAGTTTGTTTAATCAGTAATTGAGTCATTAACACGAGATGATCCCACACCTTACTACAATATTATTGCTCAGCCCTATGTCCACTTAATTAAAATGATTTGCTATTATACAGATAGTCTTCCTCTGTGTTTAATTTAGCATCTGTTGCTTCTATGATGCCAGCCTCTGTTCCCCCTGCACCGAGCTCTTTATCTACAATATCAGACGTGCCGTTAGGACAGCAAGATCCAGCTCTCATAGTGTTAATAGGCCCATTTTGCCAACTGCAGTTCTGCACAGTAAGCAAGGATATGATTAATATTGCATATCAACAGAATAGTTCTGGAGGTGGTAAAAATGAACACTGCAGTCTTAAAATAGATTTACAAGCCTCAGTGCTGCAGTTTAGAGTAGAAACATGAATCTGGCAATAAAATCTGGCTTTCAGGACTTTTTTTTTTTTATTTTGCTCACATTTTATCCTCCCTGTGTAGTCTGGGTGCCGTCCCTGTTATCTATCCCACTGGTGCAGTGTGCTTTACTCTGACAACCCTCAAGGTCTTCTTGCCATGTGACGGAGTAGCGGTTTCCATTGAACTGCGTTACAGTTTCCATAGACTCCTCTTTGTACAAGCCTACTTATTTTAGAGCTGCGACTACTGTCATGGTTAGCATAGGCAGGACGTCTGATAGCGTATATCTCTGACCTTGAGCGTCTCTTTCGAGTTTCAATTGCTCTCTCTTTTTGTTTTCACTCCTCCGCCATCGTCCTACTTTGTCTCTCACTTCGAACTGATCCTCAGACTACATAGTTAGATGTGGTGACGCGTCTCTTTACAAACGGATGAGTTGAACTCTCTGTTGTACCAGACCGTGAACGGACAAAGCCACTTATTGTCATGGAAGCTCCTCCCCCAGATAATAGTTATACAGTAACAGGAGTAATCATTGTACTGCTGAAGGGTGTTGATACTGCAGCAAGAGTCTAAAAGCTAATTTAACTTGAGTTATGTGCATCTCAGCTCAGTTATGTTGTGAATCCAGTCGGAATGTGACATTTTATGCAGATTTTTGTCACCACACTCACAGAACTACACAGATGAATTGATTACACCACCAACAAAAATGTGAATGTGGCTTGTAATTTATCCTTTATCAGTGTGATATTTAATATTATTAAACCTGGCTGATGGAATCCTCAGTCATTTAAAAATAATGGAAAATAACCTGTGAACACCGGCTTGTAATCTGCCTGTGTGACTGGTAAAGTAGGTAGAAGTCCTGTACGCTTAAAATAGTGTCATGCGGTTCAGTGCAGAAACTTGAATTTGGCAATACATGATAAGAAAAACATGTTCAACTCCCAGAAGAGTGAAGTAAATGTACTCACTGCTGGGCTCAAAACTGCAAGTTGAAAGTTTCTTGGCATGCCTGCTGGCAAATATTACCAGTCTGGGTGGAGGTGGGCAGGTGTCTGTGAAATCAAATGGATGACTGAATAATGGACAAATCAGCTAATGAGTCATAAGCAAAACCTTAAGTTTGTGCACATTGCCCTTCGTTTTAGTTTGGATTGTGTGCGGTCGCCCCTCCTAACCACTCCCAAAGTTCACGTGACAGCGGTGGACCACATGAGTGCTCCTAACTGCTCGTGTACACACTTGCACTGCACATGTAAACAATCACAGTGCATACTGTTTTGAAAGTGAAGCAGATGTGTAGCACAGCTCCTCCTCATGTCGTTCATGTTGGTCTCGCATGAAACCAGCGAAGCTTCAGCAGGAAAGATGCACTCAGCTTTTTTGTTGCGTGGTTGTGTATATTTGAGAGAGCAACACTGGCATGTGCTTCTTGCACTGATGAAAGTCGAACAAGTCCAGAGGAGTTGGGAGTGTTTAGGAATGTTGCCACGACAACAAGGTCTTCCCTAACTTTTGCCACATTCAAGATGGCCTGCTCAGAGAAAGATAAAAGTAATCGTGTTTAAAGACGATCAGATTAAAGAAGAGAAAGGAAACCAGCAAAGATAAACATGTCTGTGAGCTTGAGGAGTAACAATATGCTTGTGTTAAAGCGGGAGCAGATTTATAAAGGCAGTGCTGCAGACGTGGGATCAGAAGATGAGGAAACGTGTCCATGTATGAGAAGTGTTTTCTCCAGTGCAGCATTTATCACACGTGCACTGTTGGCATGTGATCTGCAGCCGTCTTTTTCATACCATGTATATGTGGATATATTTTCAACATTAAGGTTTGTTGCTGAAGGCAGGTGGAGTTTTACTTTCATGCAAATTATTAAAAAAAAGTCTACTTTGGGGGGAAAAAGCATAATGCTTCAAATAGATTCTGCAGTTGCATAGCAACAGGCGGACACGTGAAAAGTGCCTGAAGCAGAACACAATGTTCAGACGATAGTTCAGTTGCACCGGTGTTTAAGGTGCTCAGGTCAATCAGTTGAGAGCATATGCAATGTTTTCCATTTACTAACCTTTGTAGCGGGGAGGTATCGATGGTTTGGTATCAATTTCAAATTTCTAAAATGAACACATGTGAAACTTAATGCAAGAGATTGTGTGAACAAGCAAGATGGCCCTGTCCGTTAAACGTAACTTGGTTTAGATCCATCTCTTCCTCACCAGGTTACTTTATGTAACTTTTAAGGTAGAAAACAGGACCAGAACACATGGATCAGTTAATTCTGTTCTTCCTTGAGCACTATTCAAGGATTCATTAAGTTAGCTACACTCCCCTTTGTTTCTTTCCTTCTTACTGTGTGTAAGAAGGGGGGGGGGGGAGTACACATTGTACTGGCTTTGTGTGCTGCTGACTTCAGGAAGTTGACCTCTTTGCTTTTTATACATGTTCGAAGCTGCAGCTGCATTCCTCTCCCATCATCCTCAGTGACAGCCTCTTCGGCTCTTTGTCCCTCCTCAAATGCATTTCCCTTCCCTCACAAGGCTGGGCGGTGTGACCTCAAATCAATATGATTATTAAAAAAACTTTGACCTCAATTATTTTTTTTGTCTCACTTCTGATTAGTGTTTATTGTTAAAGTGTGAAGTCAGTGGGGGAGGGAGGAGGCTTTGTGAAGCAAAATGAAGTCGGTGAATGTCGGTTTCAATACATTTTCTATTGATTAATGCTCTCACTCTCATCTTATTCCTCCTCTTTGCCTCAGTATCATGTGGTTTCTTTTGTGTCTTTCCTCCCCACTTCAGCTACACTCACTGTGTTTGTGTCTTGTCCCCATACCGTCCCCCCCTCAGCCCTCCCCGCCTGTAAGATGATAGCAGTGGAACTGCTGCCAACTCCAGGGGCCCTCATGAAAGCCGTTCTCAGATAGAAGCAGGGAGAAGGGAACAAACTGTACTCTGTACCGAGTAGCAGCAGTGAACATGCTCACGCACACACACACACACACACACAAGGGATAATGTTAACTTTTTCACTTTAGTTATCTCACATAATTAAAAGGAACTGATCTTTGTTGTAGTAATTATTTTGTAGCTAAATAAATGAATAGGGCTTATGATTTAAAAGCAGATAGATTACCTAACAAATATTAAATGACATGCAGACACAAGCTGCTAAATGTTTTTGATTCATCAGCTGCTTTAAATCCTTACTATGAGAAGATGGAACTAGTGCATATGAGGGATTTTTGCTTTAAACCTTAAACTACTGATCATCTAAACAATTTATTAACTCTGTTGAAATACAAATTGATTATTAACAGTTTCAAGTTCAAAACTACAATTTCTGATAATGGCCAATTTTGTTATCAATTGAATAATTTCCCCCAAAGTGTTGATCACTAACCAGCATTGGTTCAGTCAATAAGGTGCACTTCTCAAAGTAAAGTGGTAAACACCTACTTCATTTTTAATTTGCACTGCCTAATAAGGATAACTGGTTATCTATCCGTAGGCACTTTGAATCAGATGCGTTGGGGTTGACGGGTCTTTCCATGTTGGAAGGTTGAGTCAAGATTCAAGGAAGTAAACAGCTCAGTTTTCTGGAAGGGTCTTGCCCTTTTAAAAAGAAGTAGCTGCCAGAAGGAGCAGGCCAATTCCACAGTGAACGGTCTAAATTTCTCCTCCTAAGTATTTCTCGTTGTGGCTTTCATATATGGAGTCGTTTTCTCATGAGGTTTTTGAAATGATGATATCATTGTCTCGTCTGTTTTTTGATTGGTTCCAGACGGCCGCTATGCAGCCCTCTGGCAGGCTTAATGTTTAGGTGCTGGCTGTGTCCCCATGTTCAGCTGGTGAGCTGCGGGTTAATAAAGGTGGAGTTTGGCCTCAGTTAAGTGTGTCTGGTCAGTTTGTTGACTTTTATAGCAATGACAGCTGCGAGTCTGTACGAAGCCTTTTCACGGATATGAGTTGCAATGTTTGGATTCTGTTTTCTTTTCGTGGACTGGGGTTAATGTCGCTGAACCAAACTGAGCATTTAACGTTGAAACCACATGAGTTTCCTCCAAACGCTCCACACACCTAACACATGCACGCTTCATTGCACCTGCACACTTTGCTCGTTGTGCACACAGGAGTTTGTCGGGTCTCTTATCATGTTGGCTAGTCAACAGAGTGGTTGCTATTTGAACGCAGGGTTTATAAATAGACCTGTGTACTGCTGCAGCAGGCACAGAGAGCTAACACACTTGTTAACCTGCACCCGAGAAAAGGTCAGGAGGCGCGTGCACACACGCATTTCGTCTTGCTGTCAAATACACTGGTCCACTTTCCCCTGAAGGATGTCTGTGTCCCTCTCCGCTCTGTTTATTCCGGCCTTTGTCCTCTTTCTCTTTTACTGTCTTTTCCTCGCAGTCGCTCACTGCTTCTTTCTCAGCTCCAGGATAAGTGGTTTTGCTCGCCATGGCGTCCGAGGCCAGTGCTGCCAGCTTTAAGCCTGTTATATAACCCTAATCTAGTCCCAACTCGTACACGTTCGTTCCCCCTCAAGAGGAGAAGGTGTGCAGGGTTGTCACTCTTCTCTCTTTCTTCATGCTACTTTTCCAACATAACTAACTGACTCACGTGTTTATCTCACACTCACAGGAACTGAATCTGAATCAGAAACATATGCGTGTGTGGTTTTATGCCGGTAGGGATTGTTGATCGCAGAGACGACATTTTAAAAAAGCCAAAGAAAAGCTACATTTTCTCATTTTCTTTAGAAGTGGAAGAAAGCTGGTTTTGCCTGGTTTTCTTTGTCACAAGACCAAGCCAACCCTCCAAAGGTCACTTTATCACAAACTCATAAAAGAAAGTAAACCACTTCGGTCTGACTGCACGATGTGGACTGATCACATACTCATCTTGTGTTTACTGGTGCTGCAAATCATAACATTAGATTTCAAATAGGCCTCATGCAAATTATACAAGAGCAGTGTTTCTACTGAGTCGTGTGTGCCTGTCATCTGCTCGTCTGAATCCCGTTGGACTGTATAAGTATTTAGACATTCATTATGAAACATGAGTTAATCACAGTCGCCTAAAACCCTCTAGAAAGACTTGAACAACTGCTGTTGGTTAGACTGGTGATGTCAATGCTGTTATTAACTGGTTTACAAACTGATCATTTGTTGTAAAGTAGTTTTTTTAACCAACCTTCTTGCTCTTTTGTCTTCTTCTCTGTTGTTCTCTGCAGTGCCGGAGCACACCAAGTTGAGGCAGAGTCCTAAATTGAAACCACCACCCCCCTTCCCCCTCCCCGCTCACACACATACGTGCACACACAAACACACGTACAGTCTTCAGCGATGCCAACGGGGCCTGGTCAGCCTTCTGCCCGCTCTGATAAGCCCAGCCTTGTCACTTCAGGCCCTTGAGGCTGTGTCCTCCTGAGCTTCGACTTTTGACCTCCCCTTTGTCGACCTGGGATCCAGAGGTCACCCGTTCTCCACTCAGCCCAGGGACGCCCTCCTGCACAGCCAGGAGCCGCAGCCACAAGCCACACTGACAGGTAAATTATTAAAAGAAAGATAAGAACTCAAGCACACTGTCAGAGATCCGTGTGTGTCTTGAAATGCATTATGGAACACTAGGCTGCACAAGCACCCTGTCTGCCATCGTTCACGTTCAAAGAAATGGTTACGGTTGCATTTAAATGGCAGTAAATGTTAAAGTATGTTATTGCTCACAACTCCTGATGAGTTTCCTCTTCTCTCTTTTTATTGTATCAACAAAGAAACTGTTAGATGATTACATCTGTGTTTTAGTTTGATCGAAACATTTATCAGCTAAAACGGAAACAATATTCATGTTGCACGACATCATAATACAAACTTTGAATGTATATTTTATTCTTCATATTATAATTTGAATAACCACCTGCTAACTTGTGTCTTAACCCTTAATACTCTTTACTTGCAAGCTCTTCTCACTGTTCTTATCTGTTTGCCTGATTCTCAGTGAATGACCTATCAGTCCTAACTAACATCTCCTCACTCTCTGTCTCCCCCCCCCCCCCCATCTAACTCCGCCTAAGCCTGTTTGACAGTCTTTCCTCTCTCTGTTTCCAGGCATGGCTCCCATTCGGGATTCCGTCAGCCACTCCCCTAATCAAACAGGTGACGACACATGGGTTTCTTTCCCTCCCCCCTATTCCTCTGCCTTCCGATCTTTCTTCCAGTGCCTTACTTTGGCAGTTTGCTTTGAATGCAGAGACTGCAGTCTGACCCAACCTTGACTGATGATACAGAGAGAGAGAGATGAATGAGTGAGAGTGTGTGAAAGGGAAGAACAGGAGACGTGGGACACAAACACGATAAGCATCACACACCGGTGACAGCACTGCATGTGAAAGAGGCTTTGAAAGTCAGAGACACTTTGGGTGACCTATCAAGAACTGATTGGTCAAGACACAAAACATAAATTGTTACATGAAAGTTAATATTGAAATAATGGAACGGGGCTGAGCTGAAGGAAGCTGCTTCAGAGCTGATGCTTTGAGTGTCCCACATTCCGTAACCCTAATCCTAGACTTGCCACTGTGACTCATCTGCAAAACCAGATACTTTTGGACTTATGCCAAATGCAGACGAGCTTTATATCTAAAGCAAAAATCTGTCTCTCAGTTGCCACCATCTCGTCGTCTTTGGCCCCTCCTCCCTCTCCCTCCTTCCATCCCCGCTTCCTCTTTTCACACATAATTGCCACATCCCCAATGTCCTCCTTCTCTCCTGCTGTTGGTCATCCTCCACCTCCCTGAATCCTAGTTTATAGCTTTGGCGTGCTTTTGGGTCATGCTGTGGTGACAAAATGGTGGCAGCTGTGTCCAGGATCAGACCTGGCGCTGATCATATTTAGAACAGTTGGGCAGCTGAAGGTTGGAGGGGGATAGAAAAATATAAAAAGCAACCATGGTAGGGGGAATTAAAGCCACATCTGTGATTTAATGTAGTACACCAAAGAGGAATTAAAAAATGCATAAATTCAAAAATGTTTTGGAAATCTTCAATCTAATAGTTTCCTCTGCCGTGTCTACCCTTTATCTTCCCAGGTCTGGAGCATCCTGGCTTGGACTCGCAGTATGAGCCTTCCCCTTGGTCCTCTGGCTCTCCCTGCAGCAGCGATAGCAACAGCAACTGGGGCAAAGTCCTAGTGGACGGAAGTACCGACAAACCCATCATCCCCTCTTCAACCAACTCCTCTGTCTGGCCTCCCTCTTCTTCCTCTTTCTCTTGCTCCTCTTCTTCCTCCTCTTCTGGTTGTGGGTCAGGATCAGACCCTGAGCTGGCATCAGAATGCATGGACGCTGACTCTAGCTCCTCAATCGGCTCAGAGAAAAACCTCTCTGCTGTTGCTGTGACAACAGTGATGATGATGTCAGCAAATGCTTCCTCTTCTGTGTCTTCTACGGCTTCTTCCCCCTCTTCGGTGACTTCTGCAATGATGGTTGGCGTTTCTGTGAATGGAGACAGCAACGGCAACAGTCGCCAGGTTATTGGTGGAGGAGCAAATAATGGAAATAACAATATCACAGGGTCCTCCCACTACTCCGTGGCGGGGTCCAGCAGTATTGGCAGCAATAACATGGGTAGCCACAACATCAAGCTCGTCAACAGCAGTAGTGTATGGGGCACCCAGTCAGGCAGCAACATGATTACCACAGGTGGAAGCACCCCCTGCATAAACGGAGGGTTAAACCCAAACACTTTAAACCCAAATGCCAACCACGGTGCCTGGCCCCAGAATCCAACCCCAAGCCCAGGGTCACTGGGCCAACGGCCTCCGGGGATAAGTTCCAAACTGGGTATAGCCCCCCAACAGGGCCCCTTGCTGGGCTGGGGTGGCATGGCAGCTCCAGACAACAGCAGTATGATGGAAGTCACTGATATGAGTAATGGTACAGCAAGCAGCAACAGTGGAAATGGTGGCCTGCAGTCTACCAACCTTAACACTGAATCCAATGGACCAAATAACACTATTATGATGAATACTACTACTACTACTACTAATGCCACAATGACCTCTAGTCCACCAAACTCTACCGCCTCACCCCAACTCAGTGGGGATTGTTCCTGGGGTTCCATTGGAGGAGGTAATGGGGGTCCGCTGGCCAATGGAAGCCCCTCATCAGCCCCCCAGAACCCCCAAGGAGAGCCGGGTGTTGCTGGGGCCTTCGGTACGCCTTGGGGCGCAACTACCTACCCTGGAGACAAGGGCCCCCCAAATGCAGACACTGTGAACCCACAAAATCCTGCCTTATTGCAGGCTGGAAACCCCCAAATCTCCTCTACTGCTGCTTACAAGAGTAATAATAACCACAATAACACTGGGGCCCCGCGCTGGGACCAGGGGCCTGCCAATAATCCAAACCAGCCTCAGAGCAACTCGTCCTGGGGTGTCGGCTCCAATCAAATCCCAGGCTCTGCAGGCCCAGGCAATGGGAACCAAACTACGATGGGCCCTCCAGCAGGGATCCCTCGTCCCTGGGGGAGCAGCGCGTCATCTTCTTCCTCAACCTCATCGTCTTCTTCCACAACAAACAACAAGATGTCAAATGGAGAATGGGGATCAGCAGCTCCTGGTAACAGCACAGATGCTGGAAGTCAGAAAGGAAGCTCAGCCAACAATGGCTGGAAGAGCCTAGAGGATGATGCCATGGGCATGGGAGGTGGAGCAGGTGGAACAGGTGGAACCCAGGGCTTGGGAAGTGTCACTGGAGGCTGGGGTCGCTCTGGAGGAAGCGAGGGAAGTGGAGAAAGCTCTGGAGGTCAATCTAGCTCAGACAAAGACGGCAGCCAGTCAAAAGGAGTAAACCGCAGAAAAGGTACCCACTCTCCAACAGTAGTGTCAGCCCCGCCCCGGGTCGATGTGGACCCCCGGGTTCTGTCCAACACCGGGTGGGGTCAGACTCCTGTACGACAAAACACCACCTGGGACGTGAATTCTCCAATTACCAATCAGCCCCAGGGTCCAAGAAGAGATGACAGAAAGCACAGCAGTGGAGGCTCCAGCTGGGGTACAGCAGGACCGGCAGCTCCCTCCCAGACCTCTGGAGGTATTGATGTGTTTATAAACCTTTGTGTGATTGCATTGTACTGATATTTACAATACATTGAATAACAGGTCTAGGTATTGCAGAACAGAAAAGGGGAACGAAAATAACGACCCACTTTGATTTATTTTCAGGTTGGGGTGGTCGGCCGAACAGCTCAGGTCAGGATGCAGGAGGTTCTGGCTGGGGAGACCAGAGACCAAACTCCAGTTGGGACAACAAAGTCTCAGCGAGTGGAGGGCAGAGTAACTGGAATGATGGATCCAGCTACAAGGGCAGCAACACCAATAGTAACACATGGAGCAACAACTATAACAAAGATGACAGGTGATTAACGCTTTTTGTTTTCTCCGGCTCTCATTTCATTATCTTTTCCCTTCATTTGTAAACACTATTGTCTGATGTTTATGTTTTACTGATCACCTTAATTAGTTTTTGTTTAGGTCCAATACCTGGACTAATGCGCCCAAAGCGCAGCAGGGCTGGAGTTCCAACAGTGGAAATGGAACTGAAGGGTGGGGTAGCAGTGGAGATGGTGTCAGAGGAGGAGCCAACAATCGCTGGGGGGAGCCCCAAAAAGCTGCTGGCTCAGCGGGCTGGGAAGGCGACAGCGACCGGTCTGGCTCTGGATGTTGGAACGATTCAAGCCGAACCAACCCAAACACCAACAGCGGCAACACCTGGGTCGGGAGTGGAGGATCAAATACTCAAGATCAGAGCTCCTCAAACCAAGGTTCCAACTGGGGTGGCGAATCAGTCCACAAACCCAATTCTCAGAGTAACAGCCAGAGCTGGGGTGAGCAGCAGAAGAGCAACCACCACGGGGCACAGACCTGGGGTGAGACGACTCCCAAGCCCTCCAACGAGTGGGGAAAAGGTCCCGAGCCCAACGTGTCCAGAAGCAACCAAGGCTCTAACAAGCCCTCAGGTAACTGTGAGGAATCAGAATTAGCGTCACTTAGTTGCATGGTTTAGAGATTATTGAGATTATTGGGATTAGTGGGACGACATTAAATTGATTACTCACTTTTGCACTTTTATTCACTCTCCCATCAGGCTGGCTGGGAGGCCCCATACCCACAGGAGTTCAGAAAGAGGAAGTGTCTACTGGGTGGGAAGAGCCTTCTCCAGAGTCCATACGGCGCAGAATGGAGATCGATGACGGCACCGCAGCTTGGGGAGAACCTGGTAAACACTTTATCTAGTCTTTGTTACCAAGAAGAGCCAGTGCACGGCCTAAACAAAATCAGATGAAATTCCAGACTTCTCCCTTTTGAGCTGATGATTGTCAGTTCAAGCTGCTGACAAAACATTTGAATTAAACTGTCTTCCCAGGCAAGAAACCTGTAGGATCTGTCAACTTGTGGAACAAGACCAACCAATCTGACCAGGAGAGCAAGGGCCCACCCTCTCAGCACCAGCCTCACCCCCACCCTCACCCCCACCCCCACCCCCACCCTCAGCACCAGCCTCACCCTCACCCACCACACAACTCCATGCATCCCCCTCAGCCCATGCAGCCTCCTGCCCAGGAGAAAAACTGCAATCCTGGTAAGTTGGGATATTTGTGCATGCACACAATTCAGGCAATTGTACAGCCGTATGTTTGGATTTATGCACTTACTAATAATTATAAATTTGCCTATTGAAGCCAAACAATAGTTTCTACGGCTGCCACTATGCTGGGTAAAATATCAAATGTGGCTCTAACACGTGTATACATGTACATGTGAAAACAATGATTCTTTTTCACTGCTGACTCACACTGGCTCGCTGTTTATATTAGGCCTGGTTACAACAAATTTCCTGGTATTTGGCCTGGAGGGATGCTTTCATTTCAACATTCTTGAACGACAGTGTTTCCATCAGTTCCCTAGTTCTGTTGATTCTCAACTGTACAGTGGTGAGATGTAGTAAATCTGGGTTGCACTTCAAAGATTCCGTTTTGTTTTAGTTAATTTACGAGGTAGAAAATGCTAGGACTTGAACCTGTGTATAAATGGCTCGGGCATGTCGGTGCACGCCTGTACGGCTTAAGAATGGATCAGAAAGTCCCACCCACAGGCTGTTTTTGACATAACTGAAATAAGGCCCGAAAAGGATTTAGATTGTGAACTGTACAGACTTGTGAATGCACACACACTCGCTTGTACACAAAGGCTTACACAATTTACACAGAAAGATAGAGAGGACACAAACACACGCAGCCGTTCTCTCCCATCTCCCTCCCTGCAGTGTTGTCTGTGTCGAGGGCTTTTTGTGGAGCAGGTTGAGTCATCCCTTTGGAATGCTAAGAGCATTGATTTTCTCTTCCCTCATTTGCCTTTTTTCTTTCTCTCTCACCCACCAATTCTGCCGCTGTAGAAACACAGGCTTTTGTTGGGTTTAAGACGAGAGAGAGAGAGCGAGAGTGTGAGTGATAGAGGAGGAGTTCTGATGACTTGGTAATAGGAACAGTTCCAATGTAAGATGGAAAAAACTAAAAAGGGTAAGGTTGCCTTTCTGTAGAAGTGGGCTGAGAAGGGGGGGGGGGGCGCTGCAAGGGTTATTCAGGGTTGCTGGTCTAGCGAGCTAACTGCAGATGCTAAGTGGATGGCTAGGAAGGGTGGGGTGAGCTACACAGCTACTGTACCAAGGACAGAATTACTTGGAGGATTTTGATTAATTTGAGTTAATATTCGGTTAAATTTTTGTTGGCACAAAGGGATAACCAAGAGTTGTAAATTCAAATTATGTCAAAAGACTTTTCCATTTCCTATTAGCGCATAAAATCTATATATTAAATTTCTAGTTAGCCTGCTAGTACTTGCTTCGTGTGCAAAAAATGTTCCAAATATTTGCTGATCAAATTACAATCAACACCTTAGTCACACAGTCCTGACAAAACCGAATATTATAATTAAAGGATTCCAGGGCTTTTGTTCAATCTTAGCCTGGACGGATATGTTATGTTTTCCTTTGATTAAGACGAAAATAAAATGTTCAGACTTTGAGTCCAGGTTGATTAAATATGATCTTCTACATTATGTGCTGTGCATTGTAATAACCAGTAGATGCCAAACAGACTAGATTTAGCCGTCCCATTAAAAATCAACAAGGCCTGGACTGCGTATGGAAAGTGTTTGTTTTGTGTATTAAAACATGTTATCCATGCTAATGTGTATACACACACACACACACACACACACACACACACAAACAAGCAAAAGGTTGGCCAACATAGCTGATCTACTGACTTCCAGTGACACTAAAGCTCCCTGTGCCAGCAATGTGGTAATGTCCTGTTGTTGAGAGATGCTAATAGATAATATTATATCACATTATCTTGTTTCAACATCGACAAAATAACACTAAGATGCACATGCAGCCCTGTTTGTGCGAGTGAGCTGTGTGTGCATGCACGTCTCTGTTGTGTTTTTGTATTTGTGTGCGAGTGTGCCAAGTCACATGAGGGACACTGGAGCTAGAGGCCACCCCATGATCTGTCCTATTTTTGTGGGGAGGTATCCCTGGCATCCCACCAAATGCCTCCTGTGGAGGGAGAAAGTAGCAGGCCTGGGTGGTCAGCTGTAACAGGAGCCGTTTGAACTCATACACACACTTGAACACACATAGACTCACATTTGAAGTCGTATAGGGACCTATGCATATGTCTACATTGCCACAAGAGTTAAAATAACACTTGCATAAGCAAGCTGACACAGGGTTATTTGGGTTTAGGAGCCAGGCTGTTTCATGAAGCTCCCTCCAGCAGAGAAAAACAATGATCAGGAAACATCTTTCCTGATAGTTTAAAATGTGAAAATGTCCTTTGACTTCCAAGAAAGGTTCTATGCAGTGGAATGATGCCCTGGATGATGCCCTACAAATAATCCAACCCTCGTTCCACGTCTGACTGTTGACTCCCTCTTTTTCCTTCAGGTTGGGGTGAGCAATATCAGCAGCCGAAGGAGTCCTCAACATGGAGGGACCCCGCCCCTCCGCCGCCCATGTCGGTGGACAACGGGACGTCTGCCTGGGGGAAGCCCATCGACAGCAGCTCCACTTGGGAAAAACCCAGCAGGGACAGCAGAGAGCCTGGTCCTGGCTGGGGTGGCCAGCATAAGTCTGGTAGGTGAACACATGAAAGAAGATGTTAATCAGACAAATGGCTGTGCAATGGTGCAGGACAGAGAATTTCCCCTGTTGGAGGTGCACGAAATGAGCAAGATGACCAAATACAGTTTATGGGTTGATTCAGTTTCTCCCTTCCTCTTTGATAGCTCCAGGTCCCAAGCCCATGGAGACATGGTGTGGTGAGGATGGGTCCATGGGCAATAGCTGGGACCAGGAAGAAGAGGTGGAGATTGGCATGTGGAGCAACAGCCAACAGGACAACAGGTCTCATGACCAAAACACCTGGAACTACAAGCAAAAATGCTCAAACAAGGTAAGTTCACCTCTGTTTGCAACATGAGAAGTAAAGTAAAGAAAGCTTGAGGGACGTGTACCATATGCATAACTTCAGTTTTGAGGGATGGCACCAGTGTTGCCAATTACAACACTAGCAATGATGGCTTCCATACAAGGTTGGTAACAAATGTTAGGTAACTTGTTATATATTTTTTTAATCCACTGGTATCGGATCAGTATTCTGTATCAGCAGAAACACAAAGTCCAGGTATCAGGAAGATAAAAATGTTATCGGAACATAGCTTCAGAAAAAACCACACTGTGATTTAGTTAAGAATTCTTTCAGCTGCCTTTATTTATGACAGAGGCGTTAATTTGTCTCAGCCACCAACGTCATTATGAAATGTTTTGTCTGCTGTGTTTCAGATGAACAAACCAGTCAACAAACAGGATGAACCCTGGATGAAACCTTTCATGAACCAGTTCAGCGGCATGAACTTTCCTGTAAGTGCCAATTAACATTATTTACTGTACATGCTTGCAGCTCACCATATTTCTTCTAACTGTCTAGAACTAAAAGTGTACGAGTCTCTTTTAAGAGTAAACGCAACATTTATGCTTTTTTTCTGTGTCTATGATTAAATGTTCTTATCTTTCTGCCGGCAGAGAGACTCTCCCGACGACTCCATGAAGACAGGAGCGGGGATGGTGCAGGACAAGCGCATGGACATGGGCAATATGGGAGACTACAATGGAGTTATGGGGAAGAACCCTGGGTCTCGACACCAGCTCCACAAGGAGTCTCCCATGGATCGCAGTCCTTACTATGACAAGGTGAGCAGAAACAAGAACCTTCTCCTGGGTAATACTATAGATGGGTTAGTCAGTCATGAGTTAGGTCTGTGGAAGACTTGTGTGTAAGTTGCTGCAGATGTCTGTCTGGTTAGTGCTCACTCAGCCCTGTTGCGCCCCACAGTGGTTGTTCTAACACACTGCATCTTAAGAGGGAACTTGAAAGGTGATGGTATGTTTTAGTATCATTACAAATTCTTTACCTGCAAAAAACCCTTGCGTGCATAATTTGAAGGGTTAGGGTTATTATGCAGTAATGACTCATTCCCCTTCGTCGTCCTGTACAAAGCTGCAGTGGTTTGGCTTTGCTTTTCTTTCTGCAGTAGTTGCTGCCTCTTTTATATTTGTTCTTTCTGACGCCCATCCTCTCATGTCACCCTTTTCTCTTGCTCTCCCATCCTCTCCATCACTTCTTTCTTTCTTTCTTATCCCATCTCCCTCCTTCTAACTCTGGTGCTTTTCCTACACAGGTTTCTCTCCCTTGTCCTCACATTTCTTGCTTTTTCCTCCTCCTTCTATCCTCCCGGGAAAATTAACTCTATTCCTACTTCTCTCCTTCTCTCTCTGTACCTTTTTTGGCTGATGTGCTTCCTGTCCCTCTGTGCTTGCCGCCTGCTGCGCACTTGGCCTTGCTTCTGCAGCTATCCGCTTCCCCCTCTGCTTATGACGAGCGCTCCTCCAATCAAAGTATGAGCTTTTGCCCTTCCAATTCTGCTCAGCCTGTCCCCTGTCTCGACTCTGAGTCTCCTGCCCACTCTAGTCCTGGGGCTGCTCGACGGGTGAGTGTGGAAGGAGGGTGATGTGTTTAGGTCTTCAGATGGATCTTGTGTATATTGTAATGATTTAAACCACATATTACGTGTATGTTGCTCTTGCAGGTTGCCTGTAAAAAATATATTTCCTGTATTTATCAAACTTTGCATTGCTGATTGAACTGTTAAAAGCCTGTTTACATAGACAGTCTACTTCATTACAGTATGAATTACAAGTTGTTGCAAATTGACAATTTCAAGAATGCCTGCTTTTGTGTCCCCTGCTCAGAATGTAAACCCAATGTTGGGTGGCAGCAGCGTAGCACAGGGCCGAGGCCCCCAGTCCCAAGTCCCCCCCCAACCCAACCTTCGTAACCAAGTGCCTCCACCCATCCTGCCCTCTCAGGTAGCGCGCGCACACACACACACATTGCTTATCGTTGTATCTACTGCTCATTATCTTTGTTGGCTGCAATGTTTTTCCATGTCAGGTCTTGTCTCTGAAATAGTTTAAATGTTTGCCGATGGACTTACAGGGCATTTTCAAGACAGCACATGTTTATCTACAAATCAGACCGTGTCCTTTTTAAATTTATGAGCCTTGTTTCCTACTTTCCATTGGTTTCCTCTATTTCAGAACAGTATGAGAATACATTTGCAGGAATTGGATCCTCACCAGAGTTGGATAATTGACAGTTCAGATCCTAATACCATCTGATTAGTGTTGGTGTTTATTGTTAATGTGTAAAGTGAGCGCAGGTTGGCGGGGGAGGGAGGACATGTGGCAGTGTAATACAGCATAATGTGAGTCTGCCCTGATCCTGAAGCAGCGGCAGCAATAGGCCAAAGGAAGTTATTTTGGAGCAGCCGAGGGGAAAAAATGATTCTGATTTAAAAGTAACTTTAGCAATTAAATGTATGCATTTGTCTAGATATGAATTTTACTGTTTAAAACTGTCAAAATAATAGTTTGACACCTGTGAAAGTCTGTATAAGAGCAGAGAACTTTCCATCAGGTCGAAGAAAACACATTCAAACCAGAATCTTGTTTGTTTCAAGGTCCCTCCATCCCTGTTGAAGTACCCAGGAGGTAACGGAGGCCTGAACCCTCTTTTCGGACCTCAGCAGGTGGCTGTGCTCAACCAACTCTCCCAGCTCAACCAGCTGTCGCAGCTCAACCAGATCAACCAGTTACAGGTAGAGTGAACACGCAAGTGAAACCATAAGAAATGCCCATCTTTCCATGTAGCCTTTAGAATTATACTGAGCTATAGTAGTGAAATACAAGATCCACATTTTCTTAAAACTCACAACGGTGGCAAATGTTTGTTTCTTGGAACTGAAGAGAGACGATACAGCTGTTGATTACAGTTCTTTTTAACAATCTTGTTTTTCTGCAGCGTCTTCTCCTCCAGCAGCAGCAACAGCAACAGCAGCAACAGCAACAACAGAAGGCTCAGAGCCAGAGAGCAATGCCCGTGGGACGACAGCCTGAACAGGTGTGTGTCTAAAGATCTCTCTCGGGTCCTGCTTCCCTACGCCCACAATTATAAAACTGTACAGTGTCTCTAAATGATGTTGACTCCTGTAACCCCCTGTCTCCGGTCCTTAGACACGTCCTATTGGTTCGTCTCCATCAATGATGCAGCCCCCACGGCACCTGGACCCCTCTATGCTAAAACAGGCCCCGCCTCACAAACCGTACCCGGATAACTACTTGTCCCACAATACACCCGATATGCAGAAGGATGCTTCCTCTCTTGGAGCCTTCAGCAACTTCCCTTTAAGTATGTCTGCAACTATCAGTCATTTTCAGTCACTTAGTATTTGACTATGTAAACTAATTCTTTGGGTCAATTCTGATTTAATTGATTTGAAATTCTTCTCCTTCCTCCTCTGTCAGGCTTGAACTCTAACATGAATGTATCCCTGGACATGGGTGTTGTTAGTGGCGGCGGATCTGTGAGCTACAAAGAGCCGCCTCAGTCCAGAATGAAGAAACTGTGGGCTACTGACCCTCTGGAGCAGAACAGCAAATCTGGTACAGATTATACTGATGATGACGTTAAAAGCTGTGGCCTCAAACTGGCCTGTTGGTATTTTCTTGTTTGATTCGGAGTGTGTCTTTACCATCTGTGTGTGTTTGTCCCTCAGGTGCTATGTCGTCTGGGCTGCGTCTGGAGGATTCTCCCTTCTATGACTTCCTGTCTCCTGGCCCATCTCCCCTGAGTCCTCCCGGCCAATCAATGGGCTCGGTGGGCGATGGCTGGCCGCCCCGTGCCAACTCCCCCCCGCCCCTTGGAAACACTGTCACCTGGCCCCCAGGTAGACTTGCTTTCACAAGCTCAAACATGAAAAGCAGAAAATTTGTTTTTTTGCTTTTGCTAATCGCTGTGTCTGTGCTTGTCTGTGTGCAGAGTTCCGGCCCGGGGAGCCTTGGAAAGGTTACCCTAACATTGACCCTGAGACTGACCCCTATGTGACCCCCGGCAGTGTCATCAACAACCTCTCCATCAACACCGTCCGTGACACAGACCACCTCAGGGACAGGAACAACGGTAGCTCACCTCAACTTAAATAGACCAAAATGTAGATGTCGTAATGAGTCCGATTTATAGAATTCTACAAGACAACATCCCATCAAGGGATATGTAATGTGCCTTCTCAGAAGATTTAAGGATTCAGATTTTAAAGGATGCTATTGCTGCTGCTGCTGCTGCTACCTAAATAACCCTCGTCTTCATCATTCCCAGGGCCATCCTCATCACTGAACACCACGATGCCTTCTAACAGTGCCTGGTCATCCATTCGTGCCTCCAGCCACAGCGGTTCCCTCACCAGTACAGCACAAAGCACTTCAGGTATGTAGTTAAGAGATGTCTTGTTTCCTCCGCCCCCGTCACTAAGGGCTGTCGGGGGAGTGTTTGAGACAGACAACTATCAGATCTGTGAAAATAGTCTTGACTGGTGTAAAAAGGTTTCATTTTGCTCTCCCCCTCGCAGCCAGACCCAGCGAGTCAAAGTGGTCTCCCGGTGGCGGTTCTGTGTCCAACTCCTCCCTAGCCCATGAGCTGTGGAAGGTCCCCCTGCCCCCCAAGGCGATGTCCGTGGCAGCCCCCTCCAGACCTCCACCTGGCCTCACCAGCCAGAAGCCCAGTCCTGCTTCCTCTGGCTGGGATGCCTCTTCCCTGAGGTTGGGGGGTTGGGGCTCCACTGAGTCCAGATACACACCTGGTGAGAGCTTGTGACACTTACAAGTCAAAGAATCTGCATTTAAATATTGTACACCATCACTCGTGGAATCCAGATTTACCATCAGTTTGTAAATGTGTTGTCAACTGCCTTTGCAGATACTTCTTCTTGCTTCACCTGATAATAATTTCACACTATGTGCATTGGCAGGTTCCAGTTGGGGTGACAGCAGCAGCAGCTCGGCAAGAACCCAATGGCTCGTTCTGAAAAATCTCACACCTCAGGTAATTCCTCGTGAATGTTTGTAGCCTTTAATCTGAGTGTCTTTTTTTAATATTTCAAGTATGCAAGGGAGTATATATTTTAGAAAACTTACCTTGGACGTATGTTTTCCCCTCAGATTGACGGCTCTACCCTGAGGACCTTGTGCATGCAGCACGGCCCTCTGATCACATTCCACCTCAACCTGCCACATGGTAACGCCGTGGTATGCTACAGCTCCAAGGACGAGGCCGCCAAGGCCCAGAAGAGCCTGCACATGTAAGTTTCAGAAACAGGAAGATATTTAAATGACAGCGGGACAAATGGTAGTTTCAGAAGTTTCATTGTTGACCTTTGTGGAAACACATATTTGCATCAACAAGGCAAAGTGTGTTTGTCTGATTTCTGTGACTAACTTGTTTCCTTGTGCACATTAACATACTGATCGTGAATCGTGGCCACATGATGGTTTGAAACTCCAGACACGCACTCACTCTCTTATCTGGCGTCTCTCTGCAGGTGTGTTTTGGGGAACACTACTATTCTGGCTGAGTTTGCCAGCGAGGAGGAAATCAACCGTTTCTTTGCACAAGGGCAGTCATTGGCCACTCCCTCCTCCAGCTGGCAGGCCATCGGCTCCTCTCAGACCAGAATGGATCAGTCTCACCCCTTTCCCAGCCGCGCTCCTGAACCGAACCAGTGGAACAGCAGCGATCTACACAGCTCCTCCCTCTGGGGCGGGCCCAACTATTCCAGTAGCCTGTGGGGGAGCCCCAGTGGCACCGAGGCAGGGAGGATCAGCAGCCCTTCTCCAATCAGCTCCTTCCTCCCGGTGGATCACCTGACAGGGGGTGGGGACTCCATGTGAACCGCCTGCCAATCAAACTGGCTGGGGGAAGGGTCAGTAGAGAATTATCAATAATCAGCAGAAGAAAATGAAAAAAAAAAAGTAGTTAAAAACACAAAGGCACTAGTTGGACTCTTTCTCACTTACAAGATATTCAACAAAACGGGGTCTCCCTGTGGAATACAAGTTACGTTTCTCTCTCTGCACATATGTCCACTTTGTTTTAGCCCAAAAACATATCAGTCGGAATACTTGAATCATGCAGGCCAATTCTATAATGTGAACAGATGGATATTTGCTTCCAGGTAGTGCTCTTTCAGACCGAAAAAAGCTTCAATCGAGCTCATTATTATATATATATATTTTTTGTTTCATTCATCATGTTTATTTGAATTCCAATTCTTTTTATTTGTTTTTGTTTTTTTTCTTTTTTGCATTTGTTTGCTGACAATGTTGGAGTATGAGCTTTTTTAACTTTGCACTGAATGTGGTTTTTTCTCAGTATATATAATCTGCAATATAGAGGGAGCAGCCAGTTTTTCCAGTGTAGCTGTTTACTCATTGAGGTCCTTACCGTATGTGTGTGTATACCTGTGCACACGCACGTGTGTGGAAGTACTTTGTGTGTGTGTGTGTGATTGCGTGTGTGAATGAGTATGTGTGCGCTCCTCTCTGCCTTGGCACGCCTACCTTACTGCGTTGTCGTGGAGTTCAAGATCAACAGATAGTAGAAGAAGAGTAAAAGCTGACTTAGGAGGATTATCTGGTGATAGTAAAAGTGACATTAAAAAAAAAAGTATTGCACCAATTTTGTTTTAAAACTAAAGAACGTTGAGCTCTGCAGTGCAAAGGACTGTAGCCGCAGCTGGGACTAGCAAACCCCGCCCACCTTAATATAGGGGCGGGGTCTATCTAGCAAGCCCTCCCGCGAGCCCCCTAGTGGGCAGGGGGGGGAACAGCACTTTCAGAATAGGCTTTCAATGTTTTGGAGGTGCCACACCGCAACCTCTTGTTTACAAGACTTAGGAGGCGAAACGTGTGTTCATTCTTCATTTTAAAGAGAAGATGGAATAAAATAAAAATGAGAAAAATACACAAAAAAATGTCAAAATCCTTTTAAAAAAAAAAAAAAAATTGAAAAAAAATCTTTAAAAAAAAAAATAAGAAAAACAAGAAAAAATTTACACTCTTACTGAGGATGAAGATGATGCTTTGTAACTCTGGGAATTCGGATCAGTGTTTTTGGCCATGGCGTTGGTTATTTGAACTATTCCTCTTTGTCTGCTAAATAACCAGCAATGGTTCTCAGGAAATCAAGCCAGTTTTCCCCCCCTTGTAGTTGAATAAAAAAAAAAAAAACTACTACTCCTTGTAGGAAAGGAAAATCCAACTTCTAGCACTGAAAACGATGTATAGGTCTGTAAAAGAAAAAAAAGAAATTCTCTGCCAAATAACTGCTTTAAGCTGGAGAAGCTCAACACACTGCTTTCAATATGCTGTCTTTTTGGGGGGGGGGGGTCCCTAATGTTGGGGGGGGGGGGTTGTGGAGGGCGAGCTGTAGAAAACTCAAAGCTCCCTCTCTCCTCCTCTTCCGCCACTCCTCCACTCCACTGATGTAAAAAAAAAAAAAAAAAAATCAAAAGTGGGGAGTGTGTAACTGCGTGAGTGTTTGATTGTCAGTGGAAGATGTTTTCTTGTCGGACTTAAAAACCAAGAGAAAGGCGAATCTGTATCTATGCATACTGTAGCCTCTCACATGGCCTACTGAGAGGCGTTTTGTGTTTTGTTTCTTCCTCTTTTTTTTTTTTTTTTCTCCCCTGTGTCTCAAAATGTTTTAAATGTTTCATCGAGTACAACAAAAATGACAAATATTACTTGCTTCTTTTCTTTTTCCTTTATTATCATTTTTTTGTTTTTGTTTTTTGAATCGCTCTCATTGCCACAAATGGTGTTTTGAAAAAAGGAAAGAAGAAGAAAAAAAAAAATCTCTTGTTTTGGTTGAAGATAATATTTTTAACAGTGCAAAAGTCGTCCACATTTCATTGCCTTGATCCTAATTGTGTCCGAAGATGCAACAACAAGTCAAGTGGCTTCTACCTGTTTACAAATAGAATATGATTGTATTGTTGAACTGTTTTATTTGTTTATTTTTTCCTTTTGGGGGGGGGTTGGGGGGGGGGGTACTCATCTGAAGTTCCTGATCTGATGAATCGTGTGTGTGTGTGTGTGTGTGTGTGTGTGTTTGGATGCTCGGATGCTCTGTACTGGCAGACGTGAGTTTCTTCCGCCGCGGGCGAAGGGGTCGGCGTGAGGGCGGGAGTCGTGGTCATGTGTGCGATTTAGCGTGAATGTAGATCCACCAGTGGTGTTTTGTCAACAAAAATACACGTGTGAATAACAGAATTACATATATACCAGTGATTGTTTAGTAACTATGATGCACAATTTTTTCGGGGAAAAACAAAAGCTTCAAAAGAGTGCGTGAACTAGAAGTCAGCATTAGCGAAGCCATGGACCTTAATTTCTTTTTCTTCATCGTGTAATTATTCTGTGTTAAGCCTGTTGTGTGCGTGCGTGTGTTTTCCCTCTTCGATATTGGTTTTTATTTCAGAAATACTAAACATGTTGGCTTTAGTTGTGTTTTTAAGTTTAGCCGTGAATATTTAACAACTTCAAAGCTTACGTAGGGAGACAGAACCTTGAGTATTAGCCAGACTTGACAGTGGTGTGTGCCAGTATTGAACTGCTCTCTACCAAATAATTCAATTCTACAAAAGATTAGTTTACTTAATTCCAGATCTTTTTTTTTTTTTTTTTTTTTGCTTAAACTATATATAAATATATAAATATATCTTATGTGTTTTTGTCTTGTTTAACAACTGTTAGCAAGTGGAACATCTGAACCATGTTTGTCATTTGTTGTTTTGAGTTAACTTAATTTGACAAATTGAACTGAGGAGCCTTGGATTTTGCACTTGGGTGGATTGGAGGAAAGGCCGGTCGGACAGACGGTGGCGCTGTTGTGTGAATTTTCAGGTCTGTCTGAGGGAGAGGGTGCGAGTATTGTGACAGGGTAGTGTGTGTGTGTGTGTACGTCTTTCTATGGTTGTGTGGACAAAATTTAGGTTTGAAACCATCGTTGTGAGCACATTTTGGTCAGTCCTCACAACCTCAAAGGGCTGTTTGAGGGTTCAGACTGTTGTTGGGCAAAGGTTAGACATTTATTTGTAATGGTTAATGTCAGGGTTGGGGGGTGGGGCGGGGTTGGGGATGCATAGTGGCCCTGCTCACTCCCTGGCCTCTAACGCAATCTGCAGAATGTGTCTCCACATGTGCGTCAAGTGTCACAGTGCCTGTGATCGGACCTCACTTTACTGCACCATATGCAAATAAGTACGAACATTATTTTACCTTTGCAAAGACGAATGTTGCTTCAAGCCTGTAGGAAGCAGCATGTTCCAGACTAATCGCCCAAATCCTTGACTCTCTAACGTTTCTCTGTGGGCTTTGTGAATCGTAATGGTCAAATTCAGCTGATGTGAGTGTTTGTTCTCTTATGAAGAGGACGTCAGATGAGTAAGTGGCCCAGGAAACATCTGTAGCTCAAAGCAGCTCGGATTGAACTCAGAGAATTCACATCTCCAATTTGTTATCAGTGCATCCTGGGTATTTTCATACCAGGTATGAGCAGGGTCCCCTGTAGAGGAGTGTTCTCACAACTTGTGTGTGTGGCTAAGTGTTCTTAAGTTGTGTGTCTGCTGTTATAGAGACGATGGTGCTTTGTCGGTCCCGGTGAGGGAGTGAGAGAAGGGCGAGGGGGGTGTTGTCCCCCTCTCCAGGTTTACCTCTCCCTGTTGGCCGGGCGGGCCGGTCAGAGCGGTGACCACGCCGCCTGAGCTGAGCCAGAATGTAGCTGCAAACGGTTTTTAATTACAAAGGGCGACCAGAGCCTCGATCTCTGGCCCCTGATCAGCCTCAAAACATGGAGCCATTGTGCGGAAAAGTGAAATAAAGCAACCACTGCTCATTGTATTTGAATAAGTATTCTGCTACTGTCCTGACTGTGCCTGGTTGTCATGGTGACAGACGGTGGCCGCTGCCGTGGAGATGCTCGCATCTTGAGGCCGACTGAAACAAGGCTTCTCGTTTGCCCACGGTGACTCAGGCGGGGGGGATGCGACCTGTGATCAGCTGCTTCCTCCGGGCGTTTCAGGGACTCAGGGTTGCACTTGCCTCTTTGCTCCCTCTCCGACTCCTAAGCTTAATACAGGAGAGGGGAAAGAAAACTGACAGGAGGTCTGGGGGGGGGGGGCGAACTCTAATATGGTCTTTATTCCCTTTCCACTATCGATGGAATTCTTTTACACTTCGTTCATTCTGATTTTGGCAGCGCTCCTCTCCTAGTGCTGATCTGGGAGAAGCTGAAACCTCCTGTGAGGAGGCTGCTCTGCTGTTAGAGAAGGGACAAGCAATGTCTGTAAACCGCCTCCCATTGATGTTGACGTTACCTTTTGGTTCCCAGCTTGATCTTTCTCTGTGGCTGTCGTCCAATCTACTGTTCAGTGTGTGTGTGTGTGGGAAGAGCGAAAACCCAGTCTCATACAGAAACTGTGTTCAAACACAGAATCATGCCAAATTGAGGAGGGAGGGTGAGAGGGAAGGAAAGGGATCGATGATTTTATTTTGTTTTTCTTTGTCGTTTTGTGTGTTTGTGCGTGTGTGTGTGTGTGTGTGTATTTAAAAAGCTGGACAATGTTAAATGCTTGAAGAAAATGTCATTTGCAAAAGGATGATGTGAGGAAAATCTTTTCAGTAAGTGAAAACCACCACGAGCAATGTACAATCCCCAGGGCTGCCAAGCAGCTTCCCGACAGGGTGAGGGGAAGGAAGGAAGGAAGCTAGGATAGAGGAAAGAGGAGGGAAGCTGGCTGGTGATACTCTACTACTTTTTAATATTTAAGAAAAATAATGTGACTTTTGTTTTTCTCTTGACTTAACTATCCTGTGAGCAAATGCTATATTACATCGTAACACACACCCAACGGCTCCTACTGTCGAACAAAAGCGCGAAGGCTGTTTTTTGTAACACACAAAAAAAACCCACAAAAAACAAAAGAGAAAAAAAACTGTGAGAATCTGCTGTTGTTTGTCATTTTACATTTAGTATGAATACACACAAACAAACCCTGAAAAGCTTTAGTCTAACCAGCACAAAGATGTGGGCGGGGGGGCGGGCGGGGCGGGGTGATATCTGGGAGGGCGGGTGGGAACAGTACAGCGGGTGGGGGGGTGGGGGGGGCGTTGCTCAGAGAGACTATGCAGTGGAGTGTTGAACCCAGGCTTCCATGTCCACCTTGGGTTTTTTTTTGTTTTTTTTGTTTTGTTGCTTTCTTTAAATAAAAACGAGAAAAAACCTTTTACAAAAACAAAACTAAAAAACAGCTGAGATGGGATTCCCAATAATATTCCTCAAAAACATGTTGTGCCATCATTGAATCGTACTAATAATAATAAAAGCTGAAAAAAACCTTTATTACCTAGCAACCGCCGGGCCAGTTGTAGCAGGAGAGGAGGACAGGTTAACATTTGCAAAGTCCATGTCTTTATTTTCACAGCTCGCCGTCCCCTCGATAGGCTGAGGGGCGGCGGCGCCGGTGGAAACTGCAAATTTTACACAACTACAATGTTTTTTATAGAGATTCTATCAATCCACAGTGTGTAGTTGGATTCACTTGTAAACCTATTATGCACATTGCTTTGGGAGACTGTTGAAACTATATAATATATGAGAAATATAAACGTACAGTGTCTATAATCAATGAGAGGGCGAAGTCTTCCTCTCGTACAAACAACACAGGAAGTACCTTTTTATTTTCAAACGTCTTCCTCTGGTCATCAAAGAATTTTATCTTAAACTTTTCGGGGGAAACTGCACTTTTTGAAGGACAATCTTTATTTGTATGGGTATAAGAATTGACAAAAATGAAGACGCCTGATATTACAAGGTATAGAAAACCAACTCCAGTGTGCTCTAATAATGAATGTCTCCTCTGATGCTGTCTGTCTATTTGGTTTCATTTACTCTTTATTCTCCTTTTGTTGCTTGGTTTGTTATGTATTTTTTTTTTCTCCTTATTTTTCTGGATTTTAGTGCTCTTAAGAGAATCTGTACTAAGGTGTAGAGTAGTAGGTAGTAGGTCTTCTGTTGGCTGTACTCGTATACTGATTACTGTTTGTAACCCTCTGGCTCCTGCAGCCAGCATACAAAGCTGTATAACTTGGGTACAACCCTCAATAAAAGACTAACAATGACTGTGCTCACGTCCTGGACTCTTGATTTCTCCTCATCCAGTTGTTGGTGAAACTATTAGAGAAGCTCAGATCTGTGAAGGTGACCTCGCGTTGCCTCTGCCAGTTAAACTTCCAGGTTTTTGTTTTTGAGTCCTAATAAATATCCCGGTTGTGAACACTGCCATCTCGGGGATTTTGAGCTCAGTCATTTGCAGTAGCTATCGTGGGGATGGACCCGTCGATTCACGCGCTCGACCCTCAAACGTGACGTCTCACCTTATTTTTATAGCATCAAAAACTAATTAGAAGCAAACTCGCCAGAAAAAAACTTTCATTTGAACTTGCATGTGTCATAAGAACTTACTTAAATGACAGAAACCATCTTTTAGAGATATATCTAATGTGCACTAACATGGAGGAGGGGTTTATGACAGACCAGGGGGTGCAAACAACGCTTTGGCTATAACCATATATAAGACAGCTAAAAACTAAGAATCCAAATGAAAGCAGCAAAGGCCTGAATAAGGTCTGTCTGTAAAACACTGCATCCTACATTAACCTTAACTCCCACCAATCCTTCAGCAAATGGCCTCTTCCTCCACATCTCTGGTTTTCTGCCAACACACTTTAAGATTGTGCACGTTACCTCCCCTCCACAATCATCCAGCAATTTAATTTTGCTTGACTTTAATTGTTCACGTTGGCTTATTGTGATCGCAGCAATTAATTAAGGACAAATTAGGGAATGACAAGTATTCACTTCTTGATTTGCTCATTTTTAACGTCTGTTGGTAAAGTTCACTTGTTTTTCCTTACCTGCCTAAACACATTCTCTTCATATTCTGATTTTGACTTTAGCACATGTAGATAAGTTCCGTTGACCTCTGGTGAGGTTTCACGTATCGGAGCCACAACACAAACGTACACCTCATGTGTCTTTATTGATCTATTCATGAGAAATTATACATCGGAACCACAGGGTGGAGCTGAAAGAGCAAAAAACAAATATCATCCAAACTGTGATATAACCTTGTGTATTATTTTTGTTTTCTCTCCTAAAGCACATGGTCATTAAATACAGTTAAACACGAGACACGGCCAACGATGCCGCAACAGACAAGAGCGGACGAGGGAGGAAGTGGGAAATGTTGTGGCGTCCGTCTGCTTCACAAGTACTTCCTGCGTGGATCATGTTGGGGGTCAACCTCTCTGGAAGAAAAAGAAATGTGTACTGTTACATAATGAGGGAGAGACGGAGGGAGGGAGGGTGCGTGTGTGAAGACGAGAGACGAACCTCTGCAGTGACCAATGAGAACTGATTATTCATAAACATCCTTCTTGTCTGCGATGTACTGTACAATCTCCTCAGGAGTCATCAACTTCTCTGCTTCTGCATCTGGGATTTCAAAGCCTGAGAGAGAAGAAACACACACTGAGGAAAAGACCCGACAAACACCGGCTCTTATTTCCAATGTTTATTATCGAGCTTGAATGCACCGCAAAAACGATTGACTTCTCGCTGTCTTGTCGAATTAACGCGTTCCCCCTGAAAACCTGAATCTACTGCAGAGTCAAGTGACCCCGTTTTAAATGAAGCTACTTCTTAATTTCCCTTTTCAGAGGAGATTCCTGAGCGAGCAGCTGCTGCACTGATTCAATTCACTCACCGAACTCGTCCTCCATGGCCATGATGATCTCCACCTGGTCCAAGCTGTCCAGACCCAGGTCTTTCATGAAGTGGGAGGACGTCAGCAGCTGTGGAGCGGAAAATCAACACGTAAATCACACAAACAACAACATTGACACAACCTTTCAATCCCTGTTAGAGGTCGAGGCGTTTGCCGGACACACTCACCCCCTCCGGGTTGATCTTGTCGTAGAGCTTGAGCACGTACATGACGCGGTCTTTGATGGTCTCTATGGTGAGGGGGGGCAGGTCGCCATACTGTCGGCACAGGACGCCCACCGAGGAGACCTGGGGGGGGGGACAGCGTCAGAAACAGAGCCGAAGAAGCTTAGCTCATAACACTTTAATTATATAGATCTTTTCTTAACGACGTTACAAAGAACTTGATCGAAGAGACGATCGAACAGGAGCAGAGAAAACAATCTAATAAATAGGGTTCGTCAAGGTTAATAAGAGCAAATGTCAATCACTGGTAAAATCTAGAAGATTTTTGTTAGAAGGAAATTTAAAAGAAGCTGTGAATTCCATACTGAAGGGATCTGATCACAGAGGAGTGTGTGTGTCTGTTGTTTTTTAACTCTTTGGCTGATCTGGTGTTTTCCTTTAACTATTTGCCTGACTTCCGTTGACACACACACACACACACACACACACACACACACACACACACACACACACATATCATCATGTTTCCCAATGACAGTAAATACACTAACTCAACAACACAAGACCCTCTCAGGATTACGCGGTGTAACAATCTGAGCTTCATGTAGCTGAGCAGAATGATCCACACACAGTCTACAGGCGGTTGTGTGTCTGTTGTGTGTCTGTTGTGCGTCTGTATCCGGATTGATTGTAAACTGCAGCAGACACAAATTAAATAACACATGTGTCAATGAACTCAATAGAACTTCGCTAGCTAGCTCGTTAGCCAACAACAAAACATGGCTAATGTGTGCGCAGAAGAACGACGCGTTTCCCGGTCGGTAGATTAAATAACGTCCCGGTGGGTGATCACTGGTGTGAGAACGGACCGTCCTCCCGCCGCCGCGGGGCCGGGACAGACAAGGTGAACCGGGCACATTTGAAAGGCGTCGGTAGGTCACAGCGTCGCGCGCTAGGCCCACCGACGGCTCAGGGTTACCGGGGACTCACCGGGCTCGGGCCGAGCCACCGCGTCCTCCGGCTGGCGGCGGCGAAGGAGACGGGTCGGCGAAGGGCCGCCGCGGGGCCGGCAGCGGCTCGGACCGCCGGGCTGCCGGAGCAGAGCCGCAGCGAGGGCCGGGAGAGCGAGCGGAGACACTGCGTCAGGACACGGGCCGCCATGACGGAGAGAGGTGACTGGAGCTCCCGGCGTGCAACGCGAGCAAGAAACGGAGTGAAGGGCTCCGCGGCGCGCATGCGCACAGGACCAAGTGTTTATCCTCTCTGCGTGTTTTTTTATTTTCTTGTTTAACGTTCTTGCGTTATTTACTGCACATATGTATTCTAAATAATGAAACCGATTTAGTTTTTGATTAATAAAAGTAAAACATGAACGTGCTAAATAGCTGGAGAAAACCAATCGAGTGCAGAATAATTCTACGGATTCATAATAGTACAGTAATACATTTAGTTTATTTAGCACCTTTTAAAAATAGAGTTTACAAAGTGACACAAGCAGATATAAGATGAATAACAACGTTATTACGATGCAGGAGGCCAGACCACCACGTTTACGTAATCAGAAATAAGGTAGTGTTCACATTAAATGAATAAGTGTGTCACGTGGAAACTTAAAGACATAAAAGCAGTAATACGAAAATAAAAATGAACAAGCAAAATAAAAGGCAATACAAATAAACAGTAAAAACACATCACATGAAAGCAAGTGTAGACAAATGTGTTTTAAGAAGCTACATGTCTCAGGGCACCAGGATATTTTAACACTTTATTTAACTCTTTAACATCCTCAGAATAAAAAAGAGCTGATGTGGTTTATTTTATGAGTTTATTCATCGATGACTCTGCACTCGGCTCATCGGGTCTGGGGGGGGGGACGGGACGGGACGGGACGCATCCATCGCAGTCAGTTGACGTCTCACAGACAAGATCCTTGAGCACATCGATGCGTTAGAGGTTTTGTTTAATCGACTAATCGTCGCTGGCTCGTGTTATTTCTCCCGACTCGGAGCCATGGAGTTGTCCGAGCTGCTGTACAACAAGGCGGAGTACATCGAGACGGTAAACACGCCCGATCCCCACTGTCTGTTAGCCTGCTAGCCGCTAGCTGTTTGGCTAGCTGCGGCTGCACAGGGCGTGTTGTTGGATTCACCGAAACGTTCACTGTGCTCGGATGAGACAGGAAATAGAAAAACACACAGAGACAAATATCAATCCACGTGTTAACCGATGTTTGTGTTCGTGTTCCAGGCTTCTGGGAACAAAGTGAGCAGACAGTCGGTTCTGTGCGGGAGTCCAAAACATCGTCCTCAATGGAAAAGTAAGGGACCAGTACAGTACACATGGCTGCCATTGGTTTATAGTGATAATACATCTTATTTCCTTTAAATGACACCATGTAAACACAGCAAGTGAACACACAATAATACAAGTCAAGGCAGTGAGGGAAATCAGATAAGAGGGACATAGACAAGACAAGATGCATTTTGATTTTAGATTTGATCAATCGAAAAGTGCTGGGTTATAGTTTTATTTTGATGTAAATATGATATTCTTGTGTGTGTGTGTGTGTGTGTGTGTGTGTGTGTGCGTGTGTGCGCGCGCGTGTGTCCCCTCCAGACCATTGTCATGAACGACTGCATCATCAGAGGAGACCTGGCTAATGTCAGGGTGGGCAGACACTGCGTGGTGAAGAGTCGGAGTGTGATTCGACCACCGTTCAAAAAGTTCAGCAAAGGGTAAAGCACCTGCTTTCCTCACAGATGTCTATATGATTCAAACCTCAATCATCACAGTGTGCTTGAGTGATATTATTATTAATCTGGATATAAAAGCTGGTCCACTGCATGCAACGGGTGCAAATGTAGTTAAATGTGACGCAGAAGCTTTTAAGACCCAGAAGAGACTTAAAAATACGACGACACCCGACTCGCTAAACATGTAAATGTCCGTAGTTGCAATGTGTCATGGTACACTGACAGGGAACGATGTTGCAGACGTACTGACCAGTGGGACGTTTGTGTACATGTTGTGTGTTTAATTCCTGATTGCTCAAACTCGGTCACTTCTCTGTGTTTCCCTTCAGAGTGGCGTTCTTCCCGCTGCACATTGGAGACCACGTCTTCATCGAGGAGGACTGCGTGGTCAACGCAGCTCAGATCGGTTCCTATGTCCACATCGGCAAGAACTGTGTCATAGTGAGTGGGAAAGAAACAGAAATACAACCAGGGCAGAAAAGGGAGAGCGTGTAGAGAGACACAACCCCGAGGAGAGAAGACACAATCGGCCGCAGTGTCTCTTGCCTCTGGTGAAACAGTCACATGTTAGTCATGTTCAGATGAACCGGAGCCACAAGAAACTGCTGACAAGCTTCAGTGAGCAGACACAGAGCTCTGCTGGCATATGAAAGGAAACACATAGCATTCGATTTTTAATGTAAGTGTAGCTGACTAGCAGTCTGGCTCCAGCAGTAACAGATTACATTTCATTCTAATTGCTGATATGAGGAAGAGCTGAATGTTAAGTGGTTAAACAGATGGATGATGAATGAACTCTGTGAATTGTTCGCTAACACCGATTTTGACTGTGGGATTAGTTGTTTTTCATTTTACTGGTTGATAACAGGATGTATAAAAAAGAAGACGTTTGTGTTGCGTTCAGGGCCGTCGCTGTGTGCTGAAGGACTGCTGCAAGATCCTAGACAACACTGTGCTTCCTCCTGAGACCGTGGTGCCGCCTTTCACCGTCTTCTCTGGATGCCCAGGTCAGTGAAACATGAAGCCAACATACACAAGTCCCCTTCCACCGTCTGTGTGTCTTTACCTGTTTTAATCTGTGTCTCTCTCAGGTCTTTTTTCAGGAGAGCTCCCAGAGTGCACGCAGGACCTGATGATTGACGTAACCAAGAGCTACTACCAGAAGTTCCTGCCTCTCAGTCAGATCTGAGACACACACTGGAACCCCTCAGCAGGGTCCACTCCCTTCCCGTCAGGGTTGGGTCCTGACTGTCAGACTGAAATGGACTTTGAGTGCTCACCTTCTGTCCGTCATCTCCTCGGAGGTCTTGAGTTTCTCTGATGAAGGAAAAAACAATTGGTCCTGTTTAGATATATGATGTGTGTGGAAAGCTCATAATTAAAGGAATCTGGTAAAGCTGCAGGAGGCGGTTTGTGTGTTTGCAGCTCCAGATTGACAGCCTGTTAAATTTGGAAAGACAATGGGTTGTTATCAAACTGCAAACAACACGCTCGTGTTTACCTCCCCAGCTTGTCTGAGATAAAACTCCTCAGTATATTTTTGTTTCCTGTGATCAGCTTTGCTCTTCACAAGTTATTTTTTGGTTATTTATGATATTTCTCCTGGTCGGTTTGCTCACAGAAACCCCGAGAAAGACGCCCTTGTGTGGGAAGTTGTCGCTCTTTGTCAGCAGCAGTGGGTGAAGATGTGGAGAAGCTGGAAAGAATAGAATAGAAGGTGAAGGGTGGAGGTGTTTGAAGGTTGTGGGAACACAGCTTGTAAGATACTGTAAAACATCCATGGACCAAAGCAGCAGCAGCAGCAGCAGCTGTGTTTGAGGAGGTCGGCTGTACAGGTGCATTATTCATATCCACAGATCAGCAGTACACTGTTTAAGTCACTGTCATTTTACTTTTCAATGTTGAAGAACATCTTTATTTGCTCTCGCCTCCCACGTAATTTGTCTTTCTTTAATATGACGTGAGATTTTACTTCAATGTGTTTCAAAAAATCAAGTGTTGCGGTTGAAGACTGACTCCTCTGTGCTTTGCCTCTGTCACTTCCTGTGAGCGTTACCACAGCCAGAGCCGACACCTCAAATAGTGAAGCATAGAAATAAATAGAAATGCTTTAAGAAATCTGCCCTGTGTGAGTTTGTCTCGATTCTTGAGATTTTTCTATTTTTAATACGTGGGCTGTTGACCCCTGGCAATGTTTTCATGAGTTCTGTTATGCTTTGCAATGTTTATGTAGACCCCCTCCCCCCCGCCATGGCCCAGCAGTTCCCCTTCAATTCAATCAAGCTGCAACAAACTGCGCAGGCTCACATTAATCAGCCTGATTTTTAAATCCAGATCCTTAAATTATTCCCTTGAAATCCTGCAAATGTAGAAAAATATCTCCTAATGATAAATTAAGTGAAATAATAATAATCCTGGATCTGTTCCCTGATACGTATCTGAATCAAAAATGAACAGGTTAATATAACCGGTTCTCTCCTGATCCAGACCACATCCTTCCACCAAGTCAGACAAGAATGTAAACAACTTGTTTGTGTACAAGATGTCACAGAACACCTGTGAGCCACCAACAGTAAACAAAGAACGTTCATAGTTTCATATTTAGTGGTTCTCACCAAAACACAAGTTGTATTATTATTATTCCTTGAATTCCTTCTTTTTTGCAACAGTCCTGCAGCGACGTCATCACGCTCTCTACTGCTGTCCTTTAGCGCCACCTAGTGGCCTGCAGCAGAGCTTCTCTCTGAACGCTGATCCTCGTCTGATCGTTTCTTTTGACCTTCGATATCCCAAATGCACAACTCGTGTATTTCATTTCACTTCTAAATATCAACTGCATCAATGATCAGCGCAGGGAGATATTATTTAAAACTTTAAGATTCTCTAAATAAAGAATTATTCAGATTAGTTCATTTCAGTCTCTAGATGTCTTTTGATCACACAAATTAAATATACTTTAAATGTTTCATGAACAAGCATCATTGAAGAAACTTCAGAGAAGAAAAAGCAGATAAAACTAAACTCATAACATTTTCCTTTTTTTAATGAAACAGTCCATCCAATTGCAACTCAATGGTTTTATTTCTTTTACAATGTGAACCACATATCATACCAACAATTAAATGTTAAGTATATAGATTAGCCATTTATTACTTTTTAAACAAATAAGTATCAAGAAACAGCTAATAATAGTGTTGGCTCCAGAGACACGTGGCATGAGTCAGACTTCTTGAAACAATGTGAATGAAGGCCTGTGATTGGCTCAGGGGAAGAAAAGAAAAAACACAAAGTGTGGGGGGGGGGGGGTGACAGTGGGCTTAGAAAGACTGCACCACCCTGCTCACAGCCAACTCTAGTGAATTTCTGTTTTTCTATCAGCACTCTCTTCCTCGTCGTCCCTTTAAAACTGGCATGCTGTCATACAACAAACACTGGGAGGTCACAACTACCAACTTGGTTTCCGCCTGCAATGCTACTGCGGAGAATCAGAGAGGGAGTCAAGGGTCAAAGGGAAATAACGTATTCCTCTGATATAATGAAGAACGGGTGGACAGGCGGTTCAGGTCAGCCCTCAAGGATTCGAACCGTCTCCGACTCTCACTGCCATGACGCCTCCGCAGGTCTGAATCCCAAACTCACCCGACTGTAAATGTGACGTTCAGGGTTAAATTCCTATTCAAGATCCTTCCTATGTTGCATTAGTCACTAGACCTGTGATAGGGGACGCTGCCTAAAACCTGCTTTAAAATTTAGACCCTGGTTTATTGTTGACCTTCAGAGTAATCAGAGGGTTTCTGTATGGAGACAAATCAAATCTCACTTTTCAAATATTAGGTTTATATTTTCAGTCTCATTGTTTTTTGTTTTTTTACACTCCTATGCAAGAACAGAACAAAAACATATGTAGAACTCTTCATTTGACATAATCAACAACTCTCAGCCTGATTCGTTTTTCTTTCACCGACTAGCCAGCGATCATGTACGAGTATAAACAGCCAAAGTAAATGCAAGAAGAAAAACAAAAAAAAGAAATCTGTGACCAAAATGTAACAGAAGTTAAAAACTGGCATGCTTTTTATACAACTTAACAAAACCTACGTTTCCAGGTTATAAAAGTGAAGGGGGAGTGAGCAAGTCAACGAAGGTCAGGAGACGAGAGAAGAATTCATTGATGTCACACGAGTCGGCTCCAGTGGGTATTTACAGGCAGAAAGTCACTGTATCACTACTACAGCAGAGCATCGCTAGAAATATCCATCATTGATTTGAATAACTAGACAACACTGTCATCGTTTACACTTTGTTAGCTTCCTATGCAAAATGAAAGCATATTCCAACTTCACAAACAGGTTTTTTTAGATTTAACTCCAATTATATTTTGTTAATACCCTAAAATATTTATATATATACACACACACACACACACACACACACAGTACCAGTTTATATTACTTTACAAATAACCATATATACCCACGTGTCTGACTCGTGTGATCTCAGTGTCTCCGGCTCTGCTCCTTTACAGAAGGCAACAACCATTTCAAGAACTAAACGAGCCCCGAGTTGCATCATCCTGTACCAAGTTTAAAAAAATTGTTTTTAAAAACAAACAAAAACAATAAAACAACAACCCATTCACATCTTATTAATGCACACACCCCTTGTACAAAAAGCAGACCGTTTCCCCAGCAGCCGACCAAACACTGCAGCCTGATCAGCCGGTGACTCCAGTGTTTGGTTGCCCTGTTGAGAAATGCTACCTTCATAAGAACATTTCTGTGATTTATGCTTCTGTTACAGCACCGATTATCGTCCAGTACGTTCAATCATTAGTCAGGGAAAGAACCCCCCCCCCAGACTCTCTGAGCACAAGTTGAGCCCACGTGCAGACGCCCCACATCCTGATCACTTTTCTTAAAGAGTGAACGAGGAGTGTGCGCGACAGCTCCGTTTCTAATCATATCAAGGTAGGACTTCTTCTAAGCACCGACAGATAATCAATGTGTGGACCTGTTTAGGGCTGGACAAGGCTACAACTTGGATACAAAGGAAGAGCCGATTTATTTGCATGAGTTGGAAGTGAAAGCTAAGTGCAGAAAATCCTTATTGCAACTCATCAGAATAATAACACTACCACATAAAACATGAGCTGCTTTTATAATAAGTACAGGGTAGAGGGGGAAGAGGGCGTCACAGTCAACAAACAGGCCGTCTGTGAAGCTACACGACAAAGAAGGGGTTTCCTTTGTTATCCTGATCAAAAACAACGTAAAAGGAGCGAAAACAAGGTGGAGAGAACAGTGGCAAAGAATTTTTAACACTGGTGGTTTAAAAACAAAAATGGTGACTGGCTTAACTAAATCAGGTCACTGTTGAAGCAGAGTAGTTAGCAGAAAAATAAGGTCTTAATGTCCAAACATCAATAGCCTGCTATTGGTAGTTCCACGCCGGCAGCCTGGTAACCAGAGAAATGTGGCTGGTTACGAGCACACGAGGCAGGATGATGCCACAGATGTTCTCTAATTAGCTCCACCAGACAGGCAACGTCAACTAAGAGCTGCGATGATGAAGTAACAGAAAGAAACCGTTGGGTTGTTTGACACAGAGCCGAGTCTCTGATAGAGCTGGGTCCAACATTTGGCGAGCAACTTGATTCACTGAGTGAGATGATTTGATCATGGCCCTCACTTCCTTATTAAGGTGGTGGGTGAGGATGAGGGAGGTTGGGGGAGGGAAGGGCACAAATGTGTCAAGGATCAAGTGGCTTTTACTTGTAAAGCAGCACAGTGCATTTCCAACCCTTTGACAACTGTCTGCATCCCAGAACGTGTTGGTTCCTTCTTTGTCTCCTTTCCAGGGTAGCGATGTCTGAGGGGTGTGTGACGGTGACCAGTCCTCCCAGTCTCTCTCACGCACAGTGTCCCGATTGCAGAGCAGTGATTTGTAGTAATAGTGTCGGAAAAGGAGACAGGGAAAATAATGCATCCAACATCTGATTAGACTGAACCGAGAACCTACAGTCCCATTTTCAACCTGGGTTCTTTTCCACAGCCAGGCATCCGAAGCGTCAGTCCGTCCATCTGCGCATCTGTCACATATCAGCCCATCCACCCCACCTTTCCCTGCCTTGGCTGTGAAGGCTCCCCCCCCACCCTCTCATACACATAGGCAGGCAAAAGATCAGATCATCCTGTTACGTTTGTGAGTAGGAGAGTCTGTGATGACATCACTACACTGGGTGGAATTTCGTTTCCTGGTTCCTACCCCTCCAGCGGAGGCAGAGCCTGTAGAGTCCAGATGCAGAGCCATCTCCTCTGAGATGAAAGTGTTCAGGTCCACGTCTTGGAGCCCATTGCGCCTGCTGCGGCACACCGGCCCAGCGCCAGAAGAACCACCTCCGGCAGCACCGCCCCCATTACTGCTGCTCCCGCTCACATGTGTGGGAGAACCTGGAGCACCGGAGCGCACACTGATGCTTGCCATGGCTCCACTTAGAACCTAAAGTGGGGAGGAGACGGGACGAAGAGGAGAATGAGACAAGAGCAACGCTGGATGGAGAAATGAGACAGATGGGGTGTTCGAAGTTAGCACAGCATTGTGTCAAATGTGTGTGTGGATTCTTAAACCAACTGTGAATCACAACCAAGCAAACACATCATGTTACTGACCCCGAATTGCAGTGGTCTGATCAGAGTGGTGTTAACATGTGGCCTTTCTCTCATAGAGTTAAAATATGCAGTTAAGTAAGCACACAGCAAGTTATCAGCTCTTTGATCGCCGAGCCTTTGTGAGCGTCATTTGCTCAGACTGTCTCTATTTTGGATCCTAGACAAGAACGTGGGTCACGAAGTTCGTGTTTCTTCAGAGAGGCATTGTTAGGAAAGCACTTGGAGCTGCCATTTCACAAAAACACAGGTTGTCACTTGGTGCCAAAGCTTTGGCTGAACAAAATGACTCCTACAGGCAATAAAAAACACACATGATTGCAGTGCCTGTGACTTAACAAGGGAGGTGACAGGTGCAGCTTCCAACCACACTGTGGTAAACCGACCAAGAAACCATTACTATCCCTGTACTGGGGAATGAAAGAGGCGCCTGATTGTCCTCAAGTATGTAAAGGGTTCACGGTGAAGCTTGTTTTTAAAGATCATGAGTAAATTTAAAGTCATGTTGTCAATCCTAACACACACACAAACATCACGGGTGAAAGGCAACAGGTATCTGATAACTGAGAAAGACAGACTGAAATGTCCTGACACAGATGGAACTTGTGTATCTGTAACCTTAACCACCAAATGCCTGACATAACCTGCCCTTACCCTCAGCTACACTCAGCCGGGCCCTTTTAAATGTGAGGTCCTTCAGATAATGTGCTGAATATTCATTTGCCCAATCAGCAAACCAGAGTTGTAAAGCAGCTGAATCACGAATGGAAACAGTTGCATGTACAAACCCACTTGGCTTTGGGTTTTATGAGATGTTTGCTCTTGTAAACAGGGTCTAAAAAAGTGAGGCCTTCTCTGACCATTGGCCAGCACTTACATGCCCTTATCTCTGAGCCACACGTGGCAGATACGACGACTGGAGGACAAACAAACTCTTGTTTACTCTCATGCAAACTCACATCCTGTAGTTCACGCTAAGACAACACCACCAGTGGTACCGCTTATTTTCTGTCCAACAATGTAGCTGCCTCCAGTGTCTTTTGAAAAAAGGTGTCCAGAATGTGTACTAGTGTCCAAGCTGTGAGCGAAACTTATACTTAATCTGACTTACCATGCAGTGCTATGGCCTCCCTGAAGGGCTGGAGGTCTGCCTCCACAGACGAGCCCGTCTCCGATGGTGAATTAGCTCGACTAGGGGCCACCATGGCCAGCCGGGAGTTAGCCCTGCTGCTCCTGTGTGGTGGTGCTTTGCCGCACAGAAAGCTGATGAGATCCTCCCTGCGAATGGTTCTCCGGCGCTTTTTCACCCAGGCCAACATGTCCTGAAATCCAATGCAAGAGTGCTGTGTAAACCTAATGCAGTCAGGTCCAGATGTAGGAACACTTGAAGTGCCTTCCAAAATGCAGAGGGAGAATGAGACCCACCTTATTACGGCGCTGATGGCCTATTTGGATGCCCCAATCAAAGCTTCTCTGATGGGCCTCCACACTCTCTGCGATGGTGGGAGACAACGTTGAAATAACCATCGTCAATAATCACGCATTCCAAATTACGCGCTAACATATGGTTCCTTTTAACAGTGTCAATGGGTCAGGTCCAGACACATTTAATTAGAATTTAGTGGGGTTTAATTTATACAGTTTATTTAATTCTGTACAGATCAGATTTTCAAGAGATAGTGTTACCTCCAGAGGGAAAGGATCAACTCCTCACTAGCTCAACAAATTATAATCTTGGATCCTGAAATCCTGACAAGTTAATTGTGAATTAAAAAATAAAAGATAATAATTTACTTGACTAGAGCTATACAAAAAACAGCCTTGATCCTGTACTGATGGAGCGAAACACAAACAGTAGGTGTAGTTGTTGGCACATCAGTGTATCCTGCTCAAGAGCACAAGGGCAGGCAGAGGAGGTGACGTGGGCAGGTACCTTTGTAGAGGTTGGTAACGGCTGTAGCTGCGTTCTGGAATGGCACCCACAGTGACAGGCCCTGCTGGTGGCATACTCTGTCTGTGGGAGGAAAGGGACATATGGTTGGTTTCTATACGTGCCACGAGGCCATGCGTTAAAACAAATAATACAAAAAATAAATAAAGCAAGCACACTGGAAATGTGATAAGGCATGGGGACCTAGAGGACAACCACACATCAGGGGAGAAGGGGCGACAAGTCCGGTGCCTGTGGAGGATGAGGTGAAGATCATTTCCATTCGCCATTTTGTCTTGCATCTACATTTTGGAGGCACAGGGTTCCGCGGGCATTAAAATAACTGTGGGCTAGCGCGAACATTAGATGGCTAGCTGGGCAGCGGCTTGTTTGGTGAGAAAGCACTGACACGCCAACTTAACTGCGCCCTCAGCAGTAAAGTTGCAAAGACATGTCAAACATGTCAAACTAGAGGAGGAGTGGGGGGGGGGGGGAGAGAGAGACTCGCCAAAATAAAGCTGCCGTGTTCGCGTCGCTGCAGTCCGAGGACACGAGCACCACAACACACTCGAGACAAACCTACAGTTCCACATCGGAGCAATAATATACTCGCCATTTTGTGCTTATAACGCCAGCTACGCGTTTGCAGAACTGCTCACTCAGCAGCAGCACGGCTGTTTGTTTAAAAGCACGTCCACACAAGCCCGCTGCGGACTTTACATCGTTACAAGTACATCATTATTATTATAGGAACTCGCGGCCGGGGGGGGACGGGGGGGACGGACAGTAGCGGTGACAGCGTTCGAGAGACTGTCATCTGGGAATGTCGCGTAGCTACGGTTGTTGTTACCATCGCCATTTTGTTACTAGCATGGCTACGTTAGCGGTCTTTAACTTGGTGTCAACAAGGTGGCTTCGCTGACACAGATGTTCACTGTGACCGCGGGACACTCGGTCGTGCCAGTCGATCTTTGTGTTGGTTGGTTTACAATCGAAACTGGCGGAGGTTCGAGTTCGCCACTGGGGTTTCTGCCGCTGGTTAGCACAAAGCTAGCTAAATTTAGTATTGCAAAATCAGCTGTAAACGCTACCCCCAGTACCGACCAGCGAGTTAGCCACAAAGCTAGTTAGCATCCAAGCAGCATTGACGCTGGTGGTAGTGGACGGTAACGGGGAGGTATACTGCCTGGATGCTAACCCCCCCCCCGAGCCCATGGCGGATTCGGCGGTACCGACGCTGCCCTCCGGACCCACAAGACACACAAAGACGCGGGGTTTTTTTTTTGGACCTTTGTATAACTGTGCTACGGCGGTAGCGGAGTTCTGGAAGAGGTGCCACAGTTTATCCTGGTCGTTGTCGGCCTCCTCCTCGCTCGGCTCCCTCTGCTCCGCCTCGGCCAAACACTGCCGCTCCCATTTTGAGAACCAGTGCTCGGGTCCGTGTTCCTGTATCTCCGAGTCTCCGTCTTCCTTCTTCTCCTCCATTTAGCGCACCCGCACTCGAGGAGGCGCGCGTTTAATCTGTATGAAATCGGGCCTGTGTAGAGTTATGCGGGAGAATACTGGATATTACTACAGTTAGGACTTGTTCGCACTGTAACATAAGCTTCCTCTATGCTAGCAGTGGCACCAGGGAGGAGACGCTTAGCTCACTGTTTTTCCTAGTTGCCGACGTCGGTTTATATATACAACGCACACTATCCTGTTATGCGCTTCTTCCCGCCCCTCGCTGTAGAGGCCAACGAGGATTGGTCACGCTGAGGCCGTAAGGGTGGGTTTTAAGGTCTTTTCTTTGAATTTGATTGGAGCTGCGCTTCGTCCGTCAAAGCATTGACACAAAAGAACCTCGGTACAAATGACCCACAACTAAAGCTAGCAAGAGAGCACAGTTAATAATATAATATAATATAATATAATATAATATAATATAATATAATATAATATAATGCTTATGTTAATATTACAATTGTATTATTTTCCTCTTTGAGCTAATATAGTTGTTTAGATAGATAGATAGACAGATAGATACTTTATTGATTCATGAGAGAAATTGAGGCATCCAGTTACACACAAAAAAGTCCAACACAACAAGAGCATAAGAATAACAAAAGGACAAAATGAGTCAAGAATAAGTTCACTGCAGTGAGATGAAAGTTTCGCCACCAGAACTAGTACAAAGCTGCCTCTGTAAAGAAGTATGTGCTAATAGAGATGTTGACATCACAAGTATTTTAAGTACAAGATGATTTGAAAGACACAAGTAACCGACACAGAGTACTGAAGCCAAATATAAATACAGATTTATTCATAAATAACTGAAGCTATACAAAGTTGTGTAGACTAGCATAGCCTGTGAAATTATAGTACAAAAAAGAAGTGGAAAAACAGTGCAAGAGTAAAACTTCAAACACAAGACTAGAGATATAACATATATACAATCAAATAAAGATCGTGGTATATTAGATGGCCTCCTTTAACTGTCTGGAAGTCTATTGTGATTCCTATGAGATGATTCACCTTTTAGAAAAGAATCATTATTTTCATATCCTAACTTTAAGAAAAACTTTATAAGTTCCTGGTATGAAATGAACAACATTTAGTGAAATGAAACAAACGAGAGAGAGCCAAACAATATGAAAAATGCAACTGCGACAGTGTCTGACTGGATTCATCCACTGGATGGTGCCATTGACACAGGATGTGAAGAGGAGTCAGTTCCAGGCAGTTCTGGTTTCTTCACTGCAGATGAGGATTAGCTAAAGGCTGGACCAGTAACATACAGAGGAACACTGTCTTGATGAGGGGACAATTCATGTTTGGTTGTCTGTTGTCCTACACAATGGAAAAACATCATTGTTAATTACAGGCCCCACTTCAAATGTTGTGGATTGCAGGTTTTATTTAATGGACACATAATTAGGGTACTTTGAATGTGCTTCATCTATTAGTGCCTAGTTTGTTGCCTGTTTTCTGAAAATAACTTACAGTAGTACAAGTACTTCTAAGCAAACAAGCAGCCCCCTGGAAACTTTTGAGAACTAATTTGAGCAGCATCAACAGAACAGGCTGTATATCGAATACACAAAATCTAAATAATATAAATCAGACATAATTGTAAATAAATTGGGGTTAATAGCTACAAATGATCCCAGAAAGGGTCGCATGGCTGAAGCTATTAAGTCTGTTCAAAGCTCACTAGACTGTATAATGGAATATGTAGATTAAATCATTACGTGTTTGATTTTTTCCCCCTCGTCACTGTTTGTAAATGTTACTTTTTTTCCTGCTTATTTTTTTTCACTTTATTGTATAATTCCTCTTGTTTATATTTACACGTTGGAAATAACTAAACATGAATGAATATATATGAGTATATATATAAGATAAGATAAGATAAGATAATCCTTTATTGGTCCCACAATGGGGAAATTTGCAGTATTACAGCAGCAATAGTCAAAAAGACATCAGCAGGTAATAAGTAACATGCCATGCTTAAGTGTCAGGAATATAAAAGAATATATAGAAAGATATGAATGCAATCAAACTAGTATATACAGTGTAAAGACAGGAAGAAATATGTGCAGTATCTATATACTATATATTTAAAGTCATATTTTGCATTACAAAATAATTTGCAATACTGCTCTGTTAACAAACAAGTATTTTTTGCAGTAAAGCGATGAGCTCTTACAAATGAAATGAACTTATTTCAGTGGCTAAGTTTCGTTTCTACGATCAATCCCTGTCATTTTCATTCATGGGGCCGGTTCTCGTCGGTACTATTCCACTCGGGATCGCATGCTCACGCCGGATCCCCGTCGCTCAACATGGATGTGAACCTGGCCGGGGATGGGCCAGTGTTTGGATCTCCATGCGGATGTGACATTTCAGAGAAGAGCGCGACCGCCATTTTGAGATTTACCTCAGACCAAGCACATCACGGCGCACGGGAGGAGAGGGTTGAGAGCCACACAGCTCAGGCCACCGTCGTATGACCGGGCACATTCCTCACCAGACACACGGGGGCTTTAGCTGGAAATGCAACGAGGTGCCGCGTCGCGTCGTTGATCGTTCTCGCGGCGGTTCAGGCGGATATCTTGGTTCATGTCGGGGCCGCGGCAACTCTGTCTCCGCTAACTTCCAAATTAACATCAGTGCTATTCCCGCATTGGAAACTGGTTTGAATGGATAGCTTCTCCCTCCGCTCTCCCCCAGACGAGGGACAATCGGAGGAGCACACGGACTGGGGACATCGCCAGGAAAGTTGTTGAGTGTGTGTCCATTGCAAATGAGCCTTTGTTTTCATTGTTGTTGCACCTTTATCACTCGCTGGCTGCCTAGTGTCAGGTAGCTCCCACGCTAGCTCCCACCAGGGTATTTGTTCGTCGGGGTGCAGGTCGTGCTGTGAGTTGCCTTTCTGCCCCACATTTCCCGGGGTAAAGACGGGATTGATTTAGCAAATTTTTTTCCCGCGGGCCTCCCTCCTCGGAGCCCCGGTTCCATCCATCCCACCCCCGCCGTCAAGCCAGCGACTCGCACCCACCACAGGCGCCGAGATTGGGCGAATAGCGAGCAAATACGTCCGCGTTTCTCTACCCGCTCCCCCGCCGACCTCCCCTCCTAACTCCCCGGCGCTGACAGCGGACAAGGCCGAGGTCGCAGCAGAGCAGGCCCGGCCGCCGAGGCTCGACCTGTCCACCCCACCTCCGCATCCTACCGCGCCTCGCCAGCAGTCCAGAACCCGGGTCCCCGCCGAACCGACCCTGGACAAGGTCGAGGGGAACAGAGATAGCAGGGAGCCCCGCACCACGACCACAACAACAACAACAGCTGCCAACATGAACCATCACCACACGCAGCAGCAGCAGAAAGCCGGCGAGCAGCAGCTCAGTGAGCCGGAGGACATGGAGATGGAAGGTGAGTCCCGGTGCTAAGAGAGAATGGGGACATTTTACCCCGTTCATATGTAAAATTGTACAGCGGCACGACAGTTTATTTGTGCAGGATGAGTCGCACTTTATAGTAAACACGAAGGCCCGAAGCTAGCCAGGATAGGCGGCTTGCGTTTTGCTGATTGTGCGTCCGATGCAGCAGACTTGTGCGGAGCTGACCTCATTTTGCGTTATTAGCGAGCGGAGCTTGTATTTCTCTGCTCCAGTTCGTGTGCCCGTATTATCCCGTTGCGTGTAAACGAACCCGGAGGGGGACGACATTTATCCACACGGCCGGAGATCAGCCCCCTAGAAACCATTCATTCCCACCGGCCACTGTCTTTTTTTTTTCCTGAGCAAACGGCTCAGGATTTAACTCAATAACAAGACGGATCAGATGCAGTTTGCCAAATCATCGCCGCTTCCACATGCTCCCACTGGGCTGCAGGCCCGCGGATTGCCGATCATCTCAATGTTTGCAGACAACGTGGTGGTTCCTACAATTAACGTGGATCCATCACTAGGTTAATTAATCAGGCTACTTTGACTTCACTGCAGGCTTTGGATGTGGATTTAGGCAGTTACCGGTGTTTCTCATTAAAGTTAGCGACACGGTAAATAAAGCAACAAGCTACCTTTTTTTTTAAATGACGTTTTAATATAGTGGGTCAGTAACTGTTCCACATGCGAACTTTACTCCATCCTCTCAGTATTGTGCATGTTTGCATCGTGTCCGATTTGGCGTGTAAATTGAACGTGGGCCTGCACGCCAGCGACTACCTCCGGGGTGAAGACCTGCTGGTGTGGCTGCTGAAAGGAGAAGCTGGTGAATGTTTGCTGGTTGGTATTTGCTGTGAAGGGATTCGGCGGACGCAGAGCCGCGTCTCTGTTATCCCACAGTAAGCGGGTAAAAACACGACGAACATCGCTAGCGGGGCAGCTAATTGCAAACTGGCGAATTAGCTCCGAGGCCCGCTTCGTTGCGTGCGTTCGCTGGCTAGCATGCTAGTTAGCCGATCGGCTAATGCTCACGGAGGGGGTGTGTAAGCGTTCCAAAATGGTGGCTCGTATTTTGCAACGTCCGATTTGGCTTCTGCACGAATGCTGGGCCCCGAACGTCTCCTTCACGTAATCTCCTCATTTTCCCCCTCATCTCTGACGGCGATGCAACGTGCTCGACCTCGGTGATGGTTTGCTCTTTGCGTTCGTTCCGGCACGTTCGGTGGTTCTAGTGATCCCAGCTAATGTTAGCTAATAACGGCCTGCATACGATTGTGTGTAGCTAGTGGCTAGATAGCACCGTAGCTAATGCTAACGCAGATGCGTCAATGCCAGATTTGCTAAATTGACCGTGGGGGGAGGACGAGCTGAGGGATTCACGTGCTGATTACCGCAATCCTGCACGACGACTGGATCACACGATGGCCCGGTTGTGTGTTACTTTTGTGTGTTGACGTTTGACAGCGTGTAACGTGAACCGTGTGGCAGTGCTGGAAAGTAACGGTAGTCGCCGCTGCGGTAGCAGGGCCCCGCTCAAGGGGCAGCGCGGGGATTTGCTGCTTCATTGTATGGAGAAGCAAAACGGCATGGAGCTCGCCATTTTTAATGATCTGTGTGTTTTTGTTTGTTTCGATGTGCGGGTGTGTGGGGGGGGGTGCTCTTCCTGCTGATGTTCACCACAGACCACACGCAGGACGTCCGCGCTACGTGTGTGTTTTTGTTCAGTTTGTGCTAATGTCAACTTTAGAGGAGGCAGCGGCTGCTGGGAGCCCTCAGCATCACTGCGTCATTCACTCCCAGGGATTTCAGTGTCCGTCCACACGCGCATTGTTGCTTGTTGTTCCGCAGCACATAATAGGGCTTATCTTATTTACTGATAGAAGCCATTAGGGAGAAAGGGCTCCAGATGGCATTTGCACATTTTCACTCGTTGGTTTTTTTAGTACTTGTTTCCCTAGCAGCAGGTGCACTCAGCAGACTTCCTCATCCTGGATTTGCAGGCTCATGCCTCTTGGGTTCTCTCCCAGTTCACTGCAGCCTCACAAGGACAGTGAGAACAAGTTGATATGTTACTTTATTTCTTAGTGCGGATAGAAACACATGCGTCACATGGCCTTATTCCTTAGGGGGTTCACATACTGTTTTGCTTAACCAGCATCTGCACATTATATGTCACTAATAGAGCAGGACTAAGATGTATTATTAACAGTTTTTTATGTTTTTCAAGCCACGGTTTTAATTAGGGACATTTGCACTTGTTGATAGATTGATAGAGAAACACCGTCGATGTGGTCTGAGGCATCAAACAGCATTTCACCCTCTCAGCGCCATCACTGTAACAGGATCAGCTGTGCTTTGACCACCATGTTGCTGGTTAAACACACATCTGTCTTTTGTTTCTCTGGTGGTCCGGCTTAGATTTGTCTCGTTGGACAGTGATAGGAACTTTTATTTGCCGTTTCAGTCCTTGGCTTTGGATTTGGGAAGATTTTAAGGCATTAGAATACCTTCTCAGTCATAGTAGCTTAACAGACAAACTGTGTCTGCGCTTTTTTTATTAACAGGTAATGTTGTGGTGCAGCCACAGGAGGGATTCAGATCAATTACTGTGAAATTAATTCTACTTTAGGGCTTTTTGGACCAATATGAATTCCCACATTGCCATTAATGTAGATGTCCGTGACTAATGGTTGTACATACTTACAGATTTTCAATTTGGGTCAACGCAGTAGGTGGGAAAAGAAGTTGTCATGGAGTTGAGTGACAGGTCCCATTAGCAGGGTGTAATCCACTTGGGGAAACAAGGTCAGTCTCCTAGAGGACTTGATCGGTAACGTTACCTGGAGGCACCGCTGTGCATGTAAGCTTAGAGGAAGATGAGGAGCAGGTGCATATGAAATACCATGTAAGAGACGGGGTTAACACAGCAGCACATTTGCAGACGTGCCTGCGTTTTCACATCGTTGCCGATGCAACTCTGGGGTCTGTTTTTCTTTTTTTGTAGCATCATTGTCATCATCACAGCATCCAGGCAGATTTCACTCCCTCCTAGAAGTCTGCTTAACGCTCCCCCGATTCTTTCATCAGAGTGTTTTGATGGACGTGACTGTGCATTGAGTCGTCTCATTATCCAGCCTGCATAATTGTTGTCCTCTGCGTGCGCGCGCGTGTTTTTGTTTGAGCGATGACTTGACGCTTAATCCTGCATTGTGTCCATAATTACCCAGCCTACTGTAATGTTGCACGGCCTTTGTTACGTGCACACACACAAATTCTCTTTTTGCCCTCACTCTGACACACAGACGGGGGAAGAAGACTTGTCATGCTGTCTCAGCAGGGTTTTCCCAGTAACAATGCAGGGGATAAAGATGGAGAAGTCCAGTCTTTGTTGATGCTGTTTTTGGTGTATGGTTTAAATTATTATCACCATTGTCAGAATAGCCAGTCTTTTCTGCGGACACGTTGCTTTAGTTCACTGAGCGAGAACTTGTGCCCATATTTTAATTGGTCTTGATGTGATAAACCCTTTTTGGACATTTTGACCCCTTGTTTCTGACTGAGCAGATAGCAAGGCAGTGTCTGTAGAAAGGGAGGAGGTCTCTATACTGCTATCTACACTAGAACCTTGATATCCATGTCTTAACATTTTGTCTCTCATTTTATAGCTGGGGACACAGACGATCCTCCAAGACTCCCAGCCAACCCTGTGATCAATGGTAACGTGGCCATGGCAGATGGACATAACAACACAGAGGAGGACATGGAAGACGGTGAGTAGGATGAGCATGAATGAACCTTTGCTTGATCTGTAAACAAAATTATCCGAAGTAGTGACCCAGGTTTAGCATAATCCTGCAAATGGCTTGATTTAATTGGCTGTAAAGTTATTAGCCCCACTTTTGGGTGTCAAATCACTGATATCTAAAGCTGTTTTATATTCACCATCTAATCCAAGCCCCTATTAACCCGTATAATCGTTCCCCCTCTCCCCTCATCTCTCTACAGACACTAGTTGGCGGTCAGAGGCGACTTTCCGGTTTGTGGTAGAACGTTTCAGCCGCCTGAGCGAGTCGGTGCTCAGCCCGTCCTGCTTTGTCCGGAACCTTCCATGGAAGATAATGGTGATGCCTCGCTTCTATCCAGACCGGCCACACCAGAAGAGCGTGGGCTTCTTCCTACAGTGTAACGCAGAGTCCGACTCAACGTAGGTGTCTTGGTTGGGTGGGGGATCGAGTAGCTTAAGGCAAACAAAGATTTTTGGTGGTCCTGGTTCCTTTTTTTTTTATATAAATTTTACAGATGCATTAACTTACAGGGCTGGTAAATGATCCCTTAGCATGATGCTCTGCCATCATGCGTCAGTGTCTTGATGGTTTATAGTATGATTTGCAAATCTTTGTTCTCATTAGACCATCCAACATCAAATCATCCTCCAGTTTGTCTCCTTCATGCCAGAATGTCTTATGAGTTTGTCTGCTGCTCCATTACAAAGCTATAACCAGTGTGTCAGTAGTTTTAAACCTTGATTTTCCTGCAGCTCCTTCAAAATTGCTATTACGCTCTTCTTGGTGTCTAACCTTGCTGGTGTCTTTAACACGTGTACATTTGACAGAAAAAGTCAACTGCTCTTCTAAGCTCCCTGGTTTTGCTTACTTACTGTAATCTTATTTGCTCCTTTTCCTTCCTGATGTAGTTTTGGCCAAAACACTGAAATGTTAGATGCAGACATCACCGCATGTCCCAGGTGATCTCTATTCAATTTATAATGCAATTTGCAAAAGCACCTGCCTGCACCAATGATGAAGGAATTTTTTAATATAAATAAAATCCTTGTTATCTTGCAATTTCTGACATTCTTTCATGCTTTTTTATAATTTGTGTACTATGTTAACTGGCCTTCTAAGCTCAGATCACAGAAGTTCACTAACATTGTGTTGTAGCGTGCACAATGTTCTACAATTGTTAATTTAATAATTGCACCAAAATTCACACACATTGAGGTACCATTTAAATTCAATGGAAAGGCAGTTGTTTATGAGAGAAAACATGACATATTTGATTTACTGTGTTGTGGATGCTGTTCTTGATGTTCCAGGTCGTGGTCTTGCCATGCGCAGGCCATGTTGAAGATCATCAACTACAAAGACGATGAGAAGTCTTTCAGCCGCAGGATCAGTCACCTGTTCTTCCACAAAGAGAATGACTGGGGCTTCTCCAACTTCATGTCCTGGAGTGTAAGTACAGAAACAGACAGAACTGGAAGGCAGAAACGAACCACCAAAATTCTTATTCTTCACAGACTGGTAGAGATGACACTCAGAAGATTCTGCAAAAACGTAATTTTTATTTATTGATTAAAGTAGGCTGTGCTGACAGAGCTGTTAAATTTCTGTGCAACAAAATACCATTTGCACTTATGTATCTGTTGGTCTTTGTCACAAGTTAATTTATGATATTTAGTAATTGCCTGTTTTTGCTTTTACCTTTTCCTGTTGATGTGAATGTTTTTGGTGATTGTGCGTTTCAGGATGTGACCGATCCAGAGAGGGGCTTCGTCGATGACGATAAAGTCACCTTTGAAGTTTACGTCCAGGCAGATGCACCACACGGAGTGGCGTATGTAGCTTTTCATTCTTTCTGGACTGGGTTTTCTTCACTGGGCCCAGGTTGCATTTTCTCTTATTTTGGTTTTATGAATTATGACCCTAAACTCATCTTCCTCTCTCTAAACAGCTGGGACTCTAAGAAACACACAGGCTATGTTGGACTGAAGAACCAGGGAGCGACTTGCTACATGAACAGCCTGCTACAGACACTCTTCTTCACCAACCAACTACGACGGGTATGCTTTTGTCTTTGTGTATCTTTTGTATGCATGAGGTTGAGGTATATTATAGTGATCAATATGTCCGTCCATTTGTCCATCTTTCTGTAATCGTTTGTTCCTGGAGCTGAACTCGAAAACCAATTTTGAATTTTTCATGAGCAATGTTTCCTCTAGTGCTTGTTCAGCAGTGGGGACAGACGTTTGTGCCCCCTCACCAATAGTCATTTCGATGTTAATGGAAAGGGCTTTCCACATACATTTTAAAGCGACTCAAACAAGCACAAGTAAACTTCAAGTACTCGGGGCTGCCGCTGCAAAATGTGCATCGCAGAAACCCTGATGAAACTTCTCCTGATGACTCTAGCTTTTACATTTTGATATGTTGATGAAGTAAATGGTCTGAAAACTGTCTGAATGCACTGTATGTACATGTACAGAAATTCTCATCCTGCATTATTGTTTGTGTGTACATAACGTGTATTAATGTTATCTATAGCTGCTGCTGATTCTTGCACTCCTGCTAACACTATCAACTGGCATCACCAAGGCCCTTTTATTCAATAAAGGCCACTTTAATTTTGAATGCAGGATAGTTTGAATATGGTTAAAGTCTCCACAGTGAAAATCAGTAGCGTCATTCTGAATATTACCTTTTTTTAAAAACGGCTATTGGACAAATCCTGGTGTGAATCCTTGCAGGCGGTGTACATGATGCCCACAGAGGGAGACGACTCGTCCAAGAGTGTCCCCCTTGCATTGCAGAGGGTTTTCTACGAGCTGCAACACAGCGACAAACCCGTCGGCACCAAGAAACTCACCAAGTCCTTTGGGTAGGTTACACTCTTTTAAATAGTTGATAAGTCAAGGGTAAAATGAGATGTTAACACCAATAAATAGTGTTTCTTGGCTTGTGTTGGAATTTAAAGGCTCAAAACATCAAATATTGTTATGTCTGCTCATTTTGAATCATGTCAGAAACATCTTGATATACAACTTGATTTGTCAGTCAACAATGAATCAGAATTTCTCCATATGAAAGAAGCATCTTCTGCAAGGCAAGCACGTCATTTTAGAAAAGCTGATCTTTGTGTCAGTGAATATTAAAAATGTTGGATGTTAACTGGAGGTGGAATAGAAAGAGGAAATAACAATGAAACAAATGCTCCACTGATGGTTGTTGCTTTGATGCTTTTCTTCTGTTTGTATTTAAACTAGTTTCAGCTACATTGTTATTCTCATATCTAACTGCTTGCTTTCTTTTATATGAAGATGGGAAACACTAGATAGCTTCATGCAACATGATGTGCAGGAGCTGTGCAGAGTGGTGAGTCCTTTCACAGTGTCTTGGAGAATGTGTGTACATGTATGTGTGCTGAATACCTGACGTACTAAAGCATATGCGTGCCTCTCTTCCAGCTCCTGGACAATGTGGAGAATAAAATGAAAGGCACTTGTGTTGAGGGAACCATCCCCAAGCTCTTCAGAGGAAAGATGGTGGTATGTTTCCTCCCCTCCTCCCTCGTCCTCTTCATGCTTTCAGTCACTTCTGTGTATTTGTTATGAGAAGTGTTATCGAGTTACTGTTCAAAAAGCCAGATGTATTTGTTGAAGCTAGAGGCTTTGCACACACACGAAATAAAGTGGTCTGTCCTAACACTGGCTGTTGCCTGGAACAAGGTCAGCTGTTGATGTAACCTCCTAAGAAAAGGAGGAGGGTGAATCAAGAAGTGGTCCCCTTAGAAATCATGTTTGTTATTCACTAGCTGAGTCATTGTCTGATCCGTGTGTGTGTTTGTTCTCGCTCTGCAGTCATATATCCAGTGTAAACATGTGGACTACCGGTCAGAGCGGATAGAGGACTACTATGACATCCAACTAAGCATAAAAGGAAAGAAGAACAGTGAGTAGCAGCATTGACGCAGCGACTTGGCTGACCTGGCACTTGGCCATCATTAGCATCACGGTTGTTTCTCCCGAGTCTCATCAGTGCTCTCTGCTTTTTTTCCCCAGTCTTTGAGTCGTTCAAAGATTATGTTGCGACCGAACAGTTAGACGGAGACAACAAATACGACGCAGGAGAGCATGGCCTGCAGGTGAGGCTTCACACCGACTGGATCTAAATTATTTATGTTGTTTGTTCCTTTTTTATCTAGTCATTTTTTGTTTTGTGTATTTTGTTTTGTGATATCTATATTGGAATGTAAAATATGTTGAAGCCAATATATATATTGTCATTAAACAGTAAAGCACGGGCCTGTTGATAAGGTGCAATATGAATTTGAGACAGAGTGGATTTGATACAATCCACAGAAATATGCCAAAAGAGCTGGAAACGATCTCTATCTTCATTTTATTTAGTGTTATGATCTAAAGTCAGATCCGTACCAATCGTAAAGTGTTAAGATAGACGACACGTCATTGCAATAATAACAGAAAGACCTGGATAGAGTCTCAAGTGCATCTAAGACCGATAATGTTGATTTTTAAAGCTGACCTTGTTCAAGCATGAATATAAATGAGCTGTCTGGATCAGATACCTGACATGTTTGTGTTTTGCTCTGCAGGAAGCAGAAAAAGGAGTGAAGTTCCTCACTTTCCCTCCGATCCTTCATCTGCAGCTGATGAGGTTCATGTATGACCCACAGACTGACCAGAACATCAAGATCAATGACAGGTAACTGAGCAGGCCTTGTGTTCACCATGTCAGACCTTTTTTAGAGTGTGGATGGACAAAGGCTAATAACTGCAAGGGAGTAATTCTAGTTATGCTCACACACAAACAGGCCTGATTAAAGTAGATCAGTCCCCATTCACACTCACGCAATGCGTCAGTCGCTCGTGCTGGTAACATCATTTAGAGAAGGTCTGGTCCATATTAACGCGGGTTAAATGAGCGGTGTATTTTCGGAAATGGTGCTCGAGTCTTCAATCTCTGAGCAGCATGCACTGACCTTCTGCACCGAGTGACTGAGAAAGTGAGTCACTTAGTGTTTCCTGTGGGACGTGTAATGCATTGTGGAGGCTAATGGTGTTTTAACAATCCACCAGGATAATGACACTTTGAGCCAGTCATCTAGAATAGAACATTTTCCTCTGGCCTCTCCCACAAGCCTCGAGCCATCTGTATGACACTGCCACATCCCACAATCATGCATCCTCTCCTACATGTATTTGTTGCATTGTGTTGACAGTGGCCCCTTCTCTTTCCAATCCTCTTTTTATTCTACCCATCAATTCTTTTTATCTATATTTATTTCCCGTTTACCATTTTCTCCTGCCGGTCATTCTTTCATTTCCAATCTCCTCTCTCTCTCCATCCTATCACTCTTCATCTCAATCTCTCCTCACATCCACCCTCCCCTTCTCCCTCTTCCTCCTCAATAGGTTTGAGTTTCCAGATCAGTTACCTCTGGATGAGTTCCTTCAGAAGACGGACTCTAAGGACCCGGCCAACTACATCCTGCATGCAGTGCTGGTCCACAGCGGGGACAACCATGGCGGCCACTACGTCGTCTATCTTAATCCCAAAGGAGACGGCAAAGTGAGCGTCAAGGAACCAATAGTGAGGACAATTTGTTTTATACACCTTTCACCCAAAATTCTGTGGGGTTTAATGGGGTTGATGTGATTTATACCAACTAGATAGCTATGATTTTGAAAAGCACTGTCTGTTTTTGTCTTTATAAGGTGTCTGGTAAGCCATGGGTGTTCAACTTATGCAGTCGATACTGTTGACTACACTGTTCTGCTGTAGAGCTGACATTTAACAGGAGCTACTAAAGTAAATTGGTCTAAAAATGACACCATTATCAGGACTGCTAAGAGCTATAATTACTATTTGCCCAGAGATCATTCTATTAAATGAGCAGGACATGAGCGAGATGTTAAAAACCAGGTGACGACTCAGATTCAGCTAAAAAAAAACTGTTGAATCAGCTACACAACAAAAAAACTGTGTTCCCCTCAGAAACTGAATATAACAGACAAGAGTTCAGCTTCGGTTGCTGACATCACACGCAATGTTAAAACTGTAAATCTGAAGGTGTAGCAAAAAAGCATTTAGACACCCTCAGCCACTCCCACTCACCTGCTATACTCCTGACTCACACACTTATTAGTGCATTGCAGGTGTCGTCTATAAACAAGGTCGACTGGTTGAGCATCCGTGTGCAAATCATTCCTTTTTAAAGAGGCGCAGGTTGGAACGCTTGTCTGGATATTATAATTAAAGTTGAGAGAGGAGGAATGAATGAAATGATTATTTGTGTCAGGCTGGATTGAAAGCGTATCAGGATGATGTCATGTAAACGGTTGTCTTAACTCACTCTGGTTTTCTCTTTTCCTCACATCCCCTCCTCTGGCGAAAACCTCCCTTCTTGTCCTACTTTTGCCCCGTATCCTCTGCCCTCCCCCTGTCTCTCATTCTTGACCTCCTCCTCCTCCTTTCACAACCCCCCTGCCCCCTCTTGTCTATCATTCTCTCTCTGTCTGCAGTGGTGCAAGTTTGACGATGACGTGGTGTCACGATGCACCAAGGAGGAAGCCATAGAACACAACTATGGCGGACACGACGATGACCTCTCAGTGCGCCACTGCACCAATGCGTACATGTTGGTCTACATCCGAGAGTCCAAGCTCAGTAAGTGACACATTCCCTCAAACATATCTGAGGCATGAATGAGGGACGTGGAAAAATGAAATCTCTGTTTCCACTTTGTCATTTGATGACTGACTTCTCCACAATTACTGTCGCAGTGGCTGTAAACACAAATCGATTACACCCTGTCCTACCCTGTGATTTTAGGTGAGGTGCTCCAGCCGATGACTGACGTGGACATCCCCCAGCAGCTGGTGGAGCGTCTGCAGGAGGAGAAAAGGGTCGAGGCCCAGAAGAGAAAGGAGCGTCAAGAGGCCCACCTCTACATGCAGGTCCAGGTAGGGAACCAGGCGGCTGGACACTTTTAGAAATGACTAGAGACCTGCCATTTTTGTGTTTCACTGAAGCGTTACACATTGGACAGTACAGTTGGAAATCAAAGCTTTGTTGTGCTTTTACACTTAGGGAAGTTATAATTAGCAGTGATTCAGAGTGTGAATGCAGCAGAGTTACCTACTGTGACATGAAGGAAGTGGTGCTCATACCTTAAAGGGTGCAGGACTGCTAGACTGCGATGGGCCCTTGTGTACAAGGAGGATGCTACGTTAGCAGTCAATGTGATGGGATGCAAGCTTCGATAGATTTAATGTGAAAATAGATTCTAAACGGTGGTAACAGGTTTCCTGATGGGATCCAAACTATTATTTATATGAGCAGCTTCTTCAAATTGGTATATTTCATTGAGGCAACGCAGTAGTAGAGCTGTGGTCGTCGAGGATCGTTTGGCCTTTTATTATATCACTTGGTGCTAATTTCTTTCGTGGCTTGTCTCTGGTAAAGGGAGGAATGTTAGAAAGAGGACGTGTCTGGCCCCAATCTGAGTCTATTTATCTTGTGTATCTGCCAATAATAAGTCAGATCACATTTAAATTAATTTGTTTTCTGTTTGCTTATGTTTTAAGCTTTTAATTCTCTCTCTCATCACGCGTCACGTCTTAATGAAGTCTGAAGTGTCGGTGACTAAGGCTGTGTTTTTCCTGTGCTCCTCCCCTTCGTGGCAGATGGTGACAGAAGACCAGTTCTGTGGTCATCAGGGCAATGACATGTACGACGAGGAGAAAGTCAAGTACACGGTTTTCAAGGTCCTGAAGAGCTCCACGCTGCAAGAGTTCGTCCAGAACCTCTCCCAGACAATGGTGAGGGACCATTTGATGAAATGTCACTGAACCCCAAACCCACTCTCTGCCCTTGTATTCATCCCACTTCAGCGATCTCATTAAATATAATGTGCTGCTGATCTGTGAGGCAAATCATGTGTGAATCAACATTAGAATAAAAACTGTTGGTTAGAATCTCACACATTGATGTGCTGCAGGGTTTCCCACAGGACCAGATGAGGCTGTGGCCCATGCAGGCCCGGAGCAATGGAACCAAGCGACCTGCCATGCTCGACTACGAGGCCGACTGCAACAAGTCGGTAAGTGTTCGTGTCCCAGGGACTGGTTGGATTTTGTGTTTTTAAAGTGCAGATTTTCCTGTGATCAATTTGTCTGTTGTCTCACCCTGAGCCCAGTTAAATGAAATAGTTTTTTAATATTTTCCTGTCTGTGTTTCAGATGATCGACTTGAGCGACAACGAGAACCCCTGGACAATATTTCTAGAGACGGTGGATCCAGAGATGGCTGCCAGCGGGGCCACGTTACCCAAGTTTGATAAAGACCGTAAGTTCTACAGATCAACCGTCAACCTGCTCAGTGTTTCACTTACTCTGTTCCTTTCCTTTTGTAAATATCATGTGATTTTGAAAACTTTCTATTAATCATTCGTTAAACAGACAAACTGACAACACACATTCAGCTTGTGTTGCACAAACGCATTGAAACCTGAAATACTTGAAATGCCGCTTCACAGGTTATAATAATTGTTCACACTTTGTAGTAGTTTTAGGGTTTTGTGCAATGTTAATAACTGTGTTTAGTATTTTATTCTAACTCCAGTTGTGGTCAGTTTATGCCGTCCATGCTGGAACAGTTTCATTTCTCAACATTCTTTAAACTGTCACCTCTATTATCAAACTGTTTGTATCTTAAGTGGCATTTTCCCTTTTTATTTTTAGATGATGTCATGTTATTCTTGAAGATGTATGACCCCAAAACCAGAAGCTTAAATTATTGTGGACATATCTACACACCTATATCCTGCAAAATAAGTAAGTAGCAGTAACGTCCAGGTCTAATTTAAGCTGAACACTTTATAAGAGTTTATGTAATAGAAACATTGAGTCCACTGATCGCTGCTCTTTCCTCTGTGTAACCAGGAGACCTACTGCCAGTCATGTGTGAGAGAGCAGGTTTTCAGCAGGAAACAAGCCTTATCCTCTATGAGGTGATCTATTTATGTTCCACTCACTTCTTGGCAGAGTCCTGTCTCTTTTTTTTTTTTTCTCACTTGTTCTACCTCCTCACCCGCTCCTTCGCAGTCTTCACATTCCCAGGCTCCTCTATCCAACACTCTCTCTTCTTCTCACACTTTCCTGTTTTGTAGCTCTGCATGTTTACATTGCATCTTGTGTATTTCCATATGTCTTCACTACTTCTCTGACTACATTTCCCATGCTTCCTTTTTTGTTTTGTCACAGGAAGTAAAGCCCAATCTAACGGAGCGGATACAGGACTATGATGTCTCTCTGGACAAGGCCCTGGACGAGCTCATGGATGGGGACATCATTGTCTTCCAGAAGTAAGACTTGTTTGTGTGTGTGTGAATTAAACTCTCAGCAGTGTGAGCTAATATCATCACAGTATATATATATATTTTTGAATAAGAGGCACAGCTTGAGTCTTCTAGTACGTTTGTTTTATTTACGTAAAGGTTAAGTGTACATACAAAGACTGGCAGCAAGGCAAACTCCTCTACTCACTGGGAATCTCCTTTTTGGTGGATTTACCCACATTTAATAAAACCTGTGTATACTCGCTCGTCTTTTCTGTCTTCTCTCAATTCACCAACCTCCTTCCTCCGATCACACAGGGACGACCCGGAGAACGACAGCAGCGAGCTGCCTACAGCCAAGGACTATTTCCGGGATCTGTACCATCGGGTGGACGTCATTTTCTGTGACAAGACCATCCACAACGACCCTGGCTTTGTGGTCACACTGTCCAACCGCATGAACTACTTTCAGGTACGGCCCATCCCAGTACTTTCCCTGAGTGCTAACTGACGAGGAAGAAATCTGACAGGCCCCTGGTGACCCCCCCCCCCCCCCTGCTTCTTTAACGTTTGTGTTGTGTGTTTGTCAGGTGGCCAAGACGGTAGCGCAGAGGTTGAACACAGATCCTATGCTGCTGCAGTTCTTCAAGTCACAGGGGTAGGAGGCTTCGCTCATCCACCAACACACAGATGATAATAATTAATAATATTGATCATTTCACAAATGTCAAATATTTGCTCAAATGTCAGGAAGTGAAGCTTTTTATTTGAAAACAAAGTGTAAACGTAGAAACCTCTTCAGGTATTCTGCTGACGTCAAAGGATTTAGAAATGAAAGTAGTTTATATAAAAGTAGAAGACACGAGAGGGAAGTTAAGTTCTTGCTTTGTTCCAAAATGGCTGATTCTAACTTTGCAGTTCAGTCATTATTCCTGTTTAAAAAGAGTACGAGATTATATGAGAATATTTAGTTTTCTCAGGCTGACATTGTGAAATTTGAAAACGATTCCTTGTTTGATAAAAGTTGAATTGCGATTGAAATTCTCAAAATGATTTAAATCTTATGGTTTGTTTGATAATGGAAAGAAACGTGTCATCGTTCTCACAGCTTGTGCAATGTTTGCTTTCAATTTGATAACTTGCAGTTGTTGGTAGAAATGTTGCGTAACCTGTCCCCCCCACCTGTCTTTGTTGTTTTCCTTACTCCTCCCACTCCGGCTCCTTCCTCTCCACCTGTCTCCCTCTTCTTCTCCTCCTCCTCTTCTCTCCTCCTCTCCCTCTGCTCCTCTCTGTATATCCTCGTCCTTGCCTCTTGTTTACCTCCCTTTACCTCTGTCCACTTTTTGTCCTCTTCCTTTTTTATTCCTCCTCCTCTTCTTTCTTTCCACCCATTCCCTTTTCCCCATCATCCTTCTTTCCTCCCCTTCATCATCCTCCCCCCCTGCCTGGTGGTGTGGTGGCCAGGTACAGGGACGGTCCAGGGAATCCTCTCAGACACAACTATGAGGGAACGCTGCGGGACCTGCTGCAATTCTTCAAGCCTAGACAGCCCAAGAAACTCTACTACCAGCAGGTGGGAACGTTTGCCAACGCTCGGCCTTCTGGGTTTTATTTAGTCTTCTCTCAGCTAATGACAATGTTTTTGTTGTATAGTTTGGCTGCTTCTGTTAAAAGATGGCTTTTAAAGTTTAAATATTTTCTCTTTTATCTCAAAATGTTTTTGATCTTAGTTTTTATGCAATAAGTATGTACAATATAGACTGTAAAGTGTAAACATCTTTGTATTAAATAGTGAATAAACAGGCTCAGGTAAAAGCAAAATATGTATATATGCCTGCCTTTATATTCTTATCAAATAAAGCTACCCTCCAGAAATCATCCATAATTCATTGCAAACTTCAAAAATAGTTTGTAAGTAATTATTTTAAAAAGCAAATTATACTTTTAATTCATATTGACATTAAAAACAAACTAAAAAGATGAACCTGACTGTAAAACATGTTACAGTACCACTTCCTGCATAACAGTTTCAACAATGAAATGTGCAACATGAAAACATTCATTTTGCTCATTACGAAAACATGTGACTCATCTCTGTAACTCTCTCTCTCTCTCCGCTCGCTCTTGTTTGTCCACAGTTGAAGATGAAGATCACAGACTTTGAGAACAGGAGGAGTTTTAAATCCATATGGCTCAACACCCAGTTCAGAGAGGAGGTAACACACAGACGCACACTTTCAACAGCGACGCCACGCGTTTCCTCTCAGCGACATGTTTAGTGTGATTCCAGCAAACAGTTGAAATGTGACCGTGTGTTTGCTGCAGGAGATCACCCTCTACCCTGACAAACATGGCTGTGTGCGGGACCTTTTGGAAGAATGTAAAAAAGCAGTGGAGCTCTCTGAAAAGGGCTCCGACAAGCTCAGGTATGTTTCACTGTGCGTGACGGTGATGTGGCAGCAAAAGGGCCCTGAAGTCATGAAATGCTTGCCAAAGGGTTGAGCCTCAGACAGAGATCTCAACTCTCATCCGCTCCTTTTCACATCGACACTGTTTATGAATGAAGCTCTTTGCAATCGGACCTTTTCGGAAACTCGTCGTCACTCAAGGTTTAGTTTGAAATGCAAGTTGGGAACCTTGTCATATATTCGTCCAAAGTTATCATGTAAAATATGTTCCAGGACATTCAGACCTTGATGAATGTGATTTCACTGACAACACCTCCATCAGAAATGTACTGCATCATCAAATTTTTTTTGTGAAGCTGCTATATTTGGCAACACAGGGATTTTTAGGTCTGCCCCTCGTCATAATTTTGCTTCACTGATTTATGTTATCACGTATTTTAATGTGATTTTTACACTGTGCAAATCATTCTTTCCCCTCCCCCAGGCTGTTAGAGATAGTAAGCTATAAAATCATCGGGGTTCACCAGGAGGACGAGCTGCTAGAATGTTTATCTCCGGCTGCCAGCCGCACCTTCAGAATAGAGGTGAGTGTGTGTGAGGCGTTGCCTGTGTCTGCCGCTCTCTCTCCTCTTTAAGTTTTATTTTTAGCCATTTTTCCTCCTTTCGTCGCTCCGCCACTTCTCAACCCTTCAGCCTGACACTGATGGGCTTTTTATAACTTTATTTACACAAGCAGCCACTTTGCAGCCAATGTTTGGCCCCTTCAAAGTAATACGCTTCACATATGAAAGATTTACTGAGCTGAAGGGACGAGCACCTCCGGCTGAACCTTTCCAGGCTGTTGCACCTGACAGTGATGTGGAGTTGTACCGACCACACCCTGAGTGCAACTCTGCATCACTGCAGCACAGTGAGAGCGTCAGCCACTGGAGGTCAGCAGAAACCACAGTTCGGCTGAACACACACTGTGAAACCTGTTGTGAGGTTCTCCTCTTGACCCTCCTCTCTCTCCCATTTCCTTCCCTCGCTCAGGAGATTCCTTTGGACCAGGTGGACTTGGACAAGGACAGTGAAATGTTAATCCCTGTCGCTCACTTCCACAAAGAAGTCTTTGGGACCTTTGGGATTCCCTTCTTGCTCAAGATCAGACAGGTGTGGGCCCTTATATGTTTTTAACGTAATGTGTTGCTTACCTGTTTCCCAAACTCACACTGTTTGTTTCCCACCCCTCACCCCACAGGGCGAGTCCTTTCGGGAGGTGATGAGGAGGATCCAGACCATGCTGGACATCCAGGAGAAAGAATTTGAGAAGGTAAGACTTCACCTCACAGCACCCATTTTAATGCATTGTTGTAGTTTTCTGCTGAATATTTAAATGAATAGGTTTTTATTTATTCAGAGCCCAGTATAAGTGTTAAGCTGGAAGTTAACATGTCTGTGTGTATTTGTGTTTTGTCTCAGTTCAAGTTTGCGATTGTGATGATGGGCCGGCATCAGTACATCACTGAAGACGAGTACGAGGTCAACCTGAAGGACTTTGAACAGCCAGGTATTTACTGCATCTGCTGCTCTGTGGGAGGCTGCCAATGCACCCACTGCTGGTTTTACTGCTACTGCACTGATGGCAGTGACTTTATGTGAATGCAACAGGTTATAATCAAGTGTAGAAATGCATCAGCCACAATTCAGAGGCCTTAACTGATAAGCTGCTCATTTACTTTGACTGGGCTGATGTCGGAGCGCTGCATTGTGGTCGCACTGCTCGCACCAGTAGACGTTAGGCAGAGCACAGTCTTTTCATGCAGCAGCAGACGGACCAGCCAATAGTCGTGTTTCACCAAACACTCAAGTGTGTTTAATGTGAGGGAGGAGACAGAGGCTGCTGCGGAACCTGGTGGTTGTTCATCTGGTTGTGGATCTTATTGAACCGTCTACTTCTAAGTAGCTGAAGTTGTGCATCCTGAACGTGAAACTGCGATTGTTGTCGTAAAGGCCGATCCAACAGCACCGGGAATAAGGTCGAGGAGATGAAAAGATCAATGAGTTTAAAGACAAGACTTTACAACCAGCAGGTTTTCAGAGCAGCGACAGTTTTACCTTTTGTCCCCGTGTTTACGAGGCAAACGTTGTAAAACTGTACAAGGGGATCTACCAGGAACGTGTGATTTCACATCCTCAGCAGCTCGCTTGGTTTCCTATCTCTGCCTCTTACGTACAAGCCTGACTCGAATGAAGGCTGAAGCCATTCTCAACGCTACCGCAACTAGAGATCTTAGTTCCACCTGTAACAACTCAAAGATCATGCGTCATATTGTCGCTGCTTCAGATGAAAAGAAAATTATTCCAGATTGTCCTGCCATCTTAAAAACTCTGCTGCTGCTCAAACTGTCCATGTGTCACGATCTCTGCTGTCGCACTTTCCCAACGTGAAGCTCGTTGTGTAACCGTTTCTCCGCCGCGTCTCCTTCCTCGCAGGTAACATGTCCCAACCGCGCCCCTGGCTCGGGTTGGATCATTTCAACAAAGCTCCAAAGAGAGGTCGCTACACCTACCTGGAGAAAGCAATCAAGATCCACAACTAAAGCAGCCCGCCCCCTTCCTCTTTGTCCTCCTCATCCTCCTCCTGCTCCGCCTTCTTCCCTACCGTCTTTAACACACCATAACCACAGACTGTAACCAACCGTGTGCGAGAGACTTTGGGCATGTGTGTGTGCGCGTGTGTGTGTGCGCGTGTGCGTGTGTGTGTGTGTGTGTGTGCGTGTGCGTGCTCGTGTGTGTTTATCACTTTTAACACCCTGCCTGGACACCTACAGCTCTACACCGGCACTATGTCTTCAGCGAATCGGATCTTGCTGCAACTGACGGATTATTCTTCAACCACAAAATAAACTGCACCAACCACCTCCCGACTGTTTATTCTGTTGTTTGTTTTAGTTTCTTTCCTTTTTTCTTTTTTTTTTAAAAATCGTCTCCGTCTGCGTTCGAGACCGTTTGGTTGTTTCTCTTCTGGCTTCTCCACCTGTTGACTGCCTGTTTCTTTTGTTGCCTGTCTGGAAGTAGGGGAAATAGATTTTAATATGATATAAGCGGAGAGGGGGAGAGGAAGTGGAACATAGTGAGTTTGTGTGATATGATATAATGTACACACTCATGCGATGAACTTCTAGACTCGATGTTTTTCTTTTTTCTTTTCCTGATCCCACCTCACTCACAGGCTTTTTTCCCGTCCCCCCCCCCAGCAGATTTTTTTTTGGGGGGGGGGGGGTTGTTTTTAAATAAAGACGTGTTTGAAGAGGCATCACGCTGCTGTGTGTAGAGTTTGATAAAAAGGATGTTTGCGAGGACTAACTGACAGTTAAAAAAAAAAAAAAAAATTTACAAAAAAGAGGGAGAAGTTCATTCTGCGGAAGAATCTTTTTGCAAAAAAAAAAAAAAAAAAAACCTGCTGCGATCTGACGTCCATCCTGAGGTTCACTAGTTGCCCTGATGTGGTTCTTTTTATTTCCTGCTCCCATCTTTTTTTTTTTTAGTGCTACAGAGTATTTCTAGGTTTACACACTTTCTTTGTTGCCGAGTTCGGTCGGAGGAAAAAGTGAATTTTCTTTTTTTTTGTTTCTATCTGCAGAGCTTGTATAATAACATAAGAAAATCCACAGCATCTGTTTGACAATAAATTGGGGGGGAAAAACGAAAAAGGAGAAATTTGTCTGTATTTCATCTTTTGCACGTTGGCACTTAACGTCAGAGGTTTCTCAGGACTGGAAAAAAAAAAATGTACACGATCGTGGTTTTTTTTTTTCGATTTGTTCAGCGACTTTAAATGAAAACACGCGCACAGACAACTTCCTCGGCTTCTTCTTTCCTTATTTTACCTTTTTTTTTTTTTGTGGTGCAAAAGTGTTTCATGTCTTTCTCAGTCATTCCTCTGAACACACACAAGCAAGCTTCACCTTCTCCCTCCCTCCCTCCCCCCCACCCGCCCGTTCTTCACTCTTGGTTGAAACTGTCGCCTCCACGTGGTTGGGAGCAGTAACCGCGCTGTGCTTGGTAGGGAGCTGCAGACACTAAGAGCCCCACAGGTTTGAGGATTGTGTAGAGACAAAACCAGCATTGTAAGAAACACTTTAAGCCCTGCGAATTTTTTTTTTTGTTTTTTCTTTGTTGGTTTATTTTTTCCTTGGGTTTCTTTTTAAAGCACAGATGGAATGCTCCCCTAATAGCGTATAGCTGGCTCTGTAAAGACAACATTTAAGAATTGTATATTTAAAAATATGAACGTGTAAAATTTAAGAGAAACACACCTTTTGTTGTTGGGTACAGAAGGAGCCAGGTGTTCATATTTCTTGTGTGTAGGTTTTTTCTTTTTCTTTATTTTGCGTTCCTGATGTACCATTGATGAATTATTTTTTTTTTTTCTGTTTACATTTGGATTTTTTTCTTTTCAAAACTAACTGCATTGGTTTTGTCTTGTTAAAAAAAAAAAAAGTGCAGTACAAAGATGACCTGCAGAATCACACCTTAATTTGATCTTTTCCAGTTTAAAAATCCTCAGTGTAGCAGCAGTGTACGACAACTATTCCTGTATATTGCCTTTTTGCTGGAAAATGTATGTTGAATAAAATTTTCTATAAAAACAAAACCCCTTATCAGCTGCTTGAAAACATGCGCACGGAGACCACGCTAAAAGGTTTGGCAGGTGAAATAGTCACTGTCAATTATTTTAAAACCAAGTACAGCTCACTCAGTTGTGTTATGTCATTTGACCTGATGATGGCGCTAGATGAAAAGTTAGAAGACTTCTATTTATTAGTGTTTAGGGCCCAACACGCAAATGTTTCAGTGGCAAATCTTAATTTATAATCTGCAAGTGAGAATAAAACCGTCGCCTCTCTAGAAGAAGTCAAGACAGGAAAGAAAAATCAGAAACCACAAAATAAAAAATATCCATATAAGTCTATATTTATTAGAGAAATAATAAAGTCAGAATAACAATAGTCCACTCTTCCTCCAGCAGCCAACGTGAAAGAAGTCACATCCTTCACAACAATATTCCTCCGCTCTCGTTCTCACATTGTTATTGTATTTAGGAAGCAGAAAGATTTTTTTTTTTGAAATTGAATTCAATCTAATCTTGACATTAGATTATTTTCTTATGTCGCCAGTTCATAAAACTGCAAATGTGTAAATATTGCAATACTTTAATCACTGGGCTCAGCCACCGTTGGATTTGGACAAAAACCTTCCAGAGTTTCACTTTTACACGTGTCTCGATGAGCGGCTCCAACAACACTGACAAGCTGTCAATGAACACGTCGCATCATAACGTCATCTTTAGCTTTGATTCTGCTCTCGACAATGTAACAAAAACACGTGAACAAAGCGTCGTCCGGGGGTAAAGCTTCAAAGAATCGAAACAAAAAAAGGAAAAAATGATATTTGCAGCTGCTGCTGTTGTGATATAGGTTTTTCTTTGAACTTCACGCGCGCTCAGATTGCCCCTCATCCCTTTAGAGTTATACAAGTTTATTAATGGTAGAAGAAAATCTGAATGCAACACAAGTGAGCCACATTTTATTCTATAGAGTGTTTGTTACATTTCTGGGTCAACAAAACAACGTCAACGCAAATTTATTGTGCAATTACTGCGGGAGAGAAGGTGTTGGCTTGTTTTTTACGCTGCTGTTTAGTCAGAAGTCGTGACGATACCTTCGAATGCACATCTGGACTGTGGGAGTCCTGACGCACACATGAAGTATTTGATAATGTCTATGTACAAACCGTCATTTTACCTGAGGTGGAAAAATAGAGAATGTAAAATTTTCTACTGGAAATGGGACAAAAAGGTAACGGCTCCTAAGATAAAAGTGCATGGGGTGTGTTTGGTTTGCTCACCAGAGGTTTTAAAGTGACAGTGTGATCACTCCGAGGCTACTAATAATATGGTGTAATGTGAGAGACATTCATGGTTGATTTTGCTCATCCATAGAAATAAGCTGCATTTGAACTGTGGCCTTTCGGTTTCATAGAAAAGAGAGGACACAGACAGACGGAGCAGGATGTTATCCCTTATTTCTGTGGGACCTTCTGCGACGTCATGGTCGTCATTTGCAGCACTGCTTCTTTTCCACGTGCAGGACCCGGTTGCAGCGCGGGCATGTGTGGTGCGCGTCCTTGAAGTTTTTCAGGAAGAATGGAATCAGGCAGCAGCACAGGATTAACCTGAAACACACAGATGTTAGTGTCAGGTCTGAACGAGGCCTTACACAGCTCTTGTGCAACATACAAAAGTAAAAGAGTGAAGTATCGTATCATCTATAGCATCATCACTGTGTTTTTAGATCTGGTTAAATCTCTTTTCGAGTGTGGGTCTGTGCTCTGGTCGGGTCCCACTCACCCACAGCAGATGAAGAGTAAACACATCAGCCAGGCGTACGTCCCTGCCTTGTAGGTGACGTTGGTCATGACCTGCTGCTGACAGGAAGTGCAGGTGGTCATGCCGGGGTTTTGTCCCAGGTTGCTGTCGTAGCTCACAAACTTTCTTTTGCCATCCCCGCCATCGAGGCCCGTGCCGAGGCTGCCTCCTGCGCCACTCGTGTACACTGAGGAGGAGATGGGAGGAAACAGGGAGTCAACATCGCTCCAGAGTAAAACTGGGTTTGATGTGTTGGACATGACACCGTGACGTGATGCGGGAGCTTACCTGGCGTGGCGGTTCCGGCCGTCTGCGAGGAGGGAGGAGGGGTGAAAGGTGAATGCAGATGGTAAATCTTCACTCCATCGTTCTGACCCTCGACTGGACCAGGACAGAGAGACACAGAGGGAGGAGGAGGGAGAGAGAATGAGCCAATCTGATGATGAGAGTGATGAAGATGATGGTGTGTGTGTGTGTGTGTTTGGGGGGGCTCACCTGGTATCATGTAGGGAGGGGGATCTTTCTTTGCTCCTACACTCATTGTGCTGCAGAGACAGAAACAGAGTGTGAGGACGGATGCTCGTCATTAGAAGAGACATGTCCAGGATCTTTCTCAGTAACAAATATGCTGCTTGTTGCCTTCAGATGGAGCCAAAGTCCGACACAAGCAGCTTTAAGGGTCGTATTTACACACGTATTTTGCCCAAACCTAAGAATTAGTTGTCCGCTCAGGGTATAAATACATATAAACTGCATTGTGTGGAGGTTTCTTTCAGTAATCAACCCCCCACAGCACATATGGTCAATAAAACCACTTTTATTCTATTTGTCTCTTCTACTTTGAGTCTTTTATTTAATGATTACGAGACATTTAAACTGGTTTAATTGCTTTTATCATTTCGTCTGGTAAAGCACTTTGTAACTTTGTTTTGAAAAGTCCCACATAAATACAGGTTATTATTTTTACTATTAATTATTTTACGAAGCAGCAGCAGTAACAAATGTTGCTTTGCATCAGCAGTCACCTCATAGAGCTCCGATTGGACATTAGAAGAGTAAACAGTGAATTATTGTTCCAGATCAAACCGAAGATTCACAAAATGTTCTTTGTTTATTTCTAAAGCAATCGTAAACCGATCAACAGAATCTGTGAATACTTTCCCCTGAAGAAGCTGCCACAGCTGGACTCAAGTACACAAATCCATAAATAAATCACAGTCTGTCGTCGTCTGCGATGACTTACTGCTTCCTGCTCCGTCACCTATGTGATACGTCTGCATGTGAAACAATACACCAGTGACTGAGCTGAAGAAGAATGTGAGTCATGACAGAAAGATCTTCCCGAGGAACGAGAAGTAAATTCTGCCTCAACAAGAAGCTCGATGTGGGACGTGACGTGAGATGAACTCTCTCCATGTGACACCAATCTGACCAACAAATGATCAAACACCTGTGTGATGTAAAGTAAACTCTGCTGTTTTCATTCCCCTTTTCCTTCATACAAACAAATGAAAACACACACACACACTTGTAATTCATCAACTCAGTCATTCATTTCTTGGAGATTGAACCAAAACCCTTCACTTGTCTATCATATAACATCATTGAAGCATATGCATCTTACAGACACACACACACACACCCATATGTTGGTGCAGGAATGCCACCGGGCTGCATGCTTCTTCTCCCGGTATCACGGACTGAGGGTGTGTCGACCAAACCTACAGACGATGAGCTCACACGTCGCAGACTGAACTGCAGCCTCGCATAAATAAGTCAGAACTCGGTCGAGCCGGCTCCTCTACAGGAAAACACCCTGACATCGTGTGGTGGGAATGACAAGATTCATTCGCACACCTGAACGTTAATGTGACATGTGTCTCAGTTCTGGTAGATTCTGTGTAATCGTCTCTCTGATAAACTGGTGGGTCCATTCCACTGTGCTATAAACAGCTGGTGGGACTTTAACTGTTTAATCTGGGAGCGTGTTGGGTTTGTCACGGAAACTGTTTAATCTGTTGTTTCCAGCAGCTTCAAAGTCTGTTTATTCCTTTTTCCTTCTTTGCAGATTCAATAAGTGAAAATAAAAGCTCGGAGAAGCGTTGCACGGTGCTGTCGTGGTGCTTTAAAGAGCTGTTAAAGGGAGAGGCCTTGATTTAATAGAATACATAAAGAGGATAACAATAGAACAAATAGATGTACAGGAAAGGACTGAGATGAAAAACGAGTCTCTGTGCTGAGGTTCCTGTCATCAGGCAGGGACTGGGTGCGACTTCCGAAACATCCATCGGCCACATCGCACGGATACTTTAAAAGGTCAATGGGGAAAGTTGGAGGCCGACAATTAAAGAAAACTGCTTTAGGTTCTGAGGCTGAGGAAGTGGATGAGACTGATACTGGCTGAAGCTTTCAGGTGATTTCCAAGTGAACACTACGACCTGGAGAGCTCGGTGAAGAAGGTGGATTTTTCATTTAGACACAGGTGTGGCCTCACTGTCACCTCACCTGTGCCGGTCAAACCTGCCTCCGACTCTGTGTGTGTGTGAGAGATGGTTTCCACTGTCTTTAATCCTCACCTGACAGAGGAAAGGTCCTTTATTTCTAGTTATACTCGTGGAGCCAGGTCATTATTGATCTTTTACCTCTTATTATCGTAACCATTATTATTTATGTACTTCTTTATGTATGTTGACAATTCGATTTTCTTGTTGTGCACTTTCTACTCGTGAAGTTATCATTTTTACTATTATTATTATTATTAATAAAATGAGTAAAAATACCCAAGTAATGACCTCGGTCACTGGGATTCTCAGTCTGACGTCAGTTTTAATCTGAGCTTCGACTCACTCAGAAAGCGAAATGGGAAGAGACTTGACTCAAACACGTGTTTTAGCAGAAATTAAAAGTTAATTTGCAGTATTTTATGATCAGGTTAAAAATACTACAACGTCATATTAGTCCTACAAATATCACAAGACTTACAACTTCTGTTTTTTCCTCTTACTAGTGGTTGTGGGATGATTTCAAAAATGTTTGTAGATAAAATCTGTGTCTGGTTCATATATGTAGAAAAGTGCCAAAAGCATTAGAATGATCTACATTTGGAGCACAGCCCCTTTACAGCTCAGTTCATTTACAGCTCGAGTTGAGTCACCGACACTAGTTCTGCTAGTTATTTTTTTTTTGTTTACACCCATCAAAATGCTGAACGCCTCAGGCAGAGGATATAAAAGTGTGACACTGTCACTCTCACCCCACCTTAGTTTAGTTTCACTCAAATTCTGCCGTATGCCAACGAGGACATGATTATATCTTTCAACTCTCCAGACACTAAATAATAGTCTTTTTCTGCTGAGGTATTTATTAGATTCTCACTCTTCTAAAAGCATATTTTACTAATTTGTGCTTAGAGTAAGTGTTTTTAATTTGAATGGGTTCACAATAGACGGCCCATCGTCTTTAAAAACACACTCTGATATAAACTATATGTTTGTCTGCAGCTGGAATGACTAGAAATCAGACATGTACACGCACATGTATATATCTATCTATATATTTATATGTATATATTATATTTAAGTTAAAAGAAGTGAGTGGGGGGAATGGCATGTTCACTCTAAACCCAGAGAAAGTCCTTCTCAGATAAAAAGCCAGACCATTTATCATTACCTCAAATTCAATCGTCACAAATCAACCATCACCAAATGATTGAAAAAAAAAATAACAAACCAAAATTTTGAGAAAGAGCAGGTGACTTTTTAGGAAGTTAGGAAGAATAAAGAACCAAATTATACTTCCTCTTTGAAATGTCTGGAGCCTCTAAAAAACCTGTGGTGTCTGTCTCCACATTCCAGCAATAAAAACTTAACGACTCGGGTCCTAATAATGACTTAGTTAGAACTGGAACATAAAGCCAGAGATAAATATTTAACCCACAGGAGACAAATGATTATTCAGCTATAGGCTTTGTTTTGATGTGTTATCGCTAAGATCTGTTAGTAAACATCCTTTTCAGCCACAACATGCAACTTGTTGATTTGCATCTCAGATGATCGTCTTCGTGCAGAATCACTCGCAGCGAATCGGCCCAAACTTTCTTTTGCTGTCATTGAACCCTTTGCTTTAGTGCAAGAGAGTTTAAAGTTGAAGTCATCAGTGTGAAATGAAATCCTCTCTCTCTCCTGATATATAGATTTGTGATGCTCTTACCCTGGCGATGTGTTGGTGTCAGTATGCAGAGACGTGTGTGGTTTGCTGCCGATGTAGAATCCAGACTGTCTGTAGCTGAGACATCCACCTGTATCACCTGTATCACCTGTATCACCTCTCCCCGGACACACCCACGGCCCCGCCCACACGCACAAAGACTGATGGAATGAGTCACTCTCTGGTTTTAGGTGTAGGTCTCCTCTCCAACCTGTTCTTTGTTTCTCAGAGATTACTGAGGGAGTGTGTGTGTGTGTGTGTGTCTGTGTGACTTCAGGTGATCATAATTTGTTTTTTTTTGTCCTGGAATGTGACTGCATTGATGACGTAGAGAAACATAACATATACATGCTAACACACACACACACACACACCTTTAATTCAAACCTTCCTCCAAAATATGACAAGAATTCCGCGTCGACCTCAAGCAAAAAGCACTGGACCAACTCACCTTTTTCAATACAATCCAATTCTATTTTATTTGTTTCTATGTCAATTTCTATTTTGCGTTCCGACTAATCGGTGCAGGAATTAAAAACTGCTAATTAAAAGCAAAAGTTTGACATTTTGGAATATATATACGATTACTTAGCTTGGAACCAGCTCTGTTGAAAAAAAGGCTGCGGCCAACACCCTGATGGAGAAACAGCTGGAAACAAACTAACTCTAATCAACACCTCTGAACCTCACAAATAAATAGTTTTACTTTGTTAGTTTTAATCTGTGCAAAAAACAAACAAACAATATAAAAACAAGGTGTAGAAATTGGATAAAGGTGGCGCCGACCTTACACCTGTCCAACGGCCACAGATGAATAAACAAAGATAGATAACAACTGTGCACCAGAAAACAAATGGGAGATAAAATGATAATTATCGCATTTTAATTATTCATCTATAGGAATATAACAATATATATATTAATATAAGGCGTATAAATTGTGGATTGTATAAGTACAATGAGGAAGTAGGCTATAATATGTAATTAATCTACCTCAGATTTATGAAAAGTGTGTTTGTCACTTTTTCTAATTAAATCCCTTTCAAGTTATTTAATTTATTCACATGAACATGAAAACTCTTCATTCAATCGGACCATTTACATTGAACTTAAAGTTATATGAACATTTTATATGTCAGTTGAATACATCAAGTTTACATTTTAGACGCAAGCTTCACTCAAACTCAAAATAAATAATGATCTATCGATTTTGACTGATATGACATTTATTCTTGATGACACTCTGCAGTGTCGAGAGGTCAGATTCTCCAAACCCATAGAACGTCGTGACTGATGCTGAATTTGGTGCTTTTTAATGCGTCCTGGTGGAACCTGACATCCATCTTTTATCTGCAACATAAATGCGTTTCTCCTTTGTCATGTTAGTGTCACAATTTAGTTCAGAAGCTGCCGGGAATGTTTTCTGTCACACAGCTGGGAGCAGGCCAGTTCAACCACATTTTTTCCGCTGCTGGTCACCGGATCACCGAGCACAGCTGGGTGTTGACTGCCTGCTCTCTTGTATCTTGGTGTTGGACTTAACAGATTTACAGCTTCAGTTCCGAATGTCTCGTCACTTTTGACAAACTAATCATCCAAACATTCACCCTCAGACACATCAGTCGGAAGGTGTGTTTGAGATGTTGGGCTGTTGCCCCGATGCCAGATGGGTGGGGTAGTGGCGATGATGGTGTGTGTGTGTGTGTGTGTGTGTGTGTGTGTGTGTGTGTGTGTGCGTGACTGAGTGTGTACGTGAATGTGCGGTGAAGGGGGTGAGGGATTGTGTGTTTCGATGAGCCTGATGAACAACATTCCAGAGAATAAACCAATCCCTGCAGAGTTTTATATCTTGCAAGACTGAGGAGCTGAGGTGTGTGTGTGTGTGTGTGTGTGTGCACGTGTGTGGTCTTGGTTAAAGGCTATTCATGTTCAGTTATGTAATGTAAATCATTAAACATTCATTTAAAGACATGTCCAGAACATTATGTGTGTGTGTGTGTGTCTGCATATTGTATTATTTTTATATTTATTTTATAATTGAAAATGGTAATCAATCAAAATGAGTGTGACACTAACTGCACACACAAGCACGTACACACGGACCAGACATCTTGATGCACATCAGCAGCATTTATCTTCTATCTGTGTGTGCGAGGCAGAAATATCACAACTTACTGAATAGAACAGGAATGAATGTGTCCTGTCGAGCTAAAGTGACATTAAACTATTATTCTCTGAAGTTTTTCTGCATGGGTTGAAATTATTATCATCCACCACCATATATACATGATATATATAGTGTCCTGTTTTTATTCCAGGCAGTTTTACGGTTGTCCGAAGATCAAGGCCACGAACATGTTGCCAACGCCCCGAGAGAATCCATTCAAATCTGGCACAAACGTTCATTCAGACTCGCGACTGATGTGAATGCAACATGTTGGGAACTCCCAGAGGAACTGAAACTGCACTTACCAGCAGGGCGGTGACTCTGAGTTTTATTATAGATCATCAATTAGAAGGACAATAAATAAAATCCATTGTTATGGCGTCGTGTTCATTTCCATTCTGCTGTTGTGCTTGTGTTGCAGGAACAATATCTTAAAACTCAATCTCAGTAAACTATTGATCAGTGTGAGCCGTGTACACATCATCACTGGTAATTATGATGCTCATCCCTGGCTGAGTCAGACTCAAACCAGTGTCGCGGTGAGTGCGACGCTGTGGCATGTGACTCGGCCCGCTGAGCCACCACATCGTGCCCACGGAGTCATTTCCTCATTCTCTCATTTAGCCACAGAGAAGATAATGGACTTTTATTCTCTCTATGGTTGTGTTTATTTGCATTATATACTTTCAGATTTGTGTGTTAGATTTTTCAAACCCAAACGACTGCAGCATAAATGAATAATCCTGCAACAAATCAGCAGCTCCACCGAGAAGATCCTCGGTCGCTCTGTGTACCGACTTTACAAAGGGGCCGTCTGTGATTGTTTACTGTACAAACATCTGTCTATCTATCTATCTATAGTCATATCTATGAGTCTGTGTAATTTGGTGCATCTTGATTAAATGTAAGGGTGTCATGTTCTCAAAAACAGTTTTTCAGGATATGGACTTTGTATGTTTTGGACGGTTGCCTTGGTTTCCTGGATTTGTGTTCTGTGCTTGGTTCTGTGTTTGCGCTCTCAGTTCTTCAGTTCCTCCGGCTTTACGTTCTGTCTTTGTCTTGTTTCCTTGTGATCGTCTGCATCTTTCCTGTTTCACCTGTGTTCACTCGTCCCTTGTGTATTTAGAGTCTGTGTTTGTCTGGCTCAGTTTTCATTTATGAATTGCCCTTGATGTTCATGTGCTGTAAACCAGTCGACCTGGACATTAAATCCACATCCTCCCGCCGGTGAGCTCCTGTGCCTGCATCTGCATCCCCTCACTTTGACATGTGGAGCCTTTGCAGAGGTACAAGTTTCACTCAGGGCCATTTTAATTCCAAAAGCAAACGAGCAATCAGCAAAAGTTAGAAAAGTATTTAATAATCAAATGTTTAAAACAGATCTTTGTGAACATAAAAGTCTGTTCTGCTGGTACAGTGTTGCACATTTTCACTTTTAAACCCCTTGTTGAACACAGTGCGAGTTAATACTGAATACATTTCACATAGTAGTGAGTGGAGAACTCATGGTTTACTACTGTAGAAATGATGGCATGTTGAAAAGAAGAGTGTTATTTTTTATAAGCAGACTTATTGTGTTTTCACCACAATCTCTTACCAGGGAACAGGAAGGGAGACTCAGTGGGGGAATGTACCAAACACAAACTTTCAATTTCCTGTTTGCACTTCACTAAAGTAGATTTACTTTCAGGTACCTTTTACTTTTACACTACATATATCAGCAAATACCTGAACTTCCTACCCGACTACATATTCACGATGCTGCATTGCGATACATGGCTTTTTTGTATTTTTAAAAGTAATTAATTAGATTTAGACTTTGCTTTATTTGGAAGAAACCAACACAGAAAGTCAAAATGATGTAGTAGACCATCGCATCAGGGGATATTCTACACTCGTCAAGTACTTTTACTTTTTAGGTATACTTAAAGGCAAGTAGTCTGTATTTGTACTTTTACTTGAGTAATATGTGTGAGTACTTCCTCCACCACTGGTTCCAACATATTGTTATGTAGCCACATTAGGTTTATTACTGTGTCGCTGCCCTGTTTTCACCCAGTCCACACATTAGTTGTTAAATCGACCCAAAGTGTGTTGGCTGATTAAAACACACGTTTGCATACCTAATATTATTGTGAGATGATTATTGTAAAACCAGTGACCTGCTTGTAGACCAAATGTTTTATTCTGCTGAACTCAGCCTCAGTGACCTTTGACCTAGAACAGCTGCCTGTGCAGTCCTTATTCTAGTAGTCTTCCTTCTCTCAGCAGGTTTTAGACCCCGTGGAACATACACCCTCTATACTTAGACCCTTAATATTGATCGTACATTTTAATTTGAAAGTACTTCCTGACAGTGTGAGCTTCAGGTGGACTGTATCGTGGATCGCCTGATGGTGAACGTACGGCCTGTCCTGAAGTAGTTCTCGATTTCCTCCAGTGAGCGGCTGCGAGTCTCTGGGATGCACACGGCGTTGAACAGCAGGCAGACGACACACACCACGGTGAAGCACAGGTAGGGCACGTAGAGGCCGTACGCGTCCACCAGGTGTGTGAAGGCGTGTGTGAGTACGAAGGCCGTCAACCAGCTGACGGCGACACAAAGACCTGACGCCACGCCCCTGGCGACCAGCGGCAGCACCTCTGACATCAGCAGCCACGTGATTGGGCCCCATCCCATGGCATATCCTAGGAGACAATGTGACAACAAAGCAAACAGCCCATGTGAGAGAAGATGATGTCGTGGCACAATCGGACACGGAACTTATTTCGAGGTTCATCTATCTGCGGACTCAAAATAACCCAAATCAAATCAAATAAAATGAGTTGTCTGCTCCTGTAGCTTGGATTCTGGACACGTGACTCTTGAATGTAAGGGCCACATCACCACAATGTGACGTTTTAATGTTTTCCTAATTGCACAAGGCGTGAGAATGCAATTAAATCCAACACAATCGCCACAAACTCAATGTTGTATGAGTAAGTGGAGGTGGAACAACGGTTAATCGTGTTCGGTGTAACAAAATGTCCTGAGGAAGTAGCAGGTCTTGAATGGTTGGAAGATGACAAAAGGTAAATTGCAGCAACAAGCACATGACTTGTTCCAGGGACACATGCATGACAGGTTAATTATCTCCACCCAACTAACCCAGTGTGTGGAGTGAGGCTGACAATTTCCAGTTGTGATCTGCTGCTGGCATGAGATAAAAAATGTCTGGTGATCAAAAGCATAATCTCTCAATGCTTCTAAAAATAGTAAAGGAAAACTAAGTGGAAGTTAATACTACTAATTATCAGGGAAACGATCCATCCAGTAGCTGTTGAGATATTTCTATCAGGACCTTCCACAGACAAAGATGGACGACTTCCACTTCCTCCCACTATCCAGACATGAAGCCAAAATATCCTGTATCTGAACGCCGCCATCTTTTGATTTGGACCCAGAATCTGTGCGGTAGCAATCGGGGGACGGAGCCAACCAACTACTTCAGCCAGCGGTGGCTTTACTTTTTGGGGGCAGTCGTCTATCTTTAAATACATCCATCCCTCGGACTTCGCTGGTTCCATCGTTAAAAAAACAACAGAGTGATTCGATTTTCAGCAAAAGTCGAAAAGCTGCTTCCGGCACTCACCAAATATAAACACCATGGTGGCGATGAGAGGAAGGACGCTTGCTGGGCCTTGGTGACCGGCCCCTAAAGTGTGTCCGATGTCACCGTGGAGGCCGTAGTCCGAACTCAAAGTGAGGTTTGGAGGCGAGGGGCCCGGGGCGCAAGGTGTGGTGTGGGAGATCATGGTCAGAGTCAGACTAGCGAAGAACATCAGCATGCTGGACGTGTACAGCAGGGCTTTGCGTCCCGCCCTGTCCATCAAACAGGCTGCCACGGCAACAGAGAAGAGGCGGACGACGCCCACAATGGCAGCATCATACCTGACGAACACAAAATGATTGAATAGGTTAATACTCGCTAGATCAGAAATATGTACGGCTGAATAGGATATATTTCCTACTTGGGCTCCAGGGAGACGTTGCTCTTGGCAAAGATGGGCTGCAGGAAGACCAGAATGGGCGTGATGCCCGTCATCTGCTGCAGGAAACGCATCACCACCGAGATGAGGATTGGCTTGTAGAAGACGGGTGTGCCAAGCTGGGAGCATGTGACCCTGCTCTGCATGCTGATGCTGTCCTGCATTGGCAGAAAAATGTAAACACAAGCACTGGATCACGTGATTTACTTACTTTACTTACATCTGTGCAATCCTATCTAGTAGATCTCTCTAACCGAACAAGTCCACTTTGCTGTGCCCTACTGTATATTTTGTTTAACGCCAGAATAATACAGACTTATGTTAATGCTTCATCCTGCAGTAAGAGGCAGGGTTTAATGTTACCTGCCTTCTCTGATTGGACCAATGGACCTATTTCCCTCTCATTTATAGAAAGGAGTAGAAAGTACAGATCTTTGCTTATTTATAGTCAAGTGAAAGTGACACACACTTGAAAAATGTACTTCAGTAGAATAACAAAGTATCTGTACATATACCGGTGTCTCACCTGAATGGCTCTGAGCTCGATGTGTGTGTCGTAGTGACTTCCCCTCAGCCAGAGGAGCACTTTCTTGGCCTTCTCCTCTTGGCCCATGGAGAGCAGCCTCCTGGGTGAGGAGGGCATGAACACAAGCAGCGTGACCATCAGCAGAGGCGGCAGCTCCCCCGCTATAGCCAGCCACCGCCACGGTACCACCAGACCTGTACATCAGGAGGTTATTGTAAAAGTAGTCAAAAATATCAGAGCATATATGTAACTACTCCACCATCAGCAGGCAAAATAAGAGGAAAGCAAGATAGAGTTCATTAAATGTGTTTCTATTCAGGTCGGTCACTTAGAGGCCGTGAACCTGTGTCTGACAGACAGCGTTGGTATATTCTTACTCAGAGCGTAGAGTGACAGGGTCCCGAACACAGCGGTGATCTGAGGGCAGGAGCCCAGACCTCCTCTCACTCCTCTGTGGGAGATCTCCGAGATGTAAACCTGTGGCGGACACACAGAAAAGGCACATGCACAATAACCTCAGCGCATGTGGGACAAATTTTAGTTTTACTTTTTTGTTTTTCACAATGACCTTACAGGAATGGATGCTGCAGTCATCCCACCGGCGACTCCAGTCAAGAAACGACCCACATGGAGCATCCATGTATTCACTGCCCCTCCCATCAGCAGGTATCTGAGACACACACAGAGATGTGAATACAAACTCAGATACACCTGCAGCATTATCTACAGGGGAATTAAAATGTGATCTGCACTTTATCTTTTAAGAACAAGAACGTAAACTCAACAAATGTTATAGAACACGCACTTGTCCTCAATCATTAATAGATGAATACAACCAATAATAATAACATTAAATATAATATAATGGACATTTTAAATATTGATTTGTACCAGTAATTCAACATCTGTTTAGAGCATCATCTCAGTTATGAGTTATGTGGCTTAAAAAACCCAACATTGTCTTATACACTGTGATCATACAGTGATATAATATCAATGGAATAAATGTACAAGGAAACTAAATGAAGGACTTTCTACAACATCACTAACTAAACAACTATAACATCAATATCTACGTTTTATATCAAAACTAGAACAGATTCCTATATGATAAAGGAGTTAACCGAATGCTCTCTGCTCCCACCCTCAGGAATTATACAGCAACAGCAGGCAAACTGGCTTTCCCCAGTAAACAAATGAAAACAATAATATTTGACTGCACACACGAACCTGCGACTCCTACCACATTTCACTCTAATAGAGCAGGCTGGTTTAAATTATAAAGTGTAAATCCTGTCTGTGATGTGATGATACATAATTTACTTTAGAGACTATCACTGTTAGATGGGATTGTAATAAGACCCAGGATTGTGTGAGTGTGACGGGTTATTCCCAGAAAGTCCAGTAAAAACCAACTGTGGTTTCCCTCTGAAATGCAATGCAGTAAAATGATAAAGAAACACGAATCTGTCCACTGAAGTGCAGGACTTACAGGATCATGACCTTTCCTGAGACTCACCCAATAGTCGACGGCACTGCTGACATCATGATGCTCAGCTTCCGTCCTATCATGTCGTTGAGCAGCATGGCCCCCAGCCCGCCGGCCGCTGCGCCCAGTGTGTAGATGGAGCCGAACCAGGCGGCCTGCTCCGTGTCCATCCGGAGTCGAGGGTCGGCATCGGGCCTCGTGAGCTCTGGCAGGACCGGGGACGAGAAGACCATCGAGTAACCGAAGCTGAAGTTCCCCAGGACGGCCGAGAAAACTGCCAGGAACAGTTTGGAGTTATGGATCTGGGATGAAGGGATATGGATGAATTATAATTTAAAGAAAACTGCATGAATATTGGGAATAGGGGAAAAAACCTAACTTTATAATGAGCGCTTATACTAATGCAATTTACTTGAAGAAGAAGAGTACCCCCCCACATGAGTGAAACACTTTAGAGCTGTCATTACTTAGTGCAAATGCTTTGCAGGATACAGAAAATGGATCTTGATTAAAAGTTGTAATCTTTGTGACACTAAAACTGCCCTAACACAACAGACCAGCCTTTAACTCTATGAGACTGTGTTGTGCTTCTAACAACACCACAAACAATCAAACACTGAAGCGTCAAGCTGAGACTTTTAACACAAATTACAGAAAGTTTTCCAACCTTGGATTCAGACACTGTGAGTCTTCTCCTCAGCAGAGGAGTCTCTTCCTTCATGTCTGCTGACATGATGACAGCCTTTATCAAACGAGTCTAATCTTATTGCTCTGTTTCTCTCAATAAAACTATTTCTAAAATAAACAAAAGTGCATCCAGATGGGCACCAGATGAAAGGAAATCCAAGTGTGTCCTGTCCCAGGGAAGCTCGGAAGAGAAGTGAACCGATGATCCTCCTGTGGACAACGTGCAACTCAGGGTTTTCCAGGCTGACAAAGACATTGAGGGAAACCTGACCAGTCAAGTGTTCATGGTGAAAATGAAACTGGAAACTGGAAGTAAAAGACTTTGAATTTGATTTCATGGTGTTTTTACATTTTTCTTTTCTCCTCTTTTGTAATTAATGAAAACGTATTAACTGATTTAATGTGCCCAGTATTGCTGGGTAGAGTTTTTGTAGATTTTGCCTCAAATTGATTTAATTGTTTTTTTTTATTATTTTGCTTTTGCTCCTGTTTCTGTTTTTATTGTGTTCTTAATGTAATATCAATAATTGATGTTCTCTTTGTTTTGAGAGTGCAAGTCACATTCTTAGTGTAATTCATTCATGTAAAACACATGGTGACTTTATAAAGTCCAGTGTAGATGAAGCCACAGTGTTACAACCCATTGAAAGCAGAAGAGGGATCGACAGCATGAATTCCTGGATTGGGCCATTCAGGGGGAAAGCAGAAGAAGAAGAAGAAGAAGTGGAAGAACAAGAAGACGTCCATATCAGGGTCAGTTGGGGGAGGGAAGAGGAAAGTACAGGCTGCAAACATCATGAGATTTACTGCTACATTACCACACAAAAATAAAACCCCATATTTATTGAATTAAAGGAAATTATTTATCAGAACTTTATCAGTACAATGTGGTGTTGCGGTAGAGGATTAGCAAAACAGACATTATTGAAACCGGTCACTTTCAGTCTTACTTCCCTAGAAAGAGTTTAGCTTTCAACATTCTACATTTTGATCAACAATAAGCTGGTGGATTGTTTTAAACTGTTTACTTTTTGTATTCATCCGTGCAGAGGAGAGAGAGAGAGAAACTGAGAACCTCCATTCGCGTTTCCCCCCAGCTCCCCAATGATGTAATGGAAAAATCTGCTTCCAATCCGTGGGTGTTCCTAATGTATAAGTGTGTCTTTCTCACTCCCATTTGTCCTTAACTCTGAGCACTGAGCAGCATATATCCCAGCTCTACGGCACCGTGAGCAGCCTGGAGCCCGGCCGCTGGCCCCTGGTCCTGGTTCTCCTGCTGCAGCTTCAGTCTGTGGGGGTGCAGCAAATCGATGTGTCCCAGAGGCTACAATGGCTCAACGGACAGGTTTGCTAGAATCTGAATAAATATGTGTTTTCATTGACTCTGTTTAACTTTCAGAAAAGTAAGTGAATAATCTGTGACAATGATGATCATAGTTTTGACCATATATCTGTCACATAGTCGTACATTAAACTCCTCAGTGTTTCTGTACTGTCGTCAGATATGTAGTCATTTTGAAAGTTTTCGTGGGCTGCAGGAAAAATTGTTGTTTGGGCCAACATGTTTTTCTTCCGTCTGGAGATTTTAAGTATTTTCATTCAAGCATTTTAATCAACAACTGTTGAGACCCTAGTTGAAAACCTGTTTTCTCTCTAATAGTTTCAACAGTTCCAGGCATTGACCCAGGCCCGTTTGAACACGTTGGCCCTGAACCAGAACACGAACATCGCTCCCGGGGTGGAGAGACGTTTTCAGGCCCTAAATTTCCGATACAACCAATTGTCCCAGGACCTCATGCACCTGAAGCAGAGCACAACACAGGAGATACTGGGTCTCAGGTTAGTTGGAGAATACACTGTGGGCCTTGTAGAAAAAACTATTAAGTCAAAATGTAATATATGATAAAAAATATATTTGGTATTATTGGGTGAATTGTTATTAATAAGTAATACATGAATTAAACTAAAATATTCTCATGATGTTTATCATCCCAGGGGGTGGAGCAGGAAGCTTGAGGAGAAGAGCCAGCGGATAGAGGATCGTATGATTTTGTTGGAGAGGAACCTGAGGGAGACTCGCCAACAAACCCAGGAAAAGAAGCCTGATCTTGGTCAGGATTTGTCCAACCTTACCCTGGAGCTTCAGAGCCAAGAGGGCAGGCTGGCTGCCGCTCAAGCCCAGCACGATGAGCTGCTATTGGGGCTGAAAGGGTTGCAGGAATCCCTGAATATCCAGGCGCTGCGTTTGACCCAAGTGGAGGGAGGAGGAAACGTCAGTGGTACAGTGAGACAGGAAGAGGCCCTCAACTCCAACATCACACACGAGAATACCAAACACCACGTGGAAGATCCCAAGCCCATAGAGGAGGGAGGCCTGAAAGGAGTCTGAGAGGACATAACCAACCCAGAGCAGATGAAATCAGTCCAACTAAGACTGATAGTCCTTCACAGGATAGGTCATATCAAGACCACACAACAAACCAGCCTAAACATACAAAAGCCCAAAAGCCAAGACCTCAGACAGGCTCTCTACCACAGACCCAAAACCCCACATCCCAGTCTGAGCCACATCAGGTCCAGGGCTGGTGGGTGGAAAGGTGAAGAGGAGGAGGAAGAGAGTGAGACTAAGGTAGAAACTTCAGTGATCCATAACGTCCTCCATCTTCCTGTGAGGCACAAGATCCCAGAACGACCAGTTCCGAGAAAGGATGCAACCAGTGAGTAAAAATCTGGGCACCTATAATGAATAAACTGAATCTAATCAGAAGAAGAAGGAACTTGACCTACTTTTGAAAATCTAAATTTCAGGCAGAATGCAGCATATCTTTAATCAAGCGTACTCCTTACAGGTTACCTCTCATTACTTATATGATGACTCATACATTAGCGATGAGTGAGGGTCCGTCTGTTGGGAGTTGAATGTTAAGTTCTGCTCCCTTCTGAAAAATCCATTTATTTCATTTTGAATAACATCTGCAAAGCCTCTTACATTGTGCATAGAGGCGTTTACAGCCACTGGATGCTTGCTTCCTCTTTATTTTGTGCTGTGCATCATGATGTTTCAACAGTTTGCTGTTCAGCTTTGTTGACTGTTTCTTTGCCCAATAAAACTCTTTTTCACAATTTGAGTCTCTGCAATAAGAGACTATATAATTGCTGCAAATATCTTTACAATTTACAGTACAAGCTAATTAAAAGGATCAGGGTCACTGTAGCAGGGGCAAAGCTGTTGTATGACAGCAGATAGATGCAGCATCTGTATGTATTTTATTTTATATATATACTGTATATGAATAAACTATCATGGCATTTTTTTCTTCGGTGCATATTTGCAAAAGTCCTATTAGAATGGCATATTATACTCCTACAAGTGAATGAGTGACTGTGTGAGTGAGTGGGTCATTTTTTAGAGTTTGGTTCCAACCCAAAAAAGGTTTTGGACCCAAAAAAGTGATGAACCTGGCTCAAGTTATTCATGTCCGATACTCGTCAGTGGTGATGGAACTTCACAGAGTATTGAACTACAGCCCGGGTTCATCACTTTTTACCCTGGAAACATTTCCGTTGTCGTTTTGGCAACTTTGCAGTTTCTGTATTTGCACATGTTGTGACTTTTTGCAGCGCAGGTGTCGCCAAATTGATGTTTTCATTTGCATGTGTTTTCTCAATATGCAGTGCGTTGAGTCGGCCACCGTAGTTTATTATTATGATTATTATTATTATTGTTATTATTAATATTTGTATTATTAGTATTGCTTTTACACAAGCAGATGACTTGCACTCTTTCGGTTTTAACAGTGCCACAAAACAAAAACTACAAGTCCCACAATCCAACGGGCCTTCGCACTTGATTTTGTCCCCTCCTCGCTCGCCGTACAAAGCGTCACGAGTTGCAGGAGTGACTGTGGTCAGCTGGAGGAGGACAACAACAGCAGCGGCGGGAGCAGCGGACATTGATTAAGTGACTGGCACAGAGGGCCACAGGAACCGGTGGGGGGGGGGTGCCGCCATGGCCAACATCACCAAGAAAGTGTCGTGGTCCAGCCGGGCCGACGAGTCCGGGGCCACCGGGGAGAGAACCCCGCTGCTCAACGGCGCCGAGCAGACCTCCCACTCCAGACAGGTACAGCTAGCATGGCGGCTAACAGCTAACAGGTGTCGCCCCCCCCCCCTCTCGTTAGGTCACTGTGGGGATGGGTTCAGACGCTGCATGTGTCATGGAAACGCTTCGACGCCATCATTAGTGCGTGTTTTGTTTGTATTTCCACGTGTGCAGCCGCGAAACAGACGCGACGTTTCGCTTTGAGGCCGGAGTGTGTCTGAAATGAGACTAATTCAATCAGTGTGGGTTCAGTTACATGACACGATGCAGCTGGTGAGATTGTGTTATCAGTGATGAGGTTAGAGAGCTGGTCCCTCTCGTGGCTTGTCACAGGGACTTTCATCTGTTACAGTTCTGATGACTTAAAGGTTCAGCGTGTAGAATGTAGTGACATCTAGTGGTGAAGTTGCAGCTGAACACCCCTCACCTCACCCCTTCCAAACACGAAGGAGAACCTGTGGTAGCCTTCAGTTGTCATAGAAACTCAAAGGTGTTTTAGTTTGTCCAGTCTGGGCTACTGTTAAAAAAAAAAACATGGCCGCCTCCGTAGAGAGGACCCGCTAAATATAAAGTATTTAAAACTTAAAGGGCCCGTTCCAGGGTAAAGAAAACAACATTTTGTACAATTTTAGATGAAAGTGAAAGTGAAAACATCACTAGGATTGTTTTATATATAAATATTTTATATACTTTCTGATTATAGATCCCCTTTTCACCTATATCTTACACACTGAACCTTTAAAAGTATATATCAAGTATAGCTGGGGGACAATTATGAGTGATAAACATTTTACAACTTCAAGGTAGATCCATTATTTGACTGTGACCTGCACATTGCATAGAATTTGGACTTTTCTTATGTTGCTTTTGATTTAAAATTGCATTGTGATAGTTTTTTTCAGCATGCAGCCCTGGTGTCAATCACTGACAGTATCATGTTAGACAGCCGACTGCGGCCTGAGCCAAGCTGTTGGGCGAATATAGAAAACTACTGGAAAATGCAACTTCCTTTTCTTCCTGTAAATGCAGCCGTGATTAGTCAGTTACTCCCCGCAAGCATCGGGACCAAAGGTGGACGCAAACAAACTTTATCTTAAAGTTAATTCAAGAGAATACACCGTGTTATCTGTATTTCACAATAAGAATTTGAAAATACGATGTCATTTTTAGCAAGCAAGACTTGTTTTTTTTGTTGTTTCTGAATATATATATATGCTTTTAATTCATATCTTTTTCCTTTTCACAAATATCTCACCCATGACTTAACATTTAAATTGATTAAAAACGGACTGTATATCAACTATTCAAAGGGCTTTACAGTACAAGCAGAACTCACCCAGTCACACACACACATTCATGCAGCACTACTTTATGCTGAGTTTATTCTATCACACACCATTCACACACTGTCGGCAGCCATCAGGGGAAACTCGGGGTGCAGTATCGTGCCCGAGAGATCGAACCACAGACTTTCTGTGTCGTGGACGACCCGCTCTGAGCCCCAGTTGCCCCTTCTCCGGGGCATTCTAGTACACAAGTGATCTTAAGAGTGTTGCATCCATGCATCCATATGTTTATTTGTGTTGCTGTCTCTGGTGTCCAGCCGTCTGAAGGAGGCAGTGTATTTCAGATAGGCAGACTCAGCACAGTGGATTTGGAGGAGGAGATAACGTCAGACGAGGTAAAGTCCGTGTTCAAAAACGTCACCGCACTCTTGTCGTCCATCTGTGTCTGTCGCCCCCGTAGATCCACACCCCATCGAGACCCCGAGCAGCCACTTTCGCTTACAACCTGTAGAAATATAGTTAGTTCACCCACCTGTAACAATAGAAACCTCACCTGTCGGCCACCACTTTGAAAACCCATCTGCCTCCGTCTTAAAATGAAATATTAAACATCAAGCGACGTGTGAGGACACATTTATAGTTGATGAAATGTTATCTGGCCTCACATTCGTGTTTACGTGTGTGTCTGGCTGACTGTCTACTCACGCAGCCTCAGGGCCTGATTTAGAAGGTACAACTTCACATAGAGTTGAGGGGTAGGACCATAGTCTTCTTAATATAGGTAATGTATTTAATTTAAGATCAGTAGCTTCCTTATAACCCTGGGAAAGCTGACACAGAAATGGCCTGATAATGGTCCAAATGAGCACAGCGACAGTTGACTCATCTGTCTGTCGGTTTCCACTGTGATTCTCTGCCTGTGATGGAAACAGATGAAGTTCAGCGTGTCGAGGAAGGCACATTATTTAACCCTTTATCAAAATGTATGAAAATATGAAGCCGAAGACGAGTAAATATGTTTGCATTACTCCCGTAAACTCCCGTAAATCAGTAAGTCAGATGACTTCTCTGCTCGAACAAAGAACTGAAAGTCACTGCTTCAGGCGACTATTAGTTGCAGCCCAGTACAGGGCTGCATGACTAATGCCTAGTTACATAGTTCAGAAGGATGGAGAGAAATGGCTCTGTGACAGATGAGGTATGTCACGACCTGCATGTGATCTGTCTGATTGTTGTTTGCTGTGTGCACAGCAAACAACAGTTGCTCTAGTTGCTGCCGGTTGTGTGACAGTGACACTGCATGTTGCTAATGGTCTGTTGCTGGTTTGTTTGCATGTCTGCATACGTTTTGCACCAGTACAACAATCTGCACTAACAAGAACTCATTCTTTCCTACATTTAGATTTAATATTCCTGTATTAAGTGTTCACCCTCTTCCTGCATGCTTTATTGTAAAGTTATGTCAAGTTTAATTCTGTCAAACTTTTCATTTCTTTGTCTATTGAGGTGACTTTTGAGTGTGAAAACGTCTTCCTGATTTGTGATTTGCTGCTTTTCGCCACTGTTCAAAACTCCAGTAACTTAGTTCCCGCCTCCTTGCCGTCTCTCACCAGGTCAGAATTCAGTGTCCATGTGGTGATCTTTGTTTTTTATTTTTATCCTGCAGGAGTCTCTAAGAGGGCGGCCCAAAGAGATCCCTCACACCGAGAAGCTACTGTCTCTTAAATATGAGGTAAACAGAGAGCTGGTTATTAGATGAATCTAGATAGAAATGATAAAAACAGTCACTCGGGTAAAGAAAGTACTGTTCGGGCCATGAAACCCAAACCACATCAACAAACAGGACATTAATCTCATTAAAAATGCTGGAAACTGGCAGCAGTTGATATAATCTGCTCTGCATTACGTCAGGTTTGCCACATTTTCAGGATCCAGGTTTATCGTGAAGCCTTGAAGAACATGTGTAAACATCGTCATTTTCTTAACGTAGTAGTATTTAATATGTGTTTGTTATTCCAGAGTCTGGACTATGATAACATTGAAAACCAGCTGTTTCTGGAGGAGGAGAGACGGATGAGTTACATGGTGAGCTGGGTGGACTACCCCCCCCCCCCCCCCCCCCCCCCTCTCGATTCTGCAGTGCTCATTCTTTTATCTGCTCCAGTTTTGCTCCATCTCTTCATGCTCTTGCGCCTTCAGGGTTTCCGGTGTCTGGAGATCAGTCGCTGGGTGGTCTGCGGTCTCATCGGCTTCCTCACTGGCCTCATCGCCTGTTTCATAGACATTGCGGTGGAGGAGCTGGCTGGGTTCAAATACCAAGTTGTCAAAGAGAGTATCCTCAAAATGTGTTCATGACACACTTGACTATTAGCAACATATGACTAAGCTTTACTGGCTCGCTAAGTCATAATATACCTTGTTAAAATAGCATCTTTTAATAACAGTTAGTATCCATCGTCCTCGTCTGTACGATCATTCACCTGCTGTGGATAATTGGCCACTAAACGTCTTCGGCCGTGTGCTGTCAGGACCCAGAGTCGTTTCTTGACCTCTAACCACACAGACATCGAGAAGTTCACAGAGGTAGGCGGCCTGTCCATCTCCCTCCTGCTCTGGGCTGTCCTCAACTCTGCCATCGTCATGCTGGGGGCCATCATAGTTGCGTTTTTTGAGGTAAGACTGAAAAGGGGAAATAATTTGACATTTTGGTTATTATCATTACTTCGGAGACACAGTTCCTTTTTTGTATGTGCTATTTTCTTCCTCTTTTGTGTCATTAACTAGTTCTTCGAGTGTGTGAAAGTATTTGTAATGTGTAATAGTTCTTTATTCCTGCCAGTCTAATAAGCCCCATTTTGTGAGCTTGTGATCAGGGACATTATAACATCGTTGTCCCTCCCTCCAGTCTGAAGTTGCTCAATTGTGTGGTTTTTTTTTTTTTTTTATAATTCCCAGACATTTGCAAAGCCAGCTTGCAATGTCGATGTCAGAAATATCCACCTCTTTCACTCTGACTACCCCTTCCTCTTCTCTTCTGTGTGATCCAGCCCATAGCGGCAGGAAGTGGTATACCCCAGATAAAATGTTACCTGAATGGCATCAAGATTCCCAGGGTGGTACGACTCAAGGTACGCACACAAACACACGAGAGACATTGTAATAAATTCTTTTTTTTATTATTGGATGGACCTTCATAACCTTACATTTTGTGTGTTTGTCCTCTACAGACCCTGGTGGTGAAAGTCTGCGGAGTTATTTGTTCTGTGGTTGGCGGCCTCGCTGTCGGAAAGGTGAAAATTTGAATTGGTCAAAATTTAACATAACATCTGTGTCATTCGGGTTAATTGTGACGTTTTTTGATATTTTAACGCCTCCTGAGAATTTATGTGTCTTGTTTGTTTACCCATAATCCCTCAGGAAGGGCCCATGATTCATTCTGGTGCTGTTGTGGCTGCAGGCGTCTCCCAGGGCAGGAGTACGTCTCTAAAGAGAGACTTCAAGGTCAGTTATTTGTGTCTGTGTCGTCAGCTGACAAACATTCCCCCCCCATTTGAAATATTACCGATGATTACTGAGTAATTTGAAATATGAATCGTTGGTGTGTGTTTGCAGATATTTGAATACTTCCGGAGAGACACAGAAAAAAGGGACTTTGTCTCTGCCGGAGCTGCTGCCGGAGTTTCAGCTGCCTTCGGGGCACCAGTCGGTAAAAATACAGCTGACTCAGGAGCACAGTATAAACACGTGCTTTATTATGAATCTATAATGCTAAAACTTGAGAAAGACGAATCCGCCGAGTGAAAGAGAAGTTCTCGTGTGAGTGTGAGAAAGAAAGAGAGAAATCTGCATTTCGTGCACAACCACAGCCGAAACTGTGGTCAGACTGTCTGCGTGCACAGTAACAACTTAATGGATGACAAGAAACAATATCTGATTTATTATGAAACTGTGGCAGGACAAATGAGGATATGGCCAGGCACCACAGTCTTGATAATTGATGGGAAACATTGCTTCAGCATTAGCCTTGGTGGTTTTTGTTTCTTTGGTCAATAGGTGGCGTTCTGTTCTCTCTGGAGGAGGGAGCTTCTTTCTGGAACCAGATGCTGACATGGAGGATAGTAAGTGCATCTGTATTTCAAACCCACGATAAAGGATCGCATGGTGTTTTTATTTCCTTCCTCACGTAACCCTTTCTCTTCTGCAGTTTTTTGCCTCCATGATTTCCACCTTCACCCTGAACTTCTTCCTCAGCATCTATCACGACAAAACTGGAGACCTTTCCAGCCCCGGTCTCATCAACTTTGGTCGCTTTCAGAGTGATGTAAGGAACTTGTATTGTAAATCATGGTTTTTCTTCCAGCTTTGGGTTTGTTATGTAAAAGATGACATTGTACTTTTATGTTCTTTGTCAGAGTGTGGCCTATAATCTCTATGAGATTCCATTGTTCATCGCTATGGGAGCTATAGGTAAAAACACCTTTTTGTTTTTGGAAGTATGTTTTGATTCTTTGAACGGAGACGTTAGTGTACATATGTGAAATATTGACATTTCCCAAACAACCTACATGCTTTTCAAGTTTGAAAATCTAAATGCGTTTTTTTTATTTTCTGATCCTGTGCAGGTGGTTTGCTGGGAGCTCTGTTCAATATTCTCAACTACTGGTTGACCATCTTCAGGATCCGGTAAGAAAAGATTTAATTGCTTACAAGTATAAAAATAAATTGTAATTCCCCTGTGAAGTGTGTTGCATTTGTGGTGTGCCGACAAAAACAACACACGGCAGCGTGAATGCTTTGCTGGTAACAAGACGGGTGCAAGATGAGGAAGTTTTTAAGTGAGCAATGAAAACAGTTTCTCGGAATAGCAACGTGTGTGTGTGTGTGTGTGTGTGTGTGTGTGTGTGTGTGTGTGTGTGTGTGTGTGTGTGTGTGTGTGTGTGTGTGTGTGTGTGTGTGTGTGTGTGTGTGTGTGTGTGTGTGTGTGTGTGTGCGCGCGCCTGTGTGTGTGTGTGTGTGCGCGCGCCTGTGTGTGTGTGTGTGTGTGCGTGTGCGTGTACGTGTTAGGTACGTCCATCGCCCTTGTTTGCAAGTGATGGAGGCCATGTTGGTTGCTGCGGTGACCGCGGCAGTGTCATTCACTATGATCTACTTCTCCAACGACTGTCAGCCTCTGGGAGCAGAGCAGGATTACCCACTGCAGGTACACACACACATTCACTCTCACACATAGTCTTCTTCTCTAGATGGAGACAATGATCTGTGATAATGATGAAAATAGGGAAGTGGCAGTCACGTGCTCAGGCACAATCATGTATTATACTAGTTGTTGGTGAACTACTATATGTTTTGGCCAATTAGACAAATACAAGTGCAGATTCAGATCAGATAAACCCTTCTCAGTGAATCTTGTTACTTCCTCTTTTGTATTTTATTAACCAGACGATACAGTTTTGAGTTGAATGAGCTTCTCCAGCTGTAATGAGGAGTATACTATTTGTCATTCTTTGTCCCCAGAGGATGAAACCAAAACAGTTTGACATTGTTATTCTGAGGGAAATGTCTTGACAACTAGGCTACAGGATGTTTGCAGTTTGGTGCAGATCGACGTCCATAATCAAAGCCTCACAGAGCTGAGAGCATTGATCCAAATACCAGAGGCAGTGCTAGATAAATACTGTAAATTATGATTATTATGTCTTAATTTTTTAGATAGATTAGGGAGAGATGGAATATTGGGACTGATAATAGATGAACGATCAAAAGATTGATTCAAACCCAGACCGTCACGTTAACATTTTATCCAGTTTTGGCGACTGATCCACGAGCAAAGTGAAAGATCTCACGCTCTCCATCTTTCCTTTGTTGTGTCCCTCTCTCTCTTTTTCTAGTTGTTCTGTGCAGATGGAGAGTATAACTCCATGGCAACAGCCTTCTTCAACACTCCGGAGAGAAGTGTCCGCAGTCTCTTTCACGACCAGCCAGGTAAAGCTGTGCTAAAGTAAAGGAAGCAGGCTAAACTAGTCCATTACAAGCAAGTGTCTATTTTTCACTGTGTCAATGGGTTCATGTGCAGGGAAGCATGACTGGATTGATTCAATTCTTATTATTCTCTTATGTAACTTTTGGATTTGTTTTTTCACAGGAAGCTACAATCCTTTGACTCTGGGCTTGTTCACTCTGACCTATTTCTTCTTGGCGTGTTGGACGTACGGCCTGGCAGTGTCGGCCGGCGTTTTCATCCCGTCTCTGCTAATCGGAGCCGCCTGGGGGAGACTGTTTGGAATTCTGCTGGCCTCCATTCCCTCCAACGGCTCGGTCAGTGTAGCATTAAACGACATCTTTCAGTTCCTGTATTGAACCGGGGCAGATTTTAAGATACAAGATGAAAATGGATGAGTCAATGTCTTCCTCTCCAACTGAACTAATGATCCAGATGACACAACCGACTGTTACGACTTTGCTGTGTGTGTGTTTTGTTAGATCTGGGCGGACCCTGGTAAATACGCCTTAATTGGAGCTGCAGCTCAGTTGGGTGAGTGATCATATGTAAATACTGAGAAACTACTGTTACGTCCACTTATAGAAATCTTTATATTCCATAATTCTATATATGTGTTTAAGTTTTCTAATCTAACGCACTTCTATCCTCAGGTGGCATCGTGAGAATGACCCTCAGTCTGACCGTCATCATGGTGGAGGCTACGGGAAATGTCACATACGGCCTTCCCATCATGCTCGTCCTCATGACTGCCAAGATAGTAGGAGATTATTTTGTAGAGGTGAGTAAAGCGGTTGACATCAACGCGTCTTATCCAACATGTTATGAATTGAGACACGGGAAGTGTCTGTAACCTGTCTGTTCCTGTTTAGGGTCTGTACGACATCCACATTAAGCTGCAGAGTATTCCCTTCCTACACTGGGATGCTCCTGCTACGTCCCACTGGCTGACTGCGAGGTGAGCTCCCGTCTGATTTGTGTTTGTAAGTTTTCAGTCGTTCTCGTTCGCTTCACCGCCTCTTATCTCCCCCATCCAGGGAGGTGATGAGTTCTCCAGTCACCTGTTTGAACAGGATAGAGAAGGTGGGAACCATCGTGGACACCCTGAGCAACACATCCACCAATCACAACGGCTTCCCCGTCGTCGTGCAGGTTTCTGGTACTGATGAGGTACGATCATTACTTTTGAAATGACCTCAAAGGACTAATGAAGAAGACCAATATCTGACACCAAATCAACCAAATTATAGAAAGAGGTGGAGAGTGATTAGAACCCAACACCACCACCTCCTCTGCTCTGCTTTTTTTTGTCTTAAAGCGTGTATGGTTTATAGTACAATAGCATTTACTGATGGTTTCCCTATTGACAGCAGCAACAGGAAGTATGACTGTCGATGATGGCAAAGGATTCAATACGATGATTTGTGTGAGCTACACATCTGTCCAGTAACCTTTGAACCCTAAAACTTTGAGCCCAATACGGTTAGAAGATACTTGCAGCTAATAACAGATCAGAGTGCAATGCAGACACAAGACGTGTTTGAGGAAGTTAGATCGTCTGCTACTGCGCACTTCCTCCTCATGCTGAGTCCACTAGCAAGTTTCTATTCTGTAGGAAAGTCCAACAAAGTAAAATGAGCGTAGCAAAGAAACGTGCGGCACAAAGTCAAACCTTCATTTGCTCTTCTCTCCTGATCAGCCAGCCAAGCTCTGCGGGCTCATCCTCCGCTCGCAGCTCATCGTTCTCCTCAAGCACAAGGTAACATACTCTGAGATAAAATGATTGATGTGATATTTTAAATAGGATCCCTCACCGTGTTCTCCCGCTCTGTCCCGGCAGGTGTTTGTGGAGTTGGCCCGGTCCCGGCTGACCCACAGGAAGCTCCAGTTGAAGGACTTCAGGGACGCCTACCCCCGCTTCCCCCCGATCCAGAGCATCCACGTCTCCCAGGACGAGAGGGAGTGTATGATGGACCTCACAGAGTTCATGAACGCAACACCCTACACAGTACCACAGGTAAGGCATCTGCAATTTTACAGACTGAAATCTTTTTTTCCAGGTTTAAAATATTCAATACAAATGTTTTTTTGTTTTTTTTTTCAGGAAACTTCGCTGCCTCGTGTGTTTAAGTTGTTCAGAGCCCTGGGACTCAGGCACCTGGTGGTTGCGGATGATGAGAACAGGGTAAGAGGATCTGTGTCTGTGTCCCCGTCTGTTCTCGAATGTCTTGTTAGAGTTACTAAGTTAAACTTTTACTCTTCTTTATGTTCAATGATCACATCCTTGTTCCCCTGCGTTTTGGTTCGTGACCCTGTGCAGGTGGTGGGACTGGTGACCAGGAAAGACTTGGCCAGATATCACCTCGGCAAACATGGACTAGAGGAACTTCAGTTGGCCCAGACATAGTACACACACGCACACACACACACACACCCATGAACTGTTACCACCTGATGCCTGAAGCTGTTGAGCACCAGCTATGCAGAGGGCGAAGGGATCACTTACATTCTTTGATGCCAAAGTGGTCACCATGAGAACACAAGGTGAGTTCCTCTGTGAAAGCAAAAGAAGATTCATACGGTTTCATTGACCTTATTCAAGACCTTTTACCAACAGAGTCAAGTAGAAAAAGCGGTTGATCATAAAAGTAAAAGATAATAATGACAATATATTTGACACACAGCAGGTGAGGGAAGTCGGTTTCATCTCAGTTAGCTGGTAAATGGGAAAACCTTGTGTTCTGTGTTCTTACTCCTCAACATCACAAACGGCTGAATGTTCGACCGCTCATGAAGTAATATTGTTCTGAAACTGGTATCTAAACATTCATTAATTATATATTTTTTAAATGACTCACACATGTGTCTTGTCTTGCCGTTGAACTGAGCAGGACGTTGAAACTGGTTTGCTTTGAAAAAACCCTGATTTGAGCGAGCGTCCACGTCCCCATTTGAGGTTGTTTCTCTCTGACAATGTTAGCAAATTTAGTAATTTCCAATTTCTTTGAGTAGTTTTGCACTGAAAACAAATGTTATTTATTGTTGACGTTGAATACTTGTTTTACTTTTTAAGTTTGGAAGAATGTTCAGGTTTTACATCACAGAAGGGAGAGGAGGCTAAATGATGCAGTTCTACGAAGAGATGGTTCTGTTATTACATGTGGATCCTCCTCGTTCTTCTTTACTGAGCTCACACAAATATAATATGATATGTGTATTATTGGCAGTAAAAATCCATTGGTACTCATAGGTACGAAAACCCTTTTTCTTTTTTTTTTGTCTCCACCAAGTGTTTGCACCTCCTACTGAAAAAGTGTATTGGCAAAAAAATACTTTGAAGTGTCCCTCATGAAGGTCTGCATACCTATGAATGTAAAACTTTGTTTACCACACATCTTCTCTTTGAACTCATCCATTTATCCTTTGCGTTACCTGGTCAGTGTACGGCACAAAATATTCTGATTTCATAATTATTTTATCAATTTGTGCATCCAACATTTCTTCAATGGCCAGTGTTGTTCTTTGCGTTTCCCTTCATCACTGTCACAGCTTTTGTCTCCTTTTCCTGTTCCTGACTTTAATCTGTTGACTATGCTGTTTTATAACCACTGGATAAGCCTTTTGTGAATTAATAAAGTTGAAATTTATCTATTGTTACACGAGTTTTGTGTCTGTGTGCAAGAATCTGAAACCATTGCAAAGGAGGGATCTTTTTTTTATTTATTTTGTATCTACCATGACCATCATTCAAAATTAACGGAAAAGTGTCAGAACTTTTAATTTTCACTACAGCTCTTCTCTCCATCTCCACTAGGTGTCAGTAAAAGTCTAGGCACTGTTTTTAACCGTACTATCTTGTGTCAAGGGTTCTTTTTACCTTTTACCAACCACCCAGTTTGTTATATACATATTTTTAGAATATATAATTAATATATATATAAAAAAGGCTTTCTATTCCATTCTATTTGGAGCCTGCAAGTGTAAAACATTTATGGGAACTTCTGTAGCAGTGTTGGGACAAACTTCTATATATTTTTTAAATAGATTTTGGATCAACAAGAACATAACAGGTCTGTCCACTCCACGTTGCACCAACACAGTGGATTCCTGCATTAAAGGCATAGGTGCTCAGCATCAAAGGCGTCACGCCCATAAGGGCCTCCAATGTGACTAATATCTCAAAGTAATATCAAAAATCGGTTTATGGCGGTTATGCACTTTGATATATATAAACCTGACCAAAGTTGAAAACATTCTTAGTGTATTTTTGAGTGAGCCCTAACCACAAGATGTCTGCGATTGAACTGGATTTGCTCCGGCGTGCCATCATTGAGGAAACAAAGTCCTATTTGGTGACTACGGCGCAGCACGCCAAGACGGTGGAGGATTGTGATTCAAAAATTGCGGAGATGGACCAGGCCATTGCAGCAAAGGAGCGACATATCGTTCAGCTTGAGGATCTGCGGGAGAAAGAAAGGGCCATGTATGAAAAGTCCCTCAATTTGATGGAATTACACTTGATGGACGCCAACAGAATTCTTGCAAAAGAGATGAGGCACAATCAGGAGAATGGTCGTGACGTTAGGATGTCAATTACTAAAATGGGGGACATTGAAAGGGAAGTCGCAGAGAGAGAGACGCATATGAACAAATGCAAAAGATTCAGAGACATTTTGTTCAAGATGGCGTCTTTGATGCAGATAGAGGAAGACGCTCTCATCCAGTCGCTAACACACAACAGTGAGGAGGGGATGGAGGTAAATGTCTCTGAAGAGCTAATGGCTCTGGTGACTAATCTGTCGGACCAGAATCTGTTGCAGGTCAACGCCACAGAAAGACGGAAGGAAACGCTGGACGAGCGGCAGACAAACCTGAAGAAAATACAAGAGAAAAGAAACGATCAAATACACAATTTGGAGTTGACCAAATTGGAGGATATGATCAACAAAGACGAGGGGAGACTGTCCACACTCAAACGTCTGGTTGCATTCACGCCATCGTTATCCGTGGACGACGACGATATAGAGTGGGATACTCTTAGCAGGAAGGTGACAGGAGTGTATGAGTCCTGCATGGGTAGGAATCATGTCTGCAACGCCACTGAAATGCTCTGTAAAATTGAGGGCCATGTTCTGGTACTGCTCGATCAACTCGAAAGCCTCCCTCAAGATGCACTGAAGACACTGAGGAGGCTCATCCTGGCTGACAGGATCAAAAAGAACACCGAGGAAAACCTGAAACATCAACAGTTGAGAGAACTGGAAACGAAGGAGAAGTGTCTGAAAAGGCTGACGAGCGACGTCAAGAAGAGGACTGGAAGAAACTTGATGTTAAGATCCATGATCCCCGACGATCGCAAAACCAAAGACGCGGAGGAGAGGCCGCAGACACCCGAGGAGATTGTTTGGGACAAAGAGACGGGAGAAAGGGAGGAGAAGTCTGCTATTGCAGCCCTGTGGGAGGATTGGAGATTGGCGAAGGCTGAAAAGGAGGCTAAACTGGCCGAGCAGTGCAAGAAGAAGAAGAAGGAGGAGAGTGCTGCAATGTCTCGCATCCCTACAAGGCGCTCGAACAGGGAAGGGTCTGGTTCCAAATTTGGTGCAGTTGCCTTTCGGATTCCCTCTGCCAGTACCAAGCACCCACTGCCCAGACTTTCCAAAACTAATTTCACCAACAGCTCAAACAAGGAGGAAACTGAGAATCACACAACTACAACAGACCTGCCCCGTGTGTCATCCGTTTGCAGCGGCCAGCGGCAACGAGCTGGATAAACCAGCTAAGGCTGAAAAACCCAGGCTTGATCTCTCGACACTGCTCAGAATGAGGAGACTATATTAATCCATAATATTTACTATTTATTAATTGTTTTGTTTTTCAAAGAGCGGCAGAGGCTGGACCGTGATGATGGTATTTCAGAAAACACGGTGGGGATCTGGGTCAAGATCTCTCTTCAGGGCAAGATGGCCGCCCGTCCTGCCCTCCCTTATTTAAATTGAGTTAAATATTTTTTCCTCCATCCCTCTAATACCATCCCTGGTTTTATTAAAAGACACCTTTGTATTTATTCATCACTGCCTCGGACTATGTTTAACCTCATTGAATTATTACGCATTCCCTCTGAGAATTAGCATCGTGGTTTTCAGCCGGTTATGGATGAATGGCCTCTACAAGAGTCGGGTTATTCTGTCTACACTAAGCAGTCGTAAATGACTCCCACCCAGTAAGCTGTCGGAAAAAACCATTTAGACATTTTGCTCATACACACACACACACACACACACACACGTATAGTTTACATCCTGTATCTTTGTGTGTCTGTGTGTGTGTGTGTGTTACAGAGAGAGAAGGCAATTACCACGGCTCATGTCTCCACAGTTTAAAACAGAATAACTTCCCATGTCAATGCAGATTACATTTGCAAATCCGTGTGATATCAGTGCCTGAATTTAATTTGAGGTGTGTTACTGTTTGGTAATTGTTTGTCGTCACATGTAGCTGGAAAGTAAAAACATATAATTAAAATATTAACTCTGACTCGCTCGTATTCTTGATTGTTGTGTGACTGTCTCCAGATACCCCCTCGACCTGTACAGGTAAAATACGCAGGATTTATTTGCGAGTAACTGTAAATTCCAAAGAAAACATTGAGGTTGGTAGTCAAGATTCTTCTTTAATATATAGGCTATATCTTAAAGACATGTTGTCATGGAGATAACACCTCAGTACAGTCGGTGCCAGTAACTGCAGAGCATTTTATCAGGATTTTCCAGTTTGGGGAAAAATGCATGGCTGAACCCTGGGGGCTTCTTATACTGAGACACTCTTTATGACACCATTCATGGCTGCCTTGTTCAAGCACACATTTTATAGATGCCACTCGCCCCACTGGGGACCACTGCTGCTGCTGATTTATATTTCCATGAAGGCAATATGAATATAATGGGTTTAAAGCACCGCTTGCTTTAGGACAGACATGAGAGAGACCCACTGCTGACACTGACAGGGCTGATTGGTGGGAAACGGCAATGATGTTGATGATTTACAGGTTCAAAATGTGGATTTGAACCATAACGTTCTTATGAAACCTGCATTGGGTCCGTCTGTGTCTTGAGGTGAAGGATGAATTGTGGGTCTTGTCTCACTGTGGATATTTCTTTGAACAGATAGTTTTCCCTCAGTGTTCGTCCACACAACATTTGTTTTAAAAAACTCTCCAGAAGAAACATGACAACAAACTCAAACAAGCATCTCAGGCTTATTTGTATAGCACCAACATTATCTCTTTACATAGAAGGTCCAGACCTTAGAATTTATAGACAATGAGCAGCACTTTGGCGACTGTGCAGAGAGAAAACTCCCTCATTAACCGGAACGATGGAATCAACGATTCGTAAAACACCAGAGAAGAACAGTGTGAGCGTGTCTTGAGGGTATAATTACTTTCCAGCCAAAACAAGAGTAGCTCATAATTTTTACTTATATCTTGGCTTGTGCTCATTTTACATCTGTTTCGTCGCCTTATGCAAAACCCAACCCAAAGTGCTGTGATATACACAAACAACAACAACTGACGTCATCGTTTCCCAAACGCTCCATTTTACATCTACACATGAACACAGACAACAGAGTTTTTTGGTGACTTCAACTCTGTTCGTGTGAACGAGAGGCACAAACATGAGGGGAAAGTTAGTTTAGCTAAATATCTTCATTCCTATGGACAGAGCAGCGATGTAAACAAATCTGGGTGAATTTTAGGAAGATTGTTATTAGAGTATATTTGTGGTTGTAGAATATTATCATACAAAGGTTGGCCGGAGTCTTGAGAGAGTGAGAGACAGAGAGAGAGAGAGAGAGAGAGAGAGAGAAGTTGTCTCCCATAACATCTGACATGACAGCTGAACAACCTCTGAATGACAGTTTAACGAGGTCTGTGTGTGTGTGTGTCTGTGAGAGAATGTGTCTGCTTGTCAAGTGGGAGATGCAGCCCCTTTTGTATTCTACAGTACGACAAGACCAAAGCAAAACCAAACTAGAAAAGGAGAACAGTAGGTTAAAAAAAAGACCAAATGGTGATGGAAAGGGGGAAAAAGGACGAGAGTGAGAGTCACGATTGAACCATGCTGCTGACAGGGTGTGGTCACTACAAGACAGAGGGAAATAAAGAAGAAGAAGAGGAAGAAGAAGAGGTGGGGAGGGCTGGAAATAAGATAAACAGGGGAATGGAGAGAAGGATGGCGTGACACGGTGATGAATGGGTGGAGGGAGCGAGTGGACACCATGTGAGGAAGTGATGAAAAATGAAGAAGGGAAATAAAAGCATGAAAGAGTTGGGAAGCGGATGCGTGAGAGGAAATGAGGTGTGGAGAGAGAGAAGAGAGAGAGAGAGAGAGAGAGAGAGAGAGAGGAGGGGAGGCAGGGAAGAGTGAATGAGGGAGGGGAGCAGAGAGAGGGGGGGGTAAAGGATGAGCTCATTGCAGTCTCTGGGCTGATGACATGAGGCGGAGGGGGGAGGGAGGGATGCAGGGTGGTGGTGGGTGGGGGGGGTTCACTGCTCGTCTGCGAATCGATAGCCAGCATCTGAGTACCACACACACACACACACACACACACACACATGCATGCACACACACGCTGCTGCAGCCACGCCAGCGTCTGCCGTCCACCGTCAGCTCCCAGAATCCCCTCCTGCATTCAGAAAAAAGCCTTTTTATTTCCATGATCACTGAGCTGCACTCAACAGAAAGAGAAGAAGAAGAAGAAGAAGAAGAAGACGAGGAAGTGCAGGAAGCCGGCTGCCTCTACTGTCTGCTCCTTTCTCCTCACCCTCCCTCCTCTCTCTCTCTCTCTTCTCTCTCTCTCTGCCTCACACAAATCCTCATCTCATCCACACCCAAGGATCCCCTCCCTGCCTCTCCACCTCTGTCTCTCCCTCTCTCCCTCTCTCTCTCTCTCTCTCACACCACTCCTTCTCCTCATACCCCTTCAACCCCTACATTTTTTTTCGTTCCTCTGGGGTGGGGATGCTCGTCTGACCCCGTTTCTTACCGCTCTGAGACTTTATTTTTTGTGGATGCTCCAATATCTGATTCACCCCGGCTCTGGTACTTTGTTGCTTGCTACCTGTGGAGGTTCCCTGGTCCCTTCTGGTTCATCCTCTGCCGTCTGTCGCACAGAGCGCAGCCCCACTGAGAGGCACCATGCTGGGAGTGGATGTGTGTGAGTTTGGGGGTCAGGTGCTGGAGCTGCTGTGGCTGACTATGTGCTACAGAGGTGAGGTGATATGAAATGTAAATCATGTTTGTGTATGTGTGTGTGTGTGTGTGTGTGTGTGTGTGTGTGTGTGTGTGTGTGTGTGTGGTGTGTGTGTGTGTGTGTGTGTGTGTGTGCTTAAAGGGTGTTCATCTGTGTGTGTGTGTGTCATATGTCTTTATCCTGGTGGGTGTGGACATTTTTATGTCTAACATGAAGCGCTGGCAAGACACACCAAAGGTTGCTGATCAATAGCTATTGATCACATGCTAAACTATCTTGTGTGTGTGTGTGTGTGTGTGTGTGTGTGTATGTGCATATGTGTGTGTGTGAGTTTGTGTGTTGCTTTTCTAATTATGTTTCTGCTCACATATAGATTCATAAATACACACAAAAGTGTGTGTGTGTGTTAGTGTGATGACACAGCTTATGCAGGAGTCAGAGGGTGTCACCAACGCCTGCTGTTACTTCTAACAGTATTTTTTTGCTTTTGTATTTACAACAGTAATATATTTGCAATGTCAGTCAGCTTTCTCCCTCTGTGAGTGTGTGAGTGTGTGTGTGTGTGTGTGCTCACTACACTGCAGTATTGCTGAACAGTTACAGATGGTGGGGTTTCCCCTCACAAGTCTGTGTTTTGTGAGATAAAAAAAGACGGAGGGAGATGGATGAAGTGTTCTTTGACAAAAGAGCGATGGAAACACGGAGAGACGGAGAAGAGAAGCAGTGAAACCACAACGACGAGAGAGGAGAACAGCAGATCCTCGTCCAGCGGACGTCTTAAAAGTGTAACATGTGAGATCTAAGAAATCCATGAGTGATCTATTCCATTTAACCCAATGAATTTCAACCTGCAGTTTTTACTTCATGAAACACAGATCCTTGTGCTGCTGCTGTGATTTACACACAACCAGAATCAATTGTTTGGGGAATTATTTCTGACCCACTGCCTTCGATTCCACCCTGAAGAAATCATCTCTATAACCTCACCAACGTGCGTCTCTGCAGAAACCAAATTCATCACTTGAAAGACTGCTGAATAAATGTAAAAACTGGATTTGAGAAATTTAATGGAACTTTCTGGGCAGTTTTTTGTGGACGTGACTCATCAAATCTTGTGAAAAACTCTTGACTTGGATTGAATTTTGAAAAACGAGGAGGAGGAGGATTTTTGATATCGGAACGTGGGAGGTTGACTGAGTGGAGGATAAGTGGCAAGAGTAGCGAGCAAAATGATAAAGCGAGGGAAGGGGCACGGAGCTTAAGAGGTTTGGAGGAAGTAGGAGGCTGAGGAGGAGAAGAAGAAAGGAGGTGGAAGATGAGGAAGAGGAGCAAAGGAGGATAGAGGGGTTAAATAAAAGGAAACAAAGGGAAATGTTGTGATCGACAACAAAGAGAGCGCATGTGTGTGTGTGTGTGTGTGTGTGTGTGTGTGTGTGTGTGTGTGTGTGTGTGTGTGTGTGTGTGTTAGGCTCGGAGGGTGAGGCCCATGTGGCAGAACACTCCTCATGAGCTGTCAATCAGCAAACACCAGCGCAGGCGGCGAACAGCCAGCGTTGAAATAGGCTAATTGAAATCTCTCTCTTTTCCTTCCTCCTCCTTTCTCTCTCTATCCTCATTCCACCTGCTTTTGTCGTCATCCATCGACGGCCCCTCAGTCTCCTCCTCCTCTTCTCCTCACTTTTATCTTAACCTCCCTCTGTCCCTGCTCCCACTGTCGGATTAAATAACGCGACCCTCGATATGTCAGTTTGTCAGATCACCCCCCCCCCTCCTCTTCTTCTCTTTCCGTCTCGAGTGACGACACGTGAGGTTGAGCCGACAAAAACGAGACCAATCAAGTCAGTCAATTAGACAATCTGCTGTCTCATCCCGGCTGTGTGTGTGTGTGTGTGTGTGTGTGTGTGTGTGTGTGTGTGTGTGTGTGTGTGTGCAGACTTACCACTAACCACCACACACTCATTTACATGCACAATAACCCTTTGTTATTGAGGCTGATTCGCTCTCATTAGTTAGCATTAATGCTATTAGTGCCCCAACGTCTGTGGAAAATCTATAACGTTTGTACCCGGGACATTTTGGCCCCTGAGCTTTCGGGCAAAGTCACCTTCGAGGCAGCAGCGTGGTGATGTGAGGATTCTGAATTAATATGTATGGACTTCTATGGAGATGTAAAGTTGCCTTCTCAAACCAAGTCTCAAACCAAGGCTGTGCAAAGGTAAAACAATATTACAGCAGCCACAAATTGTAATTCCAACTCGGACAAATTTAATTTCCATATTTTTCCTGTGAACGTGTTGTTTTACTTTGTGGTAAAACATCGAAAAAGGTTTCAAAAGTATTAATAATAAACTGTATTTGTATAGCGCCTCTTTTACAAGGTGCCTGACAAAATAAAATTGTGCAAATCATAGAAAAGCCAGATCAAACAGCAGAGTTCAACCTCGGAGTCCGTCAGCTATCGTCTGACGGACGTACATATCTGAAGCATATCGGATGTTTCGTGGGTCAGATCTGCAGAAGACCAATCCGCTAAATCTAAACAGAAGCTGCAGTGTCAGTGATGAGCACGAGGTGATGTCACCGGACTCGGCCGCTTGAATCACTGCTTCGTCATCGAGACCTTTCATAGAAAAGGAAACATGGACATTTAGATTTTGACGACTTGTTTGTTCTTGTTGTTGTGAGTCTCAGATTGACTCTGGTCATGTTGTGGCACAAAAGGCGACTGTGACCATTCTTCCTTTACTGCTTTTCCCTTTATTGTACAAGCTTTCTCAACGCTTTCCAGCATAAAAACTGACCTTGTGTGGACCAGTAGACCTCATGGGACCAAATCCCAGTCCTTATGAGGCTAAACCTAATTTCCGAGGTCCTGGTTAAGGTTACAGGGGAAGTAAGTGGTTAGGCTGTCCACAATGAATGCAAAGTCCTAATAAGGATAGCTGGGCAACCCTGTGTGTGTGTGTGTGTCTGTTTGTGTGTGTGTGTGTGTGTGTGTGTGTGTGTGTGTGTGTGCGTGTGTGTGTGTGTGTGTGTGTGTTTCAGTATCCCAGAGGTCTTGTTATAGGATTAAAGAACACCACAGTGACAGCAGGCCTCAGAGGACTATAAAAAGTACAGCAAATCATGGCTTGGATCACACACACACACACACACACACACACACACACACACACACACACACACATAGTGAGAGAGTGATTTCCTGACAGAGTGACCAGTATGTGGGTGAAGGAACGAGGAGGCAGACAGGAAGTGATTACGAGGAAGAGGACGTTTTAACGAACAGTTGACAGGTGAAATACGCTTATTTCCTTGATTTTACCAGACGTCATGACGAGAATATCTAAACCCCTCTTCCCTCCGTCAGTTAAATATAAAGCTATACTGCTCATCACAGTAAAGGCAAACTGGTGGAAACCGCTGTCAGACAGCATCAACCAAGCAGCAACAAGTTCTATCTGTTTGTGTGAAAACCTCCATCCGTGGGACCATTTGCAGTTGCCAGGTAACCAGCAGAGACGGCAGGAAGTTACCTGTGATGCATAACTCCAAATGTTTAAAAAGCAAATTGATGTTTGTATACAGTTGTTCTTCATATTTGTCCCGAGATGTGGTTTCAATTTTCTCATCTGATTCGGCAACAATTGATTAAATCGCAAATAGACATTAGTGAGAGGTGTGTGCCAACAAAAAACAAAGAGAAGCAACTGTTCGGTGTGTGTGTGTGTGTGTGTGTGTGTGTGTGTGTGTGTGTGTGTGTGTGTGTGTGTGTTCTCCTTCCTCCCCTGAAGCCACAGCTCCCCTGCCAAGCAGACGGCCGTGTTGATTTTCACTTAACGTGTGGGTTTAGCTGTAAATGTCAGCAGATGAGCGTCGAGTCTGCGTCTTGTGGAACATGCATCCCCGCACGCTGCTGATCCTCGAAGCAGTTTGATTTGGCAACAGCTTTAAAAAACGTAGCAGATGATAGATAAAAAAGTCTGATGCAGAAATGTGAAGTGTTTTTTTTTTTTATACAGACAAAGAAGATAAATAACTTTGTGTTTAATGGAGCAAAAGCAATGAAGATAAATTTATCCCAAGTTATGTGATTATTAGGTTTTCACACTGAGACGCCTCCGAATCCACATCAATAATAAATTTTAGAAACACAGCAAGTTTCCTTTAAATGTCTCTCCCAGTTGCACACATGCTCCTTCTCACTCTTCCTTGTAGTAAAATCTTTAAAAGGTAAATAAATAATTTCAAAGCGCTGATTTATTTTACCGCAGGCCCGAGTGTAATGATGCAGAAGATGGTTGGAGAATCTACTGGGGGTAATGAGGCGGTTTATGGGCGTCAAAGAAAATCCACCAGTTAATACACATCGCAGATGGGGCCACACACACATATGTTCACGCACAAGATCAGAACACACACATGCACATACATGGACTTCCGCTACAGGCTGTCGGCCACTGTTAGCTTGTTTTTAGTGGTAGAAAATATGGAAGGTTTCATCCCTGCATGTTCGGACATGATTCAGTGACTTTTCATGTTTTATGCCGGCAGTGAAAAAAGCAGAAAATCTTCCACGATAATAAAAATCACACATAAATGGCAACTTAGATTTTTATTTTACCTTCTTTTTCTAATCAACATAGCAAATAATCGATCTTCAGGGCAGATTAATTGTCACTGGGTCACTGTATCTCGTGTTCACACTAATTAAGCTCGGTGAAAACAAAGGAGGAATTTCTGCTGCGCTTGCCACTACAACTTTAAAAGAAAAATCCATATTCAAATACTCTGTTGTACAAGATAGCGTCTCTCTGTGGAACGAACCCTGCCTTATCAAATAAATGTTAATTGATGCGGTTAGCGTGACAGGTCAGCAGTCTGGAGATCACAGAGCCGCTCTCAGATGTGAGAGAGGAATCCGGTTTTAATAGCAGCTCAGGAACACGTTTACATTGTGTGTGTGTGCACACTGCTGTGGGGGTGGACTACGGAGTTTGATATATGTAAATGCACCAGGTTGAATCATTTATGAAGTCACATACTATACATGTTATACATACTGTATTGTTTAATGTGTGTGTGTGTGTGTAGGAAGGAAAGAGAGAAACCAGCACTAGATACCTTTGGTAAATCAGACATTAGGCTACTTTGCTTGGAAATGGTTTTGAGCAGTTGTTGTCTGTAATATAATACGTAGATTAAAGTACGTTTGTATTGTGCTTTCTTACATAATGGCAGCAAGAAAGATATGAGGTGTGTGGCATTGCTTATTGAGATGAAGAAATGCACGAGGGGTCAGTTTAACACTCACATGGACATGAGACTTCTAACTTTTGCCATTTGTTAAAGATGGTAAAATGCGGATTGAAACACAAAGTCTTTGTTTATAGATCTGGAGCCTGTACATGTTGAATACTAGAGACCCAACAATCAAACCTTGTGGGAATCAGTACTGCAGTATTATAGTCTCAGTGTTGTGATGTGGTCGAAGGAAAGACTGAAAGTGGAACTAGATCCAATTACATCGAAGACGTTGTTGAGTATCTCAACAATTTTTTCCAATCAAAGGAATATTGAAGGGAGGGAACACACATGGGGATTATCCAACTTTATTACACTATGTTGATTTAGGGCCTTATCTCCAAAATGAGAGAGTAAAAAGATACTGCATATTATAAAAGCCTAGAACTAAGGGATTATAACCAGTAAGAAGGAAATCTTCCTGTTGAATACAGATTTGTGTGTGTGTGTGTGTGTGTGTGTGTGTGTGTGTGTGTGTGTGTGTGTGTGTGTGTGTGTGTGTGTGTGTGTGTGTGTGAATGTATTAAAACTGGTGTACCATCGGTCTCTCTCGCTGCAAGTGAAAGTAAATGCTCCGCTGTGTATTTCCAGTCGTATAAAACAGATTCACAGTGAAGGTGATGTCACTGCGAGGGGAGTTGAAAGGGTTGCCATGGTGACAGGCGAAGGCAGTCGTGTTTGGCCCTGACTGGGTGGGGTGCCGTGATAAACACACACACAAGAGTGCATGGGTACGTGTGTGTGTGTGTGTGTGTCTGTGTGGAGACATGGATTGCGGCCCATCATTCCCCTCATTCACATATTTACAGAATCGAACACTGTGACTGCACACGTCTCTTTATGTTTTCAGTGGGTATGTTTGTGTGTATACATTTGAGCGTGGATGTGTGTTTGTGTACTCTCTGTGTCATCCAATTACCTACACACACACACACACACACACACACACACACACACACACACCTCTTCGCTGATGGGCACCGAGCTGTCTCATTATGAAGAATAAAAACAGAACCAGAGGCTGTTACATGAGGCTGTTACTGCTCGGTAAATAGACGTCTGCAACAAAGCGTGTGTGTGTGTGTGTGTGTGTGTGTGTGTGTGTGTGTGTGTGTGTGTTTCCTCTAGTCATTGCATTGCGGATGTGTCAGTTGATCAGATAGCACATCACACATCACTGCAACTTTATTATGTATTTAGGATATAAAGTTTTGTATTTGTATATGTGTTGTTGGTGTTCAGGCAGCAATGGTAGATATCATAAATTGTATGGGTGGTAGGCAAAATACAAGAGTAACAGGAGATAATAGTAAAAGTAGTGACAATAGAACGTCTGTACATCTGCACGTAAGAGAGGACGTTATGAATAAGTCATAACCATAGTCATAAATCAGACAGTTCATATGGTACAAGCCCTGTCTGTCATACCAGGTATGTCAGCACTGAAAATGTCCCTGGAAAACGATTCCTAGAAAACTTTATTTAATTATTTTCTAACGATTCACAGTCTGCGTGTTTTCACTCCCTGGAGGTGCAGATGAGGTTGGATGCTATGATGCAATGTTCAACTTGCAGAAGACATGATGGGATGTCTATAAATCTCAATATTGAATCAAAGTCCATGATGAAATCAAACCCCCGGATGACTGGAGCTAAATATTTACTTCTGATGTGCTTTTACATGCAGTTGGATGACGTTTCTCTCACTGTGGCTGACAGTTAATGGTCACTGGTTCCCAACAGAGGGAACTTCCCATAGACTTTATAAAAAGATGGACTGACATGACTGCTCCCTGAAAACACAGCCCTAGAGTCTCAATCCCTCGTGAATGGGAATTGAGATCACCTACAACAGAGTGTGGGACAAATAAAAACAATGGTCGGGAACCCCCCCCCCCCTGTAAATGTACATGTTGACGCTCTTTTCCTCCTTCTCCTCCTCTCTGGAAGGTCTGGTGGCTGACAAGAAGGATTTAGCCATCGAGGAGGTAGAGGACGAGAGAAACCTCAACTACAATCCTCCGGCTCAGAAGACTCTGCAGGAGATCCAGGACCTGGACAAGGACGACGAGAGTCTGGTCAAGTACAAGCAGACCCTGCTGGGGATGGGACCACTGGCAGGAGGTTTGTGTGTGTGTGTGTGTGTGTGTGTGTGTGTGTGTGTGTGTGTGTGTGTGTGTGTGTGGTTATTGACAGAAGAGCTGGTGATTCACACTGGTACCAAATGTAACTGCAGCTTTAATAACACCATTCACTCAATATAACTACTTGGTGCATAGTTCCTTTAAGTCATCAAGTTCACACACACACACACACGCACCACCTGCTTGCCTCAGCATCTCCAGTCCAGCAGTGGTCATGCCAGCTGATATCGGTGGAATAGCTCTGACTCCCTCACGACTGCAACTCAACACCACCTCATCTACATCCTAGGATCATGCAACACAGTGAGAAACACGTGAATCTGAAATCTGTAATAACCATATTTGTTTATTTCTCTCTCCAGACGCCTCTGGGCCTAATGTCTGTGTGACCAGGATGACCCTGTTATGTGACCAGGCTCCTGGACCCATCACCATGGACCTGACAGGTACGCAGCACATTCACCCACAGCCACTGGCGCAGGCAGGATTCATAAAACTTCACAGGTTAAAAAGAGAGATCTCAATGAAGGATGATGGCTATGGTCCAAATCATGAATACCCAATACTCATGCAATGATATAGCTAGTATTATTTATTATGTATTTATGTAGTAATACCCCTGAGTACTGTTGCCTCTCTGTCTTGCTTTACCTCTCCACCCAAACCCTGGGCACTTGTGGATGTGGTATGATGCTGCTCTGCCCTCTCATGTTACTGATATGCTCTGGAGCAAGGCATCCCACCCCACTGTGCTGCAGTTGGCGTGCAGAAAGACTGCAGTGGGTGTGTCCATGCTTGAGAGAGGAGACACAGCTAAATGTTTGCTTAGTGGGCAGTATTGACATTTTCCCCCGGGTGCAGGCGAAGGCGACAGGCAGGGAAGGAGAGTGAGGTGTCTGTAGGGTTGTGTGTGTGTGTGTGTGTGTGTGTGTGTGTGTGTGTGTGTGCATCTGCAGTGCATTGTAATCATGGGGCTGCAAGAAATTATGTCACAGAGGACAAAGTTGAGGAAAAGATCAATCTGTGTGTGTGTGTGTGTGTGTGTGTGTGTGTGTGTGTGTGTGTGTGTGTGTGTGTGTGTGTGTGTGTGTGTGTGCTCCTGACTACACTGCATTCAGAAGTTGCTTTGATTTTTCCTCATCTGAGAATTTCTCTGCCTATCACACACAAAATGTATCATCTACCGACCGTGTATGTTCATTCACACTGAAAAACTCCCAATCGCAGACTGCAAAGACTAAAAGAAAGGCCACCTGGTTGCTAGGCAATGCTGACTTTGTACTTTACCTTTTTCTCCATCTCAAACACAGAGCGATATGAAAAGTACCTCACTGGTTTGGTGCTAGTTAGAGAGGAAATGGGAGGCAGAGGGGAAATCAAACTCTTGACCTTTCACCTTAGACCTCCAATCTAATCAGTTGATCATTGACTCCAAGTTAATATTTGTACCAAATTTGAGGAAATCTCCCCATGGAATTCTGGAGATATGGCGTTCACGGGGAATGGGACAAACCCGAAAACATTAGCCTCGCTTGCGCAGAGACATAAAGACCATTCACGCTCATGTTCACACTTATGGTCAATTTAGAGTCTCCAATTAATCTAGTCTGCGTGTCTGTGGACTGTGGGAGGAAGCTGGAAGTACCTGCAGAAAAAACCCACGCAGACACAAGGGGGAACACGCAGGTCGAATAATAATTGACTTGAATTATGCTGTTCATGCTGTGGAATTAGAGAGAAAATGAGAAATAGGCTCATGCTGCAAGAGAAAAGCGTCTCCCATCATAAATCTACAGCGTAAGCAGCAGTGTAATAATCTTTTCTGCTGGTGTATCACGTTACACACAGATAGCCGAGCCGGCACCAGGCTCCATGTGAAATGGACTTTCTGTCCGTGGCTGAATGCATTAGCGATCTCATTATACACTATAGGCTGTTACCAGTGCAGCACGGTGCCCTAATTGATGACGGGCATTTACTGCTGTGCATGCGTGTGTGTGTGGACAGAGAGAAGCTGCACTATAGCTGCTCTACACTCTTTGAGTTTAAGTGAAGAAGAGGAGGGAGATGCTCGTTGTCCGATCAGCTTTCACCTCTGAGATGTTATTTGGGTCAGAGTCTCGACCGCAACTTCTCAGTACAGAATCTGATGTGATCTGTCTGCAGCACGTCAGACCTCTGGCTCTCAGGACAGCTGGACATGAACTCTGGGAAATGTCTGGAAAATTGGATCCGGAACATTTTCTCAACTTTCACATTTGAAGAGGGCAGCAGGAGATTGTTCGGGACGCAGACAGTGAAACTTATACCCGAACAGGATAATGATCCTTCAGTGAGGATGATTCACTACAAATTGTCCCCCTGAAAGAAAGAGACTAAACCCACATATCTTTGAAATAATAGGATTCATTCAGTCTGTTTCCTCGTCTTAATCCATCACTTACTTTCTGCCTTAGATATCATTCATTACATCCCAACCTTCTTTAACTCCATGTGAATGCAGGCCCACTGCCTTGCTTTCAGATTAATCTTCCGCAAGAGCCGACAGTCATTCCAGCTCTCGCCGCGGCTTGTGTTTAGATCAATGGCCTGAATGTTTATGCACTGAAATATGAAAAACGATTTTCATCAGACTGAGCTGGCAGCAGAAAAACAACTTGTGATATATTTCAGTGTCTCAGTGGATACGACAATAAGACGACCAGAGATAGAAATTCAATGTGGTCGGTCAGCCGTGCAAGAGCTGTGACCTAGTTTGGGTTAAAGGACACGTTACACATCAAATTTCAAGAGGATTGTAACATTTTACTACAGAACATATGCGGTAAACTGTGATTTCTATGCGGGGAAATCAAACTTTTACTATGACAGAGGAGTCCACTACCACGTCTCAGTTAATGACGCACTACACAACAATAGGTCTACACTACAAGGTTAAACACAACCCTACCCTGCACTTTGATATACGATGCATTATAAACTGTATTGTGTATTTTGTGGCCTGCTGCCTGACCAATCTTACACGAAGCAATATCCTTGCCTGTGACTTCTCAGGTGCTCCGCTGCCCTAAATGCAAGCATGCCGGCTTTGTTAAACTTTCATGCACCCTGGGTTGTTTTGCTGAGCATGCTACATATAGTGCTGCACATTTACTCACTCACAACGAGCAGCCTCTCCATGCCAGTCACTTATCTACCTATCACCATTCTGTGTTGTGTCGAGGATCATGTCAGTAACACACAGCCTCTGATTTGTGTGATAAAAGGAGGAATGGAAAGTAGGGACGTTCATTCAGAAGAACGGGATGTTGGCGTAAGGCGACCTAAAACCCGTTTACACAGTCACATAATGGGGACTTGTCTTCCTTGTGGTGTGTGTGTGTGTGTGTGTGTGTGTGTGTGTGTGTGTGTGTGTGTGTGTGTGTGTGTGTGTGTGTGTGTGTGTGTGTGTGTGTGTGTGTGTGTGAGAGAGAAGAGAACAGGTAGACAGCTCTCCACACTGACCTATTTTTCTCAGTCAGACGCTCCCAGGAGGAGGTTGGCATCTTTTCCTCTCTCTTCCTCTCTCTCTCTCTCTGAGAGAGAGAGAGAGAGAGAGAGAGAGAGAAGAGGAGGAGGAGGGGGGGAGAGGAATCAGAGGGGGGAGAGGTGAGGATCTGTGGAGGCGGATGGATTGACAGAAATAAGACAGAGATACAGAGCGGTAAAAATAAATCTCCAAAAGTCAACTGTTGAGGAGCAGCTTTATTAAGTTCGTGACATATACGTCAAATCACAAGGGAAATATATTTTATTTTCAGTAAGGGTGAAACATTAGGAGAGTTGTATACAGTAGAAGGGACGGAGCCTATACGCTTTGTTGGAGGCCTTTAATGTCTGAATGTGCCACAAAAAATGCATTTACAGTATATATATATATATATATGTCTCTTTTTAATATGGGTTACACCAGTGGGAATCAAACCTGTGACACCAAACTGAGTTCTGCACTGTCTGCACTGTCTGTGTGTGAATCTTATCTGTAGGTCACTTCCTTTCTCTTCCTGTCTCCTTCCTCGCTCCCTCCACTGATGTCTGTATGTATTCACCCCTCTATCTCGCCCTCATCTCGTCCGTCCTCTCTCTCCCTGTCCATTAGGAAGCACTCAGGACGGATGGTTGACTTTAAATTGAGATATAAAGTGATTAGGTGGTGGATGCATTTCTGATTGCTGTGTGTGGGTTTTTTTTATTTTTTATTTTTGTACAAGCTCAGGATGCTTCTCCCCCTCAGTATGAACCCATTCAACCCCACAGCACGGCAACAGCAGTGTTACTGTGCAAAGACGGTGTTTTGGTTTTAGCAGTAACACTAAATCACCAGTGTTATGACGGAGTTGTACAGAAAGCATCAGACCTTCAAGTGACTGTTCATCTTACAGAGCAGAGAGGAAAATGCTTCAAATCCCCAGGTTCAAGGATATTTATAGTTTTGCAGGACAGCTGCAACTGCATTAAATGTAACTGAGCTGACTTTCATGCCATATTCTGTATTTGTACGGAATATCCGTCCATCCCAGTGTTGTGAACACGATATCTCAATAATGCTTACAGGGAATTTCTTCAAATTTGGTACAAACATTCACTCGGACTCAGGATATCAACTGTTTGGAATTTAGTGGTCAAAGGTCACAGATCATGGCCACTGTGACCTCACAAGCTATATTTTCTTTCCTTGTGAACATGATATCTTCGGAACACCTCGAGGAAATACTTTCATATTTGGTGTGAACATTCACTTGGATTCACGGTGTTACTGATTACATTCAGGTGGTCAAAGGTCAAAGTCACGGTGGCCTCACAAAGATTTTTTTGGCCTCTTAAACATATCGTAAAATTTTGACCAGTTGTCATTTGTTCTCAAAGATGAACTGAATAGATTTCAGCTGTCAAAGGACACTATGATCTCGTATTGTTGTGAATGCAACGTGTCAGGGACAACCGGGGAGTTTCATTACATCTGAAACAAACGTTCACTCAGACTCAAGAAGGAAAAAGAAGAAAAATAACAGCAAACTGCTGAAAATGTCAAATAAAAATAGAAACTAACCTTTTCAAAATCTCGCAATATTTGAAGATGAATATTCATCAATTCCTCCAGAAGCGATTTCTGGTTTTATTGGTTCTCTTACCTTATTACAATATATTTGCAGAGTCGTATCATGAGTCATTTTCCAGCACGTGTCTGCAGAGGTAATGTAAAAGATGATGTCATTAGGGCCATGTTGTCCATGTGTGATGCTTCACTGTTGTTTTGTTCTTGTGTGTTCACAGGAGACCTGAACTCTCTGAAGGAGAAGAACTTCTCTGTGCAGGAAGGAGCGAGATACAGACTAAAGATTCACTTTAAGGTACGATGGATGGATGAGGTCACAGAGCTTAATAAAGCATGTGCATTAAAACATAGAAGGATGTGTATAAACAAAGAGAGACCGTGCTGAGTAAGCCTCTGTGTCCTGTTCAATCAAACCACAATATCAAACAGGACCATTATCATATTTAATGAGCCTTTTCAGTGCTGCTCCATTGTAGAGTGCCAGTAAAGGTTAAAGCTCGACAAGCAATAAGTCATCTGATGTCAGTAAGTTAGTTTCTCATGTTTGACGATGGATTACTTTCTTCATCTCTAAAATTATAAATTCGTTACTTTTAATTTTATGAATAGCAAACATTTGGCTCCGTTGACGACAGTGAATGACATGAACTGAAATTAAAACAGTTTCCAGAGGATGAAGCCGACTGACTTTAGCACCGTCAACAGGCTCAACAACTATCATCTGGATTTCCATTTTAATTTTGTACCTACATTCATTGTGCCCAGAGGAGGAACTGTGGTCATTTTCACTTGTCCTGGTTCCGATGGTTGATGTTAGATGTGCTGAGAATAAACAGTGTAGAGAGTGACTCTGCTGTGCTCTGAGGACTCCTGCTGGACAAACACCCTCACTGTATAACCATTGTGTTTTGTAGACAATTGTGGTATTTATAATTTAAAAGTAATAAAAAGTTGATAGATACATTGCTACCTGCAGTTATTGAATGTCTAATAGGGTTTGACGCTGCTACATGGAGTGTGTTTACCCTTCATGTTCCACTTTCCTCCCACTGACAAACACACAAACCCTTCTGAGCTCATGTATTCAGGTGAACCGGAGACTTTAAATTGCCTGTAATGCGTGAGATCTCAGCAAAGATTTAATGAAACTGTCTGTCTGTCTCCAGGTGAACCGAGAAATTGTTGCTGGCTTGAGGTACCATCACGTGACCTCCAGAAAAGGAGTAAAAGGTAAATTCATGAAGATGAAATAAGACCAAATAGAAAATGACCCCAACACTGACAAGGAGACAAATGAACATCAATCATTGTACATCGTTATAGTGTGTGTTTTATAAACTTAAATGTCCCCATTTATACCTGAAAATATGTCATATGTCCTGCATATATTTGTCTGTGTCCTATTTTTTCAAGTAGGAACATGATTTTAACAAGAAAGTGTGAGTGAAGCTGAAGCAATTTTATGAAATTTGGGCCAACAGACCTCTAAGAATTACACTTTTGTATCGTCCTGCAGTGGACAAGGTGTCGTACATGGTGGGAAGTTACGGCCCAAAGCCAGGGGAGTACGAGTATCTCACCCCGGCTGATGAAGCACCCAAAGGCCTGATGTCACGTGGCCACTATCAGATCAAGTCCTACTTCATCGACGACGACAAGAACGTCTTCTTGTCCTGGGAGTGGAACCTCGACATCCTAAAGGACTGGAACGAATAGAGGGGAGAGAGAGAGAGAGGAGGATGATGCTGCTCTCTTCCCTCCTCTAACTCCTACTCTTCACCTCCCTCTTTTCTTTACACCGCCCAAAACTGGAGGCTCTACCTCTGCCTCCTCCTCTTCCTCCCTGTTCTCCTCTTCTACTTTTTCTCCCCTGTCTGTTTGATGCAGGTCTCATGAAACCTGTGAGCAACTGGGACGTTTAGAGGAGAGAGTCCTCCCTTTCTCTCTATTAACTCCGGGTTGTAACTGCATTTTAAAGTTATCCACATGAAGGAGTCTTCCTTCAGTTTAACTTTCAGTCTCCTTCCTCCTCATACTGTTATATTTCCAGGGGCCCGAGCTGAGAGGGGGACCCCCAAGAACCCCCTTAAATACTATAATGGGTATGTACAGTAGACTGCGACAACCCCGTGGTCAGAACCCCCCCCCCCACGAGGCCCCTTGCCTCTATCTTTCTGCCAAAAGCTTCGTAATTTTAGAGGTTTGGATGGAGACGAAAACTGTATCATGTATCATGTGTTTCTTAGCGAGAGGGTCCATTTTGGTTTTATGTAGGGTCCCCTCAGGTCCCTTTAAACGCCCCTGCATGTTTCTATATGTTCATACAGCAGCAGGTGATTAAAGGAAATCAGTTCAGGCACAAAGGGAAGAACAATATACACATGATTTAAGGGATAGTTCACAGAAAAATGAAAATTCACTCTATCTACCCACCACTATGCCGATGGAGGAGTGGGTGAAGTGTTTGAGTCCACGTAACACTTTAGGAGTTTCAGGGGTAAACAGTGTTTAGCCCAGGCGACCTCGTCTTCAGACATAATAGAACAACAGAAAAAACACAACATTCCTCCATGCTGCTTGTTTGGTATCATCCAATTGTCCGCAAGCCTTGACATTCATATTCGACTAAAAATTAGGTAATTTCCACCGTGTTTTAAGCCTAAAAGTCCACTACCAGAAGTGACTAAGCTAGTAAATGACCTTGTTTCAAGTCGAATATGAATGTCGGGGCTTACGGACGCTTGGATGACACCACACGAGCAGTATGGAGGCATGTTTTTCTGTTGTTTTAATACCTCTGAAGACGAGGTCACCTGGGCTAAACACTGTTTACCCCTGAGACTTCTAAAGGGTTTTGTGGACTCAAACACTTCACCCACCTCTCCATCGGAGTAGTGGTGAGTAGGTAATGAGTAAATTTAGATTTTTCAGTGAACTATCCCTTTAAGTCCTGGAAAGACTTGTTTCAGGTGAAGGGCCCCATATCTTGCACCCAAGCGTGACGCAAGTGTTGTTAAAGTTTCAAACCGACGCAGTTGTTGTTTTCGTGTTCAGCGCCCACGTTGTTTCTATAGCAAATGTATGAGGTGAGGTCAGGACCGTTGTTGTCTTGAGGCTGTGGAAAAACGCAGTATTTCACTGTGAATTTAAGGTCGCATTACGTTCTTTCTTTGAGTCAGTCAGACGGACGGGATACGCTAACTTCTAGATCCAGGATATCAAAACTACAAATACATTTCAATAAGTCCACTTAAAATATGAAGAAAATAAGTAATTGTAGTTCCCAAACGTAAGAATGATAATCTCCCACATAGAAAGGCCAATACAGTTGTCTCAGTTTTGTCATATGAGTTGAAAACTCATGGTTTAGAATATAAGGAATCAAAATGACGTGAGCAGATGTGTTTTCTTATGTATTTATTTAGTTTCTACATGTGTTTAAATACATGCGATAGGGTTTTTATTGATCGGTCTGTTGATCGATTAAGGGACAAGGTTCAACTATCTTCTATTTTATTTTAATATTGGGTCCTCCCTCCTGATTCTCACTTTTTATTGCAGTCATGTATTTTACATCGGTATAAATCCTCAACTTCAGTTTTGATACAACATATAAAGGAATATTTTAGAGTCCTTCGACAAAATGACCCACTAAACGATCAGAACATGTCTTTACAAACCATTCATTCGCTGGTATGAAAAGAAAAATGAACTCACTTCACTTTGATTATTTTATCAAACTTTTTTAGGATCTTTGTTTGCTGCTAAAGCAGCAGTTTTCTTTGTGGAGCTTTTTGAAAGAGCAGACCAATGAAAGACGGAACCTGAACTGTGTATATTGTAGAAACAGATGCATGTATGTCCTTTAGTATTTGATACTATTCACACAGTGAAAACAAACAAACTTCGCCCTTTCTGAACCGCTCTCCTGTTCCGAGGACACAAGATGTGAATAAAAATATACGTTTCAAGGAAACACTTTAACGATGGTAGCTGGAGAACAGTGACGTACTGTCAGAGAAGGGACAAACTGATTCCCCCTTAAAAAAATAAAAGAAATATCATCATTGTGTCAAGTCTTTGGATATGATATTATCATTGTTGCTGAACATATTGATCATTGAACTACCATTTGAAACTGTTGTGATCTAAAACTAACTGTAAATGTTGGCTTGTTGGGTGTTGCATGGTGTAACCGGATTCTCTCTCTTCCTTTTTTTTTTAACAACTTAACTGTAAAAACTTTAATGTGGTTTAAAAAGAAAAAAAAAAAGATGCTGATGCAATATCCAGAGCTCACTTGTTGCCAGATACTGCAGATTCAGTATTTACATGGGACATTTTAAAGGCACAGATAGCAGCAGCAGTCTGTGCCCCCCCCCCCCCCCCCCCCCCAACCCAGGCTGCAACAGTCAAGTGCTGCATCGTCAAATATTGGTGTCAAATCGAGCATCCTGTATCTTTTAATAAAGGCAATTCAAACAACCAGTGACGTGTCTCCTTTGGAGTATTTGTCCTCCGGAAATGTCTTTGTTCCAATAATCGCCATGACAACTGAAGTAAACCTGTGAATGTCCAGCCTGTAACTCACACAGAACAGTGGCACGGAGTGTAAAGTGACATGAAGAAGATCCAGCTTCTGCCTCATATGACACATCTCCTCTCAAATGAAGAACTTTGCATGACGACTAAGAGCCAGAGTGTGGCGCTAGAGATCAGACATCAAACCAAACATCGCTCCAAGATGGACACCAAACCCACAAAAAAAGGTCGGTCCAAAACAATATGGTGGCCAACTGTGACGTCCCAGCTCAAAGGGACGGGTCTGACGTGGGGAGAGGCCTAACACGTAGCCCAGGACAGGCCTGTAGATGGAGGCAGATCGTCGATGCCTCATGCCCCTCAAAGGACAAAGAGGATTAAGTTAAGAAGAACTCACAGGACAGAAAAGACTTAGAGAAATCTGTCTTTTTATTGTCTGTTTTCTTACATTATTGACATGATGTAAAAATGTGAACACGGCAACAGGTTAAAATCCATTCTACATTTGGATTAAATCAAATGTTACAATAAAGAAATGTACATGTATGTTAAGTTCTAAATCCTTTGCCGAGACATGTACAGGAAACAGAAATACTAATGCTTATTCTCTCCTCTGCCAGGGTTATTATTGACACCAAAGATATTGACCTTATTCTGACATTATTTCTATTATGATGTTTACATTAGTTGAATATTCTAATCATATTCGTGTCAACATGTTGCAGATCATAGTCTGATTATAACCACAACAAGAAGTAACTGCCGCACATGGCAATGTCACAAAATGCTGTGAAAACTTCAATAGGATGTTATTATGTGATCAAGACTTAAACACGTCTACATGATGCCACAAATTATTCAGGTAAAGGTAATCAGATGCTGTTTCTATATGGCAGCGTCTTACTCAGAATATTAATCAGGTTATTATCAGAGTATTTTTGACTATGTAAACATAGTCACTGACCCACACATTCAGTTTCATGATCCTTTTCTCCCACTGGTGAATAAAACTCACACTTGAGAGCAGGTTTATCCACATCACCTGCTCAGGGACTGTGTCACAGTCCCATGTCTGCTTGTCCATCAACCGACCGCTCTTCTCCATCTTCTTCATCTGTCCTCACGTGTGGGGTCAGTCCTCCTCGGAGGCCGTGGGTACTGCGGCGGTGGTGTTGTTGCTCCTGAGCGCCTGCTCCAGCAGGGCACGCTGGGCTGTGGCCGGCAGATAGAGGAAGGCGTAGAGCAGAGCCAGCAGCAGCAGAGCCAGCAGCAGAGGCAGGCCCCAGTCTGATGTCATGATGGGCTCCTCACAGCGAGCCTGCAGAAACGAGTTGTTCTGCATGATGCACGGAAAAGTCACAATACTGATGCAGGTGTGAGGTGCAAGAGAACTCTAAGTCTAAGTGATCAATTTAAATCAATTAAGGTGTATTCCTTAAATTAGGCATCTTCACTCTGCTGTAAAACATTGCATCCAGATGAAGGGAACACACCAAACAGTCTGGTGTTCTGGTCGTCTCGTTCCAGACTCAATCCAAGAGTTTCAATTCCTGGAAAGATCCAGAGAGCAAAAAGCAGGGAGTCAGCCTGGAGTCAGTTAAATCCACGGTAATGCAACATCCAGGTAAGTCTTCATTCACAAAACTGGAAAATTCCTCCTCTGCTTCCCTCACATGCAAATAATCTCACATTTGATGATATTTACAGTTCGGAGTAAAGCAAGTTTTGTATCATAAGCAACAATATACGCTTGTTATTGAGAGTGATCATCATAACTGTCTGTAATATCTGAGAGGCAGCGACTCTCTCCTCTTGATCCTCTGTCATCTGACGGTTTGTGATGAAAAACTGCTTAGTGCCACGTGCCTGTGTGTGTGTGTGTGTGTGTGTGTGTGTGTGTGTTAGATATTGATATCCTTTGTGTTATGGTTCATGCCCAGGTAAACATGCCAATCTGCCATTCAGCTCTTTGAGATTATTTTCTCACATACGCACACGCACAGACACACACACACACACTCAAGGAGAGGCAGATTGGGTTATGAAATGTCAATTATATAATAATTCTTAATCTTCTTAGCTGAAAACACATTGATACCTGGCTGCGTTCAGGGATTACTGGAGGACCCTGCTCTTTATTCAACCTGTGCGTTTCAGCACAGTATGTTCCACACAATCAGCACTTTCATAATAATCCAGTGCGACATGGAGAAATGTTGAGAGGAAACTTGGATCCACAGCACAGAAGATGATTAAAATTTCTGAGGGAGTAGTTTGAGAGGATTCCTCTGAACATGCGGATGCTGACAAATCACAAGATTAGAAAGAAAAGACCCTGCTTCTAAAAACCCAGTGACTCTTTTAGGAAAACTGTTGTGATCTATATTTTTTAATTAGACTTGCCAAACACTTAAGATATTCTCGTACAACATGCTGGTGATAAGGGGCTACCATGTGAAACTCCAAATAGCCATAATTAGTTAGCAAGTACAACTAATGAGACACCAACGTCTCAGCAGGCTTTCAGAGGCCGACCACGGCGACACGGTGGTTCAGTTTTTACACGGTGGCACCACAGACAGATCAGAGCTGCTGAGTCTGCATGTTCCTGCACTCCAGAGCTTACCAGTCTGGAAGGTGATACACCACAGAGGGTGAATGACCTTTAGAGCCTGGTGTATGCTGGAAGGTTAAAATGATTAATGGTGTTACTGTCAAAATACACATTTTGTTGATTTCTTTCAATTAAAATAATAATTAATTATAAAAATGAGATTGTCCAAAAACACTGACTGGTACTTAAAGCATCACTGTCCCTTTTAAAAATTTGACTGTGACAAAAAATATGAATATACCTTAAATTTGCATGATACATGGTTCATAATGATTTATCTTTTATTTTGTATTTTTCATGTAACTGCTCACCTGAACTTTTATTTATGACATCATTCATCATATGTGTTATACTCATAGACTGTTTATACTTGATTTATAATAATAAGACTTATACACAGTGTGGACTAGTTATATGTCTTTAATGATGTCACACAGACGGTAGGTGTCGCTGTTCGTCTTCCACGTTGGTTTGTCCTCCGCCATCACAAAGCAAAGAAGAAGAAGAAGGAGCGAGCAGCTGCTGGATTCCTCGTGGGTTTGTTTACATTCGTGTTTTCACGCGTGCTTTTCGCCACGTCAGAAACATCCCACGCGTTGTCTGCGGTTTGTTTAATCCGTGGTGATCATCCAGATTATCTGATAACCAGCGGGATATCTAGTTGTGTGACGTTGTTAGCTTGGAGCAGCTAGCAAACCGGCGGAGCTAACAGGCTAACCAGACAGTTAGCAGCAGGTTGTTGTGTCTGTGCTTCTCCCGGATGAGCAGGAATCACCTCTTTATTCTTATTAATCAGTAAAAAACTAACTCAGACACGAGAGCAGCTACGACCTGTTCCCCACATTCAACCAGTTCACAACCAGTTTAAACACTGAGGTGCATGTGGCTGGTTTATGTTCGTCATGGACAGTTTTCCAATGTTCTCTTCATTCATAGTTACTATGAAATACTAACTTGAGGTACTTTCTCTGTTTATTGCAGTATTTCTAATTTAGCTTCCATTCTACTACATTTCAAATATGAGTATTGTACTTTACTCTGCATAAAACTTGACACAACAGTAGATATACAATGTACTAATATAAATGTGACTAAAATACTTTAAATGATCATACACTAGGTCTTAAATAGGGTAACGTCAGTCCTGCTTCAAATCCAGCATATCTTTGATTATGGGTAATTATTATATTATATTCTGGGACTCAGTTCTGTTCTTCTCTTATATCTGTTGTACTTGACATTGGTCTTAAATTGAACTTGTTGAAACCTGCAGAAACCCGGATAATAATAATAGTAATAAAATGGTAATAGAACAACACACTACACAAAATGTTATATCTGTGTGTAATGGGTCATTCACAATGATAAATACTTCACATTTAAAATACTTATGGCACATACTTCCCATGTGAGGTAAAATTTAGTTGCAGGATCCAGATGTTGAGCCTGATTCAGTCAGGATCTAAGTTTTTACAAGAGAAGGCTTATAGTTAGATAAATACATAGAGGAATAACATGGTCATCCATATTCTCTCCGCTGGGCTACAGGAGTTGTGTCAGTCCATCGCTGCACATGATGAACCCAGAGCCAACGAGCCTGGAGAGCCTGAGTGTGCTCTACCAGAGCGATGACTTCATTGTGGTCGACAAACACTGGGACGTCCGCATTGACAGCAAGATGTGGTACGAGAAACACACCGTGCAGGCTCAACTCCGGCACCGCTTCCCTCAGCTGGCAGACCCGAGCACCTACTATGGATTCAGGTCTGAATCACACTGCTACGTAAATCAGCTCGTGGACATTGTACTCATAGAGCATTCTAGTCTCATCATCTGTCTTCTTTCCCCTCCAGGTTCTGTCATCAGTTGGATTTCTCCACCAGTGGGGCCCTTTGTGTTGCCCTCAATAAAGCTGCGGCCGGCCGCGCCTACCGCTGCTTCAAGGACCGCACTGTCACTAAAGCATACCTCGCCCTGGTATGAACTACAGACCATAAGGATTCAAACACACACACGTGCATCTGTAAAATTCATATTGAACTCACTTATGTTTGATAGAAAGTCAGAGTAAAGTTTAAATTACTTCCACATTTTTGCTTTTTAGATTCGCGGCTGCGTGGAGGAACAGACGCAAACTCTGGACTTCTCCATCGGCAAGAACTCCTCAGAGGGAAAAACACATATGATGTGTATTGAGGGAACAGAAGGTAGCTACATTGGGCCTGGTTAGCACTGTCTGTGTGTGTGTTGGAAACTTCAGCCTTTGTTCATATGTTCAGCAGGTGTTTTTCATTGTCCTCTGTAGCAAATTTGATAAAGTTGGAAATGATTCATAGAATTGTGACTAATTCAGGCTTCAAATGATCAACTGCACTGCCTGACTATTTATTAAACTGCACCAGGGTGACACAAACACGACTTGTACATTCATGTTTCTCTCTGTCAAATGTAAATATAACTGCAGACATTTTCTTCTTCTTTTTCCTGCTCATGCTCAGTCTGTCCTTCTCTTGTCAGGCTGTGAAAACCCCAAGCCGTGCCAAACCGGGCTGATAGTGCTGGAGTATGGGCTGTATGATGGAGATCCTGTGACCAAGGTGCTCCTGCAGCCGCTCACTGGTAACAGCACTCGTTTGTTTCCTTTCATATATACCGTACATATCAATTCACCTCAAGATTCATTCTGAAACAAATGACACAACAGCAAGTTTACACAAGAAGCAGTGCTGTGTTGTCTACCCTCTGTGAGTGATTGGTAAAAAGATTCATATTTAAGACCAAAGTAATAGATCATTTCATCTTGAGATATGTGTATTTCATGACAATGCTCTTCTTCCCTGTTTGGCACCGGACCACTACTTTCCCCCTCAGGCCGAACCCACCAGTTAAGGGTCCACTGCAGCGCAATTGGCCACCCCATCGTCGGTGACTTCACCTACAGCTCCGGAGCGGACAACGCCCCGTACCGCATGATGCTGCACGCCCACCTCCTCCACATTCCCTTGGAACCTCAGCCCCTGCTCGTCTGTGCCGGAGATCCCTTCCTCCCCACGGTGGATCCCAAGTGGCTCCCGGAGCGCTCGTTACGTACACTGACGGCCACTGTCGAGGCCCTGCTGGAGCGCAGGGTGGAGGAGGACAGGAAGACTAAAGAGGAGGAGAAGGAGAGTGCGAGAAAAGAGGAGGAGAGGAGAAGGAAACGTCGCAAGGAACAGAGGACTGAGAAGGAGAGCGAGGAGCAGAGGAGGCAGTGTCAACAGTGGCTGAGTGAATGGGCTGGAGACTGATAACAAGTCTTTTGTGTTGTTATTTATTTATTTAAAGCCACGTTGAACGTGTATGCTCCACCAGTGTTGTTTTTTAACCTTAATTCCCTCACATTAGGTTAGAAAAATGACTTGTGTGAACCTGTAAACTGCTTTTAACAATTCAAACCACTGAGATCTACCCACGATTGGACCAGCTCCTCTGCACTAGTTTACAAATAAGTGCCTTGCTCAAGTTTACCTTTATAGTTTTCAATAAACCTTTTCCTGTTATTTAGCCAAGCAGATCATCTCAATGTGCCAAAGTTACGAGCCTCTGACTTCACAGAAGTTCATGTGAAAATCAAAGTAAAAGCTGTTATATGTTCAATGGTCTTTTAGTGGCAGTTTCCAACCCTCTTTCTCTGCCTTTGTCATGTTTTATTGTTTTACAGCTTTTGAGTAGTAAAATAAAAAGCATTTTGTGTCAATGTAAAAAAAAAACTGATCTCTCCAAACTAAGCGTTATTAAAACTGTACTAAACAAAAATCTGTGATAAGTTTTTCGTCTTTGACATTTTAATAAACTATCTCTGACCATAAATTAAAAAGAAAACACGTATCTTTTCCATCATTTAATAACAGGACCGGTGATGTTTCAGTGTCGTATCTGACTTTTCCAAGGAACACCGTGGGTTTGTGCAGCTGCCAGATGGTGACACATGTACAACTGCTACCCACTGTATTGCTCAACACAGCATAAAGTGGCAGCACCAGTCAGATCACAACTGGAATGTTTCAGGCGTCTGTTATCTATCTATCTATCTATCTATCTATCTATCTATCTATCTATCTATCTCTCTATCTATCTATCTATCTATCTCTCTCTCTATCTATCTATCTATCTATCTCTCTCTCTATCTATCTATCTATCTATCTATCTATCTATCTCTCTCTCTATCTATCTATCTATCTATCTCTATCTCTATCTATCTATCTCTATCTATCTTTTCTCTTTCAGTAATTACTGCTCCATTATTGTTGTAATTTGACACGACACTGTGTTTACAGAGAGTGGTGTCAAGACAACTACATTACCCACAATCCAACAAGAGCAGTGTCTACAGGCTCACGGGTCTCTTCAGTCAGACACCAGGAAGTGAGGAGAGCAGTGAGAGTGAGACAGAGTCAAGAGTCAGGGAAACAGTTTGAAGATTAAAATCAAACTCATCCAGGTGAACATGGCTGCTGAGGTCTTCTCCTACGAGAGTCTGGTTCACGCTGTGTCCGGAGCTGTGGTGAGTTAACATCAACTTTCTCCATGTTCGGTGCAAACAGCAGCTGCCAGTGCGCACACGCTTTTAGTTTTTTGTCTGCCAAACCAAACTCCATTCAAGATACTGCGAATTCACAGACGTTGTGTTTGAAATACTAACGTGCACATTAGTCTTCGATACTGGTATCAGCAGCTGTTATTTATAATCTACCAACGCCGAATTGAAGAGCACCATAGGCTGACAAGAGCAGATCCTACTATCTCCTGCTCTACTGCTTGATTCCTGCTATAGAGACTTGAATCCATTTTAAATTATGACGTTTATCAATGACATTTGGTGTGGGTGTTTTTTTCATTTCTTCATATTGAACAAAATGACAAATATGAGTGTTGCACAACTGACTGTTGCCTGTTCCAGGGAAGCGTGACTGCGATGACAGTATTCTTCCCTCTTGACACTGCCAGACTACGGCTGCAAGGTGAGCAGGATAACAGACAATGTGCAATCCTGTTACGCTACTTAGATTTGCTTTACATTGTATTATTTTCTATTATCTTTATTGTTATTATGGCAAATTTCCCCATAGTGGGACTAATATAGGATTATTGTATTGTATCTTAAATGTAGTCTTTTGTTGTTGTTTTTGTATTTTCTCAAAAACCACTTGTTGTTTGTGTTCAGTGGATGAAAACAGAAAGGCCAGATCCACTCCAGCCATTCTGGCAGAAATTGTCAAAGAAGAAGGACTGTGAGTGGAAATGATCACATTTTTCAGTTACTATATGTAAAACACAGCCTTTGTGTACATTGTCTTTTTTAATACTACAAATGCCGACACCAAGGTTGAACATTTTCATGTCCAGCAATTAACAGCTTGTTTAACCTCATGGTAACGTTTGGTCACGCTGTCTTTTAAAACCCATTTCAGGTCCATAGTGGTTTGGTATCGTGTCTTCTTTTGAAATCGTTTTCCCACAACGCAACTGACCCACAACACCAGAAACCATGTCCTATGTGGAGTTTAAGAAGTGGTCTGAGGTGTGTTCCTGTGTTTTCTAGTCTGGCTCCTTACAGAGGCTGGTTCCCCGTCATCTGCAGCCTGTGCTGCTCCAACTTTGTCTACTTCTACTGCTTCCACAGCCTGAAGGCGAGATGGCTGAAGGGAAAACCGTCAGCACCCAGTACTGACTTAACCGTAGGCATCATTGCAGGTGAGATGGTCCTCGCAGGTACGAGTAGAAAACCATCAGAGAGCACAGCCCTCCACCGAGGCTGTTTGGACACTACAGTGTCTTACATACATATGCCTGATTCATGAAGATCCTCATTTTTTTGTAATTAACAAAAACTAAGTTGAACTAAGTGAAAAAGAAATTCCTGGATCTGCCTCCGTAACCGAATCGGTTTCAAGACAGCAATGAAACCATAACCTCCTCAGCAGAGGTTCAAAAATAGTCAAGACAATCAGATTAAATCCTAATAGTCCATCTCGTGTCAAGAGTTAAGTGTGAGCCATCTTAATTGTGTCAGCCACATTGAAATCTGAGTTTACTCAATATTACAAGATTTACAGATGTTTAAATTAACCTCACTGCTGTTTGTGGTGTTTCAGGTATTGTAAATGTTCTCGTCACCACACCCCTGTGGGTGGTCAACACCAGACTGAAGCTTCAGGGTTCCAAGTTTCGTAATGCAGACATCCGGACCACCAACTACTCCGGCATTCTGGGTAAATGGACATCGTCTATACGTTTGAATACATGATGAGTATGACCTAATTGTGCGTTTGTTTTGCTCTTGCAGATGCGTTTGTGCAGATTGTCCGCCAGGAGGGCGTGGGAGCTTTGTGGAACGGGACCTTCCCGTCCCTGCTGCTGGTGCTGAACCCTGCCATCCAGTTCATGATTTATGAGGGCCTGAAGAGGCATCTGAAGAAAGGAGTTCCCAGGGAGGTGAGAGAGACACAGGCGAGGGAGGGGAAGGAGGACAGAGACAACTGAAGGAAAGGGAAATGCGTTTAAATTAGAGACGCAGGCTAGTAGAAGGAATGGTGGCCAAGAAAGTCCAGATGCAGGAAGGAGGAGGAAATATGAACTGAAAACCAATTGAAAAATGAATGCTTTTATAACTTACCGTATATATATTTAAGTGCACAAATACTGGAAATAATCCACTGAAAACAAGTAAACCTATAATAATGAATAATAATAATACAGTTAATTTCTTAGAGATGTCTGTAAAACTGCACATATGCACCTGTGGAAAAGTATAGAGAGGTTACTTCAGGTCATCCCATTATCTGGATGAGTAGACGCTGGTGATTCTCACGTGACTTTCTCTTTGGCTTAAAAACAGAGGTGAGAGGGAATGTAGAAGCAAATGTAACAAGACATTAACATTTTGACATTTTCACTGTCTACAGCCTCATTTGTGGATAAATACATTAGCTGAGGAGAATCGGATGAACACGGTGAGGGAACCGAGGACCAGCTGGTCTGAGCTCTGTTCTTCTGATAATGTTACGTAGAATTGAAACAAGAAATGTAACGAGTTTTATTTTTCCCCGCCTCCAAGCTGTCGTCCTTTGAAGTCTTCCTCATCGGCGCTGTGGCCAAAGCTGTGGCCACCACTGCTACATACCCACTGCAGACTATACAGTCCATCCTCAGGGTAGGTGCTAGTGTGTGTTATACTGTTTGTGTACATGTTATAGACTGTTTATAGAGATGGTCGACATGACAGATCCCAAACAGTGAAGCCAAAGGCTCACTCATGATTGATCTAAATGTTGCTGGCATCCAAAAGACGGCAGCTTTCGTGTCTGGGATATTTTGGCTTCGTTTTTGGATAGTATAAGGAAGTGGAGATGTGTTGTCCATTTTCATATACAGTTATTTAGCTTTTACAGTTTTTCATACTTTTTTCATTTACCACAGTTTGGACAATATAGCAGGTCAACAGACGAGTCAAAAATCATGTCCAGTCTTCGGTCTATCAAGTGTCTACTGGTCAACAGAGTCAGGTGGGTACACAAACACACAAACACACATTACATATTTATGTTTGTAAATTTTATTTAGTCTCATATCCTCTATTTGACCTTTTATATAGTTCATAATGCAATGTTGAAGCATACATTTGACTTAGAACACCTCGAGCCGTTCAAAAGCAAGGAATTTAATATAAAATGTAGAAACGCACGACAAGCAGCTCAAACCTGCTTTTCACATATTCAGACTAGGACTGTTTGGTTTCAGATGATCGGGCTGAGAATGAAATGAAACCATTAATTTTCATCCATTAGCTACGTCAACCCTCACTTACATCAGGTTTCAAATTGCACCAACTAACCTATTTTTTGTCAACATAATTTGAGAGAAGCACAGTTCTAGAGAACACATCTCCCAACATCCGGCGTACAACTTGCCCTCACGGCCTTCTGGCAATGTCCTGTGACAGTGACACTGATTCTCTGCTGCAGGAAGTACGGCATGTTGGGTCTGTTTAAAGGCCTGGAGGCCAAGCTGCTGCAGACGGTGCTGACCGCTGCCCTCATGTTCCTTCTGTATGAGAAGATCACCAGCTACACCTTCAGCGCCATGGGACTGAGCCACAACAGCTACAAGAGACGCTAGCAAGACGCTTCACAGCCGCTAACACTCGACTGCGTTAGAGCATTGTATAAATGTATGAATCACTACTTATAGACCCCATGATGGTGAGGTCGAGGAAATCTGTCACATGACACTGGAAAAACTACGGTTATTATCATAGTCACGATCAGATAAGAAGTGCTGTCCACACTGTAGATTGGGCTTCACACACAGTTTGTTAGATGTGTGTACGGGAAGGTGAAGGGCTGCTTCAATGCTCCAGTATTTTAATGTATTTTCCTGGGACCTGGATCTTTTCTCATATACATCTGCTCAAGTTTTACTAAATCTGTCAAATGTTCAGTTGGAGTTTGGGTCCTGCTGAACCGGCCAGTGGTCATTTATGGACAAATCCACTGTCACTGAATGTAACATGAGAACCTACAGCCTTGTCTCACTCCACATTTTTCAGTACTCTTCATTCTTTAGTTGTCTGTGTGCAGGTGGTGCGGTCAGAGGTTTTACCACCACAAGTTTTTATTTTTGAGTTTTTATTCATGTCAGTTCAGATTGTGAGTGAGTGTGTGAACACAGACACAATCATCTCACTTGTTTTGAACCTATGTAAAGAGTGTTGATCATTGTTAGGAGAGCTACAGTATGTACTTTACATCAAATGTGTTATTCTTGTATCACAACATCAAAATACAGCATCAGTCTCCTCCCTCGTGTTTATTGTGTGTGTGTGTTTATAGAATACATAAATAGTGTGTTCACAGCACCTTAACAAACAGTTATCATGCATCACCGGAGATGCTGGAAGCCTGTCAGATTTGGGGTTGCTGAGACAAATGCAGCACAGCTGGGCAGCATTCATGATTTTTGTATTAATTTGTACTCTACACTATAGTATAGACGACCACTTCTTCAAACGTGACAAACATAACATGCCTCCATACTGCTTGTGTTGTGTAATCAAGTGTCCGTAAGCCCCGACATTCATATTCAACCTGAAACGGTGTCATTTACACCATGTTTTTAGCCTAAATGTCTGATATCCTCTTCTTTTTGTTACTGCTGCAGTTCAAGCGAGAAGAGACAAGGAGCAGTAGAGGATATTTAGGCACATTTAGGCTAAAAAAAATGGAGTCGAATTTGCTTAGTCGAGCAGTATGGAGTCATTTTATATTTCTTCCCCCTGTTTTGTACGTTTGAAGAAGTCGTCACCATTTACTTAAATTGTATTGGATTCCACTGCGAAGCTGTTTACCCCCTGAAACTCCAAAAGTGTTTTGTGGACTCAAACACTTCCTCACCCTGGCCCCTATCTGCATAGTGGTGAGTAGAAAATCAATGAATATTCATTTTTGGAGTGAACCATCCTTTGACGTCTTTAAAGACATTACAGCCTCATGAATTAAATTGTGGTCGGATCAGGGTTTTTTTTTATTGTAATTGGCTGAGTTGAATTAAAGTAGAATCCTGGATTAAATGTTAATCACACGTGATCTCCATCGATGTAAACACGTAGATAATTCACATTTCTATCTTTTTATCTTAAAGGCGCGTGTCAGTAGCTAACGTGTCTCTAAGTGCAGTGAAGCGCCGGTTGTCACTGTGCTACACACGTGGACCACGGATGCACAGACTCACAGCAGCCGGACGGGTCTAAGTCGCGGTGCTGCGTCCGTCCACATGGTTTACACGTCGGACAAATACGTAACGTACGTGACGTGACGCGGCGGCGGCAGCGGCAGCCCTTTCAGCATTACGTAAGAATCCCAGCGGCAGCGTCTCTCTCCGCAATAACAAACACTTCGAGGTCGACTCGTTCCTTGTTCCGACCAACATGGCTCCCACACCCGCCAAGGAGACGGAGAAGCACTGCGTGCTGTGCTGCCAGGAGGTGGACATCTTCGCGCTGGGGAAGTGCGACCACCCGGTCTGCTACCGCTGCTCCACCAAGATGAGGGCGCTGTGCGAGCAGAAGTACTGCGCCGTCTGCCGCGAGGAGCTCGACAAGGTGGGCATCGCTCCGCCACTGTGGCCCGGGGATGGAGCCCCGGTTCGTGCTAGCTAGGCCGCGTCCCCCCCCCCCCCGGTGCTGGTGGTGATTGTAAGGGGGGGGGGGCGGACAGCAGAGTTTGAAGGGTACAGTCTCAGCTGGTTTTATTATGAATGGAAACCACTGGTGGTTAAAACATTTTTTTTACAAACAGCGGCGTCTGCTCACTGATTTTTCTCTCGCTGTCGTTAGCTTAGCTTAGCTAGCTAGCACTGGTCGTTCCGTTAATGTGGGCTAGCTAGCAGGCTCCCTTTTTTAAAGTCCAAGTCACTGTAGTAACCACGTGACCACTGTGTGTTTCTTTGATCTCAGTTCTTTAATGTGTCAATGAATGAACTGTTGTGTCGATGTCAGCTGTCAAACTCTCACGTTAACCAGCGCGTGCACGCCCCATGGTTCACTCTGCTTCCCTCGGCCTCTGTACATAAGGTGTGTGTGTGTGTCAGTGTGTGTGTCAGCTGGCCTTTACTTCCGGGACTCGGACATGTGTCACTCAGCGTCAGATAAGTGGACTTTAGCTCATGTCCAGGTGGACAGTGTCCTGTAACACGGGCCGAACTGTGCCACTCCCTCCTGTGATCATCTTCCCTCAAAATGAAACTGAGAGCTGCGTACTGCTTGTTGTGGTTTATTTGATGGATCCTGTCTGTGACTGTCTTTCCCATCTGGGCTTTGCACAGTAAGTGCATTCCCAGAATTCCACGGGGTACTCTTCCCAGTGCCGGTGTGGGATAGCAGTGGTGCATGAGGCTTTACTTTCCCATTACAAAACCTGCCTTAGGACATAGGTAATTGTTTCAACCGTGCATTGCAGCCTTTCTCATGTTCCTCCCGACTGTCACGTGGCTCTCAGGTGGTGTTTGTGAAGAAGCTGGAGGCCTTCTCGTCTCTGCCCTTACAGCAGTTTCCATGTGAGAAGAAGCACGACATCTACTTTGGAGACGAGAGGATCTACGCTCAGTACAGGTGAGGTTCTGCCCCACTGTGTTCAGACTAGTTCTTCAGAGGGGCTGTATGTGAGAAGGCAAATGTCAGGTTCCATTGCCCCCGGACATTTCCCAGAACTTTAACCTCCCGTTGATATTTTTGGAAAGTTCACTGCGAGTGGGTGTGTTGAGGGTACACGTGATGGATGCAAAATTGAAAAAAATTACCCCATGTAATTACGTGTATACAAATATACACTAATACGCACAGTAATAAATATTGTGGTTTTCTACCGGAGACCTTACAAAAACCACATCTCTTTGACCGTGACGTGTAAACTTTAAAATGGCAACACACACACACACACAACTGTACTTACAGTGACTAATGCCGCACACCTATATTCTGAGAAGCAACGTTGTCATCTGAGGCATGCAGGAGTTTGATTGACATGACGCACAGAAGCGTGGTTTAGGAAATACCTCCAGTGTCTCCTCATGATACTATTCCATAATGTGCTCTTGTTTTTAACTACCTCTCCTCCTGTCTCCAAATTGCAACAGCTACTTCTCTGCATTGCATTGCAAATACCAATTTTGCATTCAGCAAGTATTTTAGTTTTTTATGTATGTGTGGAAATATACCGTCTGGCAAGCAGGTAAGGATTCAGTTGCTGTCAAGAGAACATGTACCTAAACTTTCTCTGAAATTATAATTGACTCTTATTGTTTGACTTTACTTGTTCTTGTATATAACTTCCTTTTCTTGCCTGGATGACTTCCACCGTTCTACCAGGACCTTTTGGATTAGGTCTGGATTGGCTTCTTATCACATGTCGTGTGTTTTCTCAGGCATCTGCTGTTGTCAGAGTGTGTCCGCTGTCCAGAGCCAAAGATCTTCGCCAGGTTTGAGGAGCTGGAGCAGCACATGAGGAAGCAGCACGAGCTCTTCTGCTGTAAGCTCTGCTCAAAGCATCTCCAGGTTAGTCTTTCCCGGTCCACCACATGTGTAAATACATAAAATGGGAACTAGTTATTAGAACTTATTCGAACAGTTTAAGGCCATTTTACATCTATACAACACTCATCAGATATTATCATTTTTCTGTCAGACCCTCATTCTTAAGCCTTGACCTCTCCCGCCAGATCTTCTCCCATGAACGGAAGTGGTACAACCGTAAGGAGCTGGCACGTCATAGAGCACATGGAGACCCAGACGACACCAGTCACCGAGGACACCCGCTCTGCAAGTTCTGCGATGACCGATACCTCGATAATGACGAGCTGCTGAAACACTTGCGCAGGGACCACTACTTCTGCCACTTCTGCGATGCAGACGGTTCTCAGGAATACTACAGGTGTGTATTGCTGTTTCACAAACCTGTTTGGTCAGGAATCTTCAACTGGTGAAAGCCAGTTGTTCATTTATAATTTAACTTTTCACCCTGTGGCCGACAGTGATTACCAGTACTTGAGCGAGCACTTCCGAGAGAGCCACTACCTGTGTGAGGAAGGTCGCTGTGCCTCAGAACAGTTCACCCATGCATTCCGCTCTGAGATCGACTACAAGGCCCACAAGGCTGGAGCACACAGCAAGAACCGGGCCGAGGCTCGACAGAACCGCCACATCGACCTGCAGTTCAACTACGCCCCGAGACAACAGAGGAGAAATGAAGGTTGGCGAGGAGAGCGTTGTTTTGTGTTTGGAGACTTTTCACTATTCACAGTACCGGACATTTTAATAGGACTATTGTTAATATAACCGTGTTATGGAGGCAATGAATGTGAAATAAAAGGAGGGTGCGTATATCCTCAGGTGTGATGACAGGAGAGGAATATGAGGAGATGCGTCACAATCGAGGAGGAAGAGGAAGGCCTCATGGGGGAGGAGGGGGACAGAAGAGCTGGAGATATTCCCGGTGAGTCTAAATCATCAGTTCTGTGTCTAATACATGAGAATCTGGTGCCACTGACTCTTTCGTACACATGCACACATTCTATCTGTGTGTGTGTGTGTGTGTGTGTGTGTGTGTGTGTGTGTGTGTGTGTGTGTGTGTGTGTGTGTGTGTGTGTGTGTGTGTGTGTGTGTGTGTGTGTGTGTGTGTGTGGTATTTACCTCTGTGCAGTATTTAAATGTAGCACGTGTCATTCACTGAAGGCTTCACTGTTTATTTTCTATTACTGTTCAATCTTATCTTTCGTTGCTGTTGGAAGTGACTTCTAGCCCATTTTCAGTCCTTGTGTATATTTGTCATGCTTGTTGTTGCATTTGACTGTAAATGTGTGTTTGCCCTTGCAGAGAGGACGAGGACAGGCAGATGGAAGCTGCCATGAGGGCCTCCTTGGCGATGAGTCGACAGGAGGAGAGAGGAGCAGTGCAGGAGAGGAGCACTCCCAAACACTGCAGAGAGGAGAGGACAAAGAGAATAGAACTAGAAGAGCCCAGACACAGGAACGGACCCATCGAACCAACAAGCAAACCTCCAGGTGACAAAAGCTAAAAGATGTTTTTCCAAGTGCTTTTATGTGTTTAAGTTGTGAAGGTTTGTGATTCTGACACGTCTCCTGTCACCTCTTTGACAGTCAGAACAATGAAGAGCAGTAATCCAGGAGAAGAGGATGACTTCCCAGTTTTGGGAGCCACAGCTGCAATACCCATGTAATATTTTATACACAGTACAAAACCAAAAGTCTTGCATTACTTAAGTGAGCTGAAATGTTCAATCTCTCTTGTTGTGTGTCTCCCTCCAGTGTAAAGCCAGCTCCTGTAGTAGTTCCAGTCGCCCCTGTAGCTTTGAAGGAAGACGATTTCCCGAGCCTGTCAGCTGTCGCTGTGACATCCCTCATGACCCCGGCTTACTCTGCACCACCGAGGAAGTCCTCCGCTTTCCAAGAGGAGGATTTCCCTGCTCTTGTGTCCAAAGTGCGCCCCCTCAGACCCACAGCAGGCACCAAGTCTGCTTGGTCCAGCAAGACGGCCGTAGCCAAACCAGTCATCCATCCTCCACCTTCCTCCAGACAACCGCCCCCCCTCTCCTCTGCTTCCTCTGGCCCTCAGCTCCTCTCCTCCTCCGCTTCATTGTCATCAAGGAGGAAAAAAAAAGTAGGGGACATCGGGAAGGCAGTTCCTCTTTCCTCAGATGATGAGAGCGGAGGATTGACGCAGCAGGAGTTCCGCTCAGTGCCCACCATGTTGGATATCTCCTCTCTGCTCACCGTTAAAGGAGGCAACAGCAACAGCAGCAGCGGCAGCAACAGCAAACCCTCCACCATGACCTCCAGCCCTTCAAACCTGACCCCCAACCCCGATGTCTTTACCTCCAAAGCCAGCAAGAAGAAAAAAACGCAGAAGAACACGGCTGCTCCCTCCTCGTCTGTGTCTTCGACTGTGACGACACCTGTAAATACAATCTCTGTGGAAACGGCTGCACAGAAGGAGAACGTCCCTGAGAAAAAACGCAACAAGCCGCTTTCTAGCACTGTGACAGCGGCGCCGATGAGCGGATTGACAAATGGCCACGCTGAGAAATCGCCACCCATTAGTAAGGAGACAGTAGCAGTGACCCATCCTCCCTACACAGACCCTCCTCTTCATCAAGAGGAGGAGTTCCCTGCTCTCATGACAAAGAAACCTCCACCAGGTAATAATAAGAAGAATAACTTTATTAGTAAAGTACAGCATGATGTTATCTTCAATATTCTATTATTATCGTTTGTTTTACATCCAATCTCTATTCACAGATAATCAAACATCAGCAACTTGTAAAGATGCCATGAACAACTGTTAAATTCAAGTTTAAGTGATGGGGAAGAGTGTGAATTGTTTTTTCTTTATGCTAAATCATTTACAATTACAACGCTGTTTGCACACGTGTTCTGCTGCCTCTCAGAGCCGTCCATTCAGGTCTGCGTACGGAGCGCACCCATTGACTTAAACCCTAGGAGCTCACTCAGTGTTTTACCTGTCAGGCTTCAAGTCCTCCTTCCCGATGAAGGCCTCAGCTCCTGCCTCTTCCTCCACAATGCCCCCACCTCCACCTGGTCTGGGACTCTCAGGCCCGAAGCCTCCACCAGGCTTCACTGGGATCCCCCTCAACAGCAACGTGGTAGAGCCGGCTCCTTCTGCAGTCAACCTGTAAGCGGCTGTTTGTGTTTAACAAATCTAGATTTTGGTGATACAACCATTGACCCTGTACCTTGCTCTGTTACAAAATATGTTTTACTCATGTATTGATCCCCTCCAGGCCACCCAAGTTGTCAAGCAGTGGTTACCTAGTGCCAGAAGACTTCCACCAGAGAAATCTGGAGCTGATCCAGTCCATTAGGATGTACCTCCGCGACGATGAGACAAAGTTCAACCAGTTTAAAAACTACTCTGCACAGTTCAGACAAGTAAGTTGTTGAAGATGTTGAACTTGTCTGTTAATCACAAACGTCTCCTGGATCTGTGTATTTTAAAATTGTACCTCAATAAAGAATCAGGGTTTAGAACAGAAACCTTCCAAAAAAAACATCCAAGTGAAAGATTGGTTTGATAACTTGAATCTTTATTCCTAGGGTGTGGTATCAGGAGCTCAGTATCACTGCAGCTGTAAGGACCTGCTCGGAGAAGACTTTAACCGCATCTTCAACGAGCTTCTGGTGCTCCTGCCGGACACCGGCAAGCAGCAGGAGCTGCTGAGCGCCCACGCAGACTGCAAGGCCCTGGAGAAACAGTCGGGGAGTGGGGGAGGAAAGAAGAACAAGAACAAGAAGAACGCCTGGCAGATGCCAACCAGTTTGGCCAACATAGCAGCTGAGCTGGAATGTCAGGTGTGCCCCACTTGCAGACAGGTGCTGGCCCGCAAAGACTTCAACTCCCACAAGACCCTGCACATCAGGGACACTGAGGAATTTCCTTCCTTGCAGTCGATTAGCCGCATCATTAGCTAGCCCCTCCTCTGCTCCGTTTGCCATCATGGGTGTATTTTCAGTGGCCCCCGTCGCCCTGTCAAAGCCCTGCAGAAGCCAGTATGTAAAACAGGCGCCTGTTTCCTGCGTGGGGGCGTGTCTCAGAGGAGCTCGGGGTCTATATCTCCATAGTGAAGCTGAATTGAAGAAGGTTGATGGTGTTTTTACTTTCTGATGAGGGTTATGTTGATCGGTTTGCGTGAATGGTTTCACAGTGTCACTGGGTTGCTCCAGCTCAACTTTTCCTTCAGCTCGCATCCTTCGAGGACGTCTCTGGCTGCCACCGGCTTTGTATAACCACAACCATCATTTTATTTAATGAGAGACAAGCTAAGGCTTTACTTGAAGAATGTTCTGCTTCCTAAGGCAAAATTGTATTGAGTTACATTTTGTACCATCATTCGTTGTGCTTTCACACAGGTAACAAAAGAATCTGATGTTATGTCAAAATCAGGTAATATTTCTGTATAATTCCCCAGAGGGGCTGTTTGTTTAAATAACAAAATAAACACACGTCTTCAGTTCAACGTTTTTAGCTACAAACTTATTTAACTTTAGCTGCTTAATCGCTTTTTAATGTCGGCTGGTTCAAAGAGAGGAAAGAGTGACTTGGTTGTTCCCTGTCAGAGACGAAGGAAGGAGGGAGGGAGGGAGGGAGAAAGATTAATTAGAACAAATTATGGTTCACGGTTTAAATTTTGTATGATTTTTGTTGTGTACAATTTTCATTTATTCTATTCATGTCACTCACCAGTGGATCTGGTTTCTTAGTTGACTGACGGACTGATCAATCGGAGAAGTGGTGTTGCACAGATTTCCAAATGGAAACTAAAAAAATCCTAAACAATGAACATGTGTCCTCGCTTGTTTTCCACCGATTTTAAAGGGTGTATCTTTTCTTTTCAAGGACGAAATGATGACGTGAAGCTCAGTTTCTATTTAGGTCTCCAGGTCATAATAATGAGACATTGGTGGACACTGTTTCCTCATCTTTAATGGACAAAATCACCAGATTGATAAGGAAAAATTGCAATTAAATAAACAATTTCACTAGTTGTATGCTTAATAATCGATGTACCATCCTTTCCTTCCCAATCAGCTGTTTGTAGTGCAGTGCTGTGTATTAACATTAATTCTTACTGTGCATGGAGAAAGCGAAACTAGCCGAACAGAACTGCAGACGTACTCGGGTCAATTTTTAAAAGGGAACATTTGTTTACATTAATAAAAAATTCATCAACAGATTTTTCTGCTCTTCACTTCATTCCTAAAGTAGTGACAACTATTTTAGAGCGATAATCCAGAGTGGAGTCGATCAACGGTTTCCCAAGTGGTCCGGACGTCACACATGAAACTCAGGGACAGAAACAGGCAGTCCAAAACATGTTCTCTTTTTTATTTCGAGTGACGGTCAGACTGCAGCCCGGAGACATTCAGGTAATAGACAGTGACACACATCTCTGTACACAGCGTTTTTTTACACTGAAGAGGTCCAACACCTTCAGAACAGGAAGAAACGACCCAGAAGAAACATGTTAAAGGGGGAGCACACAAAATCAGTGTTCACTTGTTGGGTCGATGGAGTTAAAATGTTTTTTTTTTATCATCAGTGTTATATGGGGGAGATATTTTAACATCAACAAACTGTATTATACTGGAATCCCCACAGGTGATGGCACTGGCTTTACTACAGATCAGAACCTTTTTCCGTCGAACAAAACTGTCACACAAAGCTTTGATTTCGGTGCTGACGGTCAAACAAAGTATTTCCAACAAAGAGTGCATTCTAGTTAATAAATAATTACTATTGTTTTTTTTTTTCATTAATACAGGACAAACCAATTCTTGGACATCATCACACACAGGTTCCATTTACTTCAATAACGTACTGTATTTTACAATCGACCAATAACCACAGTAGTGTACATGGGCCAGAGCACAAAACACATATGCTTGTATTATTTTTTTTATCTACCACACGGACTGAAGCACTGAGAACAATAATACAACCCGACAGTACCTCCATCAGTACCTCCATCAGTACCCCAGTCACACCCAACCATTTAGCTGGTTACTAGCAGGCCAACATAACCCCAGAGTTAAAGGAATACACTTGTGGTTTTTCATATTTCAGCATGCTTGTATATAATTTAAATTATTGATGAACATAAGAGTTTAAATTGATTTCCTTTACTATACGGTGGACAATAAACTCTGTCTCTGTTAACACTTATTTAGCTTTAAATTCAATTTAAACCCAAGACAGGAATCAGGACAGACTCGGCCCCTAATGATGCAAACCACTACGTTTAGGTGATCTAAGAGTTCAAGTGCGTTAAATGGTTTGATGATCATCCCATTTAACATTATTGCAGCATGACAGTGCATTTTTGTGCATTAATAATGAGCAATAATGCCAGATGTGATGAAAACAAAAACGAGTGGCTGTCTGAAACATGAGGAGTCCATCAATCCAAAAAAAACAAAAGAGCCACAAGTGTAGACCTTCGACTGCTCCACCTGAAAGTATTTGGAAATCTAAAACCCCCAACCAGTAAAATCCCAGCACCCAGTGTTGCACTATTTCCCGAAACCAAAGTCTTAAAGTGAAATGTCCCTCAGTTCAAGCCCGTTACTCACTGAACTACCCAGTCACAGATAGTCAGGTGAAAGAAAAAAGCAGAAACCCATGCTCTTTGTTTTTAGTACTTTTAAGTGATCGAACTAGCAAAGTATAGAACAGACAGAACAACTCTATACTTTGATGACTTACCTCTAAACCTCTAATGAGAAGAAGTTGCTTTAAACGCTGTCTCCTGTTGTGTCTATGAGCTTTCATAACAGAAACAGGACATTTTCTTTTCCCCCCCTGGAGCTTCTTAAAAGAGATACACACATCATGAGCTCGAGGTAACGTCACTAAAGAGAAAGTTGTTTGGGGACAGTTCTGATAACAAACAGCGATTAATACAACACAAGAGGGAATCCTGTCAGCTGCGTCATTGGCCGCCGAGTCTCACTTTGCAAAACACTGTGGAGTCAACTTAAGAATGACACAGTATTCAATATATAATGAGTCCTATACAACAATTCCATGCATTATAATCATGATTACTTTGAAAACTCAGGAGAGCCTCAGCGATCCCTTCTGCTGCAGAGTCTACTCAGGTCAGCAGGGGGCGCCGCCTACATGGGAATCAGATAGAAGAACAGGCGAGATATTCTACAGGTCGATTCACTTTTAACAGGAAGTTTTCATATTTGGCTCTTTTCATCGTCGAAGAAACACAGAAAAAGTCTTTTCTTTTCATTTCGTAGCTCGAGATATTTTGACTGTGACACTGATATAATATATTCTGCAGAAAGACGATCGTTATTCAGTGGAAATTATCGAATGCTCCCAACAGATTTATGATTTTCCTCCTCTGCACTAAAACTCTGACAGACGCACGCTCGAGAAAATAACTCGTAAGCATCACAAAGTTCACACGAACACGCAGGACCCACGTGTGTCTCTCTCATGCACGCGGACGCACGTGCACTTACACACTTGTACGTGGACGTCCTCACTCTCTCACACACACACACACACACACACACACACACACACACACACACACACACACACGGAGAATACATATTCACTGATGGCAAGTGTATGTGAACCACGACACAAGAGACACTGCTACACACCGACATCGTTGGCATGATTACTATCTACATCATTAGTGACCCACATCCACCCACCTCCGCCCCCCTGTCACCATGGCAACAAATTACTCTCCCCATCTCCAGGTAGATGGTATTTTTTTTTTTTGCTTTTGCCTGAGACTGTACTGATCCAACAACCTGACCCCCCCCCCCCCCCCACACTTTGCAGGATCAAAGCTCATCTGTTGCCCCCCCCCCCCCCCGGCCCCTTTGCACTGTGATTACGTCAAATCCCATGGACATTAACAACGAAGTAGTAACGTGGTAATCAACGGACAGCAATAAGAACACAGGGCAGTTTGGCAGCTTCTAAAACGTAAACATGAACACACCTGACTTGAATCTCCCCACTTGCCCCAATTTAAACGTACGACACTCAACACAGGGCACTGTCTCAAAATACTGTAACGTACAGACATTGGCACCATGGATGGATTTGGAGATAACACAGCAAAAGGCCTCCCACCCCCTCCTGCACAGGAGCAGGACCCCACACGGAAAGTCGGGGTCGTCTTGCTTCTCTCTATCGTCATTTTTTTAGCCTCTTTTGGTAGTTTCACGTCTCTTTATTTTTCCCTTTGTGGTCATTTTACGTCTTTTTCTAGGGTGTTGCACTGAATGTGCGCGTTTTAAACCCACTTGACTACTTCATCCGTGTCTGAGACCGACATATAACTGAAAAGTGACCCTTGAAGCTATCGTGACAACGTCCTCGAGGAATAGTGTGCATTGTGATGTTGTTTTCTTGTAGAATAATGGACTTCAAAATACCGAGGAAGACAAAAAGATGGCGTGACGATATATATAAATCAGCGACGAGCTTTGCGGATGAATCTGTTCAATACAACGTCCGACAAACTTCACCGGGGTAAGCTCAACAATTTAGATCGACAATTTCTCTGTGTGTCCCACTTGCCTGAGATTTGCGAGTACAATTCAAAGTCGTGTCAGTAATTTGAGACAGTGCCTGAACTTAATCTGGCGGTAACTAGCCTATACCTACGCTACAGTACATACCTACCTACATAAGAATGTGAGATATTGCACTTGGTCACGAAACATTGTCATCGTTGTTTTTTTCTTTTTTACTTTTACAGCATGTGAAAATCTACTAAATGAAGTCACTGTCTGAGACGCACAGCACAGTATGGCACTTAGTTGATGTCTAAGTTTGGAAACATGCAGATTCAACACACGTGGTCACGTTTTCACTGCAGGCGGGGAACGAGGGAGGAGCGGCCAGAGCGCGTGTAGCTAAAGAAACATTCCCCTGTAACGGCTTGGATGAGTGAAAGGAGGAAGATGGGTGAAGGTGCCACATGTGAGTGCCCTCTGCGGCGCTTTATTTAGTAGTGGAGTCGCTCAGTTGTTAATGCCTTCATCTGTTTTTTTCTTTTGACAAAATAGTGTTTGAATACTGCGGCCTCCTCTTCTTTATCTCCTCTTCTTGGTTTTTCTTTATTTTTCATTTCTTTTCATCTGCTCTGACCCGAGGACGCTGCGTTCAACACGACTGCACGTCTGGAAAAGTGCAGACGGAGCTGGAATGTTGAGGAAGGGAACAGGGAACGAGACGAGGAGACGGAGAAGCGGAGGCCATTTTTTTAACAGTTATAGAAAAATCAGATCAACACATAAACAACTGCACGTGTAACATCACAGAAAGCCCCCCCCCCCTTCCTCTTCCACCATCGGGTCGGTCAGCTCTAGTAAATGGGAACCTGGTATGTGGGTGCTGCGTTGTTCTCAGTGAAAGGTGGGCTCTGGTAGGTCTCCGTGGTCTCCGTGGTTACGCCTACTGGTGAATTGGAGGGGTACGGCTGGGTGGGTGCGCCGCCATCCATATGCTCCGTGGTGAACAGGGTCATGTCTGTGCCCAGCAGATACTTCTGGACCGCACGCACCGTTAGACCCGCCTACAGGGGGCAGCAGGGTGGAAAGAGAGAGGGGCATCGTTAAGAAGAGCTGCTCTCGTTGCTGCACCAATCAACGTAAGACACAGACATTATGAAAGCTCAGTTTTTGGATATTAGACTGGAAACCATCTTTTAAAGCCAGAATTTATGTTTTTATTCTAAAAAGAAGTGAAGCCAATGCGGAAGTACCCGGAAACTTTATTCTCTCAAATGACCAGCAGAGGGTGACTTACTTAGGCTAATTGTTTCCCCCTGTTTACAGTCTTTGTGCTAAGCTAAGCTAATTTTATTTTATTTATTTATTTTAGAATTTGCGAGTGCACAAGATTAACTGTGGTTCTGCAGATGCACAACCAGTTTCACCTTAAACTCATTCATACATGGATGACTGATCAGGAGGAGGAGGAAGAGGAGGAAGAGGAGGAAGAGGAGGAGGGGGAGGAGGGGGGAGGGGGAGGAGGCCTTAATCCTGAGGCTTTGTTTGAAGTCATGTTCCTTTTTCTTTTCAAAGTCAAACAGCTCAGTGAAAAAAGGGAATGTCCAACTCCTGATCCCAGAGTTCAGTTAAGTTTACTTCCTTGAACGTAGATCGTGTAGCGATTATTTTGGAGTAACTCATTTGTTTTTCATGTAGGTCCTGACTCAAAACGGATTCTAGAGAACCTGCAGGACTGTGATTTGCTTTGTATCTGCACCTTGTAAAACTTTTTTTTTATATCCACAAAGGTTGTGTTTGTATTGTTGCATATGAGTGAGTGTGTGTGTGTGTGTGTGTGGAGTTGCACTTCCTCACCCAGGTGATTATGGAGAAGAAAGAGAAGGCGATTGCTGCCCTGGCTGCGTCCGCCCCCGCGTTGAGTGGCAGCTCATCAGCCGTGGTCCGAGACCACTGATTGGCCAGGAAACAGAAACTTACAAAGTACAGGAAGGTCCAGAAACCTGTCGGAACACGACATCGTGTCACAACACAAATGAAGATGTTAACATACAGTTTTTCACTTCGTAGCCACCTGAAGCTGCTTGTTGTTCCCTTTTTCGAAAATCAAAGTACTTTCTCATCTCTATGACCCTTTAAAGTGAGTTTACAGGTTTCATTTCTCTTGTTCTCGTGCATGAAAGCATTCAGCTGAAACAACGAAGTGAGTGTGCCGGGTGTTTTGGGGAAATCCCTTTCAATCCTACCTTTGAAACTGATCAAGTGTTTAAAAGGAGACTGTTTATGGTTTATGTGTCTCTAAAGTTGGCCCACTGAGTATAACGAGCCACTCCCATCGTGAAACATCTCCACGGGACATGAAAACACTGCTTCTGGCTGTCAACTCGGTTTCACCTCCTCACCTGAGAAGCCAATCTCAAGCATGATGGCCTTCTTCCTGTCTTTGACAGAGCTGATGGAGGAGAACTTGTAGTCGACGAGGAAGAAGAAGGAGCACGCCAGCAGGCCCACGAGGCCCATGAACACGCCGTAGTTACAGGCGTCGGCGTTCTTGTTGAAGACGCAGTGGAGACGCTCGCTTCCCATGTTGACATAGCCCTCGTTCACGATGGAGGCGAAGACCACCAGGGAAAATATCTGAAGATGGAAAGAAGAGAGGGATGTTAGCGTATACGAATGATTATCTCTCTCCTTTTATTTCTGTCTCTTTTACGAGCAGAAACAGGCCCACTGGAAACAGGACTGTGGCAGCACTACGAGAGAGAGAGAGAGAGAGAGAGAGAGAGAGAGAGAGAGAGAGAGAGAGAGAGAGAGAGAGAGAGAGAGAGAGAGAGAATGGCTTAGACCAGAAGCATTAACCTAATTTTCTCTCTCTCTCTCTCTCTCTCTCTCTCTGACTGACTGAAGAGGTGGATGCTTCACTTCCCCTTAAGAATCACATCGTCCCGAGGCGGCGTGTGTGCCGAGTGAGGAAACGCGATAAAGGTTGCTATGGGCTCGTGTTCTGCCACTTTTCAACTCCCCCTCATTAGTAAATTCCATTCTTATCAATAACACCACTATAGCTGCCTGTGATCTCTCTGGTTTCTCCTCTGTCGTTCCTCGCACTCCCTTTGCTCTGGACTCACACTCTGACACTGATCAGCTGACTAACGCTCCATGGCAGAATAGGGCCATGTGACACACACACACACAGAAATGTGCTCACACTTGGGGGTTTGGGTCATATGATGGTGGAGGTGCACACAATGGGATAATGTCACGTCCACATTTTGAACTAATCACATGTGTGGATATAATCTGCGCAGACACAAACCGGTGCTTTTAATGAATCCGTCTAATTTACTTTTTTAACTCTGTCTGTTTGTTGGTTTGTAGGTTTGTAAGCAAGATTACGCAATAAAACTGGACGGATTACCAGGAAACTTGGATGTCAGGGTAAGAGAAGGGTCAGGGAAGAACCCGCTCACTTTTGGTGCCGATCCAGATCAGGGAGTGAATCTAGGAATTGGTTTCAGCCAGACATCGATTTCTCAAAGAATAACTTATGGATCTTGATGAGAAATAAATCAGACACATTTAAGGAACTCGTATCTGTAGCTCTGTGCAATCTGGTGCAGTTTGAAATTAAGGAGGCTTTAGGGCCGATGAGCTCATTCACTCATGCTTCTTGGTTGTAGGAGACAACTGTGATTTGTACATTTTGTCTTAGCTCCTTTTATTTTATTTTATTTGCATTACCTCCCCCTTCTTTATTCACTTCATAATTAGACTCTCTCTCTGTGTGTAGGATGACGTGAAGATGAAAAGAAAAGCAGATTTGATCAACATGAGAATATCTCTAACATTTGCTCACCCGCTGATTGATTCCTATTGTGATTAACTCATTTCCATTTAAAGGTCCAGTGTGTAAGATTTAGGTGAAAGGGATCTATTGGTAGAAATTGAATAGTGATGTTTTCTTACTAGTGTGTTTCATCTAAATTGTACAAATTGTTCTTTTCTTTACACTAGAATGGTTCCTTTATATTTAAATACTTTATATTTACATCAGGAGCGGGTCCTCTCTACGGAGGCCGCCATGTTTTTTTTTACAGTAGCCCAGACTGGACAAACTAAACATCTTTTGAGTTTTTACAACAACTGAAGGTTACCACTGGTTCTCTATCATGTTTGATTCTAAATTCTACAAGCTGAACCTTTAATGCCTTTACTTCTGACCACTGTAACCACCAGAGTAATTATAAAAAGCCCCATTGTTCAGTTACAACATGGTTCATGTGCACTGGTGCAGCAGTGTTGACGATGTGATGGGAGCTCGGTGATAAATCATCCTCACCTGCCCTTTAAAGCATCGTGGAGAAGGAGTGATACACAACCAGCACAGAGCTCGTGATGAGGATGAGGATGAGGATGATGATGAGGATGAGGATGAGGATGATGATGAGGATGACTTGCTCTCTGTGTGTGTTTCATGTCAGTCCTCTGTGCTGCTGGAGAGGAAGACGTTCTCCGTGTCATCCAAAGGTGACGCGCTACATCAAACGTCAGGGCACGACGCGTCTCCTCGCGGCCCCTGCATGCGTGCGTAATGGAGTCCGCGGACCAATCACAGGTGAGGTGACGGACGACGACCGTTTCAGGGTAAATCGGCAAAAAAAATCATATGAGCTGATGATGTGATTGAAATTAAAAACCGCGTGTGAGTCTGTGTGTGTGTCTCTGTGTGTGTGCTGTGTGTGTGTGTGTGTGTGTGGTCACCAACGCAATTGTGTTTTACATGCAGAAATAGAATCATGATTGTGATCAGCAGCGGGGACGAGCAGGCAGCTGAATATGAATTTCTCTTTTTCTGTCCATCCCGGGTTCGCTCTGCTGCACATCTGCGCGTGTTCCGGATAAATGTGTTGAGATGAAAGCGTGTGGGTGACGATGTGTGAAATAAACATCTGTAGTGAAACCAGTGTCATGGTGTCAGATTCCCAGCAGGCCCGCTGGGTTACACCCTGTACCGATCCATACACACCCAGCATCAATTTCCTGGGTTTTATTCCATTTTTACGCACGGTGCTAATTAACCGAGCCAGGGTTTTGCGGGGTCTTGTGTTTGCGGTGAGAACACGTCACGAGTCTGGCACCGCAACGACAACACAGAGGACCCCCCCCCCCCTCTCTCTCTCTCTCTCTCTCTCTCTCTCCACAAACACAAACAGCAGCACCACAATAAATAATAATTAATTAAAAACAAGAATCGCGCTCCTACCCATGACAGCACTCGGAGGATGGTCTGCGGCTGCTTGGCGAAGGTGATCGGGTCGATGGTGGACCCGGTCCGGCCCGCTCCGAACGATCCCACTCCGTCCATCTTCTGTGGCTCTCTCTCGGTGCGCTCCTGGCGGCTCCACGCTCCCGGCTCCACGGCTCCGCGGCAGGCTGCTGCTGTAGGGACGGGTCCTGCATGCGCGCACCCAGAGGCGCGCGGGCACGGCGGCGGTCACGGTGAGTAGAGTGGGAGGGGGGGTGATCGTGCCCGCGCTATACAGGCTGACTGTATGTTTATTTTTATGATTAACTCTTTATTTGGTTTTTGAACAATAAACAGCCACAAAGGGAAACTGCACGGAACTTGAGCAATAGAATAAAACACTACAACAAAACAGTGATGAAATAATAATTATAATATGACAAATAGGAAAATGTCTTCATTGTTCATTGTTTCTTCATCAGTTAACAGCATTTTTTACTTTAAATTACTGCTTCCACTCTTCTTCCTCTTTTTCCACGTCATACGGATGTGGGCCACTTCTGGCCTTTATGTGGCCCAGACAAAATGGATGTGGACCTAAAGTGGCCCAGTTGTCCCAAGATAAATGGCAAACACGCGGTGCTCTAGTGGCAAAGTGTAATCTGGACGTGAACCTGTGAAGGTGGTCCATATGGTAAATGGTGGATTTGGCCAAAAGACCAGAAAACTAATTGGGGCCACCTTTGGTTGACCTGCGGGATTGCGATGGTTAACTTGTGGCCCTTTTTTCGAAATTCCCCACAAGAAAAATCACACAGTGAGCATGACTTCATATTTGTCAAAGGCAGACTCGGCCCTGCAGCTTTTACAAAGGTAAAGTAAATGTTGTCCTCAAAGGCCCTGAAGACTGTCGACGACAAACTGTATATATACGGAGTGAAGAATTCCTGCCTGACTCCTTGTTCGCAAACATTCCTAATTCATGAGCCATGGCATGAAGGGCAGTCTTGTGATGATGTCGCTGTGCCAAACACAACAAGAGGTATAGTCATAAGTTTGTTATCATGGGATATTTGCAATAATCGTGACATGTGACCAATGTGGTGTCGTCAAAAAACGCTCATTCTGTCTGAGCTTCAGCCAAAAGACAGTTTACACTGACATGAAATGAACAATGACTTTTGTGAAGATGTGACCAACAACATATCGGTATTTATTAATGACGCAAAATAACATTTAATTGGAAAATTAAATTATTTCAGCACCAAATCATAATTAAAACACACACACACACACAAAATGGTTCATAAAATACATTCTGTAATCATCACTATGTAAAATATAAATCTATATATTTCTGTGACATATTTGGTATTTTATTTTTATAATCTAATCTAATCAAATACATAGATTGTCAAACACAGCTTAGAGCCCAGAAACCAACATGTTTAATTGATGAATCCAATTTGTGATCTGAAAAAACAAAAAACAATCCAGAAGCTAAATTGGTCTGAAACACGAGCATGAGTCAGAAGAACCACGTAGTGAGTGTCCCTCCATGTTTTCAGTTTCACGTGTGGAATTTATTTGTAACTCTCCAAATAGCAGGTCCAGTGAAACTTCAAGTCCTGACCTGAGAACCAGTTTGTTTTCTATCCTTAAGTTTGAGTTATGATTATAATAACTAACCACAAAGCATGACGAGCCTTTTGACCTCACTCTTCACGAGGTTTTTTTCCGACAACATGAGACCTGAGCTTGTTCCCACTCAAAAGTTTCGCGCTGACAGGAGGATGGAATTGTCTCCGCCTCAGTCCTCACATCCCTCAGCGCTCCCGACACAATCCTTCAATCACAGGAACCATCTTTCCACCCGTCTTTCCACCGCTCATCCACGCGGGAGCAGTCGAACTCGGGCTTCCCTAGCCGGACGTTGACGCCGTTGTGGAGACGACAGAACCACTGAGAGAGAGCGTGGCGACTGGTGGTGTCCGGGTGGTTGGTTTTTAATCTGTGGAGAGGAAATCACGTTCCATTGAGAATTGAACTCAAGATATCTAATAGAAATGTTAGAATTCCACTTGGGCTCCCCCTACAGGTGGGAGAAATAATTCAGGTTTTTTTCAGTGTAGTACAAGATCTGACAAGGGAGAGAAATGTTACAGGAGTTTACACAAATGTGACAAATTGTTTTAATTGTAGTAACGAAACTAAAGAATAAAAAGCATCAGATTATATATGTATGCTACCATTTTCATAATGAGTCTAAAAGACCTGACCTTCCTCTGAGGTCCTCTGCACATTCGTCACAGGGGAAGAACTTGGAGAAAAGGTGGATGAACTGTCCCATCTCTTGCTGCTGCGAGGAGGACGGCCGCTCGGGGTAATACGCCGCCATGGTGTGCAGGAAGGACCAGGAGTTACGTCCCAACTCCTCCCGGTCCAGCGGACACTGTGGGTCCTCTGGTGGCTCGACCTCTGTGGCTTGGACCCCCTGGAGGAGGACAACAGGTGTTCAGATACACAGTCCCACACACACACACATATATATATAGGTAGGTGGTGGATGATTTGTGGGGCAGTTAGATGTAGAAGTCAGATCCCACATGGCAGGCTGTTGGAGATCAGTGTCAAATAAGATAAATAAATAAAACTGAGGACCACTAACGTTAGGACATTAAAGTGTTTGGACCAAAGATGGAGACAAACTGCAAAAAACTAGTCAACGTATTGATGAGCTGAGACACATGAGGGTAAATGACAGAATGAAGGCGTCTCTTGACCTGTCATGAAGTTTTATAGACACATAACTGAGAGAATAATGTGCAGATGAATCAGTAGTGAAGGTAATTGTTGGCTGATCTGAGAACCAGGTCTTCGGGTGTCTCAACAGACAAACTCTCTGAGACGCTGACACCAGAACAAACCACTTCACGTCACAAACCATCAAACAATCCTTCAATTTAAAAGCTCTGCCACCACCTTGGCCTCATGTCACCTGAGCAGCCGCTGTCGTCTGTTTCTTCTGGGTCTTCATCCACGACTTAAAGTCCGTGCAGGCCCGACACGGCTTCTTCTTCGGCTCCCCGCTCTGCTGCGGCTCTGTCCCGGGACCGTCCCCCGGTGCCGTGCCGCCCACCGGGAACGGGAAGGCTTGAAACGGGCCGGAGGCTGCGGGTCCTCTCGGCCCTGAGGGCGCAGCCATGTTCGCTCTCCGGTCTCAGTGCATTAGCTAATAACCGACCGAGCTGCGGCACCGACACACACAGGAAGAACCAGACTATACGGACGTGTTACCTCTTGTTTAATACTCGGGTCTGTGAGCTGCGGCGGCACCGACGCTGTTGCACGTCCGGTCCCGACGAGCGATGCCGGTGATGGGTCAACGTCTCCTCGGGCTTCCTTGTTTCACCCGGACCTTTTACGGACACGGAACCTGTTCCGGTTGCTAACGTCGGTTCCCCCGTGCATGCCGCCGAGTGTCGCCTCTGTCAAAGTGTAAGATTCAACCATCTTAAAACATTAGTAAACTCTTGACATCACATTTATTTTACACAGATATTAATGTAAACCTCCCGCGCGCTGATCCGCTGCTGTTATCGCGGCTTTGAGAGCTGTTTGGTAGCTCCGTTAGCCTGCTAGCCAGGATGCTAACAAAGCTAACAACTGTGGAGTGACACGTTTGTGTGTGTGTGTGTGTGTTTTGTATCCTCTCCCCCGGACAGTGCAGCTGTGGCATCACCTGGACCGTCAACATGGGCATTCTGGAGAAAATCGCGGAAATTGAGAGAGAAATCTCCCGGACACAGAAAAACAAAGGTGAGAGAGAGAGAGAGAGAGGTGGCTAAGTGTTAGCTACATCGTGGATGAACTGTCATTTAGCTGGTGTGTGTGTGTGTGTGTGTGTGTTGATCTGTTTGTAAGTGTGTGTTTGTTATTACACTCTATTATACTTATATATGCTGTAATATGACCTCCTGACACCACCATGACTAACAGAGCTCACTTCCATCATTGTTTTGATCTCTAGCTCGAACTTGACTCGTTAAATTGAACTTGAGTCATCAAACCTGGTAAACCTGGTCCCTCGTCTCTCTTTCCCTCCAGCTACCGAGTACCATCTGGGTTTGCTCAAGGCCAAGTTAGCCAAATACAGAGCTCAGCTCCTGGAGCCCTCGAAGTCATCGGGGGGCAAAGGAGAGGGCTTCGATGTCATGAAATCAGGGGACGCTCGCGTGGCTCTCATCGGTTTCCCCTCCGTGGGTAAGGTAGGTCGACGAGGGGGATGTGGCTCCGGGGGCCTCGCACAGGCTAAAAGAGAAACTGATTCACAGTACGATGCTTAACCAAGTCTGTGACGCTCTGAAGATGGTGATGATCTCATGAAACCCTCTGTCCTCCAGTCGACCTTCCTCAGTTTAATGACATCGACAGCCAGTGAAGCTGCTTCCTACGAGTTCACTACCCTCACCTGCATACCTGGTGTCATTGAGGTAAACACACACACACACACTCATATCAGTGCACACAATGTAAAAACAGTGATAACTGTGATGAAAACAACATAATCTAACATTTACACTGTTATTTGTTCCTCTTCAGTACAAAGGGGCCAACATCCAGTTGCTAGATCTGCCAGGAATCATTGAGGGTGCTGCCCAAGGTACGATTTTCTTCCATGTCGTTGCATTTAGTCTGAAGCCTGAGTGAAGGAATCGCAGACATGCAATGTTTTTGTAGTTTCATTTGATCAGATATAGTCGTTAATGATTCATTAAAAAAACAATTCCTACATGCTGGAAATACCGAGTGTGGCAGTAAGGGTTCGATTAGCTCTGACAGAAGACCGAGCCGCTGTGTTTAACTGACCTTGCACCTTTGATAGGTAAGGGTCGAGGTCGGCAGGTCATTGCTGTCGCCAGGACAGCAGATGTGGTCATCATGATGCTGGATGCCACCAAAGGAGAGGTTCAGAGGTGTGTGACATTTGTTAGAAAGGGGTCATTTGTTGGGGCATGTGGGGGGTCTACTGTGTCTTCATCTACAAATTCTCACCTTTACATTTCTTTCTAGATCCCTTCTTGAAAAGGAGTTGGAGTCAGTGGGCATCAGACTCAACATGGCAAAACCAAATATTTATTTCAAGGTACAGTTTCTCTTCCCATCTTTTTTGTTTCTCTAGGTTTCATCCATTTTACGGAGAACTGTCTATTAGTTTTAGAGAAATGATGCTGTGTAAAGTGCTGGTGAAGTTTTAAAGTGACGGTGGGTGTTATGATATGAACGAAGATGACATTAAAAACCTGGACTGAATCGTTTCAGCAGTTGAAAAACAAAGAAACGTTTGTATGATCATTTTTTCATTACCAGGAAGAAAGACTTAAACTGGCAGATTGAATTTCAACATGTGAAAATCTTTTTTTTTTTGCCTTTCCCTGCAGCCTAAGAAAGGTGGTGGCCTCTCCTACAACTCCACAGTTCCTCTCACCCACTGCTCAGAGAAGCTCGTCCAGCTCATCCTTCACGAATACAGTATCCTTCAAGGACACAGACACAAACGTTTCCCCGTCCCTCTTGTCCCTCTTGCTCGCCTTCTCTCCTCCTGTCTCTAGGTTTCCCACCAGTAATTGACTTTGTGGAATTTAATGGATTCACACTGGGAAGTTGGGAGATAAAATCCTCAAGTCGTGGATTTAACTCGTTAACGACCCACAGTAGCATCCGGCTGATTTCCTTAATCACTTCTCCTCAGAAATCTTTAACGCCGAAGTCCTCTTCAGGGAGGACAGCACGCCGGACGAGTTCATCGACGTCATCGTTGGGAACAGAGTTTACATGCCTTGTCTATATGTAAGTCAATTTCATCATTTAAAATGGTTTGAAAAGGATTTTATTAGTTCAAAGATGATTTTCTTGTGTTTGAGTTTCTCCCTCCCTCATATAGTTTGTGTGATTCTAGGTGTACAATAAGGTGGATCAGATCTCCATCGAGGAGGTGGACCGCCTGGCCCGCAGACCTAACAGTGTTGTCATCAGGTGTGTGAATACCAGCGTCGTCTGGTGGAAACGTGTCACCTTACTCTCTGTTTGTATGTATACGACTTTAACGGCTCTCCCCCTTTCTTCAGTTGTGGGATGAAGTTGAACCTGGATTACCTGTTGGAGACGCTGTGGGAATATTTGGCTCTGATTTGCATTTATACAAAGAAAAGAGGAGGTACACTTATATATTTGTCCTCTTTTATCCATCAGTGTATCACATTTAAATGAATACATAACTTATAAATTAAATTCTTAATTTTTCCACTAGAGCGCCCAGACTTTAATGATGCCATCATCATGAGAAGAGCAGCGAGTGTAGAACATGTGGTACGTAAAAATGCATATTCTTCACACGTGTACATTCATTATAACTCTGCCTTAAGTTTACATGTGAAGAGTTTATATAACTGATGATGAATATGTCTGTTCTACTTTCTCCCTGCAGTGCCATCGAATCCACAGAACCCTAGTCGGCCAGTTCAAATATGCACTTGTCTGGGTAAGTTCAGGCTTTTTTTAAAGGTATTGACCTGAAACCTTTTTCAGTTACCTCCTCTCAAACAAACTGTACATTAAAATAAACAAAGACAGAGCTTGGATGTTACAAATGAGAGGTGGTGCATCGTACAGTGACAGCTGGAGATCTGATGGTGGCAGTAGAGCTGCAGTGGTGCACAACACACCAAAAAAAGAAATCATGCACCAAACTAAATGAAAGAAACTGCTTCTGTTCTGGATGTGAACCCTTGTGTCTTCTGGGCCTCCAGGGAACCAGCACCAAGTACAGCCCGCAGAGGGTCGGCCTGACGCACATCATGGAGCACGAGGACGTCATCCAGATCGTGAAGAAGTAAAACAAGCCCCTGACTGGAGCGAGGAGAGACGGAGCAGGAGGAGATAAAATGAAAACAAAGTACTGTACAGTAGATACACAGCAATGGAAAACGCCCACCGTTCTTATTTTGTATATGATAACCAACAAAACCGGGAGAGACAGACAAGATTTGAGTTGTGGACAGAAACAGGTTTATTTTACCTTTTAAGATAAAGGAAGATGCGTCAATGATTATGAGAGAAAACGGGAAAAACAATAAAGTCCCTAAAACATTCAATAAATGGTTGTTTGATTTTTATTATCATCCTTTTATAAGATCAGTTTATTGGAGTTGACTGGAGTTGTTTGTGGTTCTACAAAAATTAGGACATTTGACTCGGTTTAATCACCTTTTTTATTCAAATAAAGCTTAACCACCTTTTTGTCTTTGCCTGTATTCACCCAAATCTTCAAATTCATTCATTTGACATATATTTTGGTTGTATTGGGGACGGTGTCCTAATAGAAGCTAACAGTTGAAAACCCACAGAAATGAGGGGAATAACACATTTAGGTACCGGACAAGATAAATCTGCTACTTCACCGGGAAGTCAGAACTACAGAATGGATTCCAGGAAACTTGGTGAACTGATGAGAAACCACAAACTAAAATAGTAACTTTAATTGCCAAATAAATGTAAATAATGTAATATTTCCCTGTGAAATATAAAGAGGTAAAAGTATGAGGTATACTAGAAAACTGAAGGACTGAAGTACCAGTACACCAACCTCAGAAGTCTGCTGAAGACAAGAGTACTTGAGTAAATGCACTTCATCTGTTCCCAGAACTATATAAAATGCAATGAATTAAAAATAAGTGGGGATAAAACAAAAAGGCCTTAAAATACAGTGCTCATTAAATGTGCACTGCCTTGCCTCACTGTGAAACACAGCACACCTTGATGTCTCCTCAGCAGTACAGCCGGTGGTGGTGGTGGGGGGGCTCAGTCACCTCCACCCCTGCGGCCCTGCTGTCCCCCGGTGCTCCGAGGCAGACTGGGCATTTTCTTTCAGACAGGTGCCGACTCGCAGCCAATGCTCCCCATTCACTCGCACACACACTCGCACAATAGCCCCATTAAATATTCACAAGCAGCTCTTTGGTGTGGGAGAGGTGGACTGAGTGTGAGGCTCCACGTGAGAGAGGGAGGGAGAGAGAGAGAGAGCGGATGTGAGTGGACACTGTGGGCCTGAAAGATGCCTTGAACATGTCTCCTCCGAGCGAGCTGTGGATGGAGAGATTCTGCTTTGGAATAACCTGAAGAGGAGGGAAATGATGGAGGGATAACACCGAGGGGGGAAAGAGAAGACACAAAGGTACGCTCCACTGGGTGTGTATTGTGTGGAAGCAGGCATGACACTTGATGCTGCTTGGCCCCATATGGCATGGCTAAGTGTGTGTTTGCAGTGCCAGTACACACACGAGTGAAGTGGCTGTTTGGTGTTTAAAGCTGAATTCATGGAAAGTGAGTTCAGTGGAAGTGAATTGAAAGCAGCAGAAAATCCAGTTTGCGTCGCCGCCGCCTCTCACCCACTCGTCTCCTTTTAAACAGATTCAGTGAAACGTGGGAGTTTTCCCAGGTTTGATCAAACTAACTGTACCTGACAGAACAAGAGCCGGAGCTGGAAGTGGCTGCATCATCTCCACGGCTTCTGTGTTTGCTGACACCTTCGAGCTCCTGTCTCATCAGTGTCACAACAATCCTTTTGTGTTTTTACTCCTACACACACACTGAGGCAGCACAAAAACAAACCACACTATCATTAGCTCTTTCTAGGTGTTGTTATTAATTAACCTGTTTTCACTTTGAGACTCAGCAACGCCTCCGTAACTTTTAATTGCGTTGAAACCTAAGAGCTTGTTTCCCCTCAGTTCACCAGCAATGATTACATCTTAGATTTTTATGTACTGGTACAAACATGTGTGTGGTGGCACAGTGGAGCAGTGGGAAGCACTGTATCCAACAGCAACAGGGTCCCTGGTTTGAATCCCGGGGTCTTTCTGTCTGCGTGGGTTCTCTCCAGCTTCCTCCCTAAATTGATCGTAGGTGTGAATGAGAGCTCGGGATAAGCCAAATGATGGACTGTACAAATCGTCACCAGGTAGAAGAGGTGAATCTTTCGCTGGTGCTGTCTTGACCAAAAGTAAGATAAGATAAATAAGATAGACTTCAGGATCAATAAATTATCTATCTAGCATGTACATATAGTGGTAAATAGACAGTAGGGTCTGCTGTGGTGTATATTTTACTATTGCACTAGTGTTGAATGCAGGTGATGCAGGTTCATATTTGAGTTATATAATATGATAAATAAATATGAATTATTCACTGATGAAGCAGAAAGAAAGGACCCTTATGAACAGCTGTTCAGGACCAGAACAGTAAAGTTATTTGTGATCATTATATAAAAACATTCTTATTTCTGGCTGATGGGATAAACATGAATGAAACCAGCCACAGTTCACGGTCATGAGCTCGTCAGGACCCTGATTACTGAGGCTCCGCTGCCCTCTTCTGGTTCAGTCTGCTCATTACACGAAGCTGCTCCTGACACGAGAATCCAGGCCTGGTGTCAAAGAACATGGGGCATCTATTTGAAGAAGACTAACTTTCATCTCGTCATAGAGTCAGAGAAGAAGGAATCCTGACATGATGCTTAAAGTTTAAATGATGTAAAGATTTTTACACTCATAGATATCAGTCCTCTAAATGTGCCTGATTTTTAATAAATCAAGATCTATGAACTGCTCCTTGGGAAATATGTGAAAATGTTGAACAACGATGTTAAAGAAAAGGATGAAGCACTTCATGGCACTGCCCGTTTGTCCAGATGCACGACAAAGGTTTAATAGTTTATTTCTGTATTTTGGAACGAGATTCTTTTCAGTGGTTTTTTTTGTCTCTGTCACAAAAGACTCATGGACGGTGCTTAGATATAATCTGCAAACAGGGATTTTTCAGGCGCTGGACAAAGACGAACAGACGATGATGCACAACATTCACCTTTGTAACCTAATCTCTCTAATGGCCTTGAACAAGGGGTCAGGTGGTTTCCTGTACTTCTTGTCCACTGATCTTTGTCAACAGACAAATGACCGTATTGATGCACATACAGAAGCTTCACTCAGAAACAGAAACACTCATCGTTGACGTCAGACATGAGTCAGGACGATGTGTCTGTCACGAGGAAATCAAGACAAAACCCAAAGTGTTGTCCTCTAAATACTTTGTCCCTCATAGTCTTTAGTAACTGGTAGATTCATATTTTTGTTTCTGTCACTGTAGCACATTGGAGTGTGTGTGTGTGTGTGTGTGTGTGTGTGTGTGTGTGTGTGTGTGTGTGTGTGTGTGTGTGTGTGTGTGTGTGTGTGTGTGTGTGAGACAGATGGAGACAGAGAGATGTGAGAGAGTCGCCTTTTGTTGCATGTGTGTATGTCAGTTCCAATAAGGCGCCCCTTAAAACACACACACATGCACAAACACACAACCTATTGTGGTTGCTGAGGTTTCATAACAAACCTGTGGGCTCTGACGTCCAGACACCAGTGAGGGGGAACTGATAGCGTCCTGTGTATGTGTGTGTGTGTGTGTGTGTGTGTCTGTAATCCTGCCTTTAACGCACAATGGATGTGCCCAGTTGTTTAACTGGGCACTTAAACAGGAGGGGACAGGGTGCAGCTTCACACACAACACATGTATGTGTGCAGCATGTTGACTCAGAAACATTATCGCTGCATGTATTGATGTTTGAAGTTGACATGTACCTGAGCTGCTTCTGTCGTCTCACTGTAGATGTGCAGATAATCACTGAAGGATGAGGCTCCATTGTGTGTCCAGATGCTGTGTGTCATTTAAGTGAATAGTGTGTGTGTGTGTGTGTGTGTGTGTGTGTGTGTGTGTGTGTGTGTGTGTGTGTGTGTGGACTATTTAACACCAGCAGAGGGTCCAGATGAGCAGCAGGAGTCAGTGCGACCACACAGAAGCCAGTGATGTAGTTTATTTGTTCCTCTAGCATTTTGATATTTGTGGATAATAGAGGTTCTTAATATCGGTCCCTGTCACAGACAAGGTAAGATCGACAAGTCAAATGTTTGGTATGTTTATAAATTGAATGTATTGGATCAAATAATGGGAGGATTATGATTATTATATTATTTTATTGTTTTGATCTGTGGATGTAAAAATTCGAAACTCAAAAATCCAAACTTTCTTGAAGATTTGTTCACGTTTAAATCATCACCAAACACTAGAATCTAAATTCATTGGTAACACGTGAGCTTCCTATTTCCAAGTCTATTTATAAAAAGTCGACTCAGCCTAGTGCTGCTCTTTGACTCTCGCTGACAGGCGAGTGTGAGCAGCCACTAGCGTCGCTCCACTGTCAAGTCACAGGGTGATGTGGCAGCGGAGGTTAAGAAATGAATGGAGCTTAAAGGCTTAAAGGAAACCTGAGTCCTGCCTCCTCCTCCTCCTCCTCCTCCTCATCCTCCTGTGTCACCTCCTCCGTCCACAAAGATATCTGTCACTCGTCCTCTCGGTTATTGTCCTCCTTATGTTTCAAAGATAAGAGTTTGAAAAGGCAAATAAATAAAATGTCTCCAAGTGCAGAGTAACGTTGACTAAATATTGACTTTGATAACAGATCATTGTCATTGTTGTCGATCCACTACACTGGTCCCCAGGGAAATAACTCACAACTATACAGTGAATTGTGGTGGATGACATTTAAATAACTACACAATTGTATTACATGGGAGTGTGTGTGTGTGTGTGTGTCTGAACTGTTAAGTGTACAGTATGCTTACTCTAGTGTGTGTGTGTGTGATGTATTTTGTGCTGTGCCTGTGTGCAAATACACTGCAATTGTAGTACATGGGAGTGTATGTGGCACGCTTTCAATACCCGAGTTGTGTGTTTGTGTTTGTGTTTAGCAGCTGTAAGTCTGTAGTTAGTCTCTCCAGATGAATCAGGGATAATCCTGCATTCAATGATCGCATGCAATCTCCATTATGAGATGTACCTGCTTGTGTGTGTGTGTGTTTGTGTGTGTGTGTGTGTTAGTGTGTGTGTGTGTGTGTGTGTGTGTGTGTGTGTGTGTGTGTGTGTGTGTGTGTGTGCCTGCTCCCGGTCATTAAATGGGCCTGTTGGCTGTGCTCTGCTCAGGTGATCTCCTTTATTAGTCCTGTGTCGCTGAGTGCGTCTGCTGAAAGCGTGTTGTCAGTGACTGGCACTGGAAGAGACTCTCCCCTTCATCTCTATCTCACTCACTCTCCCTCCATTGTGGCCTCGTATCACTCTCTCCATCCCTCCGTCTCTCTCCTTCTTCAGTTTCTTCCCATAACTGCGTTTACACTTTCAGTTGCTGTCTTCCTTCCTTCCTTCCTTCCCTCTCCCTCTTTCCCTCTTCACCTTTTCTCCATCCCACCTTTTCAGCATTTATTTACTCCGTGGTAATTGAGGCACCTTTTCTCCTTTTTTTTGCCCCTTACCTCCGTCCAGCTCCCTCTCCTCTTTCTCCACCTCTTCCATCTGCGTTCTGTCCATCACCATTTCACTCAGTCGACCGACCACATCAGCCAGACATCAGATACATATCACACATATCAATTAGATCGCTTTGCGTGTCTCTTTACACGTTTGGCGAATGACAACCTTCTCTGTGTTTGCATCTGATGAACAGACGGGAACTTTTGAACTTTCCTCGGTGCCCACGCTCCGTCTTTTACGCTCTTATCTCAGTTTCAGTCTTAGACGATGCCAACAGCTGCTGTTGTTGTTCCAGCAGAGTTTTGTCGTGGTCACCGCCCCCGGAGATACATGATACAGATTTCTGCTCAGACGCTTCCTCAGGGTCAAACGTATTAATCTTCTGAAGGCTAATTAGCAGGAAGAAAGCTTGAAGGTGAACCTGTTAACTGACCTACGTGACTTTAGAGACTTTCCTCTTCGATAAATGCATTTAAAAGTCTGTATTTAAGTGTTTATTAAGCAGTTATTAGTTTTTCTTTACGTTGACGTTTCCACACTATCATCCCTCTGCTCTGTGGTGTCTGCCTGCTAACCCCTGACACCAGGCCATATGTATAATATATTGGTTGGGGAGCAGGCCAGGGTGGGGTTGACCCTTTGTGATATATTTAGAGCAGCCCTCGATGAATGTTTTATCTATGCTGCGTAGGCAGAACACAGGGCAGTCATTAAACATTCATATCTGCCACTGAGATGACCTCCTGGAATATCAGCCCGTCATCAAAGAATTAACCCCAAGCCTTCATCCACGAGCCAACATCAGCATCATCATTTATGTAATAGCATCGTATCTCACACCCCTGAATCCATGTCACACCTGGCACTTCTACAAACGGGGCGTAGATGTATGTATGTGTGTGTATGTGAGTGTGTGTGTGTGTGTTTGTTCTTTTTAACAATAAGACAAATAATTAAAACATTTATATAAATGAAGTGTCATTCCAGAGGATCTCATGTCATTAACGTGGACAACTTAAAAAATAGTACGAGTGAAAGATGAGAAATATCCTCTTCAGCCTCATGTGACTGAGAAATTAGAGGATCTTTGAAATATTAGGGTGAATTAATTGAAAACACTTTCTTTCCTTGTTTAAACTGTAATTCATGCTCTAATATTTCATTTCTAAGGGCTGCTTGGTTTTGGTTGATTCTGTTGGTCACTAAAATGGAAAGTTGCTCTAAACTAATGACCTCAATTAGATGGAGCGTAACACTGACTGGAACAACCGCTGCAGCGAGTAATGACTCATCTTGAAACCTACAACTTTTGAAACTGTTGAATATAGTTTGTGTTAGAATATTAGCGTGCATCACTCTCAGCTGTGCCCCAGCCACTGGTGTGTATGTGTGTTTTGGCTCTGCATGGCTTCACCTCTCAGACACAGTTTAGCAACAGCTCAGCCGACCTGCATTATTCATACAGGAGCGAGTCTGCAGATAGGGTTACCCCGAGGCAGTATAGCCGCTGCATTAAGGTGCCCGTTTGCAACTATAACTGGATATACACTCCCTCTGATGCACATACACACACACACACACACAGACATACATTGCATATGCTCATATGTTTTTACGCGCATGCGCCGGGGATACGTCGAGGCCTCGAGTTGAGGCGAACACGGGAATGGATGAAGTTGCAGTAACCAGAGAGAGATGCAGAAGGTTGCAGGAGGTCACAAAGGCAAGCTGGCGTGGATATGGGAGGATACGACCGCAAATGCAGCACACTCACACACTCAGAAGAGGACACCCCTGAAGGCCAAGACTCACACTGTTGCACGCACACTGGCTCTCCTTGGTGGGGGGACATCCTGCCAAAGTTGGTGCAGCGGCCAAGATGAGGATTTACCGCCGGACTCACAGGACGCACTAACAATGGGAGACACACAATGGACTACACAGACTCTGTCACAGGGATAGCAGATTCTTTTATTCATCGTGCGACCCCGGGAAGTTAACAACAAACCTTTCAAAACGGATCAAGACCAGGAATTTATATTTTTGCGATGACGGATGTTACATTTCTAAGGATTTAACTAAGAAACTCAGTGAGCCTGTGAGAAACAAATGGGTAAAACTGAGAGATACTAACCTGTAAGATTAAGTATTTGATCTGTAGCATTTAAGACTCACTTAGCTGCTGCTTTTTAAAATTTAAAGCTCTGGGACAGGTTTCCATCTCTCTTTCCACACACAGAGTCAACAGCTCTTTTGAAGATTGAAGACTGTACTGTAATGCGAGTGAGCACTGGGCTGAGATTCCAACTCCATTACTAGATCGTATTTTGAAGGACTGTGGTTTGTGTTGGTCTCAGTGTGCATTTGAGAACAACTGACGTGGGACAGAGTGTGTTTCTCATGTTCAGATGGAGGGAAGAGAAGAAAAACAAATGAAAAAATGGGATTAAGAGTATGTTGCTACTTTTATTCTTCTTCTCGGGAGCACATATCAACACTGACATTTATACTGACCTACAGCTCGGGAGCTTGTCCTTTCTCATCTTGTTTAGAATGAGTTTGAGTTAGGAGACATCATGCCACCTAAAAAAGGTGACCCAAAGTCAGCTGCCAAGAAAGGCAAGGCAGAGGAGCCTAAAAAGGGAGGGAAGGATGACAAGAAAGGGGGAAAGAAAGCGGAGGAGCCACCAGCCAAGGGGAAAGGAAAGGATGATGGGAAGAAGGGAAAAGGAAAGAAACCTGTCAGTGAGTCAGAGGAGAGCTCAGAGGAAGAGGAAGAGGAGATTCAGAGTGAGGAAGAAGAGAGCAATGAGAGTGAAGAAGAACCCAAGAAGCCGGTAAAGACAGATAAAGGGAAAGGGAAAGCAGCTCTGAAAGGTGCATCCAAGGCCATTGCTGTGAAGGGCTTTAAGCCTCCCTCTAAACAGTCACCTCCATCTGATGATGAGGAGAGTGAGGAGAAGGGGAAGCCACCGATGAAGAAAGGGATGGCTGCAGTCAATCTGAAAAAGATGAGTGATGTCCATATTAAAGGAGCCTCTAAGGCCATGATGGGTTTTGCCACGGATGGACAAAAAAAGAACGTAGGTGCAGGAAAAGCACAGAAGGCAGTAGATGTCAAATCTCACCTCAAAGGAGCCTCCAGAGCCCTGTCAGGCATCACAGGAAAGTCTTCTCCTTTTAGCATGCCCTCCAAACAGCAGCCACCAGAGAAAGCAAAGCCAAAACGAAACCTTAAAAGCACCTCCCGTCTCTTCCTACGACTCTCAAAGAAAAAGAAACCCCCGGCTGAGGGTAAACCACTTTTGGGCACCAGCAAGCTTTTTGCCGGGTTTGGGGCTAAATCAGGTCCTGCCATCAAAAAGCCAGGTCTTTCTGGATTCAGCTTATTCAATAAAAAAGATGCTCCTGAAAAAGAAACCCCGCCCCCTAAAAAGACCATAAATCTATCAAATTTAGGAGGAAAGGGGAAAATGGCAGCAGAGGCAAAGGGATTGGGAGGGAAATTCAAAGGTATGCTTGGGAAAAAGAAAGCGGAATCACCGCTCAAGACTAAAAGCTGGATGTTGGGAAGGATGGCTGCAGCAACTAACTGGCTGACAGGGAGGTTTCTGACAAGCAAGGGTCAAGGTCGACTGGGGGCGAGAGCAGGAGGACGGGGGCGAAAGCAGCTGTCGTTCGCCAGTAGAGGGAGACAGACAGAATATTACAATGAGGGCTTTGAGTATGATGATGATGAGTATGGATATGAGGAAGAGTATCAAGACAGGGGGAGACCAAGAGGCGTCCACAGACAACCCATGGCCTTTGACTCATATGACCCTTATGAAGAGGAAATGGATTACTATGATGATGAAGAGTGGGAAGATGAATATGGTTACTATGATGATGAGGGCAACTTTTATCATGAGGATGAGTTCTACTACGATGACGGCATGGATCACTACGGTTACCCTTATGGCTATTATGATGATGAGTATGAAGATGACTATGGCGATGAAGGGTTGGAGTATTACTATGGTGAAGATGGAATGCTGTATGCAGTGGATCCATACAGTTACTACGGCTGATGCCATGGATAGTTTCTATGACCCATACAACCCTGAGCTCTATGGAGATTACTTCGACCATGATATTTATAACTATGGGATGTCAGAGCCGTACGGCATGATGAGTGGTGGCTATGAGGTCGTTCCAGGCCTATATGATAACCAAATGCTTGGATATATAGACCCTGCTGCTGTACAAAACCCCTATCAGCAACATTTCTATATAGATGCGAGGCTGGATCCAGCTGAGTCAGGACAACTTTATACACAGGAGCAGCTGTCTTACCCTGTAGCAGAACCACTAGCAGAGCAGTTCAGGGTCCCCAGGCCCCAGGTAATGCTGTTTGGTAAAGACAGACTAGATGTAGAAACCCTGCCACCTCCTCCTGTTTATTCACATCCCCCCTTCCCCAATATATCTCCCTCCAACCCCAGCTCTTGCCCTCAACAATCTGGAAAGGATGTCAGATATACAGTATGAGCAGCCCTTCCCCACATACCTTCCAACGCAGCCCCATTACTCAACTGTCATGAACCAACAACCAACCCACATTCCTCCCAGACAAGCCCCCTCGCCCACGGCTATGGTCTTTCAGCAGGAGCCCTTTCCTCTCCCTCAGTTTACTCACCCCCCTCTCTCTGTTTCTCCCAGTCACTTGTCCCCATATCCCCTTCCACAGCAAATGACCTCTCAAGTGTACCACCAATCCCTTCCCCAAGACCCACAAATGTTCCAGATGGGGCAAATGTCGCCATCAGTCACACCATTACAGCATGTGATGCCTCCACTGATGCGTTCACCATTGCACTCACCTGTGGCCTCACCTAGACCAGTGCGAAGACTGAGCCCCCTCCCATCCCCACAGCTCTCAATGAGGCCAGGATCAATGAGGTCAATTGCGCCTCCTTCACCTCGCCTCTCACAACAGCAGCACATGACCTTCCAAACAGGCATCCAGCCGGACCCCCATCTCTCTCCTCGTTTACATAGGAAAGGGCTCCCTCACCGGGCCTCAATGGCAGGTCAAAGGCAAACGCCCCAACATGAAATGAGACGACCACCGAGCCCACCTGTTTCTTCACCACACCAGAGAACAAGGATGTCAAAGAGGGCTCAGCCATCCCTGGCAAGAGGAGTGGAGGGAACTGGATTACGCAGGGCTCCATCAACTGTCCGACCTCAGTCCCCGGTTTCTAGCCCCCTAGCTTCTCCCCGGGGATCAATGAGGAAGAGAGCAAGTCCACCACCTTCCCCTAGACTCTCTTTCAGACAGCAGCCCCCTCCAGATGCTGTGCATTTGCCATCTACCAGGCCACATTTCTTCAGAGGTGGAAAACAAATGTCCAAGATGAGACATTCCCGCTCTCCTTCCCTACAGTCCCCACAAAGACAGAGCCCCCCTCTACCAGAAAGATCTCACTCCCCCCCTCAAGCGTTCCGCCCCACTTCTCCCCATCGCCCTCCTTCCCCTTCCTCATCCCGTATCACCAGTCGCAACCTCCCCACCCGGTCCTCTACTCGAAGGCTGCGGGGGGGTGCAAGAGGTCAAAGTCACGTGCCCATGGGGACTGTGAAACCCTCCCCAGCTAACCCCTACTTACAGAGACGCAGCAGACACGGACCCCCTGTCACTCAGCATGTAGCCCCATTCAGGTCGTCTGTCCATAGCGGCCCAGCCTCTCCTACAGGACAAATAGGGGGCATAGCTGGAGCACCCATGTTATCCCGGACAGGCTCCCGCCCTGCAGGGTTAAGGGAGTCAAAACGAATTGGTGCTCCCCAAGGAGGCTTCCACAGACCTGTGGGCAGGGGGCAACCGCTAGTCCGTATGCCCAGAAATCAGCCATCCCTTCAATCTAGGCAGTCATTCAGAGCACCTCCTCCAGGGCCTCCTGTATCCCCACAGCCATTACTGAAACAGAACGGCCCTCTTTCTCCCCAGCCATCAGTGCGTAGGCTGCAAAGTAGACCACAATCTCCACAACCCATGCAGCATCGATCACCTCTGCTCAGCCGTTCAGCTTCTCCCATGCACCATCTATCTCACCCACCCTCTCCTTTGCCCCACAGGGCAATGAGCCCACATGGGCTAGGGCCAACATCTTTTCAACCTCAACTGTCTCAACCCAGTCTTCCTCCTGGCTCTCCCCTACTATCTCAGAGTGTTACCCAGTATAACTACTCAATGATGGAACCAGGCCCATCCCCAATGCTAACCAATGCTTTACCAAACCCTCAGGTTGTAGGTCCCCCTTTTCATCCCTCTCCAATTCCTTCCTCCATCCCTTACTCCACCACTGCTTATTCTTCTCCTTTACAGAGACCAACCTCCCCCCAAACACAGCATGAAATCTATCATCAAACCCTCCCTCAAGTACCACCTTCTTCACCTTATGTAGGACGCATGCTCCAGAACCCTTATCCTCAGACACCTCTACAGAGAAGCACTTCGCCCTTACCTGGTGGGCAAGGGGAGATATCAGGTGGCGTACAGGTGAACCAGAGGGAGAGCCCATATGCCACTCTTGGTTTATCCAATGCTTTAATGCAGAACTCTCGCTTGCGCAGTGCCTCCTACTCGTCTCCTCTACAACGCAATGCCAACCTCAATACAACGGCCCCTTACAAAGAAGCCACTCTTACCTCCTCTGTACACTCCTCCCCACAATTGTCTTCTGCTTTACTTAACTCTCAGCTAGCTAATGCATCCTATTCCTCACCCCTCCAGCGACACCTCTCCCCCATGTCTCCTGCCTCACCTGGTCCTCCTCCCACTACACCTCAACAAGAGACTATAAGAGGTGCATCCCCACTCTTTTCTGGTGGACTCCGAACCTCTCAGATCCAGAGCTCCATGTTCAGGCTACCAGGTGGCACTTTGACAATGCCTCGGGGCCCTGTTGGTCCTCCTATTACCACTGATATTGGGGGTACAGTTAGTGGTGGTGAGAGGCTGTCACCCATGATGCTCTCTAATGCCCTGCAGAACCCAAGCCTACGCCAGGCCACCTATCGACTCCCTGATGGCTCATTTGTCACCAGAACTGAACCTGCTGAACTTTCCTCAGGTCCATCCCCACTCTCGTCACCAATGCTGTCCTCTGCCTTACTCAATCCCAGTATGCGACAGGCCACATATCGTTTGCCTGATGGCACTCTTGTAACCAGGACAGAGCCCACACCTGCACCTGCCCCTTCTTCACCAATGCTTTCCTCTGCACTTTTGAACTCTGGTGTACGTAAAGCCACATACCGGCTACCAGATGGAACTTTGGTCACAAGAAATGAGCCAGCATCTCAGCCTGTCACTTCTTCATCTCCAATGCTGTCCTCTGCTCTTCTCAATCCTAATGTTCGTACGGCCTCTTATCGATTACCAGATGGTTCAATTCTGACACGTCAAGGAGAGGAGACGCAGACGGCTGAGAGCACAGTATCATCTCCGGGGCTATCTAGTGCCCTGATGAATGCTAACCTTCGTAAAGCAAAATTCCAGCTCCCAGGGGGATCATCACTGTTTTCAAAGAACCAACCGCAAGCTTCCTCCTCAGCCTCCTCTGGTCCTGTCCTTTCTGGTGCCTTGCTAAACACCAACCTCCGGGGTGCCTCCTACAGACTCCCCGACAAATCACTATTGAGGCAGCCTGGTTCTGCTGATACCTCTGAGCCACGCTCTCTTGACCTGTCTAATGCTCTTCATAACAAGAACCTACGATCTGCCACGTACCGTTTACCAGATGGAACTCTGATCAGCCGTCCTCAGCCTACTTCTTCACCCCGAACACTTGACCTGTCTAATGCTTTATCAAAGAACCAAAACCTTCGTGAGGCAAACTACCGTCTCCCTGATGGCAATATCATGACACGGCTTGGTGCCCCGAGGGCTCCAGAACCTCGCTCGCTTAACCTCTCTGGTGCTCTGCAGAACCCGCACCTCAGACAGGCCACTTTCCGCCTCCCCTCCTCATACGCTGTAGTATCACCCCAGGTGCAGGGATCTGGACCAGAACAGCACTGGGCACAGGGATCTGGAGCTGAAGGCTTGGAACTGCAGCAAGATGTAGACGTGTGGGATGCAGAGAGGGTTCTACCTCACGGGACGGTGCAGAACCTCAATAAGTGGTCCATGTATAGAGATGGGGAGCTGCTGGAGCCCCAAGGCATGATGGAACGGGGGAATGCGGGTCATGAATCGGGGAAATGGAATCTCAGCAGGGAGGGGGAACCACAGGGGCAATGGTTTGACAAGGTAAACGTTTGAATGACACACACTACACGTTGACACACAACATGCACTTTCCTTTAAACCTTTAGTATTGTTTGTGCAATTGCAAATAAAAAATTATGGTGGGGGGCCTGTGTTATTAGTGGTGATACTTTTTGAAAGAGCAGTGTATGATGAAGGAAAAATATGCAAACACTTAACTCAAAACAAAAGAGAATCAACACTTCCATTGAAGGAAATGAGCATCTTGTGCATGTAAACATTTTGTGGTGGTTAATGAACATGAATAATATCCTCATTTTGGAGTATGTATTTGTTTTTAGATGTTCTCAATCAGAAGCCTGCCCACCATGGCTCATCGGGAGCAAGGAGAGCAAGACGGAGTGGAGGATATGACGCAGCTAGAGTAAGTACAGAACAACCCAACAAATTCAGTGCAGCTCGAACATGCAAAGTTGTGATTTGCATTGTTCTGTCACATCCTTTAATAATCTGCTTTAATGCTTTGTCCAGGGAGATGCATGAGAGGACTGTTCTGCTGAATTTGAGGAAAAGGTTTGAGAGAGAACTCATATATGTAAGTATCTAAGGAGTACTCCCATCAAACTCCCATATCTGAGCAGTTTGTGTGTGACTTTACGAATCCATCACTTCATTTCTTTATTCTCTGTGGCTGTTCAGACGTACATAGGTAGTATTCTGGTGTCTGTGAACCCCTATAAGATGTACAATATTTACGGGACGGACGTGGTGATGCAGTACAAGGGTCGGGCGCTGGGAGAGAGTCCTCCGTGAGTAATGTTCACCCTCAAACTGTGGGGACAGTTAATTGAAAACTGGCAAACTGAATGAAACCCCTTGTAAATAGAGCACAACTGAAAAGATCCATTTGAGTTAATCGGCACTGTAAAGATAACGTGTTGTATTTGAAAGCTTTTTGTTGGCTCTATTGTAATGAAAGAACAAATGGACGATAGGATGAATACGTGCTATAAGTAAAGAAAGTAAACAGGTATATATCAATTAAAACGAGAAAAAGATTTGAGGATAGATGGAATATTTGACGGAGAGAGTTTGAATTCATTTAGGTTGTGTTGTAATCAAATTACTCCTGTTTCTTTTCTTCAGGCATTTGTTTGCCATAGCAAATGCTGCTCATTCCAAAATGATGGATGCCAAACACAACCAGGTCATAATAATCAGGTAAGAGGCTGCATCTTTAATCCTCATTCAATTCCTCTCTCCTCTGCCTTTTTTAATCACTTTTACATATATTTACATATATTTGTAAATCACACGTCACAGTTTACCAGCATTCAGTAGTAAGTATTTTTGTAAATAGTTACATCCCTACTCTTGGGATTATGTCACATATTGTCCTTTTCACTGTATCATCTGAAATAATGAGACTATGTTTTTGTGAATAATGTATTTTTATATTTCTACAAAAACAGAAAAACTTTCTCCTGACCTCAATTTTATTTCCTAGTGCTGCCACATGTCCATCTAACTACTGTGTATTTTAGTCGTACCTGATTGAAGACTGAAGTTGTATTTATGCATCCTCATAATGCAGCTGCAATATATTTTTTGTCGTATAACATGAGCAAACCTCCACTGCTTTGTGCTGGTTTAACCTTGGTGTCTTGGATTCCATCTTCAGGTGGATTAGTGTTTGTAAATTCATGAGTGTCTGTCTGTGGTTTACTTGCCAGCAAACTTAAGACAGAGCCATACCTCACTCCTCTGTCTGTCACAGGCACGTCGCTCTGCATCACAACCGATCGGCTCAGGGAGCAAAACGCACAGACTTACACTCACAGACAACAAGTCAAGTTAAATCCAAATCAAGATGTTCAAATATGGGCTCCTAACACGTGTAGTGCATCTACACGCGTGTACATAGACGTGGGCTTTTTGAAACAATCATAGATAACACACAGATACATCTACGCACTCTGACACACACCTGGATCACTCTAGCCGTGTTCGGAAGGAGACACCTGTAAGGAAAGCCCAGCCAGGTCTGGGCCAGGAGCAGATAATGTTTCAGACATGTATGTGTGTGTGTGCAAGTGCACGTGTGCGGAACCTGTGTTTGTGTGTGCGTCACCGTGTTAAGGGGTAACCGAGGTCTGGTGTACAGTGACCAGCAGCGGCCCGGTTTTGAGCTAACTTAACCCAGAAGTTGAAACCGTACTCTGGAATGTGGTCGGTCAAGGTGCCAGTCACACACACACACACACACACACACACACACACACAGTTGATGCCAACAACTTAACACTAAGTACCCCCATTATGTAACCTTGGCGAAAGAGGGGCAGAGGTTTGTGTGTGTGTGTGTGTATGTGTGTGTGTGTGTGTGTGTGTGTGTGTGCGTCAGAGCGTTTCAGGTGGTTAAATGCAAAAGTGGAACTGGGGCCCGGTGTAATTCAAGATTAGTGTGGTTTCACATCACTAACACAAACACTCCAGCAGCAGAAGACAATGCCCCCCCCCTAAGTGATTAAAAGCTGGTGATTAAAAGAGTGTAATGATGCTCACAGTGCGGATAATGTTCACACTTTGCCCTCAACATGGTTTTTTTCTCCAGTCCATCCTTTAGCAAATTGGTTTATCCCACCTTTGCAGCCCATTATGTAAACTGAGAAAGTTCACACTAGCACTAGTTCTGTCATGAGAGAAGCCAAATAAGTATGTGTCATTTAAAAGAACGTAAAGCCAAATGTAGGGCATTGTTTTTGCCCCAGTGTGTGTTCTGAACAAAATTACTCAACAACGCATAGATGAATTTTCACCAAATGTAATGGGACCATTACTCGGCAGGGTATCTCCACGTGATTCACTTTTCAAGCTGCATAAATGAAGGTTTCAAAATTTAAATGGCAGATTCAATGATTTAGAGTCTTTCAGACAAACTGAAGGATAATGTGATTCCTTAATCGCCTGAGACATGTAAAGATAAAGCTGCACATGCACTGTGGAGTCATACTGGTTTGTGTTCTGTTCTGTGCAGTGAGTGTGTGTTACTGTGTTTCAGTGGGGAGAGCGGTTCGGGGAAAACCGAGGCCACCAAGCTAGTTCTTCGCTACCTAGCAGCAATACATCACAAATGCAACCTTGCGCAACAGGTACACACACACACACACACACACACACACACACACACACACACACACACACACACACACACACACACACTTCTGGTGTGTACATGATGCACATCCAGACACACACAACAAATAACTCACTTATCTTTAATTTGTCTGTTTCTCTGATGGCTCTCCCCGGTGGCAGATTGAGGTAGTGGGGTCCCCTGCATGTACTTTTACATTTTACAACTCAGTGTGCAGTGTTGTAAAACTGAATTTCCTCCACTATGATAAAAAAATAACCAGCTAACTTTAAACACTTCATTAAAAAAGGCTGCGTCCTCCTGCTGAAGGCTGTTGATTGACTGTATGTTTTAAAACCTGGTAGATCCTTGAGGCAGCTCCTCTGCTGGAATCTTTTGGAAATGCCAAAACTGTGCGGAACGACAATTCCAGTCGCTTCGGGAAATACATAGAGATCTTTCTGGAGAAGTGAGTGTGAAATGAAGTTATGGTCTGTGTTCTAATCTCAATCCTTCTCTTGTTAAACTAACCCTATAACTCCTTATCTCTCTCTCTCTCTGTCCCTCCAGTGGTGTGATCAGCGGTGCCATAACTTCTCAGTATCTGTTGGAAAAGTCTCGTATCGTCTTCCAGGTGACACATTTACTTTGTTTCTCTCGTCCACCACTTCTCATTGTACTGTCCGTATATCGGAGTGCTGAGGTGAACTTGTGCTTCCCTTTCAGGCCAAAGATGAGAGAAACTATCACATCTTCTACGAGATGTTGGCAGGTCTCCCTCCGCCGCAGAGGCAGGCGCTCTATCTGCAAGAGGCCGAGACCTACTATTACCTCAACCAGGTAGAGGAAAGAATCTGCCTCAGGGTGTTGATACGTTCATTCAGCTCACAGATGTTTTTTTTCTAATGGGATGATGACGGCTATGGACGACCTGAGAGGCAGAAAAAAAGAAACTGTACATGTACATGTTCTCTCCGACTCCGTCTGTACAGGGAGGGGATTGTGGAATAACGGGAAAGAATGACGCAGAAGACTTCCTGCGTCTGCTTGCTGCCATGGAGATCCTCCACTTTACCCCTGACGACCAGTCGGCCATCTTTAGGGTTCTTTCTTCCATACTGCACCTGGGCAATGTCTACTTTCAGAAACATGAGGTCATATTTTATTCCAAGTGTTCAGCTTGATGAGAGCGGAATGATTTTCTTTTGGAGGAGAGAGGAAGTCATTTCCTTTTTGCCTGCTGCCCTACAGGCTGATGGCCAGGAGGTGGCGACAGTGGTGAGCGCCCAGGAGATCAGAGTGGTGGCAGAGCTGCTGCTGATTTCTCCAGAGGGACTTCAGAGAGCCGTCACCTTCAAAGTCACAGTCAGTGACTGTTACCTCATGTGCATGTTGATCCATTCATCCTCACACGATTAGATATAGAGCAGCTTTAAATAAATCTCAAGTTTGGAATGTGATACAGATATTTATATTGAAAATACAACAGTATTTTAGGAGGTGAGGGAGTTAAACAAACTTCATAACAGGTCATAAGGAGATTTGAGCATTTTTACATGATAAAATAGTTCATGGTTTGGCCTTTTATATACAATAATGGCTGCTAGTGCTGTTTAACCCTCTGATCGTATCCACAGGAGACGATGAGGGACAAGATCTACACTCCACTGACGGTAGAAAGTGCTGTTGATGCCAGGTGAGAGACAGTTCCTGCTCCATGACACATGTACTGCACGCAAAGTTATTACTTTGTCCTCCAGATGTATTTCACATGTAATAACATCCTGAACTTCTACCGATTCCCCACAATCTGATAATATTCTGTTTGTGTTCTCCAGAGATGCTGTTGCCAAGATCCTGTACTCGCTGCTCTTCCATTGGTTAACAGAGAGGATCAACGCTCAGGTGTACCCTCGCCAACACACCCTCTCCATCTCCATCCTGGACATTTACGGATTTGAGGTCAGTGACTTTAATTGCCATGGGTTTATGTTTGTAGTCAGTGTAATCGCTCTTTAGATGAAACATAAAGAATCACCAGCTGTGTGTGTGTGTGTGTGTGTGTGTGTGTGTGTGTGTGTGTGTGTGTGTGTGTGTGTGTGTGTGTGTGTGTGTGTGTGTGTGTGTGTGTGTGTGTGCGTGTGCTACAACAGGATCTGGCCTTCAACAGCTTTGAGCAGCTTTGCATCAATTATGCAAACGAGTACCTGCAGTTCTTCTTCAACAGGATCATTTTCAGGGAGGAACAGGCGAGTCCACGTTCACACCTGTGGGGACGCTCACTCACACACCGTCCACATTTCTGATGCACGTGCACAGAAATCGTTTGCATTCACATGATGATCTCAGTTAGTGTCATGAGACCAGTAGTAAATGTAAATGCAGGCAGACACGAGGTAAATCCAACATGACGTGGTATTGTCTGTGATCCCGGCACAGGAGGAGTACAGCAGGGAGCAGATCCCCTGGCAGAACATCCCCTTCAATGACAACCAGCCCTGCATCGACCTCATCGCCGCTAAGCCTCATGGGATACTGAGGATTCTGGATGATCAGAGCTGCTTCCCGCAGGTGAGGGGGGAGAGGCGGAGTCACATTCACACATCTGCGATGCGCAACACATCATTGTACATGTCACCTAGATTCTAGTTATTTTTTGTTGCCAGGCGACGGACCACACTTTCCTCCAAAAGTGTCACTATCACCACGGCAACAGCCCACTGTACATGAAGCCAAAGATGCCCCTCCCAGAGTTCACCATCAGGCACTTTGCCGGCCGGGTTACCTACCAGGTGAGCAGCTCCTCCCTGGATCAAAGCATCACTCACACATGAACACTTTATTCAAATTGTTAAACAAGCAACATAAATATAGATTTTCCAGTAATTTACGATGCGATCAATGCAGGTTTACAAGTTCCTGGATAAGAACTACGACCAGGTCCGACAGGACGTCCTGGATCTGTTCATCCAGAGCAGGAACAAGGTGAGAGGAGTGTCTTCACGTGTACAGCGTATATAGCCTGCATGGAAATGTTTTCTCCCCTGAATAATTCATGTGAACCCTGTCATGTGTGGATGTCGTGCTGTCTAGATGGTGTCAAATCTGTTCGTGGCTCACGCAGAGCTCGTGGGTCAGCAGAGAGGAGGTCACATGAGGAAAAGCAGCACGGTCACCAGAAAATACCAAGCGCCCACCGTCAGCAACAAGTTCCAACAGTCCCTGCTGGAGCTGGTGGAGAAGATGGAGAGGTGGAGCGGAGTTTAGATTAGTATCAAGCAGTAATTTCCTTTAAATTCATCAAACTCATTTTGTTTATTCTTCTATTTCAGGTGCAACCCTTTTTTCGTCCGCTGCATTAAGCCAAATAACATGAAGGTAGATTGATCATAATTTTATATTCACACGGATCATTAGATGATAATCTGATGATGTTTTTTATTAGTGTGCTCACATGTGTATTCATACGTCTGTGTTCAGCTGCCAGGTGTGATGGAAGACGACCTGGTGAGCGGCCAGCTGCGACACTCTGGCCTCCTGGAAACCATCCGGATCCGTAAGGAGGGATATCCGGTCAGGATGCCATTCTATGTCTTCCTGTTCAGGTACCCACACCCTCTTTATCTCTAAATCCTTCAGCCACACCGCTGTCGCTCTAATGACGGTTTAATACACACCAGGCTGCAAAATACACATGTACATGTACAAACAAAATCTTCAGGTAGCTCCTAAAGTCTGATTGGTGACTAAAGGCCGTTGCGTTGCTTTTGAATCTATCTGAATATTAATTTTATTAACACGTGTCCATGCATGTGAATGCGTGTCATCCCCAGGTATAAGTCTCTGGTGGGGATTCGAGAGCTTCCAGCTGCAAATGGAGATAACTGTGTGATAATGCTCAGTAAACTGTGTCCTCTCAGACCAGGGTCTTTTCACGTTGGAGTCACAAAGGTGAGGTTCTCCTGCAGTTTGTGTCCTGGTGTTGAGTAAGAGCTGCCATTTTTGTCTGATTGATAGATATTGTGGTTTAATTTATGAATAAAAGTGACACAAACTCTTGTGTGTGTGTGTGTGTGCCAGATGTTTCTGAAGGAGGACATCTACCAGCTGCTGGAGTGTAAGCGGGAGCGCTCCCGACATCTCGCCGCTCTCACCCTGCAACGTTACACCCGCATGTTCTTCGTCAGGAAACGCTTTGTGGCCTTTCGCAACAAGATCATCGGGCTGCAGGCGCAGTGCAGAGGCTTCCTCACCAGGTAACGTACGAAATACAGAATATCTAAGATACAGAACTGGATTCTGACCAATGGAAACAATGACACTGTGACTTCTGTGGCACGTCTGCACAAAAGCTTCTCAGGACCGAGCTCATCACATCTTGTGTTAAGTGAGATATTAAACCTCATGGTACTTAAATACCGGTTGTGTCCTCTAGGAAGCGCTATATGAACATGAGGGAGAGTCTGGTCCGATTCCGCTCCCTTGTCCACATGTATGTCAACCGCAAGCAATACATCAAGGTACGTGCAGCAGGGTTTTAAATTACATGGTGTTTTCATGTTTAGTGCAAGAGGCACATGACACATGAGTTGATAAGCATCTAATTGTTCCAGTTAATGTTCAGCTTGTGTGATTTGTGTGATCTGGCTGCAGATGAAGTTTGAAGCCCAGAGGAAAACCGAGGAGGAGAGGAGGAGGAGAGAGAAGGCAAGATGGACAGATGGACACCTGCATGGGATTTACTTTTTGTGAATAATACATTTATTCATCCATGTTTCTGTCTGAGAGACTTTCTGAATTCACTGTAACTCCTCCAGGAGCTGACCAAGAGGGAGGTGGTGAACGTCACACACCTGCTGATCCCTGCAGAGCTGGGCGCTTTACTGCAGACAGCAGGAGGTGAGGAGGTGTTCAGCACAGGGTCAGATACAGAAATCTGACTAAACTTACAACTTTATGTTCTGTAATCTTGTCAGCTTCAACAGCAATAGTAGAGTCGTGTAAATATACAAAATACTAGAACGTAGACACATAAACAAACATTAAAAGACTCGATGCTCCTGCGTGTTTCCTGTTTGACCTGCTCACTCTAGTCAGGAGGGAGCTGCACTCGGACTGTTTGGCTCTGCTCCAAGCTCCTCACATTCAGGAGGAGAATCAACTCACTCTGCCGCTGGACATCAACAACTACCCGTTCTACCGCTACGTGCAGATCTACTTCAGGGTGAGACGGGCATCAGTGCACTGACAGTACTGCAGTCAGCCTCAGGACCGCAGATATATTTTGAATATAGTCTATTATTCTTATAATACATGTAGATTTGAATGTACTTCCGAATAAAATCTGTGATGTTTTAACTCTGTAGGAACCAAAGTTTGGGATGTTGACGGCCCCTCTGGACTCACCCCTGACCCGAGTAGAGGAGGATCTCAGAGGGGAGGCTCTGGAGCTCTTCATCATGGTCGGCTGCTTTCTTTTTTAAAAACTCTTTTCTTAAAACGTCATTTACCCATGAATCTGGAATTAAAATTTTTCCTCAGGTATTACGATTCATGGGGGACCCTCATCTGAACGGAGCGCAGGAAAACATGTTTGGGAATTACATCATCCAAAGGGGCCTCACGTCTCCAGGGCTACGGGACGAGATCCTGTCTCAGGTGGTCAACCAGGTGTGGAGGAACGTCAACTCCGAGAACGCTGAGCGAGGCTGGCTGCTGCTGTCGGCCTGTGTCTGCAGCTTCGCCCCGTCGCCCAAGATGGACAAATATCTACTGAAGTAAAAATATATACACGTGTAAACAAAGGATGACAAATATTTCCCCAAATCTTTATATGAGGCTGAATCTATGTTTACAAAATAACTCAAATAATGTAATTTTACTACTTAGATTAACTTTCATAAAAATGGATTCCAGTTTTAAATCTTCATGTAAACTTTAAAGTTTAACATCATTGAACCTCCCCCCCCCCCCAGGTTCGTCTCGGACCATGCTCCTGCAGGATGCCAGGCGCTGCTTCAACACAGACTCATTCAAGCCAATCAGAAAACGCAATTAGGCTCCGGCTCCACTCCCGAGACCGCGAGGACCTATCCGCTCGCGCTGCTGGAGTGGACGGCCAATCGGAAAAAGGCTAACATGGTGTTGCACGTGCACTGTTTTGATGGTGAGCTCCAGCAACACTTTATGAAGTTTGCCAGAACACTGCAAATAAGCTGCACACTACTTTTCCTCTTCACATTTAGCTGTAGAACATATCTCAGACTAAAGGCTAATCGTCCTCCTCTCCTGCGGTTTGAAAAGAAAAAGCCAGGAGAAGTGCTTGGGACTGCTGGCATCACCTTTAATGGGCCGGATCAGTTACAACCACTTACCATTGATAATTTATTGCCAGTCAGTGTCAGGTGCACTCAGGGCTTTCTTCCTTTGACTTGCACCATTTATTGCCTTCTGATAACAATCTGTGTGGTTTCAAAACCACAATGGAAGTTAAAAGCGGCTGGATGTTTGCTGTCTCTCTGCAGGAGGGTCCTTCCTGTGTCCCGTCCACTCCTGGACTCGGGGAGAGAGTTTAGCAGGAGACATCCTGCGCCACAGGTGCAGATATTATTCACTCATTCATCTCCTACTTGTGAATAAAAGTTAATTGAACTGCTTGGTGTTGCAGGGGCGTGTCCGACTGGTGGAGGGGGAGTTCAATTCTAATGAAGGAGCACGGCCAGTGGGTGGAGTTAGCGGGTCACGACTACGTGATGGACCTGGTTGCAGACCTGGAGCTTCCGCCGGACTTCCCCAAGCAGAAGAGCTACTTTGTCATCAGCACCGATGACCCGGCCAGAGTCCGAGCCAATGCCAGCCTGTCAGTGCACAACACACACACACACACACACACACACACACACACACACACACACACACAAACCTGGCCATGGCTGAGAAATGAATGGAGCTCTGAATAATTCACCTCTCCCCTCGTCTCAGTGCTTTGGTCGGCGGCGGCTTTGACTCGGACGAGGAGCTGGTTCCGTCCTTTCCTCTGAGCAGCAGCAGCAGACCGGCCTACAGTCTGCCAGACTCTGACGGCTACTACAGTCATGGTACACTCACCACAATATCACCCAAACTGACGACATTGATGAATAACAAATATGCACAGAAGTATCACTGGTTGGGGTGCATAGGGTGTGTTTCTAGTGTGTGTGTTGTGGTTTCTTACATCAGACTGTAAAGTACGTCTTTAAAGCCTCTCTGCTCCGTGTGTGTGTCCAGTGGAGTCGGATGCGTTGAGTGACGGTCAGACTCAGAGGGGAATGGATCGCTACCTGGACAGTCTGTTTGACCCTGTGCTGTCCGACAGCAGCGCAGTGAGTACACACACACACACACACACACACACACACACACACACACCTGCAATAAGCACTTTCCCTCCTGCTTTGGAAAATACTTCAGTGCTCAAATGACTTCATGAATTAATCAGTTGGCTCGTAAACTGCAAAACACGGTTGCTTCCTCAAAATAGTCAGAACTTAACTTTATTAATCAGCTCAGAGTTGGGTTGAGATATTCAAGTTCAATCAACGTTTTTTTTTTTTTTTACTTTCTGCAAAAATTCTCTTGTGAATAAAAGAGGTTGGGACTGAATTCAAAAACCTACATCATGGTTGGAATTATTATGAGAAGAAAACACGATACAACATGTATGAAAGCAGCACATTCTCCATCTTGTGTGTTTTAACCCTCTGACGTATGCTGGGACCCTTAAAAGTGTGACGTCATGCTCCGCCTCTAAACGTGTGAGCTGTTGATCGATGGACGGAGGGAACATGTCAACCGCTGCTTCTGTTTGTGTATGAATGGAGCAGATTGGATTACTATGCGACAGCAGGCAGTGTTATAACCGTCTCATCTGCAACTTCACAGTTTATTTATTAGAACGAGACGAAAAAAGAAAAAGTCCCGAGGAGTAGATATGTAGAAAGTAGATTTTGTGCTGCAGAAATTCTCCCTGTTTTATATTTTAAAAAGTAAAATACACGCCTTGTTGTGGAGTCTTCTCTCCCTGCGTCTTTACTGGTATTATTTCATTTATTATCATTTCATTAAAGTGAAAGGAGAAGGAGAAGCCCCAGGAGAAAAGTCAGATTTTCTATGTTGCTTCTTTCTTCCTGTGCCAGTTTCTTCTCGTGTGCCTGTGTATGTGTGGAGCTTTTCATCCAGCGTGTACTTCCTGGGGTGTATTCAGTTTCTGACTCACGCAGAGGAGGCTACGAATCAACCTGTTCAACACCCCCCCCCCCGTCTCGCTCTCTCTGATACACAGGCTTTTTGTCCTACTCTCCATGTCTCTCAAACTCCACGTTTTTTTCAACATCTACAGTCTTCCCTCTCCCCCTGCTGACTTTCTGTCACCGGATTCTCTCTGCCCACCAGGACATGGAAAAGACTGGAAGTTTGACGGCGAGGATGAAGGGAGGAGGAGGTATTGGCATCACAGGAGGAGGGGAGAGTCCTGCGACCCCCAGTCGGCCTTATCCACCAGGAATACATCCTGGAGGTAAAGTGTGTGTTTCTTATTCAATTGTCATGTAGTTTTTCTTTGGATTTATATTATTCCATCTATAGTTTCTAGTTTTCAGCTGCATGTTGTTAACCAATGTATTTTTTCATCCAATCAATATTTTCTTATCCCATTTTTCTTCTGTTATGTCCCATCCTGTATTTTTTCGGACTCTTTCTTCTTTGATTAAAGTTATTTTATTTATTAACATCAACTCGATTTAATAGAAAACTCTTCATTAAATGTGACCATTTAAATTACATGTTCATGTAATTTAAATACATAAACTTTGCATTTTAGGCCAAACATTTTTGTGAGTGTAAACTTTCTAATCTTTTTGATTAGTGTGTTTTAAACCATCAGAACAATTGATCAAATTACAGAAATCAAAAACACAATCTTATTTATTTCATATCAATAGAAATATATATATTGTAATTGCTGTCATTATTTCCATATGGTGGTATGATGGTATAACAGTGAAGGGTAAAACAGACTCACAGGACTCAGGTGTAAAGGTTCAGATGTACAGTTGACCGTCGTTAATCTGACGCTTAGAGGCTGTAATGAGCAATCTGACCTCATCGATAATGCATCAGCAGCCATTCACTGTAACCACAGACTCTTTAGTGCCCGTCTATAGACATCGTTCCCTCTCAGTCTCCCTCCACACACACTCTCCTGTCCCTCAAACCACCACACGCAGCAATGTGCTGAAGTCATTCTCTTCATTTTATGTAGAAAATAAAGTGACTCACTTTCATTGACTGCAGGGATTCACACAATGTAAAAAAAATACAATTATAAAAAGCACTCCACAGGATGCCTTTAGTATCATTTAATTGGATCACAGTTTTAATTTTAACAATGAAGTTATTTTAGTTAAATATTTGTCAGATATTTCTGCTACGAGGGCAATAGGTCAACATCGAACAGAGACAGTTCCTAACTCTCCCCCTGTTCCCTGCTCGCTGCTCCTCAAGCTGTGCCAGTGCTTCCAGTAGCAGGAGGAATGATGCCACCCATCCCCACCATGCCAATCCCCTCCCACCACCATCACCACAAACAACACCAGCAGCAGCAACCGCAGCCGCCGCAGCAGCCGCAGCAGCCGCAGCCGCAGCCGCAGCCGCAGCCGCAACAATACCACCAATACAACCGGCCCCAACACCACCATCACCCGCAGCCTTATCCTGCCCCACATGTGTCACCCACTCACGCACCTGCTGCTCCCCCCCCCGCTGACAGAGATGCTGAAGCAGCATCCCGAGTCACCGTGGCCCCCGGTGTCTCGGGGGTGCCCTCACTCCCAGCCGCCCCTGTATTCCCAGGCCTGTCTGGCATGAGCGGCGTGCCAGGTACAACAGACGGGTGTGCGTTGGTTTTCCCTGCATGTTTGGCCTGAAGCATGCGGGCATGAGGAGGTTACAACGAATTCAATGAAAAGGCAAAATCAGATGCTGTGACATCTATGTTACAGGTTGTCCTGTGTGCTTTGTTTGAAGTGGATGAGTTTACGATGGACTGTGGAAGCATTCACTGTTTCTCTAAAACAAAATCCTTGTCATCACATGGAGTGTTTGTGTGTTTGTGTTCTCCAGGATCGGAGCAGACAGTCCTGACTCAGCAGCAGCAGGCCATCATCAACCAGCAAGCCATCATTCTGGTTCGTCCAACATCCTCTCTTTCAACAACTGACACAAAACGCACCAATTACCATTAGACAAGCTGATGAAGTGAAGCATTATCATGTCGATGTGTTTTCCTCATGTTAAGAATGAACAGTCACATGACGCTGATATAAGTACGTGGGTGTGTGTTTGTGTCTCAGGCTCAGCAGATGACGATGCAAGCGATCGCGATCCAGCAGCAAATGTTGTCGTCTTTCCCCCCCGTCGCCCCGGCTCCTCAGTCACCACCTTTCCAGCATCACACGCACTCACAGCAACGCTCCTACACACCCAGTCCGGTGAGCAATCAAAAAACGTGCACTGAACCAATGTGTGAAAGTACATGCACACAAGCATTTGAGAAAATCTGAAGTATTTGCCAAAATACACACACATAGCTTTACTCGCTCTTTTCTGCAGAACAAAGAGGGGGAGGAGTCGGCGTACAGGCCTGGCCCTGCGTCTGTTCAACGCAAGATGAGTAAGTTTAACACTGACGTTTATAACTGGAGGTTTTGCTGTGGTGTAAATGATGCTCCGTACTTTTTTTTTTTGGTCTGGATTCCCTGAATCCAAACGAGTGGAAAGAAAAATACTGATGCATTGTGATGAAGGGATCTGAGGTTGGAAAGACCACATTATCCAATTTAAAATGTGAGACTCCAAGAGTTTCACTTTAAGGGGCAATTGTTGAAATATAAGACATGAGCCATGAGCCACAACGTCCTCGGTTCGAGTCCGACTGGCGGACGTTTTTTGGGGCCACTCCTACATCTGGGTGAAAGGTTCTTATTCATGTTGACTGAGATTAACTTGAAGACAGGATTGGACAAGCTTCTTTACTTGGTCCTCAAAACAATGGCCAGAATCAAATATAAACCACAAATTATTGCAACCATATATTATATTGTTATTTCTCCTGGATTGACATCTATTTTAATTTTGTTGTTTTATCGTCATGAAGTTTTAAAGAGGTTTTGAGAAGTCCAACAATGTAAAGTCCGAAAGGCAGTTGGTAAATTGTGAGAAATGAAGATTGTAAGTTTCCCTCCATAACAGAGGAAAAATCTATTTGGCAGAAAGGGTTGGAATAGATCAAGAGCCTTTCCAGCATGATAGTGGTCTACAGAGTAAAAGGTCTAACAGAACAGGAATGGATTTAATAGAACTTTACACTGCAGGCTCAACACGTGGCCCCTCCTCCCGAGGATGTGGTCCGATCCCGTGTGAATAACACCGAGCGTATGGAGCCCAGCCATGACATTAAAGACATCATCAAACACCATCACCCGGCTGGCACAACAACTTCTACTGGACCTGCCACACAAAAGTAACACACACACACACACACACACATTTATAGCCCAGGCCTGAGAGATGTATTTTATCTGTTCTACTTACATTCCTGTATGTGTGTAGAAAAAGTGATGGGAAGGCGTTTGGAAAGAAGCCAGACCCTCACGGTGAAGCGATGGAGATCCTAAAAGACCAGATGGCAAACCCACCACAGCCGGTAACCTACCTCCTCTCCTACAGATAAATCCACACACAACATAAAACATTATCTGACCTTTTTTAATGTGTCAGACTCAGAGGAAGCCTCAGTCCTCACAACACAAAGAAGAAGGAGGCGTTAAGGTTGCCAAGTCCACCAGGTCTCGTCCAGCAGCGCCATCTAGCTCCAGCATGAGTCCTGCGCCTCCTCCAGGTGACTTTTCCACATGCACGTATACATGTATACAAGTTCCATCAAAAAACATTTTGACAGTGTGTGTGTGTGTGTGTGTGTGTGTGTGTGTGTGTGTGTGTGTGTTTGTGTTTCCAGTTTGCAGAGAGTTGCCAGTAGAGGAGGAGATCATTCAGACTCAGCTCCACAGCAAAGCCAGTGATGAATATTACACTTACTCCAATGTCCCCTGGAAGCTCTACATGAGAAAAGAGGTGAATCTACACACACCAACACCCCCCCCACCCCCCCATTTCCATTTATGTATAATATATTTCATTATATTTCCACTGTTGCTGTTTTTCTGTCGACAGGTTTTCTATCCCAGAGAGACGCTCAACAATCCTCTTACTCTGGATCTGATCTTCAGACAGGTTGATTTGTGTATTCAATACTTACATTTGCCTAATACTGCATTATGTTTTATTATAATTGTATTATTATTAAATGTTCTATGTGTTAAATGTGATTTTAACATTCCTGAATATGTATTTGTGTACAGGTTGTACATGACACCTTCTCTGAGGCCTGCATCCGTATCACTCAGGAGGAGAGACAGAAGATGAAGGCTCTGTTCGGTCAGTCCACATTAGCCTCTGACGTCTTCTTGTTCAGGTTTCAGTCACTTAGCTCAAAGGGTTTGATAGCCTCAACTCTTCATTTGATTTCTTTGACAGCGGAGAACAACGTGGACCAGCTTTCAGGAACAAGTGATGAGAACATAAAGAAGAAAGTCGTCGCCATGTCCCGAGACACATGGGACATCTACTTCTCTCGCCTCTTTCCAGCATCTGTGAGTTCTTGTCTCTTCCTCTGCGTTCAAATTCAAAACACACATGCAAAAATGTGTGTGTGTGTGTGTGTGTGTGTTTCAGGGCAGTGTGGGGACAGGGGTGCAGGTGCTGTCTGTGTCACATAAAGGCATCAAGCTGCTGAAGATGGTGAGGAGCAGCTCCTCTTCCTCATGACTACTTCAGAGTGCTGAGGCCTTACAGGTGAGACGGTGAAATGATCGGCCGGGGGGCCCTGAAGCCGAGCCGTGTGACTTCCCACTGACATCCCGTCTTTGACTATCACTTCCTGTGCAGCTACTCGGACATCCTGTTTGTGTCGATTCCGTCGAAGAACATGCTGGAGTTCAACCTGGCCAACGAGAAGCTGATCCTGTTCTCCGCCAAAGCCCCGCAGGTCAAACACATGATCGACTACTTCCTCACAGAGCTCAAGAAGGTGTGTCTGGTTTTTGTTGCTTTGTTTGAAGATGATTTTTATTTTCCATCCATGCCCCTTGACCTCTTGAGGGGAAAAGGGTGAAGTGCCGTTTTGATTCATACTGATGCTGCATTTTCAGAGTTAGAAAGTATAAAATATTGCTGACACAATTTAAATCATATGAAAGCAAGATTAGTTTTTACTCTATATGACTCTATGGATGTCACCATGTCGTGTGTGTGTGTCTGTGTGTCAGGACTCAGAGTACGTGGTGGCGGTGAGGAACTACATCACAGAGGACAGGAGTCTGCTCAGCTTCCACAAAGGAGACATCATCAGGCTGCAGCACATGGACGGACTGGAGGCCTGGTGAGACACACGAAAACACAACGGGACAGGAACCCGCTGCACAGAATCGTCTCTGTGTTCTTTGCTTTGTGCGTCTGTGAGTCATGTACAGTGTGTGTGTCTGCTTCTCTGTGCTTCACTGCTGCCACTGTGTGCATACGTGTGTGTGTTCAGGTAAATATTACGGCTGCATCGTGAGGAAGAAGGTCATGCTTCTGGAGGAGCTGAAGAGAGACACTCCTGAGTTCGGTGGGTTTGGTTTGGGGCTCTGCTGGTTGTTTGTTTTTATAGTAGAACTTTAACTTTTGTGTTTTTACTTTATTTTTTCCTTTTATTTTGACATAACTGATGATTGGTTTGCTGCTTGTCTTTGTCATAAAAGCTGAGAAATATTTTGTCTGGCTTTTTCTGGGTTTGCTTATGAACTTGTCAGTGACTGTTCATACTGTATTTTCTGGTGTGTGTGTGTGTGTTCGTGTGTGTGTGTGTGTCTTTGTGTGTAAACAGGCTGGCGGTTCGGGGCCGTGTACGGAAAATCTGGATTGTTTCCGAGTGAGTACGTCCGTCCTGTGGCTGCTCCGGACTTTTTGGTTCTGCCTGATGAGCGCGTGGAGCCTCGACACAGACAGGGACACGTCGCCGCCTCTGCTGCTGTCGCCGTGGCGATGGGGTCAGCGGTGGCTGCCCATGAGCTTGACCTCTCCACAGAGGTTTGTGGTTCACTCACACATTCAGCAGACCGTAGTACAACAAAGCATCGGGATCACTACAAATATTGAAACGAGTCTGAATAACACACTTAGAGCCACGAGCTCAGCATGAATAAAACCCCTACATTATGGTTCGGCTGGTGTTTACACAGTATGTTGGAATGTTTTGGTTTGAAGAAATGGAAATATTTTGTAGATAATTACATCTTTGGTGTTCCTTAAAGTGGCACTGTTGCTGAACTTCCTGTGTGTGTGTTGTGTGTGTGTGTCGGTTTGTGTATTAGGTAGTAAATGAGATATATGGGGATAGTCTGAGCATCGAACTGGACGATCTGCCTCTGCACGGCGGCCAGTACCATATCGCTGAGTTTGCCAAGAAGTACTTCAGAGTGGCCCGAAGTAACAGGAGGTCAGTCACACACACACACACACACACACACACACACACACACACACACACACACACACACACACACACTAATGTCAAAGTAGATAGAAACATATTCACATACATGCATTGCTGACTGCCGCCTGTATTCTGTTAGTAGTGATCAGAAAGCCAAAAAGGGGAAGGAGGGCAAAGACCCTGTTGACATGATCAAATTCTCCAAGGTAAAGTTCATTTCAAAACAACGCCCTTGTATTTGTATTCTCAACTTCATTTTCAACTTTAAAAAATATATATTTGAATTCCTTGTCCAGTCTCCGATCCAGGAGTCTCTGATCGACTTCTCCGACAGCGGGATGAACAGAGTGGCGGCTGACATCTTCTTAGGTGAGAGGAGAGTGACAGAGATGGATGTAGAAGGGAGGAGGAGGGGACTGACTAATATGATTGTGGACCACTTGGTGTAGATCCACATTCAAATCTGGATCTAGTGAATTTAAATGTGGTTTCACTCGGAGACTGTTTGGTGCGCTCTACTAAGATGAACTCTGAAACCCTGACTCCTTCTGTACTATATGATAAAATCTAAGTGTCCATGGGAGTTTTAATGATATATAATTAGTTTTTGTCCAGCCATAATGAAGTTCATGGGAGACTTCCCGTTGAAGGGGCAGAATGAACAGGACCTGGTCACCACTATACTGAAGGTACACACACAAACACACACACTCTCTCTCACTTACATATTTTAGAGGCACATAAATGAGATGATCCCATGTGAAGAGAAATGAATATGCTCTCAAATTGCTCCTCTATAGTTAAGCGGAGCCCACGGCCTGATAAAGGATGAGGCCTACTGCCAGGTGATGAAGCAGGTCACCACTAACACCAGCTCCAAACCGTAAGACTCTTCTCCGTGTTTCATGCTGACTGGCTCTGAGGAAGTGATCGGTACCTGCACAGTCCACGGCAGAAAACCTTTCATCTGTAGTTGTGTGTTTGTATCTTTGTGTAGGGACAGTTGTCAGAGAGGATGGAGGCTGCTCTACATCCTGACGGCCTTTAATCGCTGCTCGGACGTCATGAAGCCGTTTCTGCTGACGTTCCTGCAGGATGCGTGTTCCAGTCCTGGGGTTCAGTACCAAGGTAGAGAAGCCGTACATCCATGTATCCATCCATCCATCAGGGATTCTAATCAGGGAGCTAATGAGTTTACTGGCTGCTCTTCATACTTGACAGGTATTGCCAAGGCCTGTGAGCAGAATCTGAGGAGGACTTTTCAATATGGCGGACGTGTGCAGTATCCCAACAGCATGGAACTCAAAGCGATGCTGGTTGGTCTTTGTGTTCTTCTCAACAGTCCCCTCATCAAACCACATTTAAATTCACTAGATCCTGATTTTCAATTTGGATCTGCACCAAATTACACACACACACTGAAAACTATGGTTTTTGTAATCTGTCCTGTAGTTTTTGCGTAATCTTGCTAAATAACAGACAAAGGTAATAATAACTGGATGGAATAACATGTCATATTTAATTATACATTCCTTATAAATAACACTACACTCTCCTTCTGATTGGTCGTGTGTGTGCAGGCTGGGCGGAGCTCCAAGAGACAGCTGTTCCTGCTGCCAGGTGGAATCGAACGGCACCTGAAGATCAAGACGTGCTCTGTGAGGGGGACACACAAACACACACACACATTTAAACGATACTGTTTTATTGTGCTATTTCTTATTGTTAACTCATCTCAGGTATCTCTGGATGTCATCGAGGAGCTTTGCTTTGAGATGGAACTGCACAGGGAGGAGGCGTTGGATGAATATGCCATCTTTTTGGTCACACACAAAGGTAATCCAGCTGGAGGCGAGGATCTGAAATTCAAATGTTCTTGGCAAAATCCAGGTTACCACGTGGAAAAGTAGATCATCGCCGACCTGTGTTTCTGTTTAGGTCAGAACGTGCGTCCCCTAAACAAACGGGAGTACATCCTGGACGTGGCCACAGAGGCCGAGCCAGTGGACGCCAACTACAGCCTGTGGTTCAGAAGAGTCATCTGGAGTCTGGCTCTCAAGCTGGACAATGAACTCTATGTCACCATGCACTATAACCAGGTACAGGTCTACTGTGTTAAATGAAGGACTGTCCTGTTTCTGGTTAATCCACAGCAGTGTCAGACATTTTGCCACCGAGATATGAGCTCTGCTGTCCCTGACTGCAGAGCTACCATCCCATTTTCTGCTCCTGTGCCTTGGGAAGAGTACATCCACATCCTTCAACTTTCCTGTGGGAAAACTTTATTTTGAAACATGCAATTTGAGTGTCCTTGTGTGGTTGACTTGACCACACGTTGATGTTGTTTGTAGCAAATGACAAACTCACTCAAGATAACATTCTCTGTGTCTCTGTGTCTAAGGTCTTGCCAGATTACGTGAAGGCCTTGCTGAGTGTGGTTCCTCAGGGTAAAGCCAGTGAGCAGCATCTCCAGCAGATTGCCAGGCTGGCTGCGCTACAGCACCGTGCCAAGGACACCGTCTACCTGCCCACCCTGTAAATATACACAGACCTACACGTACAGCATTCCTTTAGCGATGCCTGTTTGTTGGATACGTCGCAGTTCTACTGACTTTTTGTGCTTGTGAGTCAAACAGTGGACTCACAAAGACACATGAACACATACACACAGGGTGCATCCTCACACAATATAGGCACAACTTTGCAAATTAGCTTGGATGTCAGCTGCTTTTACAGAGAACACAACATGTATCTGATGGAGCCATGGTTTCCTCTGTGTGTTGTGTGTGTTATTAGACATGACGTGCAGGAGTGCGTCCCCCCGCAGTTCTACGGCAAACAAGGTTCACAGCATTGGCTGAATATGGCAACTCAACACATGCAGCAGGTCCAGCCCTTGAACCCACACCAGGCCCGTGCACAGTTTCTTGGTAAGACCGCAGCTCAGTGTGTGTCTCTACGTGACAGTAGCCTCCATAGACACCGATGCTTTAATCAATTTTTGCATGATTCAAAGAGAAGTAGAAGAAAAGACACACATTTGAATCCCAAATAGTAGAAAAGGTTTTAGTGCTTCATCCCCAGTCACATCTGACGTCTTGGTGTGTTTTTTATACCCAGGTCTGGTCAGTGCCTTCCCCATGTTCGGCTCCTCCTTCTTCTACATCCAGAGTTCGGGCACTGCCTCCATCCACGCCCCGTGCGTCCTGGCTGTAAATCTGAACTGGACTCCACTTCCTCAACAAGGATACTCATGTACGTTACAGACAAACATCCACAATCCCATGTTGCAGATGATCCACTCAAGCACATGTCCAAGTCTGTGTAATGTGTGATTCATGCCCACGCAGCAGCTGGATGTGTGTAATAGTTGGAATGCCCAGGTGCTTGTTTGACTTTGTGTTGACCTCAAAAACTAGCCACTGATTTAATGATTTCAAAAACCAAGTATTTGGCTCCTCCTGCTGGTTATACAGTTTTATTTCTACCCCTGTTCAACCTTTCATTGCCTTATCTTGATAAACCACATATCAAACATATACCTTGATAAACATGTTTCAACATGCCACACAATCTTGTATGTTTTGACTCTACATATGCATCTGTCACTTTGTGTATGTGTGCATCCCTGTCACGTCTATTTGTGTGTGTGCACTCTGTGATTAGGAGGCCATGGTGCGTTTCCCTCTGAAGGAGGTCCAGTCCACACGCACCCAGAGACCGACTTCAGGCTCTAGTTACCCGTACGTGGAGATCATGATCGGGGACCTGCTCAACCAGCGCATCACACAGCTACAGCTGGAGCAGGTAGATGTCTGTGCATGACGCAGGGATAAAGAGAGAGGAGAGGGTGGGGGTGCTCGAAGACGTGCTTTGTTATTCATTCCTAACATAAGAGCCGTGTTGATTCTTTATCTGTGTGTGTCTGTCTGTGTGTGTGTGTGTTTTCTCCAGGGCCTGGAGCTGTGCCGAGTCATTGCCATGCACATGGAGAACATGTTGTCAGTCAGAGAAAAAAGACTCACCTTGCCACCAAGCGAAATCACCTTGCTATAGTGCGCGCGCACACACACACACACACACACACACACACACACACACACACACACTGTATGCCTCTTAAATGCACTGCATCTACCTCTGTTTTGAAAATAGAATATTTTGATATTTAATGATAATATTTCTTCAATGTGATGAATGTATGGTGATGCTGATGACAATAAGGAAATATATCAACTAATATGAACCATTATTTTCAAATTTGATAGATTGTTTTTTAAAATTTCGGTCCAAAAACTAAAGATTATAGTTTGCTAGAATTAAAAGACTCATTTAGAAGCTGGAAGCAAGAATGTTTAAAACCTGAGTCGAATGATAAATCAATTATCATATTAACTTCCTGTTGACTAATTATTTAGTCTACTATAATTTCAGCTCTGGGCCAGTCAGCAAAGATCCTGTATTTTGCATAAACTTTCACACACTGATGAGTGAAATGCATGCACGGGTCTATCGTGCTGCTTCAAGAGGCTTAGACTAAAAGGCTTAGACTCTTTAATTTGACGTTAACTTCCCCACTTTAGAGGAATAGTATGATCTGATTCATGTTGATCCTTGGACAACACTGAAGTAAAATAGTTGTGGCCTTGGACTGAACGAGGGTAAAACCCCCCTGCTGCAATTGGCTCTGCACAAACAACTGCAATGTGTGAAACTCAAATGAGTCACGAACACATCTCCCCCTTCAACATCAGTGAACGCCTATGATTTGACATAATTCTTTATTAATTTCTGATATGTTTTTTAAATGTTCATATTTTTACTTTGCACTAGGAAAAAATATTTATATAAAATACATTGTACAATTTAGTTAGTTCAGTTTTTTTTGTAAATAACTGTTGTACGTAACTGATTTGAATGTGAAATAATGAACATTAAAGTTTGTAGCATAAAGTGTTCTGCTGTTATATTTCTATATAATTTTTCCCATCATAATAATAATAATAATATTAATCATAGGAACAATATTTACACATTTTTCCAAATTAACACGAACCCTTCTTTTTTATATTCAAATATAAAAACGCACATTTACAGATTTTGCGCTCAACAGGTTTTACTTTATTAACGCTCCGTGGCGCTTCACCGCCGGGCGGCTTCATTTTAATCACCGCACCGCCCGGTTATCGCCTCCTATACACTCCTCCACTAGGTGTCGTGTACGCTGTGCGTCCCGTGCCACAAACCGAGCACCCTCCTCCGCCGGGGCGCTGGGCAGAGTGGGCGTGTCCCCGCGTCTGTCTTGTCTCCGATTGGCCGACGGTGACGGGGTTCGGTGCGGTGTTGAACCGGGAACAGGAACGGAGGGCGGGGGCTGCGGTCAAACCCACCGCGACCGAAGAGGCTCCAGGAGCGAGAGAGCGAAGGGAGGGAGGAGAGAACCGCAGCCCGCTGCAGCGACGCAGCCCCGCGCACAGCCTGCATGGGGCCACTCGGTTAGCTAGCACTTAGCATCGCCCGCTCCTGCCGCCGCGGACCCCGGCTCGTTAGCTCCGTGTTTTTCCTCCCCGGTTCCCACCCCCCACCCCCCCCCTCCCTGCCCGGCGCCAAGATGATGAAGTTTCGGTTCCGCCGGCAGGGAACCGACCCGCAGAGGGAGAAGATTAAACAGGAGCTGTTCGCCTTCAACAAGGTAAAGTAACGGGACAAGAGAGAGAGAGGGACGGAAGGAGAGAGTGTTTCCTCCTCTTTATCTCCTCCTCCTCTTCTCCTCTTCTCCTCTTCCTCACAAACTAAACACAGCATTTCCTCTGAAAACAGGAGCAGGACTGAAGTTAAGCAGCAGCAGCAGCAGCAGCGTTTGTTTCTGTGCAAACACAAAGTAGCTTCAGTGCTGGAGTGGGACGTGCAGGGGGCTTTGTTACTGTGTGTGTGTGTGTGTGTGTGTGTGTGTGAGTGAGTTGTTAATTGGCCTGTTAATCAGCTTCCACCAAAACGAGGCCCACGTCCACAGTGAACCGTGGACAAACGTGTCTGTGGTCAATCACCAGCAGCTGCTTGTGTCAGTGGGATGCTTCACGTGTGACCTGTAGATATTGATCAAAATGGCTGTCAGTGGTTCTCCTGAAGAGGCTGCTGAGGCAGTGCACCCATCAACAATCAATGGTTATCAAGGCACCGGTAGCCAAGTACTCTCTGCTCATGAAGAACAGTTTAAAACCTTCACTCCAGAGCAAAACATCTTTAAACTTAAAGCGTCACCGTGCTCCACTCTTGAGCGCCCCCTACAGGTGGGATAGCTAAGTACTCCCCATGCACACAGCTGTACTCGTGTGCATTTGTTGACAAGCAGACGGAGAAGAAACCGTCACCCTCCGAAGCCGAAGAAAAGAGGCTTGTTTGGTTAACTTGCAAACTTAACCTCCTTCAAACTCGGTCTCTGATGATAAACTAGCGAATGAACAACTACACAGCCCAACGTCAAGCAAGCAGAAGAGGACAAGACACTTTCTTGTCCAATAATAACATGGCCAGGTCAACATCTGTCCTGCACCCTTTGGCCTCTTTTAGCTCTCGCCAATATTCACTCTTGTTCGTTTTCTTATTTGTTCAATTTCTCTTGTCATCTTCTTCATTTCCTCCGATAATGTCCTCTGCGGTGTCTCCAGTTGCTCTGCCCTGATGTCCACACTGTAAACGGCGAGCTAGTTGTCTCTTTAAGCTAGCTGCTAGCCCCGGCCCTGGTTGCTAGTGTGTGACGTACACCAGAAAGCAGGTGGTAATGTCCCAGCGCGGTATACCAGAGTAACTTAGTCTCAGGTGTCCAGGGAGCGCCGTGGAAATGACAGACACGCCGTTCCCCCCCATTATAAGTTTGTGTAGCATCGAAATTATTCTGCAGGTGTTATTTGAAGGTATACAAATGACCTAGTGTTGCTTTAAAAGAATCAACGTGTCATTGTGTTAAACGTCAATATTGACTGATGTGATTTCATATCCAGCCCGAGGAGCCACCACAGCACTGTTACAGCTCACAGAGGTACTTTCCTCAGAGCTCCACATTGTTTCAGTTGTTTGAGGATCTGTGGTCGAAACCCTGAGTGTCAGGTTTCATACAACTCAGCTCTGCCATCACATCCATATGGATATTAACCAGTTCATGTACAGTAAACCTCAGCTTCCTGAGGCTTGTGTTAACATTCACACACACACACACACACACACACACACACACACACACACACACACACACACACACCCTTCCCCTTGGGCCTGTGTTGACGTCTGGTTTAGGAGCTCTTGGCCTCCGCAAAGTTCAGATCCACTGCTCAGGAAGAGTCCTGGAAGTAGGATGAGTATCTGCGTGTGTAGTGTCTTGGAGGAGCTGCAGCATCACACTGTGTCGAGCTGAGCATCGCGGTGGCCTTGAACCCAGGTTAGATGAGGCCGCTGTCAGTCTGCACACGGCGTCACTCACAAAGTAGAGCAGAGTGTTCCAGAGAGCGGCGCCGTCAAACTTTTTGATGATGAAAGCCACTATTTGTTTTGCACAGAAGGCAACACAACATGAGCTCTACTCGTGTTCTCAGTTTAAACAGAAGATGTATCTGTCATGAATGAAGAACCTTCTTTGTCATGTTTGGACTAATGAGTCTTTCTAAAAGTTAAGATGAGTTTTGTCTAGATTGTGTTGGTTGTCAGGCCAACACTCCTAAAACCCAAAGAGATTTCATTTCCTGTCCCACACGACAAAAGAAAGGCCACGAAGTCTCACACTTCATAACTGAAACCAGCACATTTTCTGCATTTCCGCACAAAGAAAAAGAGCGAAAACCGAATGTCCATGAACAATTTGCTGCACTGTGACAACACACGTACACACGCACACACACACTTGGCACCAGCTGCCACAACAATCAGAGGTGGTCTCTCACCAGGAGTGCTGCTTTGATGGTTGTGTGTGTTTGTAAGTACCCTGGTACTGCCGAGAAACTGAGGTCAATGTTTTACATCATATCTCAGTGCCAAGCTCATTCCCAGATTTGTTTGTCACAGAAAGAACGCTCAGTGGTCCTTGGCCACAAAACTCTACAGTCCACTCGACCCCCTAAACAAAGGTTCAGGCATCTCTCTGCGTGGTTTCGCTGTGTTTGTCCTCTGGAGAGCGAATTGCTTTTGCGAGCTGTCTCGTCTTCTGGCAGAGGAGGAAAACTCTGAATTTATGTGACTCTCATTTAAGATAATAAAACAACGCTGCTGCCATTAGTGCTTTTTAGGAACTTTTTATTAAGGGCGTCCTCCCTTTCAGACGCCTCACTGACATCACAGTCTGCAGCAGCACACAGACATGGGAGATTGAATTTAAAACGAGTTGTCTTGTAACTGCTGTTAACGTCTCTTTCATCTGTTTGTCTTTCCCACTCTTTCTCTCTCTGCCTGTCTGTCTCCAACAGACTGTGGAGCATGGCTTTCCCCATCAGCCCAGTGCTTTGGCCTTTGACCCCAAGCTGCAACTTATGGCCATTGGAACGAAGTCAGGAGCCATCAAAGTGTATCCTTTTTGACATTGTCCCTCCATCAGCTCTGCAGTGCAGCTGCGGTGCCGCCTCCTGCTCTTGGTTTTGTCAGTGTTTCATGCATCTGTCATCCTCTTGCGATTTCTCGTAAGATTTTGTCCCCCTGTGCATGTTTAAGGATGAGAAACCGCAGCTGTCATTGTGATTCAAATAACACCACGTCTACATAAAGGTTCCACACTGTTCTATTTCCGTCTCAGTGAGCTGTAAGGTGGGTGCTGCATTTCCTATTTTCTAACAGCGCTGTTTTGGTTTTCTTGCTCCAAGCTATTTTTGTAATGTTGAGGAAAAAAGTGATGGGGCTGTATCTGCGGCAGAGCTGTTACTATAACATCAGTGGAGTGTGTGTGTGTGTGTGTGTGTGTGTGTGTGTGTGTGTGTGTGTGTGTGTGTGTGTGTGTGTGTGTGTGTGTGTGTGTGTGTGTGTGTGTGTGTGTGTGTGTGTGTGTGTGTGTGTGTGTGTGTGTGTGTCTGGGAAGTGGCTGGGAAGTGGCTCTGTCTGCACCACTGAAGTGAAAAGTCATTATTATTCTAATAGGTTAGGATTGCATTATCTGTTATTTTGTTTTTATTTATTTAACTGAATGTCTGATATCTAGGAATATGGGGCCATTTCTAGAACAGATTTTAGTACAGAAATCAGAAAGAATGATCAGACTCTTAATACGTTTCATGAAGACAAATTTGAGCTACACTTGGAACATCTACCCAAACGGTCTTTTTTAAGTACTGTCATATTTCACTGTGTGACCTACAGTAGTTACTGGGGTAGTGTTAGCACAGTGTTCCTCTTTGCAGTGGATATTGTAGGTGCTTGCAGTTTCTGGTGGTTTTGATAATATGGTCAAAATAAGGGTTTGTTTACAACTTAACGTGACCTCATCCGACTGCTGCTGTTGTTGCTGCCCTTCAGTACTCAGCTGCAATGTTGTTACCATAACTTCACTGCACTTCACGGGACGAGTATAATGTCACAGTTGATTGACCTCTCGGCCAGAACTATGAAAATTAAACCAAGACCCTCAAACTTTGGGGCCTCAGACATACCATATACGCATTTTTCTAGTTTGTGGTCAGTTGGAATCTAACCCTCAACCCTGGTGGTGACGATGCAAGGCTCTGACTGTTTTAGCAAAACAGGATGAGTTGGAACACTGAGTAAAGCTGTTCTGGGTACGAGTAGTGGTTTGGCTCATGGTGTGCACGAGGACAAAGCTGTAATTTGACTCTGCATGTCAGTCAAAAATTAAATGTTGATATAGTGGCAGTGGCCGCAAATAAAACGATGCATGGGAAACTCAATCATTTGAGTTCTTTATGAAACTGTAGCTGATCAGTCGACGTCAGCTGAGCTTCGTGTTGCCCAGGACGCGTTTACACAGATAAAGGAATGAAGCCCGGTCTTAGACCACGTCTGAATGTGGTCTGAGTGATCGCATCTCCAGTGCGTCTCGGGTACATTCCCACCTGCACTTAGAGCCGTCCACTTGTGATCAGATCACCTGAGACGGGTGTTAACGCCACGTCTGAACGGGGCCGTGATTATAACGATGGTTCTGTAATTAGAGCAGCAGCCTAACATCAGCATGTTGACGTGTTGTGGTTTGCTCAGTGTTGGGTTACCCCCCCCTGTTTACTGATGGAGCAGGTGAGCCTCAGCTCAGACCATTGTCATCCTTAGAAAATGTCAAAGCGCGTGTGTACACTTTAAAGCATGCAGTGTTTTTTTTACTATGTTGGTTTCGCATTTTTTGCCTCACAGGTTTTAAGTTTGCCTCGCATGTTTCGTCTGTGAGGTGTAGTGGAGAGCAGGCAAAGGGATTGATCAACACAGACATACCAGGGTTTGGATTCTAATGTTCGTACAAACTGTGGTTGTTTAACCAGTTTGTGGGAAGGGAGGCTGAAAATGCAACATGGTTAAGTGTAAAATCCACATCACAGGAGCAGTGATGTCCTCCAGACACGAGTGAACATGCTTGTTTGGTAGAGACGCCAGAAAATACCACATTATTATTTCTGTCAAAACGAATTTACTATTCCGACTACGATCATCGCAATATCTGTCAAAATAATCACAATATCCTTTTTAGTTCAGTGCTTCTGGGTGTGTGTGTGTGTGTGTGTGTGTGTGTGTGTGTGTGTGTGTGTGTGTGTGTGTGCGCGTGTGCGTGTGCGTCTGTGTGTGTGTGTGTGTGTGTGCGTGTGTGTGCGTGCAGATGCATCACACTGGTGAATCAACTGTCTGAGATGCAGCTTTCCGAGAGAGGGAAAGAGAGAGAGAGACTGGTGGTACCAGGCGCTTGCACCTCAGAGAGAGAGAGAGAGAGAGAGATGGATGGAGGGAGAAATGGAGGAGGGGAGAGATGGCAATAAACAGAGGCAGTAAAGAGTGGAGTGTGAAAGAGACGGGGGGGCAACATAGCTTGACTAACATGGGTATATCAACAAAATGACTGATACTGCAACGTCCTACTGTTTTTTTTTTTTTATAACAAAGTCCCAGCTGCTGGTGGAATTTCTGGAAAGTCAGCATGTGCTTTATACCCACAGGGAAAACCTGGAAAGTTTTCAAACAACATGTCATTTTGCAGGAATGTGACTGAACGCAGCATCCTGTCTCACACGTTAGGTGCGTTAGAGCAGTCGGTCTATACAACAAATATTATGTTATAGTTTGTTTTTACTGTTTTTGATTGAAAAATGGCCCAATATAGTGTTTCTTTACCTTTGCAAGACGTCTAATATCATTAAGGTGAAGCTGGAGCTACAACTATTTCTCAATTAATTCATTAGACTGTTGATTAATCATGAGATATTTCTTTTGATGGTTTTATGGTTTCATGGTTGTTTGATTCTCAATTGTGAAAGTTGGATTTGTTTATTTCTTAAGCCCTTTTATGTCACCTGACCTCTATGGTAACGTGGTGGGCAGTTTTCAGCAGCAAGTCCTCACATTCGAGAAGAGGGAACCACAGTTTCTTTTGCTTGAGCGATTCATTCATCACCTGATAGCTTCACTGATGATGTCAGGGCTTCAGTAGATGACTGAATCATCTGAGGTTAATAGCCTTCATTTTGAACAAATATTTGTGTGTGTGTGTCTCCACATTCCCTGATAATCTCACAGACTGACTGACTTCGGTTTGACCTAGACGAGCTTCCCAGCATACCTGTGTACAGCGAAACACACACTCTCACACAGCCTTCCAGCCCGTACTGCCAGATGTGTGGTTCGAGTCTCACACACACACTGATGCCCGAGCAGCGGTGCACAGTGTGTGTGTTGAGTGGAGTACAAAGTCTGGCTGGGTAGATGTACAGTTGTAGTGACTCAGTTACAAAGGAGAAGTGGAATTTTGCAAAAATGTTCTCAGAGTTTATGTATGAACTTCTGATTTCAGGGCCGATTTTTCTTTTTTTTTTCCCCCACATGTGCTCTGTTCTCACTTGTTCTTTCCTTCTCTCTCTCTCTCTCTCTCTCTCTCTCTCTGTCTCTCTCTCTCTCTCTCTCTCTCTCTCTCTCTCTCTGCGTGTTTATAAAAGCAGAGTCATATTACGCCCTGAGACTTTTCTGCTTCAACCACAGACTGGGGCTCAGCAGAGGGAAGGGGACGATGTGGTGTGGACTTTTATTGTGTGTGTGTTTTTGTGTGTGTTGACAGAGATGATGTGGGGGTGGTGGGGCAATCTTAAAGAGTCTGTCTCCTGTCAGGGAATGCATGTTGCATTGCCCTGGGTTAACCGTGTGTGTGTGTGTGTGTGTGTGTGTGTGTGTGTGTGTGTGTGTGTGTGTGTGTGTGTGTGTGTGTGTGTGTGTGTGTGTGTGTGTGTGTGTGTGTGTGTGTGTGTGTGTGTGTGTGTGTGTGTAAGAGAGAGAGATTGGGTGAGTAAGAGCTTTGTTGCTGAGTCTAGTCTTAATAAAGGGAGCTTTTGAATTGGTTTCCAAGACGACCAGTGCAGTTGCCTGGGATGAGAAGTGCTTGAAGACTGGAGGGTTTTAAAAGTCTGCAGCTCAGCACACAGAGTTTCTTGATAGAAACGAGTCAGCTATCTGTAAAAAGGTAAAAAAATACTGCTGAGCACAAACATCTGAACCACATTTACTACTTGCTTAACCCTAAACCTAAGCTTAACTTATATATCACATTATAATTAAAATTTAAAGTGTTTGTCTTTATGTGACTGAATTAGCAGATTTAATGAGTAATATCTGGACCACACACACACACTGGATGTAAACTAAACTAATGTGAAACTATGGGCTTTGATTTGATCCAGTATGTGCTGAGTCACACTGAAACTTTGTGACCATGAATCTTCAGTATCGGTGAGCCAACAGCCAAGCTAATATTTACACACACACACACACACACACACACACACACACACACACACACACACACACACACACACACACACACACACACACACACACACTGCAGAGCTTTGATCTGTGTATTTGTGGGTGTGCTCCAGCTGTCAGTTCTCCCTCTGTCTGTGTGACATCCTGTTGGACACACACACAAACACACACACACTCTCTGTGATTTTCCTGTCAGGCCAAAAACTTTGTCTTCTTCTTGTTTGCATCTCTTCCGATTTCAGCCACGGTCGACCTGTTTCGTCTTTTCTGTGGTCGAGCAGTGTTTTCTGATGTCATCGGGTTGTGGTCTGATTTTTTTGTACTCGCCTGAAGTTCAAAAGGAGTTTTGTGATTCATGCTGGAAGGCGAGACCACAGACATTTTACATAGTTCGGTGACCTGTGAACTGAGTTGACCGTGTCAGCTGCTGCAGCTTATCGTGAAGGAATCTGGAATTGTTTACCGATGCTCGAAGTCAACACCATTATTATAGTTTGTGGTGAAAACAGTGAATTCCCCATGTGCTCGTTGGTACCACTCAGTCATTTCCCCTTTTTAAAATTGAGCTGCAGCTTTTCCTGTCATTCCCACAAACATTTCCAGCTTTTCATTTGTCACATTAACGTTCTTCATTTACAGATTGTGGTTTGTATTACAGGCTAATCTGTTGTCTCCTATAAATATTACTTTATGTAATGTTTTTTTTTCTACGTGTCGAATAAGGCAGCATCTAATAGCAAGGTTACGAGCAAATCATTACAACGCAGCCTGTGGCATTCCTCCCACTCTTCACCTCTTCTTTTTTATTCCTCCTCACACCCACACACTGCCTCCACTTATTTGCCATATAAAGTAATTTATCCAACACTGCATGCTACACTATTTTTAGTCCTCTACTCGCTCTTTTTCTCTCACCCCTCCTGTCATTTGTTGTTTTTGTTTTGCTCCTCAACTGTCCCCGTCTAGCTTTGTGGGGTTTTTTTTGTTTTCCATTCGTCCTTCCGTCACTCTGTCCCCTGGTTGTAGCCTGATCCTCATTGATATTCCTGAAGACTGGCAGGATCTTTAAATCAGCCTCCTCCTCATTCTGTCCTCTCCATCTTACACACACCCTCCTCTTTCCCTCTCTCTGGTCCATGCCGTCCTCCTCTTCAACCCCCCCCGCCCCCCGCCCCCGCCCCGCCCCGACTGACACACACTCACCCGCCCAGTTGGCAACAAGTTGGAGAGGTCCGTCCGTCTGTCTGCTGAGATTAAGGGTGGGGGGTCTCTGCGAGTTGGACGGAGCGGAGAGTTTGTTAAATGAGAGTTGAGGAGAACCCAAAAGAAAACATTCTTCTGAACTGGTGGTTCAGAGTTGAATGATCGAGGCCTGAAGTGTTGAAAGAGTGAGAGAGCGTGAGAGTGAATAAAAGAAGAGGAAGTGAAGAGGAAATATAGAGTAATGATGGTGTTGATATTGCCCCATTTAAAACCCCCTAGGTCAGTTGTTTTCAAATAAGATCCATGGCCCTTTATTATAATATACGGCTTCACAACTGGATTCATTAACGTTTAGGGAAGGTAATACAGCAGTAATTGTTTAGTTGAAGGTTGTAGTGTGCTCTGTTGCTGACCTGACAGTCCTGTACTTGTAGTTTGACTGCTGCCGTGTTGGGGGCGGGGGGGGGGGGGTGAACATCCATGCATTGAGTGAGTGGGACAGAAAGAGGAGTGTGGGAGGTGGAGAGGTCCTAGCTGAGGGAGAGGATGCAAATGAGACCGGATTGTTTCTCTAGTGGGTGGGTGGAGTTGTTTGGCTTGTCCTGTTGTAGACTGCCTTTTGCCAGACATGTGAAGAGCTTGTAGCTATTTGTCTGTGTGTGTGTGTGTGTTGCTGTGTTTGTTGGGGAGGAAAGAGAGTTGGAGAAAATGATTGCAGAAGATCCCTCAGATGATAAGACTGCAAACTCTAAAACTACTTTTATAAACTATTATTTTAACCTTTTCTCTGGGCTAAAATGTCTTATTGTCTTTCTCTGTGGAACTTGTACATTCATCCTTGGGTTTAGTGATCTATCCTTCCTTCCTGTCAATTCTTGTCTTCACACACACACACACACACACACACACACACACACACACACACACACACGCACACACACAAATCCCTGTGTGTGTGTGTGTGTTAGAGGGTGTGCTGGCTGTTGTCTGTGTGTCCGCATGGAGGACAATGCCTTCTGTTTGTCTGTATTCAGACCGTGAAATCGCTTTATCCTTGCTAACGCTCTCTCTCTGCATCACCGGGCAATTGCTGTGTGTGTGTGTGTGTGGGTGTGTGTGTGTGGGTGGGGGTGTGTGGGGGTGAGGGTGATTATGAGTTACTGTAGGCCTTCATTGTTTGCATTTCAGGGATCTCTGGTGAGCGATGAGACAAATCTTTGTCATACAATCCGAACATGCAGGTTGATGAATGGTTTCCTATGAACCAGTGTGACATTCAGCAGGTTGCTCAGAGATTCAAGTCTCTTATCATGTAGAGTTATTCTTTTTCTCAAGTAAGAGAAAGGTTGAGTATGGGCTTGTTGCTTTATACTTTTAAATAAGTTCATCTTCAATTTGAGCATTTGATTCAGGAGACTCTTGACTTCCTGTAGCCTTAGGTGTTACGGATGTGTGTCTGTGTCTTTGAACTGTTGAATAAGCCACTGATCTTTCTCGTGAGGCTTCTTTCATCTGACATTTCTTTTTATACATAATATATACTTGACTCCAGAGGTCTTGAATTTAAACATAGTTTTATGTATTTTGAAGCAGAGCCACCGGGACGATGTCAGTTGGTTGATTCTCTACTTCGTTCCAGACGGAAATACCTCAACAACCAATGGTCGGATTATGGTGACATGAAGTAGACACTCCTGTCATTGTTAGTTCATACTTTTAATTTCTTCAATAGTTTGATTAATGACCAAATTAACTTAGATCATGACGTGAATGTTGGGGTATTTGCAGCGTGAGATGGGAAGGGTGACGCATGTTTTATCTGCCCACGAGTATTGAGGACCTGTATGATGACCAGTGAACAGATCGAGTGGGGCAGGGAGCTTAATTCAGTGGACACACACACACACACACACACACACACACACACACACACACACACACACACTTAGACATACACACAAACATACATGCACGCACACACACATGCACAGTCGTCCCGAGTGAGGAGTTGATGACATCATCACCGGGAATCCCTCCACCAGCTGTCCTCTGATGTCCCCACGACCAGGAAATGTGTGTGTGTTTGTCATATGTGAACCACGTGTCACATTTGAACTCTTAAGTTTTTCTTACTCTTTCACTTCCTCGTCTCACACATTTAATTTGTCTCCCCTTTAATTTACAATACAAACCTCTGCTGTGCGTTACAGCTCCACTGACTGTCAGACATATGTATTTGGGGTCTGTGGACTGTAATGGGAGACGGTGGTGGCCTGATTCCTGTCAAAGGTGCTGCAGACCAGCCAAGTGTCAAGGCTCTGACAGTCTTAAATAGTAATTAGTGGTTTTATTTTTTCCCTACACGCTGACAGCTTTCTTTGCACAGCCAGCTTAAATTAGGAGGAACTGCTGCGGCCATTATTACATGGCTGGGACACTGCTGCAAAACCACCGCTGCCCATCTGTTCTCAGTCCCTCAGATCTTTTTCACTCGGCTATGGTTTTCTCTTTTCACTTAAGACGGTTCAACAGTTAAACTCGAGTCATGTTCTGTAGCATGTACAAAAACACTGATCAGGCCCATTTGATTCTGATGGCAGGAGGGAAAGTACCACGCCACTTTGAAAGAGGGATCATTGTTGGAGTACGGATGACATTTTCCAGAGGGGCTGTATGTGACGGACACAAATGTCCGAGTCCATTGCTCTCCACATTTTCTGGAACTTTTCCTGCCAGCCCCGTTGTTAAATATCCAGAAAATGTCCCAGCAGCAGGAGGAAATGGTCTGGAAAATTCACTGTGACCGAGTGGGTGTGGTGATGACGTGCCTAACATGCAAAAGTAAAACATAAAGAATAGAAATGTCAGGATGAAAAAGAGGTGTCATACATATAGAAGACGACAACACAATACAAAATGTATAAGTCATGTTCCACCTCCTGCTGCTCGACCCAGGCACCACCCGTCGTTTAAATGTTTCAGACATTTCCTGTTGAGTTACGAACGCGTCTGACCTGGACAATCTCTCGCTGCTAATCTGCTTTTGACTGAATCTACTGCAGTTGCATGGAAGACGTGAGAGTTTTAGCAATCTTCTCATTTATCTGTGCAAGAAAACAAATAAAGCCCATTTTCCCAAAATGTCAATCTGTTCCCGTCAGGCAGTAGAATATTTAACTTATTTCTCTAATGGTGGTTTATTTCATTCGTCTCTCTCATATCTTTGTTTCTTTGCCATTATCTGGACTTGTGGTTCATGACCCATGAGTCAATGCTCTCACCCACCTCCAGCTGTCTGAGGCCTGTATTATTGCGGCAAATAAAACCCAGCGGCAGGAAGTGACAACACTGAAAGAATGCTGGTATAACACTCAGCTGGGCCTCCAGGGGATCAGGACAGGGAGGGATTTAAGTTTAGGGGGAAAAGGGTTCAAATGAATGTGGAGAATGGTGCTGAAGGAATATCTCTGACTTTTATTTAGATTTCCTGGATGTCCTACAGAGTGGTGGGAAAAAGAGAGGGTGGGAAAATAGCGAAATGCAGAACGTTTTCCCCGGGCATGCTGGGAATAGGAAAGAAAAAGACCCATCAATGCTAATGAGAGTAAAAACATGAAAAGAGGAGGATATTTATATGGTTAAATTATATGTTTTCCTCAGATAAGAGAATAATGAAGACAATGTTGAAGCAGCTCTGTAAACAGTCGTACACAAACATGAGATCCTTTAAATTTCCCTATTTTTCTGTATTTTAACCCACATTCCTGCAGGCTTATGTAAGTTGGCTGCTAGCGGGTGTGTGCTAATTCGCAGTTTATCCAAATTTAGCCTAATTGTCTTCATGGCGTCACGGATCTTGAGCGTGGTCTTTATTTTATCAGCTTGGCTTCATTTACTGGGCTTGCGGAGGAAGCGCTGTGTGAAGATTACTGTTGATTATACACAATCGCGCTGGTTTTTGATCATCTGCGTCATCTGGTGCTGGTAATTGCAATGAGCCTTGTTTCAGTGTCCTGCTATTACACCTAACCAGCATGTTCGTTCAGGTTTACAGCTCAGAATGACCAGTTGTAACTGTGTTCCCGTTTTAATTCTACTCTAGGAAAATGTTAGGGTGTGTCTGTGTGTGTCTGTGTGTCTCTGGGTTTTCATGTCATGCGGTGAAACGTAGACGGTGCTGAGCTGTCACTAGTGTGTGTGTGTGTGTGTCAACACTGCGTAATAATTGTATTACACAGTGTGAGTCTGTCTGGAGGAGACGTAGGTATGTGCTTGTGCTTTCTGTTTGAAGCCTGTGACCTTCCACACAGTCAGAAATCACCTCAGGGAGAAGGAGAACAATATTTCAGCAGCAATCTTCAGTCGTCCCAGGTCCTGATTCTCTGGTGAATTTTCTCCAGTCTAGTATGTGATGTCTAATGCGTGAAATGAACATGCGTCTGAGGGGCTTTATGTGAGAGGGAAAATATCTGAGTTTAAATATGATGGTGCTTTTAATATGCGAGAGGCTCGAAATTGGAAGAGTACCAAGATCTCAGGATTAAAAAGAGGCTGCCGAGATGTCTACGTGGAAAGATGATGAGATTTGGGAGCTTTTGATAAGAGCCAACGTCTGTGTCAGTGTCAACAAAAACATCATGCTTTCTGCTGCAAAATATTTTCTTCATTAAAGTGACTACAGCCTCTAAATGAATGACTACAGCCTCTGCAGTGTAAAGTTCTTCCATGCTGTGTATTTCCTTGACGGGATCCTCACAGTTACGGGTCCCCTGGTGTTGAGTTCACAGGACTACACCAAGACACCACTGCAGTCACACAGATCCACTTCCTGCCTGGACAGGTGAGCTCCACCTCAGCAGTTTGTGCAACATTAGTAAAAAAAAAACGAAATGGGGGGTCAAACAGATGTGTGATGTTTGCCTTGTTTGGTTGAAGGGGCGGCTGCTGTCGCTGCTGGATGACAACACCATCCACCTGTGGGAGCTCGTGGCCGGGCCCCCCAGAGAGGTGGGAGGGGTTAAGAAAGAGGGTGTGGCCTCTCTCCAAGAAGTGGACAGCTACAGCCTCCCTGGAAGACCTGGCATCGAGAGCTGCAGGTATGTGAAATAATTTATATTCTTTTTTACCTTTCTACGAAAGTGCCACCCCCTCCTCCAACCTGGCTGCTCATTGGAGAGTCTCACGAAATATCTGTTTATCATTAACTTGTGTAAAGAGGGAATTCAGATCTACCTGCTCCCAGCTTCACTCCTCTTCATCACCTTCGCAGTGCCACTCGGGTGACCGTACTCCTGCTGCTGAGGTCATGTGACCTGCTCTGCATTGGAACGGAGGGAGGGGGCGTGTACTTCCTGCAGTTGCCCCGCCTGTCACTGAGAGACGACCAGACGCTGCTCCAGGATCAGGTCACGCAGAGGTGAGACTGTCGCATCAGTGACTTTACAGACAGCAAATATGAGTAGACAGATACAAATGGTTAAGTCTGATAAATAGTGGGATGACACACTGCAGCTGGATACGTTTGTTTTATGGAGGTTAACAATGTTTAGCCCAGATGTTGATGCAGTCATCCTCGCTGGATCTCTGGCTTTCTTTCTTAACTATCATTTCTCTCTTCTCCATCCCCGTCACATGTCTTCTCTTCAAACACTCTAGTTTCCTCCACTCTGCTCCAGCTGAGCAGGTCAGACACACACACGTGCATGCAGAGACAAATGTCCTTGTTGACCCTCGCAGCAGCGCAGGCAGGTCAGGGTCATGTGGTTCAGAGACCATGAGAACAACGAGGTCTTCGGGTTTTCAGGGGACAGGAAAAGGCCTTAGAGACGTCGCATCCTGTAAAACTGATGAATGATGAGGTCTGTGCTTGTTGTCAAGTCGCACTGACTATGAGCATGTTTTTTGGAAGGTGGTTTGAAGGAGGAGCAAAGAACCAGATGCAGAAAATGATGTATTTTGTTGAGATACAGAGTCACTGGAGTTACAACAGATGTTTTTATTTGGACAAGACGTTTGAAGGACAAGTGCAGTGTAATGAAATGGCTACAGTTTGAAGTGGATATCAGTCAAGCTCCGAAAGCTTTGGTTCTGTTTTTCTTCTGAAGTCACGTTTAATCACGTTAAAGTGTTAAACAAGCGAGTTTCTGTGAGATTTCAAGTCTCTGGAAATCGCCACTGTGAAATTGTTTCCTACCAACGGCAAGTGTGTGGTCTGACGTTCTGGCCAAATCTTTCAGTCTGTGTGTTCTGAAGATTATAAGATTAAAAATTGGTTAAATCTGTCATTATGTCTGTGGTCTCCAGCGTTTTTTAATATCGGTCAAGAGTTGAAAATCCTCTAGTGTGCAGCAGCCTTTAGACATGAACATTTAATATAACAAACTAGACATGTCACTCAATAAAGCCCAAACCTCCGCTGCACCAAGTTCCCTGAATCTGTCATCAAGATCCATGAATTATCCTCTGGGATAAAGAAAGTAATAAGAAATTGGCCCTCGATTCCGTAGCTTCTGACCAGCAAACTAACGGACCGGGGGCGAAAAAACATGATCTCCTTGGCGGAAGTAATAAGAAGGTTTTCAGGCTCTTGAAACCCGACACAAAATACTGTGTGAACTGGCGATACACCGGCTGAACACTCAGCAAAACTTACATAATGAGGCAAACGGGAAAGGCTGACAGTTGAGAGAATACCCAAACACTGGGGAAACCACATAAACAAAGACCAGCTGTAGTCGCAAATAAACATGGCGATATATAATGGTTTTCTACAGGCCTGTGAAGTGTTTCTGTTACTCACTCAGCTGCCAGCGATCGTGTGCAGCCATGTATGAAAGTTCAGCAGACAGAACTCAAGAAAAACACTGGTGTTAGTGCACGATGCATATCCTCAGAATAAACTGAACATGTGTCACGCAAAGCTGCGCAATGAAAAGCAGTGTTTACACATGCACGTTTGAGTGTTTAGTTTATTCTTGTGCATTCTATGAACTTTGTTTCTTCATGTTTCATGCTGTCGAACGTCTTTGCTGCATTCCTGTGTTGATACTCACTGACAGGGCATCACAGAGCTTCTGTTGTGCTTCCTATTTATTCTGCCGTGTGTGCGACTGTCTGACTGGTCGGCCAAACCCCTCATTAACTGGGCTTGTTAGGGGAACTGGGCAGAACTGAGGCCTAACAAGGGCCCTGATAAGGCGTAGGCGTGTGTGTGTTTAGACAGTGCAGCTTTGTACCGGCGGCCAAAACGCGGTGTTCCGGTTGGGGAAGTGTTTCAGCTGTTTCTCCAGTGAATGCACACACACACACTCACACACAGACACACACACACACACACACACAGCGGCTCATCACCGGGACTATGTAGCAGGATGCTGGATTCCCTGAAAATACTTGTGAACGGAGAGACGGAGACAGTGGAATGCTTTGTTGGGAGTGTTTCTGCCTCTGTGCTTCCGGAGAGAGGAGCTTCCTCAGTGAACCCTACAAAAGCAGCCAGAGTTGTGGGTGTGTGTGTGTGCCTATGGGTGGGTGTGTGTGTGGTTCTGCCTCATCCACAACCAAGAGCCCAGAAAGCTACAAGTTTAATGGTTTTCCTTCTTTGTTTGTTTTTCGTGCCATTTTCTGTCTCTCTCTCGGCTGCTCCCCTTGTTTTCCCCCCTAAGTCTTCTCCCTGTCCGTCTCCGAGGGAATCCTCTGACATCTCGAGGGTGTGTCCTGCTCCACATTCCTCTGCTGCCTCTGAGGAATGTCTAGTTCACAAGCTCCAGCAGTTAAACTCCAGCTTGATGTTTATTTCACTGTACTTGTTGTTGTTGTTGTTGGAGTAGCAGCCTGTTGTGTTACTCCAGTTTATACAGAGGGTTTGTGATCTGTGTTGATGATGTTTTAACACTTTTTGAGTTATTGTTTCCGTTTTGTTGTGAAAGTTATATTTTTGATGACTGATTATCAAAAGTCAGGATTTGGACTGTTCTCCAACAACTAACTGGAACGGTTCCCCCGTGGCCCAGTCCATAAAATGCACTCAAGCCTCTGCACGGAAGTTCATTCTTCACTTCTGGGAAAGAGCTTGTTTTGGCCAAGTTGAAATCATGGTGTGGGATGTGGATATGCTCCTTGATCTTCCTCTGCTCGCCCTGATCAATTACCGTGACCCCTTCCCAGTCGTTACTGTTACTGGTTTTGGCCTGATGGCCTAATGGTCCAGGCCCCTTCACAGATCATCATTCGACCTTCTCTTTTAGAGAACCCTGCATGCATGATGATAATCTGAGATGGTTTCTGTTTTGCTTTTCTCCAGCCTGCCAGATGACTACAGATGTGGGAAATCTTTAGGGCCGGTGGAGTCACTTCAGGAGCACCCGCAGCATTCTGGGAAGATTCTGATCGGCTACAGCAGAGGCCTGGTGGTCCTATGGGATCTGAGCGCTCATCATGCCGACCAGCTCTTCCTGGGCAAGCAGGTACCTGTCGCACTTTAAGTTTTAAAACTTTTTGGCTTCCTCAGCTGCCATAAAACCTGCATATCACAGGAGAGGCTTTGACCTGCCACACTTTACATTAAAATAAAAGCTTTGCTATGTTTTGGTCGAGCTGATCACAACCTCGGTTTACAGAATAAAGTTAAATGCACATTGATCTAGATCATTTAAGCTTTTAGCTGCTGAAAAATGCACTTGACTCTAGTCTTACTTGCAGTGTCAGCAGGTTATACTGGGATCATCTTTATAAATATCTCTAAGCTGCAATTCTACTTCTTTTGTGTGTGTGTGAACCACCTGCAGCAGCTGGAGAGCCTGGTGTGGGAACGCACTGGAAACCTGTTTGTCAGTTCCCATAACGATGGGGGCTACTCTGTGTGGCCGGTCACCAGTGGCAACACCTACAATCACCAGCCAATGTCCTCCAACATCCCGTATGGTGAGAAATGCACACATAACACAACACACACACAACACAGTGATGAAGGCATGCTGGAGCACAGGTCGTCAAGGTCAGGTGGACGTGGTGGTTTGGTAAATAAAGATGAGTGTCCGGTGGCAAATTGAGCTGCGTCTGGTGACATATTGTGACTCAGGTGGGGTTTTTTTTGTTAGTGGGACAATTAGGGTCATGGTTGTGTGTGGATCCACATCCTCATTATCCAGATTCCGGAGGCACAGGGAACAGGCAGAGTTCACAGCTATACGACTAATTTCAGATTTCTTTGAGTGACCCTCTGAATTTTGAGCTTTGCGCTGCTTGCCTTGATTGCTCTAAGCTTTAAACACCTCTGCTCGATGTTTGAATGTTTTACAACTTCACTGTTCACTGCTTTTCTGTCCCAGGTCCATTTCCCTGCAAGGCCATCAGCAAGATCCTGTGGAGGACAGTAGAGACGGGGTGAGAGCTGAAGCCTCGTGTCACTGACATGTTTTTCCTTTCAGAGTGCGTTTGATTGCTGCAGTCAGACTGTGCAGCTTGGATCTCAACACCAGAACAGTTTTACTCTCTCTTTCCTACTCTTTTTCTTTTGATCTCCTTTTACTTGTTTTTTTTATGTCCCCATAAATCCAAATGTTATTGCCTCCCACCCCAAGAACTCTATTTTCTTTAGTTTAGTTGAAGTGAGAAGTAAATTGGTGTTGATTACTCAAGTTAGGAAAAGAAGAGTGAACTTTTATTATTTGCACTCAACCCAGTTTTCTCTTTCTCCTGAAATTCAAACGCTTGGTGATTCCTCGCTCATCGTCTTGCAGTGTTGTCCCAGATGATGGATAAAATGAACATAAATAAAATACTTAAAACCTCCTGTGTGTGTCTGCAGTTCTCCGGTGCTGTTGTACAGTGGGGGGATGCCCAGAGCCAGCTACGGCGACCGCCACTGTCTGACCATCCAGCAGGACAAAGACCACGTCACTTTCGACTTCACATCCCGAGTCATTGACTTCTTCACTGTTCACAACACCGAGCAGGAGAAAGGTGAGAACCTGGCTGACATGAATAATGTGTATCCATGGATTCTTGAACATCAGCACTTCAACTGTTAAAGTCAGTAGAGTCTGTTTGCTTGTCACACATGCACAACGCAGCGGGAGGTTTTCTGCACAGACGCTTTCATAACAGCAATAAATCCTCTGCATTGTTATTATTGCTTAGTTCTCACATTGGAGAAAATCCAAAGCCTCTCACTCATGCACCTCCTCCTGAGAGAATGTTCTGAAAGCAGCTTTATTCCATCTTGTCTTTCTGTGTTTCAGAGTGTGATGACCCCTCTGCAGTGGTCGTGTTACTGGAAGAGGAGCTGGTTGTCATCGACCTGCAGACCCCCGGGTGGCCCTCTCTGCCGACTCCCTATCTAGCTCCTCTCCACTCGTCCGCCATCACCTGCTCCTGTCACATCTCCAGCGTTCCTCCTAAACTGTGGGAGCGGCTGGTCAACGCAGGCAAAGCACAGCAGGGCTCGCTACACACAAACAAGGTGAGGAGACCACTGAGATGTGCACAGTTAAAATGGAAACCTGCTTTATAGCAGCAACATCTCTGTCTCTGTCACTTAGATAACATCAAAATTCAGTCAAGAAACTGAATCTACTGTTTGTGTAACTGAAATCAAAATGAAGGCAAAGATGGAAGATGGGTTTGGTCCGACTCGTGACTATAAAGCCGTCAGTTCTCCTTAAAAACATGGAAATAACCAGATTTATGCCCCTTAACCATTTTCTCAAGTAAAGCTTTGACCAATGGTTTTGTGTTAATCCCAGAATATCCTGAATAAAGCCATTATCAGATCTTGTAAAAATCTTCATTAGATACAATACTATTTTTAAATTTAAAGACTTGGTTTAAAGTTATAACTATTGGGTTGTGCATTTGTGTTTTCTTTCTGATTTACGTATATTATAAAGTCGATATCAAGCCTCAGTTACATTTCTTTTGATAACGTAATCTTGAGAATCATTGCAGAATAAATAAATAAATATCTGTATCTAACTCCCTAATATTGGTATTGGCCCGTGAAAATCCAAATTGGCCGAGCTTGAGTATAAATGGATAATAAGTGTAACTGATCCGAGTGAAGGTATTACACTGAGTGGATGTTATTATTCATGGTGCTTGTTTGTTTGAGTTCACTGGCAGCTGGGCAGCTTGGAGGAAACCAACAGAAGTGTGACCATCAGTCCGCTGGTGCTGTGCGAACTTTGGGAGCAGGTGTTGGCAGTTAAAGGCTTTGCAGCTCAGATCAGCTGTTTGATCAGTGGCAGATTAAACCAACACACACACACACACACACACACACACACACACACACACACACACACACACACACACACACACAGCTGGTATGCTTGTAAATCATGGCTGCCTCTGTCGGTGTGAGGCCAAACCAGAGCCGCTGGCACTATAACAGGAGGATGTCAACAGTTGTGCATCTCTTGAGTTCACATGCTCATACATGTGGGTCTGCCCATGTGTCAAGGCCAGTGGGTTTTGATGGTGAAATGGAAAAGCCACAGTAATGTTGTTTTCCAGTTAAAAAACTTCAGTTCAGTTGTTCCTGCAGCTTTTTTTTATATAACGACTTTTTCTCTAATCTTTGTTTGTGCAGAGTTGGCCCATATGTGGAGGGAAAAACCTGGCACCCCCACCCAAACAACAAGAGCTGCTGTTGACAGGGTACACACACACACACACACACACACACACACACACACACAGGCTACGTCCACACTGCAGGTGCTTCTAGTTTTCCTTTTTTTTCTGTCATGACACATCTCTGGCACAAATCCGATGCTTTCTAATAAGTGTAAGTGACTCTGCAGGGAGATGCTTTGTTTTTCATTTCTGATCCGACCCACATGGAAATACTGGATAGATCTAGATCTGCATGTGACTTGTACTGAAACCAGAAATGTGCAGCATAGCCATGATATTAAGAAAAGCGTGTGATAATTGCCAGCATTTTGCTAACTACAGATGTTTGGCGCAGGCAAAGAATGCAAAAAGAAACAATACAGAGAGGAAAGAAACATCTGGTTTAATCGAAACTTTGAGGAAACATCACAGTTTAAACAAAACTCAATCAGGAGGACAAATCAAATGAGTTAAATTGTATATCTAATAATGAATATCTGCATTTTATAATATTGTGTGTTGACAGACATGAGGACGGCACTGTTCGCTTCTGGGATGCCTCGGGCGTTGCTCTCACGCCGCTGTACAAACTCAGCACAGCCAACGTCTTCCACACGGACTGTTACCCCTGTGACGACCCCCAGGACCCAGGAAGTGACCCGGACATGCAGCAGGAGGAGGAGTGGCCTCCCTTCAAGAAGGTGAGAACTGAGGAGTCGGCACGAGAAGAGAGAAAAAAGGAAGTAAGGATAGAGTCTAGGTTATGCTCGCCATCCCAGTCATTGTGTGTGACAGCGTGCGTGAGCAATGGCGTCACTTCATATGGTGCGGAGAATCAGATTTGGCTGGTCGCGCATCTTCCAACTTTGAGAGGACTGTAGTTACTTGCTCCTCAAGCGCGAGAATAAAAGGGAAAGGTGTTGGGAAGACGTCAAAGTTGGCGTGTGGAATGACCGATGCATCAGGCGTAACCGCAGTTTGAGAGAATTAAAGTCTTTTCACCGAGATCAGGCTCAGGGTTGTTTTACAGGCTGTGAGAACACAATCAGTGTGTTTTTTATACACACACTCAGTCCTGTTATAGAACATCTGTGGCCTAATTTCCCCATCTGGATGCTTTCATGGTTTTCAGACAGACCCACCCCATTGTTCCTGCTATTAAAACTTGACTCTGAAGGAACCGCAGTCAGATTCAGTTTTTAACGGTTTATTTTCTGTGCAGAGTTACAGTGAAATGAAGTGATTCAGCGTCGCGGAGCAAAAACCTGACGTGGGTTAGAATCTGGATGGAGACGGTGACAGAAAATGAAAATGGGTCATGAAGCAGAAACTCAATGAATATTTAAATGAGCTGGCTCTGCAGTTAGAAATGTTTCTCAGTGTTTGGATGATAAGTTTAAATTATCTGGGATCATTCATGGATTATCTAAAGACGTTCATCGTGAGTGATGCATTTAACAATAAAAATAGTGTCCACACCTCTTAAGCCTATTTTCCCATTCCGTTAACTCAATTCTTCTCTTTCTATTCACCCCCCAGTCCACCTTTCCACATGTATCCTGTGGTAACAGAGCTGCATGTTCAGGAATGTGGCCCTCATATGGGATGAGGAGCCTTTCTCTTTTTTTTCTACCCTGTAATGAAAACCAGACCAATCAGCCCACTCGTTCTCTCTCTCTCTCTCTCTGTGTGTGTGTGTGTGTGTGTGTGTGTGTGTGTGAGTGTGTTAGTGACCAACTTCTCCTACTCCTTGTTTTGCCAAGACACAGCTCCAGTGCGAGAGAGGGGATTCTGTTGGAATTCCTACTGTGTGTGAGCGAGCGAGACAGATTGATGCACATGTTTTGCTGAGTACGTACGAGGGGGAAACGGGGGACTGTCCTGGCATTTGGCAGCGATTAAGAGCAGAGGGGCTGCTGCAGAGGGAGGACGAGCTGAGCCTCAGACGGGGCATTGACGTCGATCTGTGACTGAATTTGTTTATGGCCTGTTCGGATAATTATTCCGAGTGAGACACTGTTTTACAAGCGCTGGTGGGAAAAGCTGAAGGGGTGAAGAGTTTAGTTGAAATCGTGCATCAGCGACAAATCAGCAGCTGCAACCTTTTCTGCTCAAATGTATGTGAGGGACGTCATTTCACAGTTTTTGGTTTCGGGCATTAAATTTGCAAGTTGTTTATTCCGCTGTAACACAACTGGCTGCAGATCATGAGCCTCAGAAGTCGTTGGCATCTTACTGGTGCTGCAGTAACATCAACAGCAGGTGGCTTGGTGTTACTGCATCATCCTTCCCCCCCCCCCTTATGCACATCTAGTGTTTCAAACTGACAAACAAATGTTGATTCACCTAAAACACAAGCCTGTGACTGTTTTTCTTTCAACATGTTTCCACAATAAATGTGTGCAGGTGGGCTGCTTCGACCCGTACAGCGATGACCCCCGACTGGGCATCCAGAAGATCAGTATGTGCAAATACAGCAACAAGCTGGTGGTGGCTGGGACTGCTGGACAGGTACTAGAAGCACATCCAATAACATGTAAACACACTGAGCTCTGTGTTTGGTTTGATACATCACACAATACTATGTTTACCTATTATTCTGAGGTCAATTCAAAATGTGTTGTTTGCCCTGGATGCCAGAACAACAAGAACATCTTTTAGTTTGGTAAAATGTTTTATCCATTTGAAAGCCTCAGAGGAAAGTTCAGATGATCTGAAAACAATAGCTTTCGTCTTTTGGAGATGACGAATACTGATATTTAGAAAACACACGTAATTGAATGTTCAGACTCTGCTGCACTTAAAAGGTGCGTTCTGTAAATACTGCAGCTCAGTACAGCAAAGAAATGGAGCCCAGAATTTCACTGCTCTCAAGTTTCACTTTTTGGCGTGTTTTGAAAAACTGCATCATTACTATTGTCACTCATTTACACATTTACAAGAACTGAATGAGCCCAGATGTTTCTTTGCTTCTTCCATGTCTGCAGGTGATAGTGATGGGTTTGAGTGACGAGCCCTCGGACCACTTCGTGGACGTGTCGGTGGTCGATCTGCTTCAGGACCGGGAGGGCTTCACCTGGAAGGGCCACGACAGGCTGGAGCCACGCCTCAAACCCGCCCCCTTCCCCCCAGGCTTCCAGCCTCTGGTGCTGGTGCAGTGTCTGCCCCCGGCCTCCGTTACAGCGGTGGCGCTGCATGCCGAGTGGAACCTGATCTCCTTTGGGACAAGTCATGGGTTTGGCTTGTTTGACTACCACAGACGAAACGCTGTGCTGGCCAGGTTAGGCAGCTCGGGATGTTAATATCTATCCTTCAAATAAAGGACGTTTCAGAATTCCTACTCAATCTGTTCCCTCTTTTCTTCTCATTCTCCTTCTCTTCATGCTCCCCTAGGTGCACCCTGCACCCTAATGACTCCTTGGCGATGGAGGGCCCACTGTCCAGAGTCAAGTCCTTAAAGAAGTCATTACGGCAAAGCTTTAGACGCATTCGCAAGAGCAGGGTGTCGGGGAAGAAACGCCCCATCACCACACCCACCAGCAAGGTGAATGGTCATTAGAGGTCAATGCACAGAGCAAACAGACTGAATCATTTCCTGACTTTAATGACCGTTATGTGCAGGTGCAAGAGGCTAACGCTGCTTTAGCCGAGCAGGAGGAAATGGCTCCTATACAGCGGAGGATTGAGCCCCGGTCAGCAGACGACTCGCTGTCTGGGGTCGTCCGATGTCTTTGCTTCGCCGACACCTTCCTGCGTGATGGTGCGTTTATTTACCGGTCAAGAGTGTGGACTGGTTGTAGAGGTCTCAGTCTGATACTGCAGCCCTGATTCATTTTGATTCTTCTGCTTCTTACACCAGGTACACACCACGGCCCCACACTTTGGGCGGGCACCAACTCGGGCAGTGTGTACGCCTACGCTCTGGAGGTCCCCGGCATTGGCTCGGGACGTGCGTGTGAGCGGGGCGGTGCGAGCGAGGGCAGCGCGTGCGTGGAGGCGCTGCTGGGTAAAGAGATTCAGCTGATGCACAGGGCCCCTGTGGTGTCGATCTGCGTGTTGGACGGCCGGGGGAAACCATTACCGGACCCATACGAAGCCTCCCAGGACCTCGCCATCGCACCGGATATGACCAACGCTCACTCTGTCCTCATTGCATCAGAGGAACAGCTCAAGGTGGAGGCCGAAAAACACTTTTTACATTTGTATTACAAGACATATTGTGTTTTGTGTTGTTTCATTTCTAAAGACAGTTCAGTTCTTATGGAAACCAATGATGTCTCTTCTCTCTCTGCCTCCAGGTGTTCTCTCTCCCCAAGGTGAGCGCCAAGACCAAGTTCAAGCTGACGGCGCATGAAGGCTGTCGGGTGAGGAAGGTGGCCCTGGTGGTCTTCAGCTCCACGACTCAGGAAGACTACAGCGAACACACACTGGTGTGTCTCACCAACATGGGAGACATGCACCTCTTTAACATCCCGGCCCTTCGACCACAGGTGGGTTCAGCTTGACTTTGATTATTTTTGTCTAGTAACTGTGCAGAATTATTGCCAATTTTATTGATTCATTGATTATATGGGTGGTTTTTACTGTATTTTTTAATGATGCACTTTGTGTTTCTTCAGGTTCGTTACGACTGCATCCGCAAAGAAGACATCAGCGGTATTGCATCCTGTGTCTTCACCAAGAATGGACAGGGTGAGGAGAAGATCTTTTATTTTGGAAAAAACAGAAAGTGACTAATACAGAGGAGATGAATAGAGCTGTGTTTGTTTTATAAAAAAAAGTCAACAGCCGTGTGTCTGTCCAGGATAACGTGCACATGTTTACAGTTCTCGGTTCAAGTCATGATTGCCTAATTGTTGTTTGTGTGCTGTTCCCCTCAGGCTTTTACCTGATCTCTCCCTCAGAGTACGAGAGGTTCTCACTGTCTGCGAAGGTCGTCACTGAGCCGCTCTTCTCCGTTCAGCTGGATCGATCACTAGAAGCCACACTTGCCTGGTAACACACACACACAACCCCTTATATGCTAAGAGGCACAGCTTCCATTTGTGTAGATTGAACTTAGATGCTTTTCTACTTCACTTCCAGATACATAACCCTAATGTCGTCATTTAAAAACCCAGACTGTAGATATGCTGAGGAAAAATGTTAATATCAAACTCCCCGAGAATCTGTCTGAGCTGAAGCAGATCTGTCGGAAGAATGATCCAAAATTCCTCCTGATCTTTGAGCAGCTTTGCAGCTACAGAAAGTGTGAATGCTGCCAAAAGAAAGAAAAAATACAACTCAAGGTTCCAAGGGTTCACTTATTTTTATCCTCCAGCACTTTGAATGTTCAACAAATGTCTTCGATAAAGACCTGAGATTATAATATTCTGTGCACAGTGAGCTTTAGCGTTTTCTATTTGTTTATACTTGTGGATTAGATGAAGATCCGATCAGAGTTTCCAGCCGTTAAATGCAGAAAACTGAATTTAAAGCCTGTCCCGGAGCCTTGGTGGTCCCTGGACCCCACGACTGGAGCTGACAAACCTATTGTTCACAGTGTTTTCTCTGGGGCCGCGACCAGCGTGAGGCTGCATGTAAAACCAAAGAAATGATACTTTCTCTGTTATTGCTCCATCAGTGCTCCGTCTCCTGCCAAAGTAAATGGTGTGTGTTCATGTGTCTCCTCAGCGATGGTATGACGACGCAGCCGCAAGCCAACGGAACCCACAAGAACCAGATGAGTCAGGCTGAGGGTAGGTGTACACACACACGTACGCACACACACACACACACACACACAGCCTCGCTTTTCTGTCTTCTTTGTATTTCTCTCCCCTTTTGTTATTCTCCCTCTTCATCACTCTCTCTCTCTCCCCCCCTCTCTGAACCTCTTAAACCCCAACCAGGCATTGCAGGGGTTCCCCTCTGGTCTCCATAGTAACCATTCAGTATGCCCCAGTTGCTTCTCCTGCCCTCCCCCCCACGACAGGAAATGATGGTTGTTGTGGTGACCAGAGCCGAGTCTGTCACAACATTGTAATGTTTTTGTGTTTTGAATTGTTTGCTGTCATGCACCTTTAAAAACAGTTTAGGAGACAAAACAGATTTGACAGACTTCATGAGAAGTTCTTCAAAGAGGCTCTTTCACTTGTAATTTAACAGTGAATCTCGAACCAGCCTCCGTTTTGTAATGTTCCACAGTTTTATTTAACGTTATCGTTGAGGTCTGATGCAGAAACCTACTTCCGCCCCTGACTCTCCGGCTCCTCCCCCTACTTCCGCACCTCACAGGACAAACAGAAGAGCTTCCGAGTTCCCTGTCCTCTCCCAACCTGGACACCCCGCTGGACTCCCCCCTCAGCTGCGCCGACCTCACCCTCGACTCCACCGGAGAGCTCACCGTGGAGGACGTCAGGGATTTCCTAACGTGGGTTTACACATTTGTATGAATAAGTGCAGAGCTCCCACTGAACTGATCCTGTCAATGACTTTGTGTGTGTGTGTGTGTGTGTGTGTGTGTGTGTGTGTGTGTGTGTGTGTGTGTGTGTGTGTGTGTGTGTGTGTGTGTGTGTGTGTGTGTGTGTGTGTGTGTGTGTGTGTGTGTGTGTGTGTGTGTGTGTGTGTGTCCTGCAGCACTGTGGACGAGGCAGAGAACAACCTGAAGAACATTAAGGAGGAGGAGGGACACTCGACTGGCATCCTCATCAACTGAAGACGTAAGAAACAAAGATCCTGGTTAGAGTTACTTTAATGTAGACTCATATTTCTCCTGTGTGTGAGTCCGAGTGTGTACACATACACACACACACACACACACACACCTGTTTCTAATGGAGCTGGTCCAGAGTGTGGAAACTTCAAAGCCTTGTTCTGTCTGAGCTCTGCATTCCAACAACAAGCCGTCCACTGGTTTTTTCCCCACCAGTCTGTGGAGCTGAAATCGTTTCCACTGAGGGAAACTGAAAACACATCATGTGCTTTTCACTGTTTCTTAACGTAGCTCTGGGAATTAGTTTTCACCGTCTTTGCTATTGTACTGGACCAGCTTTAACTTCTTTATTCCTTCACATTTGAGTCTTATTTGATTTGTGCTCCACCTTTGCTGTAGAACAGGCACCATTATCTTCTCTGCGCAGCTCTTATACATGTTTTACTAACACGTGTGTCCTCTGGAAAGTTCCTCTCAGAACCAAACGCACGTCTTATCATTTAGATCTAGTGAAGGAGTGAATCTTCACATGCGCTGATGTGGTGCAGTCTTTTAGCTCCTCTGCACTTATTGCACTCATCCATCTGTTGTCATTAGTCTGTGCTCACAGGGGCAATGAATCAGGAAGTTGTTGACGTCTCACTCACCGTCTATTGTATTTGTAAACACAGCTTTGCTTCACCTTTTTAGAACTCTGCTGCCCCCAAGTGGTGCAATCTAAAAATACAGATACTACAATATTGTGGACCTCATGTCGTCGTTGAAACAAGCTTCTTGTGTTTTAATGTTTTTATTTTATCCTCTGCTTCTTGTTGAAGTATTGACAGGAAGGGGCACAAGTGGCGTGTGATTGGAGCAGATTTCCGTGCTGCACCACAGACGTCTCCCATCAGCCCACTGTGGAGACCCCCACCCCCCACCCCCACCCCCGCCCGCACTCTGCACTCTTCTGCCCGGCACAGACTGAGAGGAAAGCCTCACCATGGACGGTTTGGCTTCTTCTACCGGAGGAACTCAAATCTTCTTCTTCTTCTCTAACCACTTTGGAAACATGAAATCACCGGAGACAACGGGAGGTCCAGCTGGGGATCGCCTGGTTCTGGACAGACTAGACGTGACGATTCTCATTTCATGAACTACAGGCTGAACTTTCTGGCGTCCATCTTGACGCCCTGTGTGATTATTCCTCCTCCGCCTTTCCCCGGGATGCTTCCAGCCGGTGGAGGCAGTCTCGCTCAATGACTGTAGCTCCGCCCTCCAGGAAAGAGACTTTAACGGAAACCGTTTCCATGTTGTTATTTTTCTATCCAGAGTTTTGTGGCGTGCTCGGCTCGGTCTGAGTTTCTCCCACAGATGGAACTGTCGATTCCTCGTGCACACTAGTGGAAGTGAAGGACTTTTCTGCAGGCTGCTGATGACCTGAAGACGTCCAGCAGAGACTGAAAGAGGGAGAGTTGTAGCGTTTCACAGAGATCAGGACTAGCAATGAAGTATTTTGAATATTAGAGTATTGAAAGTTGTAGCATTTCTATTCTTCCCCCCTCTACGGTGCCAGTAAAGGGCGGTTGAGTTGCCTTCGCCCAGAGAGGAGGTGGAGCATAAATCAGCTGTTTCTGGTTCAAACCGGACGTCGCACACAAGCACATTTTCTCCCAAGGTTTTAACAGGCTCTGCCTCGTCTCTCGGTACTGAAGAAAAACAATCTGAAGGGGTTTTTGCAAAGATTTACACTGTTAAATATGTTTTTATGGCTTTTGGAGAAGGTGAAGATGTAAAGAAAGAAATATAGAGTTGGGGGGGGGGGGGGTACAAGAAGAAAGAACTGACAGCAATGACAAAGGGAACCAGCAGAGGAGGGAAGTGAAGGTGTTCTTTGTATTTAGGACTAGAGCAGATTCAGGTGAAATTCCCTTTTACTAAATTAACGGTCTTAAGTTTCAAAACAGATTCTTGGTTTCTCTCAACTACCTTTTTTTTTAATTTGTTATATTTCTGATTGGTCAGTGCAAAATGTTTAAAGTGAGGAAGAGGTGGCCGGTTCGATGTTTTATGGTACGACACCGCTGCAGCCTCAGTGGAACATCTGGCTGCTCTTTAATGTGCCGTCACTGGCAGTTTTACAAACGGACGGTGTGATCTGACGTTACGGAATAAGTGGCGGCCTGAAGAGTTAGTTTGTTTCTAGAGCCAGGGTTTGCTTTGTGTCCTTTCTGGGCTCCTGTAGAAACGTGGGACACAACATGGCGGACTGACGAGGACCCTCTCCCCTCTGTCGATGTGAAGGGCTCAATGTAAGCTGCACTAAAACACAGTAAATAAACACACGGATGAAAACTTAAAACGGAAAATATTAATCACTTGTTTGCCGATAGATCAGATATTGTTTAAATCAAATCCTTGTTTGGAAGATGAAGATGAAATCCGAGCTCCTTCCTCCCCCGAATGTTTGGACTCGGCACGTGTGGCAAGTGGAAGCAAAGTCAGTCTGAAAGATGAGTGGGATGTTTCTGTCTGTGAACGGGTGCATTCTGGGTAATATTGGCTAGATACAGACTTTTTAAGTTCACCACCACTTTTTAAAGAATTCACTGTATTAATTAAAACACAAACTGATCCAGTATCTATATCTAGTTCTGCTAAAGACAGGTTTAATATGAGCCGACGATAGTAAAACCGCTCGGTTCTTCTAGCTTCTCCATCACCGTGTGTAAAACGTAAAAAAGGGACCTCACTACTAATGTAGCTCAACAGGTAGGAATCATGTTCACGCTTCTTGTTTTTACTCTTGTGTTAGTTTCTTTTTTTTTGGTGTTCTGGTTGAATAATTAACCCTTTCATGCTCCAGCTGGCGCGATTTACCTTTAACTCCACGATTCGTTTGTTTCTACTTTGTGATTCCGTTTCGTGTGTAGGATTTTAATCAGGTCATTTAGCTTCTTTTTTTTTTCGGCTGATGAAAAATTGTGAATGTTAATAAAATTATTTACTCTCATTCGGATATTTTACTCGATAATTTTACATGATGGTTGTTCATATTAAAGACAGACTGTGCGGCTACTTAGCTTAGCATAAAGTTGACTGTTGAGCCTTGGCAGAGGTTTAACTGAAGATAAGTTACCATCTACTCACTGTAGTTTGATGCCGTTTCCTTCTCATACAAACATTGGAATGATCACCAGACAACAGATGTGCAGCGTGAGAATTTATTTTTATATAAAATACATAAATAAAGCATCTGAAGGTGGCATCAGGAGCATGTGCACATATTCATATTCATACACGCGTGTGTAGGACTCAACATACTCGCAGGCGAACAGTTCACCCCACAAAATATAGTATAAACAGAAGAACGTTGCAGCCGTGTGGGAATACAGAGAGAATTCATGTGTTGCTCGGGACCAATGCCTGCACACTACACAGGTCACGTGATCCCAAGAAGCATCGCAGCAGTTTTTGCAGCCCCAATGTGACTGAACATCAGTGAACCAAGATAATCAACTACTGATCTGAGAGCAGCGGGAGCCGTAGTCACGACACTTGTTAAGATATGAACTGATATGGAGCATGAGATTCTCCCGTTAAAGTGTGTGATACAAATAAAGTTAAGCTTCAAAACCAGCAGAAAAAATAAAGCAACACATTAACATCGAGATTGAAGCGAAAATTTGAAACCTGGAGGATTTGAAACGTTGTGCAGTTACTCTTTCAAAAATTATTTCACCACAGGTTTTGGAAGCAAACTCTTCAGCTCAAGAGAAGAAAAGAAATTAAACATTGCGACTTGTTTCCCAGACATTTCAGATTGCACATTTAAAACATTAAACATCCGTCTCTCAATCTTGAACTTGCTCACTGACCTCGAGATTCCTTTGGGTAAATTAACTTAACGGTTTTTTATGTTGACGTGCCTGAAGCATCGTTAAATGAGAGACACTGAGCTTATAGCACAAAGCTTCAGATCAGTGGTCAAGTGAAAGGTGAGAGAACAGATCCCGTTTCAGTGAAGGCGCACGGGGGGGGGGGTAAACGCAGACATACCGTGTATATTCCACACGATGAGAGAAAAATATATATATTTAACATTCCTCCGAAAAACAAATATAGTGCTGTTTTCCGTGAGATGCACACGGCGGCACGACGCCCAGAGGAGCGACCTTTAACCTCCTCCCCTGAAAAACTATCGACCACGCAGAGCAAGCCACGTGAAAGCAGCAACACAGATCGATATGTCGGGGGGATTCACTTCCCTTTGGGTTTTTATAAAGCCTTTTATACACCTTTGATCTGTTTTATCGCGGAACATATTTTATCTTTTTCGTTCAACAGCAGCATTTAGACGCGCTGCCAAGAAAAGCTTGTAGAAAAACTGATATTTGTCCCAAAGACAGGAAACGGAGAACGCAGCCTTAAAAAACCAGCAGAATCCTCACTGAAATAAATCTTTGTCTGACAGTAACATGTTGGCCAAAAGTCCATCATCATCATCATCATCATCATCCTGATAGAAAATACATGGCAGCGAATCAATCAGTAAGAAGGTGAGAGCAGTTTCTGAGCAATGCAGAGCGTGTTGGACTAAGCGAGGGGGGTTTTGAAAGCGCCCCAGGCGTGGAAGCAGCGTGTGAAGCAGTGAGGCTCGTTTCCCTTTCGCACCAGTCGCAGCTTCCTCGGCTGCTCGGTGTCCTTCGAGCGCATGTGCTGGATGTAAACCTGGAGAGGAGGAGGAGGAGGAGGAGATCAGTAAGATGTGGGTGGAGAAGTAAAGAAACTAAAAGTGAGAAGACGACCTGCAGGATCTCACTCACCTGACACGCTTTGAGACTGAGTTTGATCTCCACCTGGCTCGGTCTGATTACCGACCCACATGTACACCTGAGACACGACAAGGGAAATGAAGTGATGAAATGATCCCGTTGTCATTAGAGACTGAGAGACACAGCAAATCACAGCATCACTTATCGTTACCTCACTGCCGTTGTCCAGCAACATGATGTCATCGTCAGCCAAGTCGTCCTGGCAGAAGTCTGAGCATTTCTCCGACACAGAGAAATAACCCTTCTCATTGGAACACCTGAGGCAGGGAGGTGTGGGGGGGGAATGGAAGACAAAGGAAAGAGTTGAAGGAGGGAAGATGTAACATGTATCACATGTTCATTTATAATGATTAAAGAGTTAAAAACAGGTAACGGTCACTCACCTGAAGAGCCGAGCGTATTTCATATAATCTGCATCTTCGTCGTATTGTTTCTGAGAACCAATCCCCACCCAGAAGAAGTTCTCCGGCTCCTCCCCCTCATTAATCACCTAGAAGACAAACGGGCTGATTAGTTGTGACCAAATAGACTTTTAAACGCACATTTTCTAATACCTCAGGTTGTATTCTCACACACAGCCCCTCCTCAACAAAGTGTTACACTGCTCCTCAGACACACACAAACACTAACGTACCTGTTTGCTGTACGTGTCGTCGAACATGCTGTTCATGATGTCCTCAGCCAGTTTGGCCTCGTCGGGGTCGGCAGCTCGGCCCACCCACGTGTAAACGATGCCCTGATTGTCTGTGCTCTCAAATGGAACCTGCACAGAATACCTCATGTTTGCTTGGAGGAGGAGGAGGAGGAGACAGAAATCTACAACTTTACAGAAAGATTTACAGAACAAACCCAAACCTTGAGAATGAAGCAGAACTCGGCGTTGAGATTGCATGAGTCAGTTCCAATCTGGATGGTCCTGAGAGAGGGAGAAACAAAATCATTTTAATGAGAAAGACACGACAGGGTTTCTGGAGGACAGCGCTGTTATGACGTGTGGATGAAAACGATAACGAGCATCATAATAACCTGGTGCAAAGCGCGCTGCCATTGGTGCGTATGTGGTAGAGGGAGGGCTGGGCCGAGTCGGTCTTCTGTTTCCTCTTCCCTTTGTGGATGATGAACTTCCTCTTGAAATGGGACAGGAACTTCAGGTTCTCCTGCTGCTGCGTCATTCGCACCACCTACCAAGCAAAAACAGGCTGCAGTCACTAAACTGTGATGAAGGTGAAGAAGATGACAAAAGCACTGATCTTTCTCCACACCTTCAGTTTTCCTGGGAACAGACTCTCAAACTTCTTCTGCAGGGAGAAGGTGAAGGTGAGCCAGCCCATGTTGGAGGCCTGTCTGCCCTGCCAGAAGTAAACCACACACTGGAAGTCCTCCTCTGCCTGTTTGTCCTCCTCATCATCATCTCCTCCTCCTCCTCTTCTTCCACCACCACTAACAGCCCCTTCGCCGTCCTTCTTGTCTTTCTCCTCATCCTCATACTCCACAGGGACCCAGTATCTGAGAAAGCACAGGGACATTAGAGCTCAATTTAACAGTCAGTGGTTTGTAACTTTCTGTATTATGACCTTTCCACACAATGTACACAATGTACCAATGATCACTTCCATACAGAGTTAGCAGCATTACGCTGTTTTAAATGGTAACATCTAATTAACACCACACACACACACACACACCTGCAGAGGAAGACGTAGCAATCCTGTGTGAAGAAATGCCCAAACTCTTCTTCTGGCAGCCGAGCAAACTTCTTTCCCTCCAGCACGAATCCTTCCATCCCATCCAGGTCCTCGTTCCACTCCTCCATCAGCGGCTCAGCCTGGAGACAGACCACAAACAAAGTGTGTTACCAAACAGGGATTGTGAAGGAGGAGATTAACTGTGTGTGTGTGAGTTGTTGTTACCTCAGTGAGGGGCATGGCCGGCTGCCTGGGAAGGAAGAGAGCGGTGAGGTCAGCTTTCATCTGGTCTTTCTTCTCCGCGTCCTTCTTCACCTGGAAGAGAAAACAAACATACAAATAGACATCAGCACCTGCACATGGGAGACATTTCAGTCCTATCATCTGACAAATCAACATTGTGGGAAAAACACACACTGACCTTGCCCTGCAGGTTGTCCGTGTCCTTCTGTTGTACAGTCTCAGCTGCTCTGGTGTAGTCCACCTTCAACACATCGTCCCAGTTCTTAAACTTGGACTTGTACACCTGGCGAAGAGGAAGAAGACGAGAGGAGAAGAAAAGACAGAGACAGGAAGTAGTATTTTACATTTCATTATGTATCTTAAAGATTTAAAGACAATTACTACACTTAGGAATGTTAAGTAGAACATGTGTTGGTATATCCTTACAAGAAAGACCAAGATAGCAGCTAAAGCAGGACTAAGGTGTGTAGCAGTAGCAGCAGCAGCATTTGTTACCTGACACTCGTTGCCCTCCAGGTTGCGGGTGACACAGGCGTGTTTGGGCCGGTGCAGCATGGAGCAGATCTCCTGGCCCAGTTTCAAGGCGGCTGCTCGGACGAGACGGGGAGACTTCCTCCCGATCCAGATGAACACGTCAGACCAGCAGTCCAGGATGTACACGCACTTTGTGTCCAGCAGGGACTGAACCTGAAGAGAGTGATGGAAAAAAAGGAAAAGAGAAAGGTGTGAAAAAAGGGAGGAAGGTTTTCGTGCCTTGTAGCGATCATGCAGCGGCTGCACGTACCAGCCTCATCTCCGGCAGGGTGTCCAGTTTGATCTTGTGGTCTTTGTGCTCCACTGACAGCCTGTAGTTCACTTGAGGCAGCTCCAGGTAGCCCAAACCCAAACCCACCTACAGGTTCAACAAGACAAAACATACGTGAATTGGGATGTTTATACACATCGTGCCTTTTAAAAACATGCGACTTTAAGCTGGTGATCAAGCAGAAAGCTTAACAGTAAACCTCCTACACAACGCTGACCAACGTGCATGACGCCCACACCACAAGGTTATTACAAAGATGTACCTTGTATAGTTTAGGTTTGACGGGAGAGAAGTCATCTGGAACGTGTTTCTTGATCTCCTCCGGTTGTCCTCCCAGAACCTCCCAGAAACCTGGAGGCTCCTGGTTCTGCATGAGGGTCGTAATCTCTGCCTTCCCCTTGCGCTCATTCTTATTGATCTTTTCTGCAAATAACCTGGAAGAGGACAATAAGATCACTGCATTGATCGGTTGTGCATTTGAGTCCCAAACGCGGAACCTGACGTGAGATATGTCGACCAAGTGGCAGAGAAGTTTGTGTCTCACCTGGCCTTTGTGGTGCCGCTGAGAGTGGCGTTGGCTCCTCTCCAGACAAAGATATCCATCCCCGTGTCCAACAGGAAGACGTAGCTGCCAAACAGAGAGAGAAACCATGATAGAGTGAGACAGGGTACAAAGAGCAACAAATCAACTGAGTCTACTGCAGATGTACCGATTATGTCACGCAGACATAAGACGGATGACAAGGGTATTAGGAAAGGAGAGCGTGTGTGTGTGTGTGTGTGTGTGTGTGTTGGAGGGTGAGGTGAGGTGAATATGCAAGTGTGGTTCATATGAAAATCGGATGTAAAGCAGGGAGAGTGTGTGAGACTTACCGAGGGTCGAGGGAAACGGCCTTCACAGGCACAGACTCCAGTCTGATGTTTTTCTTTCCGTAAACTCTGTACAACCTGAGAAACACAAGTTTTATATTATGAAATATTGTTAGGTCAAAAAGACACATTCACACCAAAGGACGATCAATTAATTACACACAGATGTGCAGGAAACAACCAAATTAGTTCAGAGAACAAATGTATCTGATTCGTGAACAGCTTTTCAAAACAAAAGCTGCAAAAACGTCTGACTGAGTAAAATCTGCTTTGTAGAAAACGTTGCTTCCAGTCTACCTGACAGAGTAGTGAGAGTCCTCCACAGTGTAGAATCCACTGGATGTTCCTCCCTCGATGTAGGAGATCTCGTTGTTAAACACCTGCATCAGACAAACAGTCATTTACAGGAGTTTTAAAAAGCTAGAATAAAGAATAAATGTGTTTTTGTATTACGCACAGTGAGTTGCCCTTATGCAAATCTACTGTAAGTCTGACGGGGTTGGTATAAGACGTTTATTCATTATTTTGTTTTCTCTGTATGGTATATTTGCACATTGTGTTTATACATACTGCACTGAACTCCTCGCTCTCATCTCCCATCTCTTCCCTGATCGTCCTGCACTCTGCCCCAAGGAAGTTTCTGAGGTTGACAGCATGGATGGCAGAGCCAGCCTTCTTGTCCAGCGTGGCTTCCTGACCGATCCAGTAGTAGATCTCCCAGTTCAGAGCTCCGTTATCATCCAGGAAGGTCTACATCGCAAAGAGAAGCATGTGAGATGGAGGAGGGGGATACAGGAGGACTTAAAGATGTTCCAGCTAGATTCATTTCTAGCCACAAATATCCACAGTAAATATTTGACATGTTACCTTGAGGATAATGTAGCAGTCCGCCTCATAGAACTTTCCATGGAAAGTTTCATCCACCAGGATGGGAACAAAATTCTCTATCTGCCACACTCCTACACCTGGAATCTGAAGGGAAGGGGAGCGTGAATGATAGTGTTCAATCTTCAAAACGTAAAAATGTATAAGCAGACACGTTGTCAAAAAACACACAATACCTGTCCCACGTCCTCAATAAAGAACTCAGAGTAGTCGAGCTGAGGCTTCTCCAGACTCTTGTCCCATCGTCGGATCTTTAAATCTCCGTATTTCATCTCTCCGTTCTCCTGCAAAAGAGCAGATTATTTGGTAAATTCATTGTAAATCAAACCTGTTTGCGTTAATTCTTCTTCTTTAACTCATGTGTGAACTGCTCCTGAGGTAATTGGACACATTTAGAAACCAATCAAACTCCCAGAACAGTAATTAAACCAAATAATGCTTTCAAAATAATGTATTCATAGTAGTGGCTACCGACGACACAGAAGCATGAACTGGACTTAATGATAACAGCCTTGGATCCACAGAGACGTGTCAATCCTTTCTCACACTGTTCTTTTTATATATATGTTTTCCCTTACCTCTAAGTTCTTCTTCTCGTGTGCGATGTCACTCATGCCCTTCAGCACCTGCTTCGCCTGATCATCCTGAGAACTGTCCTTCCTCCTCCTGAGCCTCATCTTCCTCGCCAGGTGATCTCTGGGGCTGGCTCCTGGACGCATGTACAAACAGATACAGATTGAGCCTCTAGAAAATACACAAACAATATAAACTATACACAAATTCCAAAAGTCAAGCTCCACACACACACACACACCTCCTCCAGCAGCAGCCACAGTAGCAGGCGAGGCCCCGGCCAGTCGCAGCTGGTTCGGTAGGGAGAAGTCAATGTTGTACCACTCTGCTGCTCGGTCCACTGGCTTAGGAGGCATCACCAGGTTGGGATTTTCACGCACGTCTAGAACCTACAGAAAGGAAATGAGGTTTTAGATGGTTTAAAGACCTTATAGATTCTAGAAATTATAGAAAACTAGTTTTATTTTTATTTTTAATGTCTACTGAATGCATTGTTTTATATATATATAAAACTAAATGATACTTCTTATGGCACCTTTCACGACAAATCCACATATATTTTAATTTATAAAACCTTATCTTCATATTTTCATTATTTCTGTCTAACACAATTAGATGGAACATGTCTTCAGTTTTTAATCATTGATCTTACACACACATGCAATGACTGAGTCCTGTATTACTTGAGTAGTTGATTAGTATTTTACCTCCAGGTCAGTCAAGAAGTGGATGGCCTCAGGCAGTGTCACCAGGCGATTTTTATTCAGCACCAGCTTCTTTAACTTGCCACACCTACAAAACAGCATGTAAGTAGAATCTACCTTTTCCGACACAGTTGACTGTATCACACCCACTTTCCTTATAATGATCCATTATTTTAAAGGATGTAGTGATTCAGAAATCCTGAACTGGAGACAATTCAGTTCCTGCATCAATCTTATTTTTCTTATGGGATAAACACTCAAATTCACTTTGGGCTCTTTTCAACAAAATAACATTTTTATCATTTGACAATTTAGAAAGTATCAGTCTGGCATCTCAGCCTGAATCTCACCTGCAGAGACCCTCAGGGATGAGCTCCAGGTTGTTGTTTGCAGCCATAAACTCAACGAGGCTGGAGAGTTTGCCCACACCGGGTGGAACCCCGTCAAAGTCCAGTTTGTTGGAGTTTACATACAGCTTCTTCAGTTTGGACAGTTTACAGATGGCGGACTAGGCTGGAGACACACAAACTTTAAATGTTAGACATCTTACAGAGGCGTTTAAAAAAAATAACCAGCTGATTACTTACAAAACACCCATGATTAAATACATAATAAAAATAAACAATACAATACAAAGACACAGACACACATGCAAACTAATTTAACTTTCAGAATAAGATATTATTGAAATGTAGTTTGTTTGTCATTGCAACAACCCCAGATACACAACTCCCTGAACACTTGGACAGAAGCGGTGGTTTAATGGTTATCGTTCTTACCGGCAGTGAGGTGAGCTGGTTGCGGCTCAGATTAAGCGTTTCCAGCTGAGTCCACTGGTCAATGCACAGGGAGAGTTCAGAGATCTGATTACTGCTCAGGTTGAGTCTCTTCAGACTGCCCAGCGTATACAGGCACTCCGGCACCCGACTCAGATCGTTACATGACAGATCAACATCTGGCAGAGATATGAGGGAGACGAGGAAGTGCACTTTGTTAAGATATTAAAAAACAGTGGGTGAATTCCCCTCCAAGGGTATGAGGAAATGTACAGAATGTAGGTATGAAGGTGTCTGTGTGAGTATGTCAGTGATAGTGTATGTGTGTGTGGTGTATGTGTATTACCTGCTAATTGTGTCAGTCCCTCCAGGCTGGTGGGCATGTTGCTCTGGGTCCTCTGCGTGTTCCTCAGGTGGAGAGTCTGTAATGCCACCATGGCCGGCAGCTGGCTGCTCGGACCCACACACAGACACACAAAGACAAGAGCAGCAGAAGAAACAAAGAAAAGAAATGCATTTAAAACTTTAAGACTTAACATGGGACCTGATTTAGATGGCAAAGAATAATAGCAGTGCGTTTTTACCGCAGCTGGGCGTGCATCAGTGGGTTGTTGTTTAGTACGAGAGTCTGCAGATGCACCAGGCGTCTCATCTGGGGCGGCAGACTGTCCAGCTTGTTGTCGCTCAGGTCCAGGTACAGCAGGTCTGTCAGGTTGATGAACAGCTGGTTGGGGATAGAGTCGATACCGTTGTGGCTCAGATTCAGCACCAGCATGTTCCTGCTGTTCTCCAAGTCCCTGGGGATCTCCGTCAGCTGATTGAAACTCAGGTCCTAAAAGGAGAAGAGAGACGGTTAAAGCTTGGGTCCAGGATTATGTTTGGGACAAGGATGTTTCATAACCAATTGAAAAGCAGGGAGAGGATGACATATGTGAAGCTAAAGTAGAAAAAAATAAGTAAAAAGTGATATGCAGAAAAGAAAAGATGTTGAGATTATTATACCAGCACAGAGAGATCATCGAGCTGAAAGATGTCATCTGGGACTCCAGAGTTTTTCAGGTTGTTGGCTCTGGCTACCACCGCCTGCACACATAATGAAACACATTCTAATTGTAGTATTATAGCTGAATTATATACATATATGGTACAATTAGGAAGTTACCCACTAAAACAATGTGAGCTTGTCAAAGCATTACATTGAAATCATTGACTATGATATAACAAAATGATTCTACATGTACTTTATCTGCATTTTGTTGTGCGTGTATCAGTTACCCGTAGATTTGGTAAACTGGACAGTTCTCCATGTAAGGTGGTCAGGCTGTTGTGACTCACTGAGAGATGTTCCTGAAGAAAGAAAGAGGGGGGTTTTCTTAACATATACACAATCAAGATTATAATAATCTAAAACAACATAAAAATATCACATTAAGTGCCACTTGCTTTAATGCTCAGTTGTCTCTAAGCAGAATGAATTAACTACAAACAGGTAACATTGTAAATTTCTTTGATTTTATCAAGTTGAAGCAGCAGTTTATCAAAACACAGCCCAAGAACAACAACTGTGAGCAGTGACAACCCACTAATCACGTTTATCTCTGTAAGAGATCAAGCATACTAGTGTAGATCATCTTCTTACAGTGGCCTGCTGAGCAATGCTTTGGAGAGTTAGATTAGATGATCCTATCAGATATACTGAGGATTAAAGCAGGGCTGTGTCCTGGTCAGGTGAGGCTTTACAGGAGAAACACATCAACCTGCTCCTGTGTTACCCACACTTACAGTATAAAAGTTAAACATTGTTAAGTTTTGACCCAGAGACTGAGCACCCCGATGACAACCAAGCGCTAATATCTGGAAAATGGTTCAGGTAATGTAGGTTGCTACCATAAAAGTTTTACTCATATTATTACCAATACAAAAACACCTGAATGTCTCACCAGCTTCTGCAGAGAGGCCAGCTCCTCTGGGAGGTAACACAGTCCTGTCCTGTTCAGCTTCAGCCATCGCAGGCTGCTCATACACTTGACGTGCTCTGGGAAGTATCCGCCCTGGAAAGACAGACAATTAAGGAGACATAAGTGTTTTTTTAAGTGTAGCTGTGTGACAGAGCGATTGTGATGATGCCTGTAAAACACATTAGTGACATTAATTTGCCAGAATCATTTGGACCTGAAATATCGACGAAGGTTGTTGTGTTTAATTCTATTTAGAGAATGACAAACTCACACAAAACATTTAGCAAATCTGAGTTATGTGTTATACCTTCTCATTGGGTTTACATTCATTTATATTTAAAAAAGTATTATTTACAAACAATGAATGATTTCATCTTCATATTTGAAAAGGAGGAAGCAGAAGTACAAACTTATTACTTACAAACTTCCTAATCTCACCCATTCTCCATAAGTCATTAATTTATAATTATCTTATACTTAACCAGCTTCCTATATATCTATAAATATGTTGTTTACATGTGCTCTGTATTGTATATAATGTACAAAAATACATATACTCATACACCTACATACCCCAAATCAAATATAGACGAACTTGCATTGTTATTTATAGCAAAAAGAGAGGAAGATAAACTAATGCACATGCAGACTCTTGTAAATCTTTGTTATTTTACTATTGAATTAAATTGTGATAGTTATTGTTACTGTGGCCCAGCCCCAGTCTGCAAACAAGAATAGAAGCTGACATCAGCCCTGTTGGAGTCAGTGTTATTAAGAGGTCGTGGGTGTGACAGTACAAATGTGGACATCGGTCTGTTGTCTGTGACTCTCAGGATATGACACATGAGAAAATGTCTGTTCTGGTCGTGTTGACATGCGGCAGAGGAAATGATGTCATCCCAGACTCAGCCATTCACTGAGTAACAAGACGGACTCGACGAACCAGTGACTTCACTTTGTTCATACACCTGGAATGAAGTCAGAGCTCAGTTGACTGACAGGTAGTTGACTGACAGGTAGTTGTCAGTTCACGTCAGATGTCCCCAGCTGTCACCGCTGCTCCTCCCCGCTGAGCTCACACTGGGTCAGAGTTCACGTGTGTGTGTGTGTGTCTGCAGCCACTCAACAAACCAGCAACCACACAAACCAGAAACCACACAAACCAGAAACCACACAAACCAGCGCTGTGCTTGGCCGCAGTGTAATCTAATGTAAACACTGATGGCGCCCCAGTTAGCCAACACCGACGCTAAGCAGCTAGCGAACGTGACGTTGGAGACAAACTGGAAGTTACGCCAAACTACGGATGCTAATTCAACAGCTAACAACAACTTTTCCTTTTTACGTCAACTACTCCGCGTGTAAACAGACGCACACACAGGAAACTATCCGGACTCCACTGAGTCCATGTGAAACGTGTGACAACTGGCTAACGCCCAATGCTACAGCCGCGAAGCTAATGTTTTAGCGAGCTACGCCTACAGCCTCCAACTTTAGCGTTAGCCGCGAAGCTAAGCTAAAGTTTAGCCTCTCGCCGGGAGAGACTGTGGGTTCGAATCCTTACTTTGAAGTCGTTTCCACTGAGGTCCACCCCCCTGATGAAGGGAAGAACTCCGGTGGCAGCCATTACCGCTGGACGTCAGCTGCTCAGCCCTCGACTGCCTATTTTGGTGCCGAGCCCACAATAAGCTACAGGCAGGACGGGCGTCTTCGTCGTGGGGTTAGGGTGAGTGGCTTCAAGGTGGCTTCAGCGCCACCTCGTGCTCCGGAGGGGGAACCCAGCGAGTGTGGATCCACGTGTGTGGGAAGTTTTGTTTACTTTCACATTTCAAAAGTAAAAACTAGTTTTAGTTAAAAAAGCTTTTTCGGAATCACTTACATTTTGTACAACATGAGATGAACCGGACTCTGTTTTTAATTTATTCATCTTTTGTTTTATTATGTCTGTGTTTTTTTCAACCTGTGACGGAATTAGTTGATTAAGCCTTATTTGTTTGTATTTGTATATACCTTAATGAAATATAATACAATAAATATAATATTTTATTGTATTTTATCATATTATATCACATTTCATTTTTTTTTGATAATATAATATAATCATATAATATCATACTATTTTATACTATATTTACTATATTATTTTACATATTTGTGCTGTTTTTACACTATATATTAGTCTAATTCCATTCATATTTTTCTACATATGATATATTCCTTACACTTAAGTACTGTTGAGTATTTTGAGTCTTGCTGCTGTAATATTTCAGATTTCTCCATTGTGGGACTAATAAAGGATTATATTATAGTTAATAATTAAATATAATTCACAAAATAAAGAAATAGTCATGTTGACGCCATAAGAGTAGGGGGCAGCAGTGCGCCCAACTGTTTCTGGTCTGCCGTAAAAAAAAAAAAGAAGAAGAAGAATACGTCATGACATCATCATTTTCAGCCCCGCCCAGTCAGCTGTTCGGACGGACCTAACCGAGGCAGCTAACAGGAAAACCCATTAAAATACAGATACTTGTACATGATGGATAAGAATACTACGCGGTACAATGTACAGCTGTACATCTACGACCTGTCGAGAGGGATGGCCCGCAGCCTCAGCCCCATCATGCTGGGTGAGTCCACAGAGAGACGCCCGGTGCGGTCTGGCCTCAGGCACAAACAAGTGATGGTGACAGACACCGGCTGCAGTGAGGACTCCTCTCTGCTGTGGACCTGTCAGGACCACACAGATATTTCAAACACGTTAGTTTAGAATGTAAAACATGGCTGATTTCTGTTGACATCTGTCTCGTGTAGAGGACCTTCTGCTTCTTCTCACTGCTGTTCCCTCTTCTCTCACACAGGGAAACAACTGGATGGGATATGGTATGAACCTCTCCTCTGTTCTTCACTCGTGAAAACACTGTCATTTGCTATGTAGCTCAGTCAGATGTGGACCAGCGACCCATTTAGGATTTAACATCCTCCCCTGGGGGAAATCAGCTGCTTGTTGGCGTCAGTGTTTGTTTGTTTGGGATTTTGCTGAAATAAATTGTGTGACGGTTTCTAAACCACAAATTCACGAGACAAATTAGTCACAGGAGATACAACACAATGTAATTCACAACACTTTGTCACAAACATCTCATTAGACATAAATTAAAGGGTTCAGTGTGTAGGATGTAGTGACATCTAGTGGTGAAGTTGCACGTTTAAGCATGAACAAAGTCCCAATAGTCCTTAAGGACATATATATATTTTATTATTAAATAAATGCCGTTGCCAATGTTGAGTAATGTGTTTCCTTCCAGGCACACGGCTATAGTGACGTACGGTGATGAGTTCTTCTTCGGCGGGGAGGGGATCTCCAGCTGTTCACCGGTAAGTCGGACTGACTCCTGGTGAAACTTCTCTACTGACAAAGGGACAGGAGCCATCTTTGAAACCTGTGTATACTCACTAAGTGTTAGTGTAAGAGAAGTATAAGGCTCAGATCAATCAAACACCAATGATCAGGTTACGCTCTTCAACAGCTGTCACATATTGTGTCAATATGTGTGTGTGTGTTATATGATTATCAGGGTGGGACCATGCTGGGACCCCCAGACACAGTGGTGGAGCTGGGTGAGACCGAAGTGTCCGAGGAGATCTTCATGGAATACCTCTCCTCCCTGGGAGAGAGCACATACAGGTGAAATAACTCATCTGCTCCTCACCTCATTGGGATTATATGCTCTGATCTGACTTATTAACCGTCTTCCATTCCCTCCTGGTTCAGAGGGGACAGGTATCGTCTGTTTGAGCACAACTGCAACACCTTCACCAACGAGGTGGCTCAGTTCCTGACGGGCAGGACCATCCCCTCCTACATCACCGACCTTCCGTCCGAAGTCCTCTCCACGTGAGTGTAGACCTCAGTCCCTCAGCTGACTCACTCTAACTGCAGCCTGTTTCAAAGTTTGACCCCCCCCCGACCAACCGAGACCACATGATCATGTCTGTTCGCTGATAAGATCCGAGCAAGACAGAGGCTCAGATGTTCAGTAATAACACTTGAAACAATCAGCCAACCCCATCATCTGTTTCAAAATGCTGCCTTTTTGTTTCTGGTGTGGCAGCAAAACATCACCTGTATGAATATGTTTGAAGAATCTAATCGACTCTTTCCTTCCTTCCGTCTTCAGACCATTTGGCCAAATACTGCGGCCCATCCTGGACTCGATCCACATCGCACCTCCAGGGGGCAACGTCATCAACGGAGGCAGAAACGTCTAACCCGAGAGTCGCAGTGTCCGAGGTCACTTCCATTGTAGTCAGTCACTAATATGTCTCAAGCTCGTCTTTCTTTCTGTCCTTCTGTCTTTCTTTCTGTCTTTCTTTGCAGTTTTGGAAGCTATAATTGATAGACAAAACCTCAATTCGTAAAATTATAATACTTCTTCCTTAAAATCCAGTGGGTCGGTGAATTTGACTCCCTGCCCACTTGATGGTATTTGATGGTGCCTTGGTCAGTTGAAATGTGATGTGTTGATGATCGATTGAAAAGTTTTCATTTCACCAGACCAGCAAAGTCTATTATATCGAGATTTGATAAAACAAGGAAGATTTTTTAGAAGTAAATGGCAACAAAGTGTATTTCATCATAGATTTAATACATTAAAATACCTCTTAGCACATTGGTGCATTAATATATGATATAATATATAATTAATTATGTTTTTGTTGGTATAGCAACATGTTATTTATGGTAAAGATGTTGTTTATTTAATGAAGTTGTTTTCAGTTCCGCACACATCAGGTTTCACACATGGTTCCTCCAGTGAGAATCATCTCCTGCTGACTACAATGGAATGAATCAGATTGTACACTTTAGCATAGGTATGTTTAATATATTGAAATCAATGGAATGCGGGTTAATATATAGATAGAAAATAGAGTTTTAATCTTTAAATGTCATGATCAGATTTTAATTTTGCACTTTTATGTTTTGTGTTACTTTTTTTTGTTATTTGGTCGCCTGCATTTCTCGTCAGAGATCATTTTGTACCTTTTTAATATTTGTCTCTGTTTCTCCTGAGTTCAGCTCCGTTCCGGTCGCCTACTTACCGAACCTTCCATTATCATTCCACTTGTCACAGAGTTTGTGAAATGACAAACAGCGTGTGACCGATGCCTCATGAGCTGAGAGGTTTTAAGCTTATATAAGAGATTAGATAACGTGTTTATCTCTATAGCAGGACTGGGATCAGGTCACCATAGATTCACTTATGTCTGTGCATACAAAAGGAAACCCTGTTGATGAAGTTCCACAGGGCTGAAGAAATCCTTTTTGTTCAGTTTTGAACAAGTTTTCTCAGGCCAGACACAAACTAGAGTGTAAGTTATTTTGTTTAAAATCGACTAAAAGTGAACTACCGCGCAGTTACGTCACACAAGTTGTGCCTCTTGGCCTGTGCCACCACCTCCAGAGGTAGATGCTGATCACTGACACTCTTTTTTTCTTTCATTTTTCTTATTTTAAATACCTATGTTCCAGTTGCCATGTGGATAATTCTAAACAATCGCACATCCACAGATATTTGTAACAAAGTGGTGACCGTATGTCGACTGAACTTCTGCGCTGTTGACGTATTAACAGTTGATGCTTGAGTCCTTTAACAGCCACCAGAGTGTGTTTGATTCAAAATACATCTCTGTGCCTTCATTTCCCCGTCGCTTGGTTGCAGTCACGCCGTTGTGGGCTGGCGTGGTTATAGTTTAGCACAGATGGTGCATTGTGAAGTTTTCAATTTACTGCATGAAGGTCCGACCCTAAATATCTTTTAAAAAAAATTCAAATTAGGCGAAGTTAAACCGCTGCTTTCTGCCATTAGAAAGAATATATATCTGTTTAAGTTCTAGATAACACACACAGTGGATCGCGTGCTTATAGTTTATCTGATTTACATGAAACACACTGAACCTCATGAGCCAACAGACGGAGTGAAGGATGGAAGTAGCACGGAAAAAATAAAACCGCAGAGTGATTAAACCAGCATTAACTTAACTCACCGTGTTCTCCTGCAATAAACAAACCTCACACACACACACACACACACACACACACACACAACCTTCCCAGCAGTCGCTGCTCAAAGCTCAACCTCGCGTCTTTTAAGTATTTGGATACTTTGAGAGAAATGAAACTGAATCGTGCTTCGAGAGGCCAGAAAGCTCAGGTGAATCCGGGTTCTGTTGTTTTTTGCCTTCAGCTAACCAACTAACTGACATGCTAACCGGACCACTGAAATGTATTACTGCACAAGTCGCCCCTCCCTCGCTGTGACGTGTCGTTGCCGGGCTGTGACCTGTAATGTGAAATTCAAAACAGATATATTTATGGATATTATTCCCTATTTGAATAATCTAACTATGGTGGATATGTTAAATGCATATTGTTTGTATGGTTTGTGTAATTGTTTTTTTGTAATCTGACCTATACATAAAGCCAGTGACTGCAAATGTTGTGGCTCTCTGGTGTGTTCCTTATCATTTTACATGAACTTCACACTTTCAAAATACTGCAAATGTGTGATATATTATGTGAAAATCTTAGACTTTGGTGATTTAAGTGTAAAAAGGGATTAATGTACGTAAGGAAAAACTCTCATAATGTGAATATTGCAGTTGAAATGATCATGTCACCTGTTCTACCTCCTGCACCCACTCACTGCAGTTCTCCCATCATCCACAAGGGGACTGTGTTGCTCTGTCTCTCCAGCTCCAGATGCATCCTCACAACAACAGATAGATTTTATTTAAGAGGTTGTGATTTCAAAACCTCGAGTGAACCGTCTAGAGCGTTGAGTCAAATCCAATCAAATATACTTTATTGTCCCCATGGGGACATTTGTCTTGTGTTGCAGCAGCTGCCGAATCAATATGACTGCATCACTTTCTATAGATTTCTATCAAGAACCAATAACAGAGACACTACACAGTGAATAATTTACACTCCACTGCAAAGTGTTAAACAAGTTATCAGCAAAATAACATCCATTTTGTTATTAACATTTTACACTAAGAGCTTTTAAGTGTTAATCAGAATTCACTTTTACTTATTTACTCTTCATGAGCACTAAACACTAACACTGTCTGAAGTTTAAAGATATTTCTCCCAACAGAGGATGGATTTTTAACCGGTTCCTGCTACTGTTAAACATAATTTACACGTTATTTACGAACAAATTTACTCTTCAATTGAATTACAATTGAGTCATTTACAAGTTTTTACTTCTCCCTTTCAAAATAAAACTTTAAATGTTTGCAGCAATAAATGATGGTGCAACCTGTGACGGTGTTCAGAGGGAAGTGAACACTACACGCAAAAGGTCATTCATGCACTTCATCTACTTTAATACTGACACACAACCAACCTAATAAGTGATGAAGGTGAACGTAAGACATTAATTAAAGATAACATGTCCATGGCACAGTTTGGGGTTAGGGTCAACTTCTACTGTGGATAAATATATTCTACATTTAGTTCACAACAATGAAGCAGACAGATGTGAAGCAGAACCCGGTCCGTGGCCTATGGATCAGCGCCCCCCCCTCCGAAGAAGGAGCTGATGATGAACTCACTCAGACCCACCCTGTCCTCGCCACCCGTGGGTGAGCAGCTGAATCAGCTCCGTTTGTAGCACGGTCGTGAGCGTGCATGTGTCGTTTGACAAACTTTGACCTTCTGTCAAACTTCAAGGGCACCGTCAGCCTGGGCCAGAGTCGTTAGCACGGCAGTACCTCTGTGACAAAAGCCAGTGAGTAACACTGAGCCCCTTGCTGTGGTGACGTATCCTCCCATGACACATAGGGGTGACTTGGCTTCTCCTCCCACAGGCTCTGTTTTAGCTGCGGTCCTTTTAATATGAATACTGATACTATAAAAATCTATAGAAGCTTTGAATAAATTAAACCTGATACAGTTGAACTATCACCTCCTTAACAATAACTATATTTCTCTATTTATCTGTGTATCGTATTCCCTTCACATTAGGTGTGAGATCATCTGACATCGACACCTACAGGCAATTTAAAGTCACTATTTAGCATAACACACACACACACACACACACACAACTACCCTCAGTACACACATACACACAGCATCTTTTACTGTGAGCAAACTCATTATAATCCTTGTTTGGATTTGTTTCCTTCTTTATTCATGTATTTGCCTATTTCTTTATTTTTATGTTTGTCTTTGTGTCAGTTTGTCTGATGTCCCCTGACTGTGTCTGTGTTTGCAACGGGGGAACGCCATTAGGTTTGCAAGGTGTTTGGTCATAAATCAAAAACAAAAATGGGACAAATTAAAAATGTGTTTCTGTGTTTGAACACTGGTTCAGTCTGGGCCGAAGTGGTGGAGCAACAGAACAACGCTGCAAAGTAGTCAACAGTTTGAGTGACACTGAAAATATCGTGAGTGAGTGGTTCAGAAGTTAACCACACAAAATCAAGTGGATTGTGATATTGCAAATGAAAGGAGAAGTGTGTGTGTGTGTGTGTGTGTGTGTGTGTGTGTGTGTGTGTGTGTGTGCGCTGCTGTGAAGGTGAGAGGCAGATGGATGCTTTTAACAGGTAAGTGTTTAAAAGCCGCAGTTTCCTGAGCTCTACTAAAGGTTTTATCGAGGGGAAAAAGCACATCCCCGAGGTTTGATGTTTCATTTAGCCCTGATATGCATAATTAAGGGATTGCTGTAGCATGTTTGAAGGTTACCCTGCCACTGTGAGCGAGGAATAATGAATGTATGCAGCGCACAGAGGGTGAGTGCCAGGCTCTGAGGTTGTGAGTCACTGAAAAAAATCTACCGTTTTGTTTCCTGCGTCGTGGAAAAGTCTCGTTTCTCTAATCTCATTCGACGGAAACCAAATCGTCCACAAAGACAGTTTCAAGCAGCTAAACCCAAACAAGGATCCAAGACTGAGCTAGATTTCCTCTGACGCTAAAAACAATTGGTTCAAATAACAGTTGCTTGCGATCAGAGATGCGATCGTGTGTTGTTACGACAGTTCTCTCCACATTTGATGAAGTCTCACAGGAGTCGGGCTAAATGTTGTGCGCCACATCAGTAAGTGTGACGATTATTCTTGTCCAGTCATGCCTGCTCGGACATGGTTTCATCTCTGCTGCAAGTGTCACTTTGAATGATCGTCAGTACGTCGCAGGCAGCCTCTCTAACCCCAACCCCCCCCCAAAATAGAGGATATCCGTCTTCGCACACATTTAACTCTCATCCCTCTTTTCCTTCCTCCTCTTTCCTTCCTTCTAACACCAATCGCCATATTTATTATCGACCTTCCCATCTCGATCATTTTCATCCTCCCCCATATTTTCTCCCACTTCATGTCTTCAGGGACACTCCCCCTCTCATCATGTTTCACCTGTTTCCCCACAGTCCCTCGTCTCCCGTCTCTATCTCCGTTATTTCCTTCCATTTCATCGCTCCTTGCTTATTTGCTCCCTCTCAAGATCCCTAATTACCAGAGAGTTCTTTGCTTGGCTGTGCCTCCTCTGCTCTCCGGTCCTCCTCTGCCTCCCTCTGACCTTGTTCCTTAACCTCTATCATTTTCCATTATCCATTTTGCTTTCGAGCCGTAATGGGCTTAGACTTCGCAGCCATTACAAACAATTCCCTTGAGTTTTTCTTTAGGATAACTTTATAAAGGCACTCATGCGAATCCAAAGCGCATAAACGACCAGAGTCCCTGAATGTCACAGTGCTTTTGTCTCATGGTTTTGTTGTTTTGCTCAAATGCACAGAAACACACCCACAGTCAGAATACTACTCCTGTTCGAGTTGTTTATGAGTTGCTCCCGCTCAGTTGAGTATTGAATTCAAAAAAACGTTGTCAGCGTTTGACACAAAGCGAGAGAACGAAGGTGTGACACCCTCGCCTTCACTTTGTCCTGATCTGACGCTCCTCCACCTCTCCACCCAGCCTTGTTTACCCCCCCCCCACCCCTCTAACTTGTCAGCCAACACCACAGGCAACCAGCTGGGGAACGGCCAACCAGCTGGCCAGGTCGCCGTTTGGGAATCGGTTGGGTCAGCAGCTGCTGTGTGCTCCTTGTCTACGTCCAGCCAAGGCCAGGATAACTGCCACGTCCTTGCATAAATACATAGATGTGTAAGTATACGTGAACTGTCCCCGAGACCTTTTGCTGCATCACTCGCCATTTGCAGCTGTTTCCCTGAATGTCCTTGGGTCGTCCCATCTGGACATTGTGAATGTGTGTGAGCACATGATGACTGTTCTGTGCTATTCAGAACTTTAAGTAACATCATAACCAAAAATCACTTGAAAGGATAGTTTTGCATTTTGGTAAATTTGTTTCTTCAATATCTTGCGAGTGCGAATCCCTGAGTTTCTTATTGAAAACTGTCAAAAAATCTTCATTGATGATTTAGATGCTTGACCTGTTGCACGACTGTGTGACAGTTATCTAACATCACCTGGAGTTCTCAGAATTAAACCAATTCAGGAGGAGGGAGTAAATTCTGGGATTAATGTCTGAACTGCAGATCAGAGGACATGACAAGTAGTGTTGATGTCCTCATTTAACAACAGAGCATTAAAGTGCATTTCACAGAATGTCAAACCTTCCTTTAAGAGATACGGTAACAGTTTCTCGCTCTCTCTTTTATTTTTTAAATATCCTGTGGGGACAAATAATCCGAAACCGGAGCACGCATGCAATCCCTGTGCAGGAAATTGCCCTTGTGTATTTATCCTACTGGTACCTCCCACCACACACACACACACACACACACACACACACACACACACACACACACACACACAAATTGATAGTTGTATCCACAGCTGAAACAGGGCTGCAAACCCATTTTGTCCATCATTAGGAGAAGTGTGTAGTCGCAGGACTGTGGTGACTGATCAGGTCACTGTGGATTCTGCCGGAGGCGAAGAGGGAGGGTGGAAGACAAAGAGAGAGAGAGAGAGAGAGAGAGAGAGTGAAAAGAGCAGGCTCCTCCAGAGAGAGTGAAAACTAAAGACAGCTTAAATGGGTATTAATAGACAAATTACACATATTATCAGCATCAGCACATTTTTAGACTCCTCGACATCATATCCAGACAGTTTCTGAAGAAGCTGATTTCAAACTGTGATATAGCTTTCTATAATTAGAACAAGCCTGGAAGCTTTAAATTCCTCAGTAGCAACAATCCCAGTTTAGCATTTCACACACTTTCCACTTGATGGCAACCTTTCAGAGCAGTGTTACCTACACAGGACAGATATTCTGGCACCAGAGGTAGCTGTCGAGGTAACTGAAGCTGGGACATATTGGAACATATTGTTCCTTTCAAACACACGGTTGTGTTTGAAAGGAACAATATGTTCCAGACTTAATTTGTCTTCCTTTGGGGTATTTATCGATACAAAGCACACTGAAATTATTTAAATGCACGGGAATGAAAACCAAAACACTCTCGGACTGATTAAGCAAAGTATATAGATTAAAAATCTCAGGGAAATTAGGACGTTTTAGAGTTTTGTTTTTAGTCTTAAATATAAAAACACTATGTCCTTCAAGTATTACTGAAAAGACTGTCTCTTTACCATCGACTCTTTATAAATCATCTCGATCTCCACTTGGTGGCTGGCTGTAGAATAGGTGTCCTCCTCCATGTTAGTGGATGGGACATGATTTCTATACTAAATAATAATAAAAATTGAAATAAAAACACGTGTGTTTACAGAGACAAGGCCGTGACACAGATCGTGTAAGTAGAGCAGCTGGTAGACGACCAGATCTCCGTCAGGAAGCAGATGTCACAGAGGAGGAGAGAGTGGACAGATTCTGGGTTAGAAGGATGAGAAGTTCAGCCAGCTGGCATCCTCACCGGTTCTCTGGATCCAGCACTGCTACGTCCCCTCAGAGGAAACCTTCACAATGGTTAGAAAACGTCAGTGCAAACAGAATGAGTGCCGACGATGGAACCTTATTTTTTCTCTTTTGTTCTGTGGGATCAACGAGAGAAACACTGGCTCCGCCGCCGCCGCCGCCGCCAAGTCTGTCAACTGTAATTTACATCAGTTTGCTAAATGGCACCAGTGTAAAAACTGTAAAACCCACTTTTAGATCCGTTTTATGAATAAAGTCTGTTTTTTATTCCTCCTCCCTTTTGTTTTCTTGTCCTCCTATTAGAGTCATTTGTCTCACAGAACACAGCAACGTATTATATCACAGCAGATGATTATAACAGAGCTGAGTGGATGAGAACAGCAGCACCTCGACTATCAATTACACTTTTCTTTCAAATCTTCTCTATCACATCTTCCAGACAGAATACGGAGACACATTTATGTGAACCTACGCTCTGCAACTTCAGATAATATAAAACAAGTGCCCTTGTCATCGTGAACCGGAAAAAAGTGGAAAAGCAGCAAATAAACATTTCACACCGAGGCTTTTTCATCCTTACTCCCCCGAAGGTGTTTTATGCTGCTGCCGCGGTAAGGATAAATATGTATGTCAAACCAAACTGTCAAAGAAACAAACGGATGATTCAAATGTTAGGGCATACTGGTGTGTGTGTGTGTGTGTGTGTGTGTGTGTGTGTGTGTGATATCACTGTGGTGTGTGAATGGTGGCAGTGTCAGTTATGAAAATAAAATATATTTACTATGATCATATCAAACACTCCATGTCCTTGGAGTATGACTAAAAAGACTGTGACTCTCAACCATTATAGGCTGTAAATAAACACGGATGACATGACTGCTCCCCAAACGTGAAGCAGAAGCATCTCCATCGCCCCCTGGTGGCTGGCCGCAGAATAGGTCACCTCCTCCATGTAAGTGGATGGGACACGGAGCCTAACCCTAACCCCTAACCCTTTGCTCACTGGCACATTCACATGATATTCTCATCTAACTCTGCAATCTGAGGCCACTGACGTCCTCGCTCCTACATCAAGACCAGCTGAGACACGGGCTATCACACTCTCTGTCACACACACACACGGTCAGTTACAGGTGGGAGGTCGGGTATAGGTCCAAAGGTAAAAGATTTACATGGACAGTTGGGCCACTGGAGCGCTTTGGAGCCAATCCATCATGGAGATGAGGTCACGACATGCAACAACACCCAGACTGACACGGTGTCAGCAGGTCAGGGGAGAACTGTGAACCCCGTTCAACCTCAGGTCGAGATGAGACGCTGCTTAAAAGTGCATTAATTGACAACCGAAAGCGAGCTGTGTGTTTTTAAACCTGTGAGGTGTCAGGTGGGAAAGGTTAAAGACTCTGTGGAACCAAAACCTGGAGCGGTGCCTTGAAAAGACAGAGGAGCGAAGACAAATTACGAGGAAGGACAACGACAGATGACTTCCACAAAAACTGTGGTAAGTGGAAGTGGAGGTGGAGGAGCACAAAGAAAAAGAAAGTTCTGAAAAGTTATTAGCAGTCAGAGAGTGGCAGATGTGATAAAGCGAACCCAGATGTCCCGAGATGCTACAGAGGAAAAAAGGGCATAAATGGGGAGAAGTTCTGGCAGCTGGGAGAAAAGGAAGCACAGGAAAGAGCTAAAAAGACAAATTGTCTTGTTAAACAACTTTTAAGAACATCTGTCCCCTTTGGATAGTCCTCACTCTTTGTGTGCTGAAATCAATTCAGTATAAACTGAGGACATGTTTCCCTCCGAAAGGATTTTGTTACTTAACTTGAATCTTGACTGTTACTAGAAATATTTGATTCCTCTCGCCGCAGCAAACCACCCGATTATTTATCCACAGAAAATCTTTTGAAGCAGCCGGAGACTTTCAGCAATCATGAATGAGTGAAGGTCTCACAGCCTCTCCGACTCACTTCTCTGATCTTTTTGCTGACATTTTTGTCTTCACCCATGAAAAATACACTTACACTCTGCAAGATAAAAACACTTTTCAACACACAATATGGAAAACAACTTATATTGCACAGTGGCTGCTTGGCCGAGGGAAAACTATAATGTACTGTCGGAGGATGAGTAAAAATAGCAGCTGGAAAGTTTGGATGTGTTTTCTCAGATGTGAGCGAGCCCTGATCCGTGCGGCCGAATTTACTGATGAGCTGGAACAAGTGGCCCTGAGCAAAGTTTGTGAAAGATGGCGAAGGCACACTGAAGAACCCGAGAGCCGGGTCAAACCAACGAGAGGAGGGGGGGACACAAACAGAATTAGATAGAGGCACACAAAGAAACACACCCATGGGCAAGAATACAAACTAAACACAGCCAGACTCAAATCTTTAGACTCAATATTCTACTGTAAGTATCTCTGTCCAGCTACTGCAACAGTTTTGTGTGTGTTTTTCATTTTATTCCTTAGTCGACAATTTTCATACATTTCATTTACCCAATTTTGTTCTGTTCCCCCAAACTTTCTCTCTGCCGCAGCGTTCTGCCGGTCGTTGCTCGGAGGCGTTTTTTCCTCCCAACTGAAATCATGAAAGATTGATCTTATCACAGGGAGACAGGGGCTGGAGAAATAAAAACAGAGAGAATCGGATAGCAGGGAGGATACAAGACACCGAGCTGCAGGATCCCTGACTTTCTCTTCTGCTGCTGTCAAGTGTTGTAGTTTTAACTGCACAACACAGCCGTCACATCCTCCTACAACCTGACCCTGAAACAACAGATACTCACACAGGCAATAACAGAATACAGGCCGGATGTTCTGCATTCACGCGTCCCAGTCAGGATTGGTTTAGCCTATAAGACTATTCTGGTTATGTGTTTGAATGCTTTGACATCACGGCTTCATTCAGCGATCACAAAGACAGACTGGATTGATTAAACCCGAAGTGACTGGGATCGAATCGCTCACTGGGGGGGAGGCAGACGCACCAACTGCAAAGCTGTAATGGATTAATTCTGCAGCTCTCAGGTGTCACATGTATTACCAAGCGATGTGGCTGATTAAAAGGTGCGAGGGGAATCAGAACAGTGACGCTTTGTGAGTGGAAATGCAAATCTAACCTGACGTACCGTTAAATAGGAAGACGTGTCGAGTGGGAAATGTGGAAGAAATGTAGAAGTTGGTTCATTGTGGACGTGTGTGCCCACAGCAATTAAACAATTATCTGGTGAGAGGAAACTTTCCCCATTCAGGCCTGTCAGGCTTTCTGGTCTCTCGTGGTAGTTTACAACGATTTTACAATGACAATCACGTTGCTCGAAACTTGACACAAATAGAACAGCATCACATTTTTTTTTGTATATGATTATCTCTTTGACGTAATGCAGCAGCTCGACCCTGTGGGAGAAGAGAACTAGAGAAAAGGGAACAAAAGCCTGAGATGAAGCTGATAAATGATAATTGGATGGAATAAGTGCAGCTCCTGCGACGGTGAGCGATGGTGGTGGTGCAGCGGAGGATCAGCAGAGACAGTAAGAGAGTCGTGATGGAGAGTGACAGGACCATCATCGCACAGCCATTGCTCCCTGATGATTCATATTGTGCTGGATATTGTATTAATAGCTCTGTATAGGAGAGCGTTGGGTATTTGTTCCAATCTAATAAAAGTGGGGAGACGATTAAGGCTTCACAGAGACGTCAGGTTCACCAGGGATCTGTGTGTGGGTTTGGTGAGTCCTGACTTGCATATGATAGAATCCTGAATTTCAGCAGATGGCTTTTAATGCCAACATCAAAATGTATACGAGTCGGTTTGAGCTAAAGTTTCCTAGTTTTCCTGTTTGTGTGACGATGAATCAAGATTATTGCCTGCAGGTAAGCAGCGGATCTATTATCCACTTTTTCACCACAGTGACTTTGAGGTAAGGTTTTCTTTCTCCCCAAGGAAGTCGCCCCCTTTTCCACTAATCAAAAAACCCACGAACATCTGGCTTTTGTCTGCAACGAGAATGGATTTACATACGCAGATTCTTTATTTTAGCAGTTCAGACGCTGACACTGCACTTTTTGCGATTGCAAATTATGACACGCATTTAACTTCTGGGCGTTGGTGCATAAATAGCCACTCTGTCATCTCTTGCACAAATTACATCCGTCACTGTAAAATCGTTCAGTCGCCATTGAGTTTGAAAGAGAGACTCAAGTAAAAAATATAAAAGTGTCTTCATGGTTTTTTCTTCTGTTATGTGTCGTGTTTCCTGCTTCTGAAGTGTTGGTTTACGGCACATTTGTTATGTCGAACGTGACTCAACGGGAAAGAAAATTGGGAAAAAGGCCAAGTCCTCTACTGGCAATGGGGAAAGATCAATCACCTTTTTTAGCACGTTTAAAAAACCTGTATATACCTGCTAATATTGGTGTAACAGAGGAAGATGAGGAACAGCCGTTTACTTGCTTTATTTGACCCCAAAATGGTCTTTAAAACATTCTGCACAAACGTTGGCTCCTCCTGCTGCGTTGCATGTGAAAAGCAAAGTTGTGAAAAAGTCGAGACTCTGTCGTGCCAACGTTTTCCAGAGCTGATCTCAGAAATACGGCTCCGGTCAGTGTGTTTCCTTAAGCGTGTCACATAACTCCCAGCTAATCAGCGGGCATCAGCAGGCAGCAGCACATTATGACTGTGTGGTATACGACAGTGCTGCACTCAGCAGAGTTTCAGCGGAGGGATAAAAGTTAACGTACGGGGAGAAGCGTCGTCCCAGCCGACGCTCGCTGATTGATAGTGGGTGAATTCCAGGTCAGGCCGGAGTGACTGACTACCAGACTGACTGAGTGGCCCCCCCCCGCTCCACCATGACTGACTGGTTTACTGACTGGGAGTTTACTTCCAAAGACTTCATTTGAGAGAAAGAGAGAGAACACACACAACACACTGTACAATCAAGTGTCAGCCACACACAACCCTGCCCACGCTGTGATGAGATCATTACACACACATGCACACGCGGATCAAGCCAGAGTAATTATGGACGTGTCCAATCACCATGAATTCCCTTAAGTTTAATTAATTTTGTGCAGTAGGTCCTGGCTCTACCCATCCATCAGTTTTATGTGCTGTCCGCCGCCCACCTCTCCATCTCCCATCGTTCCCCCTTTAAAGCAGATGTATTGATTGGGGCTTGTCTGCGTTTTATGAAGTCGTCCGGGGCACTTGTCTCTATTTTCCCCTCTCTTGTATATCCCCGTTGTTCCGGAGCTGAACACGGGAGAAAAATCACTCGTCACCGTGGTAATAAAAACTGAGGTCCCTTGATATAAGCTTTTGACAGAAAGCAAGAAAAGAAATTAAACATTTAAGAACAAGATTTGTAAACGTCCGACAAAGATAAATGAGGTCAAGGTGAAGATTAGAGGATGTGTGAACTGCATGGGGATATTTTTTAATTTCCTTTGTTATGTGGCCCCTGACAAACGAGGCGTGGCGTGCTGTTGAAGAGGGAAAGACCAGAGAATTAGCGGCAAAAACAGGTAGATTTCCCGCCAGATTAGAGGGGGAGGGATGGAGAGAGGGATTCAGATGGATAGATGTTCCCTCTCGGGAGACTTGCAGTTTAATTGAGTTTATGAAGCAGTGGACGGAGCAGAGTGATGGAGGACATCCATCTAATAGCGCCTGTGATCTCTGTGGAACTCTTCCTTCTCGCTCTCCATCATTCACCTGATCTTTTCCATCCCCTCGTTCTTCCTCTATTCATCTCACTTATTGTCTTTGCCTCTTTCTTCCCTCTTGTCTGCTCATTTCTTCACTTTCTTCTCTCACACAAACTCGACTCACGCTCATTTAAACTGCTAATTATCCCTCAGTATAATAACAAAATTACACAAATGTTGTGCATTTCACGAACGGTTAACTTTGGTATCTGTTCCAACACAGAGGTGAAGATATACCTCTCTCTCTGTTTGGTTGTACTTATTCTCGTGCTGTGTAATTATACCGGAATAAGCAATAAGACTCACTCTCTAATTTCCAACAGGTGGGAATTTAACAGCTCAGTCGCTTGTGTTTATTCACGCCAGACAACCAGCGCACTAACAGTACAGATGTTGCAATCAAAACACCAGTCGTGTGTGTGTGTGTGTGTGTGTGTGTGTGTGTGCGTGTGTATTCAGCTCGGCCTCATGCTGAACCCTGTTATTTCTCCTTTTCAGTGCCTCGTTCTGATAATAGTGTTCTTTGTTTAGCTTATTTGGTTAATTGGGATTTCCAGTGCTCATCATTGAACGTCAATATCAACACTGTGACACTATTTATTCTGCCTCGTTACCCAGCGATGATAATAATGTGACGTAATACTGAACAAATTACCACAAAACTTGGTGAACGGACACGAGAAAGAACCACGTTACCTCATATTTAAGCACAGTTGGCTTTGCGATTACAACCTCGTGCACCAGCACATGTGCACTTAAACGTGTTTTGTCCTGGTCGTGTTGACGGCTGGTTGCAGCTGACCAGACCTATGGAGCTGTCTGCAGATTCGTGTGTGTGTGTGTGTGCGTTTGTACGAAAGAGAATTTACTGATTGAAGATGCAAGGAGAGGGATTTCTGTGGGATGCAGAGTTATGAGAAAGCGGGAGAATGAAATGCTAATGGCTGCATATTATTGCATGAATAAAAGAGCACAGGGTGAATGTGTGTGTGAAAAGGCTGAAACACCTGTGTGTGCACCACTGTCTTTCATTGAGCACATATTCAGAGTCAAGCTGTTACTGCCTGTGATTATAATTCCCCACCTTACACACATCTTATTACCTTGATACGTCTTATTAACTCTCGTTCAAGTGTTCCAGTTCTGTCAAGCTTCTCTTGAGCAGCTTATTAACCAACTAGACCAGGTTTTCAGAATTATATTCAAACTTTAGGAGAATCAAATCCTTAGGAAATGGACAAAACAAGAGTCAAAGGAAGGAAAACAGTCCTTATTTTGGATTCATCACTGTTTTGCTCATGGATATAGGTTCTTATGTTTAAAGGGAGCAAAGTGGGTTGTAGGATCTGCATTAGAGCAGCTCAGTGGAAATCAAACAAGTCAAATCCACATGCTTTTCGCTCCCCATGTCACTTAGCCCCTCGAACCACTCGGCTCATCACTTCCTCCGCTCTCCATGGCCCCCGTTTCCAGCTGTGAACTCCCCAGTCCACCACAGCATTAGCCGGATTAACCTCCACGCTCCCGCTGCTCGCTCTGGTCGTCTGTCTCTCTCCTGCAGCAACACACACACGTAAAGCCGTCCTTTGTCTTCTTCCTGCCTCTGACAGTCTTGTGCCTGTTCTCTTAGTTCTGCGGCAAACATGCACATCTCCCTTGCCTTCTCCCCCCTCTCCCCCCCGCCGCACAGCAGGAAATGTCATCTCCCTTTTTCTTTTTAGTTTTCCTTTGTCCCCTCCCTTTCTTCTCCTGGTATTATCTGGCACAGTCTCAGTCTCTGTTTGACAGTAGCTCATCAGAGAGGGAATTCTTCTTCCGCTGCTGCCGCCTCCTCCTCCTCATCCTCCTCCTCCTCGTCTGGCTTTTTAGTGTCTTTTATTTCTTCCTTTCATTCATTTGGCTCTCTGTCCTGTCATTATCAGGTCCAGGGAGATGCTTTGTGTGGCAGCTCCGGCCTTATCTGCTCCTGTCAGGTGCAGGTTGAAATCCATTCATCTGTAGGATGCACGGAGGTGGGCTGGTGAAATGCCAGAGCTGCCTCCACATTGCAAGGGGAGGAATAATTGTATACCACCGAGAGAGTCTTGATTTCCTCTGGTTTGTCTTCATCTGACCCTCAAGCTGCCTCTCGACCAGGAGAAAATCTATTGTCTCTGTTATGAATGTTTTATGTTTTCATAATCTCACATTAACATTATGATACTGTCTGTGGTGAAGATGTTTGGTTTCTTTTAGCCCCGTCATGGTGAAAGTTGGCCTGCGTTTCCACTGAGTGCTGCATGCAAACAGGTCTGTGCCAAGAGGACATGCTGATTGGTGGACCACCTTGCAGCTGATTGGCCGTCTGCTACCAACAAGAGGACCGAAAGCAGCACGGTTGAGCTGCAAGGGGACACACGTCCTCCTCCTCTCCCAACGTGGCACATCATCCTTTGTCCTTTTCCAGAATTGCTCTGTAGCTACTTGGGTCTTGGGAGAGAACGAGACTGCAGTGTCTATTCCTACAAACCAAAATCTCCACAATCCTCTAAAGGCTATTCTATAATCCTTTTGAGAGGTTTCCTACTGGCACACAAAGGGTCTTAATTCATATTTCGGCCACTTAGGTTCTGCAAAACAATATGCACGACATTAACATAAAGCTAACATTAGCGGCATTCATTTTCCTTTTGTGTTCCTGGCCACCAGGCGAATGCAAATCCAACATTCACCCTTTTAGTGCTGTTTTGGTCTTCAACAAAATGCTGGCTCACTGTCACGACTCACTGAACCGTGATTAATGTTGTTAGAACCCCCGTGTGCCTCATGACAAGTCAACATGTCTGTTAATAGGACACAGAATCCTACTGTGAAGTGCAATAAATCCAAAGATGACAATGATATCGCCGAACACTTTCCTCTCAATACTGTAAGTGAGCTTATTAGCGGGATGGCTGCAAAAGTAATGGTAATGCAATATTCCAGTATCCCCTGACCTGAATAAGAAGAAGTTATACACTGGTGCTGCGCCCCCAGGATGTCCACCATGGGTAAGAGAGGGAGAGAGGGGGAGAGGGGGAGAGAGAGAGAGAGAGAGAGAGAGAGAGAGAGAGAGAGAGAGAGAGAGTGGACATGGTTTGTGGCATTTGGCTTTTTGCTCACTGTGATGGATTTGGTCCAAACCCCTGAGACACACAAATGAACTGTGACATCAATGACAGCTGGAGATGATGCCCACCACTGCTCGAGCTGTGCACGCACACACTAACGCACACACACACACACTAACGCACACACACACACACACACACACACACACTACTACTACTACCACACTACATTTGGATGTGGACGAATTCTTTTTCAAACATTCCCATTGCAGAGATGATTTGTGAGGTCGTGTGGAAGAAAGAAGGGGAGAAACAGACAAATAAAGTGTAGTATATGTGTTTTTTAATGTGCTAATTTTCTTAGACATAATAAATGCCATTTGTTTTATATCATGGACCAGGCTTTTCCAAATAGACCTCATGTGTGGGGGCTATGTTTGAGGTCTATTCTTTCTTTATTCTTAAGGTTTGTAAGAGCCCTCAGAAATAAAATATGCAGGAAGGCTGCAAATTGGTCTTTTAAGCCTCTGGGAGCAGCGACATGAAAGAGGATCCTCATGAAATTTGCCGTGTTAAAAAACATAAAAAGTGGATTTCCACTCTGCCTCTGTGTGCGGCTGCCTGTGCCTCCGGTGACATGCAGCCTGTTTTACCTCCCGGCTCTGGAGTTGACATTGTTTGCCCCCGTGCAGAATAAACATGACACTGTTTTCTATAATGTTCTGCAGCGATGTGTCCTCATGTGTAAACATCTGTGCTCATTTACACTCAACATCTTTAACACACTGCCTACACATTAGCTATGCCTATTTTGCTCTATTTCTCTCGGCTGTGTGCATGAAGGACGGCATTAGCTAGTCCAATGTTTGCGTGTAAACACGGTCGATACAAATGCTATTAGAGGTCAAACCATTTTCATGCTCCCCTCGTCCTCTCTGCTCTCTCCTCCTCTCTCTCGTATACTGTAACATTTCTGCAGGCCAGAAACAATTACCGCTCCACTTTACAGAGCGTCTTTATTGCAGGATAAACGGGCAATAATATTATCAGCATCAAAACCAATTTACTGTCAAAATGCAAGCTGCAGTTTGAGAATCAAATGAGTCGGACAATCCTTAACTGGATTTGTTTATTGATCCACGTGTGAAGATGCTGCTGCCAGACAATTAGGGACAGTTTATCGGTTAAACGTGTTGGGCAGACTTGATTATGATTTCGCCTCGTGATAAACGATGGATTGATAATGACCTCTGCATGTCTCTCTGTCACTGAACTGCCTTTTCACTGTTATTAATGCGTTAACATTGAGCTTTAACCACTAAAAGACGAGCGTGTGTGTGCGTTGCTCTCTGGACAGGCTGCAGATGAAGCTTTTACATGCTCTCGGATGACATCACACACTCGAGGGCTCTAGAACACACACTGCCAGCTCGCTCCTGACCCCACGGGAATCACATGCAGTCAAATCCCACATGATGTCAGAGCAAGACGCCTCCGTGGGAGACCCAGACTTCAGGCTGTGCATGACAAAGAGATGAGGTGGGAGAAAAACAAGACAAGAAAAGACTCCTCAACACGATCTGTCGTAGGGGGATGAGGATTTCGACTTTCTGTGGTTTCCGTTTTGATTCGTCAACCTCAGAGCCATGTTTTATCAGGACTCACACAGAGAGTCAAATGAAATGGCTGCTTCATGTAAGAGAAGCCAGTTTCCTTGCCATCACTGCCACGAGGGTTGTTGTCACAGCCACTTCAATAAGGATTTATTTTGGGGGGGCTGGGGGTTGTCTCTTGGATTATCATGCACTTGTTTAAATCATCAGTCTGCGGCAGACGTTGCTTTTAGGTTTTCATGTGTGGTAATTTGCCCTGGTCATGAACCCTCGTTCCTCCACTTCTCCTTTTAGTTCTGTACTTCTTTGTATTTCCCAGGATGCGTTTTAACAAGCGTCAACAAGCCTGAATTCAGGTCGGGCTGTTGTACGTCTGCTCTACATCGCTAAAATAGTGCAACCAGACATGACACCACAATGATGGTTCGAACAAAGAATTTTTGAATTTCACTTTAAAGGAATAGTTAACATAGTCGAAGTAAACATCAAACAATGTTTAAGGAAGTTTTGCTTCAATATTTGAGAGCCAGCAGAGGTGAGATGTCAGGAAATGAGCAAAAACAACGTTGCTGGACAGAAAGTTGTGGTTCACAAAAAGCATCTAGGAAACAGGGCAGCACAACATGTTATCTGGACACATAATGTAAAAGTTTAACAAACAAATAGTTTATAATACTTTAATTATAGAGCTTTAGAGCTGCTTGTGAGCCGATTCAGTTTCCTTTGGAGTGAGCTAGGCTAGCTGTTCCCCCTACTTCCAGTCTCAAAGCTAAGCTAAGTGGCTGAAACTTCATATATCTCATAGAAACATTAGAGGGGCATCAATAGAAGATTCCTTCACATGTTGCCTCTGCTGAACAGAAACAGTCAGAACACACAACCAGCAGCTGTATTTCTTGAAAGATTTATTCAAACAGGACACATGGGCCAACGTTGTATGAGTGCCTATAGACGTTTCAGCCAGTTATTCAGTCAAAACTTTATTTAAATAGCATTTTTCGTACGCATGAAAATTCAGTTTGTCTCGAAAAAAAAACAACAACTCGTCTTGAGTTACAGAGTGACGTCAGATTGCCCAGTCTGCTTTTATATCTATAAAAAGCCCTTATATAAGCTGAGTAGTCAACAAATTTCACAGCAGACAAGTGGTACAGCATACATATATACACAAGTAGTACATAGCAATCCAAAGCAGCCTATTGCTGCCTGTTACAAATTATCATGAAACAACGCATGATTTATTTTTTTGTGTTATTTTTCCATTTTTTTGCAGATGCAAAAGCTGTACAAGAAATCACTGAATCGTCCTTCGGTCTTTCAGCAAACGTGTTGGCAAAGCACTTGGATACAATGCAATATCTTTTTAACATTAAATACATGTATGCATGTATACCATACGATGTAACTGAAACGATCACAAGCTTCAAATGTATGACATCCTCTGGTGGGGGAGGGAGGGGGAGTCAGGGGGAGGAAGGAAGGAGGGAGGGAGGAGGGGGGGGGGGCTGGAGTCAAAAATCTGGAAGCACTTTAAAACGTTCCATCGGTCAAATGAACTTTTTTTTTGATTTTGTCAGGAGATCAATCCTTAAAAAAAGAAAGAAAACACAATACAAAAAAAACGCAAACCGACAGGAAACAAAGAAACAACTGAACCGTACACAATAATCTACATATTGCTAAGGATCATGGAGCCCAAGTATGTCTACCAGGTTGCATTCAGATAACCTGCGGTAGAATACTTGCATCGTTTCTTTAATATAGAGGAAGTTTTACAAACAACAGTCAGTTAGCTCGGAGAAGAGCCAGCGACGCCATAGTCTGTTAACAATCAGGAGAGATTGAGTAGACGCACTCTAAGCTGACGATCCAAAACCGCCTCAGCAGTCTGACCGTTTTGGGCCACGTCAGTTAGGTGTACTCAGTTTCTCCTGATTCAAGGCTTTTGGTCCCGTTTCATAACCACAAAATCTGTGGACATTGTATGGAAGATATAATTAGTATTACACCTCTGTGGCTCCTTGTTTCCTGTGTGTGTGTGTGTGTGTGTGTGTGTGTGTGTGTGTGCAAGTGTGTTTTGTGCATGTGTTCAAGTATGTACATCATCCATGACAGAGGCAAAACTGTGGCTCATCAGAGGCTTTTTCTCTCAGTCTGATTTACTCGGCTTCACCCGCCGGGTTATTCCAGGCTTCACTTTGCCTGGAGGGAGTCGGAGGAGTCGGAGGAGTCCGTCCAGCATCGAAGGGCAAAAACACATCCTGGGTCCAGGATGTCTGACGGCGGGGAAATCACCGAGCGAAGGTGTCACTGTTTCCCAGCACATCAGCATGATCTCTGTGCACGATCGTGGCACCTCTGATGCAGATCCACCAAAGAAGGATCAGCGACTCACAGTGCATGTTTCAACTCCGCCGGCCAGTCGTGGCAAACTGAAGAGTTGGTAAAAAGTCTTTATCTGTGCTGGTCCTCGGACTCGGTTCATCCCGAAGACTCCGATCACCGACTGTAAATCCTGGTTCCAGTGCTGCCACTGTGTGTAACAACCAGTTCTGTTTGTTACCAGTAGCTTTACGTCCCCACAGGTCAGCGTGTGCTCGAGGAGTAGGAGCGGCTCCCACTTCAAGACCCAAACACAACAATAACTTTGAACTGTGCAAATCATAGTAAAGACCAACTTCCCCTTTCAGCTAAAGTCTCTTTGGGGAAGAGTTAGAGATCATCAGGGAGATAGAACCAAGAATTAATGTTTCTTTTTCTTTTTCTTTTTTTTTTTGGACTACCCAGAGAAATCTGAATGAAAAACAACCACTGCCATATCTGCTGTGTCCATGCAACACCATTCCTCTTCTCAGCCTCATCTCCTTCATCTAAAGCCCTCTGCAGTCACTCCCCCACTTCTCCTTGGTTCTAACACCTGCACCCTCATTAGCACCCTCGCTCCTGAACTCAGAGACAGAGACGTACGGATAGTGTGAGGACGGTTGGGCGCTTATTGCTTTACTGACGCATATTGCTTGTTTACTCGCTGTCGTTCCTCGTTTGCTCTCAACCTCTAATGCATTTCGAGTGATTAAGGACAGACCCCAGAGAATATTTTGGTTCGGGCTTTTAGAGGCCCACTTGAAGTGACCCACTGAGCGGGAGCCACCTCACAGGGATCAGAGTCAAAGCGACAGTGCAACCTCCTGCAACACTGTACATTACATATTCTGCGCAGCGCTGGCGAGAGCACAAGCGCAGATGCGTTTGATGCATATTCACACCATGCATATCCCATTGATGCTTTTGTATTCATGATCCCCATTCTCCACTGATCCCTTATTACAAAGGCGTGCCTGCAGCTCCGTGCACCAATCCAGCAGCTTGCTTAACAGGTTTTTCACATCTTGGAGAGGTAAAGTGGAGAAGCCATCGCAGCAGTACGAACACGCATTATATTGCTAATTTATTCCCTCTCATTTTAGTTTTACTCCGTTGCTCACTTTATTTGCTTGTGTACATGCACGGCTCCATTAAATTGAGATGCAAATTGGGGAATTTGGCTGACTGACATTTCTGCTTGCAAGTAAAAAAAAGAAAGAGAGTAGGCTTGGTTCATATAAAGGTAACGTGTTGGCACGGGAAAATCTCCAAATGTGAATAATGTATCACAAAGCATCTGGTCACTCGTGTCCCAGGCTGTGTTCCTGTTTGTGTGTGTGTGTGTGTGTGTGTGTGTGTGTGTGTGTGTGTGTGTGTGAATCCTGCTCGAGTTTCTGTGAGCGATTTCATGTGCGTGAGTGCGATGGTGTAGAGGGGAAGGAAATCTGGAGGCTGCCATGCTGGGACTGACTCTGTCATTAATTATACTCCCCAACACACACACACACACACACACACACACACACACACACACACACACACACACACACACACACACACACACACACACACACACACACACACACACACACACACACACACACACACACACACACTGAGAGGACCTGGTGAGAATCGCACAGAGCACTGGGTACCAAAAGCCAGACAAGTGCGTCGTACCCATCGCTCAACCCTCTGCGGAGATGGATGCTCAGAGGGAGGTTGGGGGAGGCAGATGACAGTCTGTTAGGGAGCAAGTGAGACAGAGAGAGAGAGCGAGAGGGAGCGAGAGAGAGCGAGAGAGAGCGATTGAGCGAGTAAGAAGTGCTAAATAGTGTGTGACTGGTAAACGTGACTGTTTGATTAGGTTCCACCACCTGTCTGATGTGCTGCAGCATATGCACTGCGGCATATCTGGCGACCAGTGGGTCTGTTCGGTGCTGCTCTGCACGGCGGAGGTGAGACTCGCAAAGCAGAAACTGAACTTCTGAACTGCAGCCATCTATAATGAGAAGTTGAAAATGTAATATATTGCTCAGGTAATTACCAATTAATCATAACACTACTTGTGTTTCTCAGCCCAGCTCCGGCTAAATTGCCTTTAAAGAGGGATTCCAGTATATTTCAGGTGTATTCTGACTCTGTCACATTTGCCATCTCCCTCTTAGAAATTTAGAAGTCATGCAAAACAACATACTGAATGAATGCATGGGTGTCTTTACACATAAGTATTATCTACAAGGGGACACTGGCTGATCTAATAACCTGCATATTCTACATGCAATAGCAGATTACCTCATGGACGACCACAAGGACGATTAAATCACGTCACGTTGATGCTGAGCTGGAGACTAACAAGGAGCTAAATCAATCAGAAGAGCATAGAGGTAGACACATAAAGGAAATTGTGCTGTTGTGAGAAACACTGGTGGTGTTACTGTGGTCACTGAAATACGTCAGCTTGAAATATAATGTTTAGCTCCCGCTGCGGTCTGTGGGGTGACCCCTGACACTAGTGGGCGCTGTGGACAAATCTACTGAAAGCACATTCAAGAAGGAGGAAGCAGGACATGTTTAATACATCCATTCATTATCTAAACTACTTTTTGTTTGAGGGTCGCAGCGGTCGCTGGAGCCGGGGTTCACCCTGGACGGGTCGCCTGCGTATCACAAGGTCGACATACAGAGACAAACAACCACTCAAATTCACACCTACAGCCAATTAACAGTCTCCAGTCAACCTAACCCCAACATGCATGTCTTTGGACTGTGGGAGGAGGGTGGAGAAAACCAGGATTCGAACCAGGAACCTTCTTGCTATGTGCAATGCAGAACGTGAGGTTTAAAGAGGCACTCAACTTGTAGTCCCTTCTATTCCTCGTTTAAATGAAAACATGGTCACATTACTGCAACGCGTTGAACAGAGTCAATAAATTATATTTTGAGTCCTGATTCCAAAAAAGAAATTAGTCCAATTCCATCCTGCAACAAGCTGTATCTGCATGGACTCACTTCAGCACCTGCTCTTTGTTGGCTGGCTCTCATTGTGGGGGCCGGAGCTCTTCATTAACAGGGAGTGGAGCAAATTGCAGTGCAGTGACAAGTGGTCTCAGCCTCTCAGATTATGTGAGCGTCGCAGCAGTAAACACATACATCACACAGCTGTGTGGAGCAGCGGCCATAGAAACAGTGTCACCCTAACGCGCCGCTGCTTTTCTCTCCCTGCACCCAGACACACACCGCTGGGGGGTTATTCATTAGCAACTAATTATGAAATCATTTCCTTGCAAACAAATGACGCTGCTGCCAGAAAAAACAGTGAAGTGGATGTCGGAGGATGTGCACGATATATATTCACATATCGTAACTTCACCTCCTGGTAGAAGGAATTGTCTGTACCGTTGGCTGACATTTCTCCCCACACAAACAAAGTCTAATTTGTGAAACTCAGTACGGAGCAGCGGGACAGGCAGGGAGAGAATGTGCTGACTTTATAACGACCTTTCTGGATACAGGGGCTCGTTTGCCCATATTTTTCCAGGCATGGTGACACCTCGTCCTGGGGTTTCTTCTTTAGAGGTAAACATCCGCAGCACCACAATAGACGGTGGCTGGAATTAGCTGCTCAACAAACCGCTGCGACAAGGGAGAGACAAGCGTGTGTGTCTGTTTGTGTGCGTCAGTGGTCTCTGCAACGCTTGGAACCTTCTGTAATTGTTGACGACTGACGTGTTGTGTGTTGTGTGTGTGTGTGAGTGTGTGTGTGTGTGCAGATCATCCTCATCTCATTTGCTGCCCCCCGTGGCATTGTCTGAGCTGATTGGAAGCCCGAGTCCGAGGGGCCTTTGCTGACAGCCTCCGAGTCTTGGAGGTTAGTTTGAGGAGTAAACAGTGTCTTGTGCGTGGGATCTGAACATGTGCGTGTGGTGTCATTGAGTTGCGGTGGGGGGGGGGGGGGGGGGGAGAGAGGACAGAGCTGTGCCAACACACTGAGAGGCCACTCAATTATTCAGAAGAGCCGTCGGGTTCAAAGAGTCACAACCCACCACCTTCACAGCTTATCTGCTGCTGCTGCTGCTGTTTAGACCCACTGGTCTTAAAAAGTACAACAGATATCACTCACGTCATTATTAGTATTGTCAACAATAATGAGGAAAAAAACTTCCAGATACGGTATTTCTCGCCCTCATCTCGCCGTTTGGGCTTTGGATATAAAAGATATCTGCAGATTTCCCTTACAAACTCCGCTTGGTTTCTTTTGTCTCCCCTTCTATTCGCCCATTCGCCCCCATGTTCAGACAGTGACCTCTGTCTTGCTGTTGGTGGGCAGTCCCTTGTGCTTGGGGTGCATGCGCGGCGAGTGGCCGTAGCCCAGCGGCTGCGAGAAGAGCTCGGGCAGCGTCTCGATGCTGAACTGCCTCTTGTTGGAGTAGGCCTGGCGCCGGCTGTTCTGCTGGTGCAGCGGCTGATGCTGTAGCTGCTGCTGATGCTGTAGCTGCTGCAGCTGCTGGATGGGGTGATGCTGATGCTGATGCTGATGCGGATGCTGATGCGGATGCTGATGCTGCTGCCCCTGGAGCACCATGTGGGTGGCCACCGGGTGGGGGGCGTGGCTCTTACTGGGGTCCCATACTTTGAAAGCAGAGCTGGAGGTGAGCGGATGCGTGTTGGTCTTGGAGATCTTGGGCTTGGGGATTTGCGAGGTGTTGATGGTGATGGCCAGTGGCGCGTGGATGTCGGGCGGTGGGAGGAAGGGCTTGTCCTTGGGATGGAAGTTGATTGGCTGGAAAGTGGGAGGGGACTGGCGGTGGGTGTAGTCTACCATCGGGTAACTCTTGTAGTAGTCTCTTGGGGTCGTGTCTGGATGAAGGGCAGAGAGACGGGAGGAGGGGACGACAGAGACATTGTTAATTCATAAGAGACAATTCTTGATTAAAGCATCAGTGGTGAATGTGGATGTGAAACTAATCACAATATAATGATGATAAAGATTTTAGAATGTTTGTTAGTGAGCAGGATTACACAAAATCTACTGGACGGATCCAGGAATCTTTCTTTAACATTGTGAAATCGGACGTTTTGCAACTTTTTCATAGATTTCTCATAACACAAAATAAAAATGTGGCTCTAGAGAATTTAAATGTGGTTTCATAAGGGGACTGTTGGGTTTAGGTGGAGGTTTGTGCCAATTCTAGTTTTTAAATTTAACAGTTGACTCAACATCTACAACTTTCATATTTATACATATATATTCCACAGCCAATGAGCATGTGTGTGTGTGTGTGTGTCCACCAGGACGTGAGGTGGACCACATTTAGAAAATCGGCAGCTGAATTGTCTCCAGTGTTCAAAATATCAACAGCACAGAGAAGAAAACAACCGGCAAAATAAGGGGAGAAGCAGTGTGTGTGTGTCTGTGTTTGTTTGTGTGTGTGTTTGTGTGTGTGTGTGTGTCTGTGTGTGTGTGTGAGAGAGAGAGAGAGAGAGTGTGTATCGGGCAAATCGGGAGATTTGTAGGGAGTAAAAATAGAGCATGTCGAGTCAGATTAGCCCGAGCTCCCTGAGTGGAACTCGACTCTGTTGCACGGTCATAACCACTGCCCAACCCCCCCCCCCCCCCCCCCCCCCCCCCGCCACCACACACACACACATTCTGCCCGAAAGACACTAACAACCTTGTTTGCGTGGGCCCCCTATCTTTTTTTTTCCTGGAGAGAAACCGGAGCCATTTTTCTCTCCCTGCGTCACCGTTTGTGTCTTCGTTGCTGTTTGTCTTCATCTGAGACGACGGTATCTTTCAATATCTCCATAACGAAACAGGACACAGCTGCTATCAGGCCGCATTGTGTTGCAACGACAGTGTGACAGATTGTGTGTGTGTGTGTGTGTGTAACTGATCTTATCATTATTGCAATCCAAACAGGAACATAATAGGGTTATGTCAATAGTCTGGTGTGGGGATGAATGACCAGCGGAGTTTAATCCGTTGTAATAAATGTCGATCGCTGTTAGTGGCTGTTTATTCGTGAATGTGTGTGTTTGAGTGCTTGTGTGATTTCTGTGATTATGAAACATGAATGCAACTCAACTCGAGACAATCTGCACTTTGACGGCATGTTGGGGTCGATGTTTGTTTCGCACCAGTCAACTGGTCCAGCTTTGAGTTCTGCAGTTGCAGGAATTCAAACTCTTACATGTTCCCAAATCCTCCTGTGCACGTCATAAAATCTAGATTCACTGAGGCCGTCTTATATTTGTATTTCCAGAAAACACCTGAAGGAGAAGTCTCACATTCACACGTGTCAGAAAAGTGTCCAGCGCCCTCACAGACTGGTAATTGCTTATTGAACCCTTCATTGTGTAACTCCCAGGCACTTCAGCAGCAGCCGTTGAGGAAGGAGACAGAGTTGCTGGTAATCACTCTCAACCTCTGTAACACTCGCCGCACGCTGGTCAGAGGATTTACAACAATCCAACAATCCAAAATAACACAAAGTCGATCGCAAAGCCTTATTTTAGGAGACGCATTTATTCTGCGCGAAGCAATAAAGTGTCACAATATTGGTGAGAAGGAGAACGAGGGAATGAACAGAAAAAAACTGATTTGCTTTCATTTAAATTTTGCAAGATAGCAGCGAGTTGAGGATTAGTGAGTATTTGTGTGTCTGCGGCTTCATATGTTCGCGTGCGATGCATGTGTGTGCAACTCTGTGCAACAAAGAACAAATTTACATACGTTCTTCACACAGTAAAGTGCATCACATGCTTTTGGCAGCTTTCCTCTGCTGCCTGTTTGTCCCAGTGACACGTGGACACTCATTCAACGTCAGCTGTGTTGCAGCAGTTAGACAGGTTGTGTTTGCTGTGCGAGCTTTTGCATTTAAAGTACATGGAATTACAGTTTATTGTTGTGGACACACGATCCCTCTTCTTGATGTGTGTCGCTGCAGCTGAAGCTACAGTAAAGCGACAGCCTTTGACGTTAAGTTGGTCTAAATCTCTGGACAGGGGGCGAATCTGGGGCGAAACAATGAATTAAACACACAAGCTCGTCCCACAACAACTGCTGTTGCCGTCCATTGGAGTGTTTCCACGCAGGTTGCCAGCAGGAGCACCTGACAGCAGAGTCCTCTGTGACGGTATCATGTGCCTTCCCCTCCGCTACACACACGCTCTCCATCTGCTCGTTCTCTCGTTCTCTCCCTCCCTCTCGTTTTCCATTCTCTCCTCCTGCGTTGCACTTTTTTTCATGCTCTCCAACAACATCAGCTCTCGCTTTCTTTTGAGCCACAGCCTAAAGCGAGGCCCGTGGGCCCAATCTGGGCCACCGCATTATAACTGCATAAGCTGGGCCCTCTGAAGGATTTCAGAGTTTGACAACATATTCTATTTAGTCTATTTTTAATGCCATTTGATTAAGTTAAAGCAGATTTACTGGTGGAACCTGCTCAGTATAAAGATTTCAACACACATCACAATGAAATGAGAACTAACATGTCATCTATTGTTTCCTGTTCTTTTGGGAACGTGGCCCTTCATAACTTCTCTGTGCGTTTTTACAACCTCTAGTTACAATTAACAAGGTTGTTATGGACTTTTGTGACCACATGTTAATGTGCACCATTAGCCTCTTAATCACTTGCCTTTATAACTGTTTGCCAGGGTTTCTTAAAACCATAATGAATGAAATTTAAGACCTATTTTAAATATTACATATGTAAAGGAATATCCCAGAATTACTTACACTTCCTCATAATTGAAGATAAGTGGAAATAGCCCAGAAGAGAATAAGTCTTGATACTAAGACTATACTTAAGACTGTTTAAGGCCTAAAATTCAGCTTATTACATTTTTTATTTCCCAGCAGAAACCCTGGTTTGCTCGTGTGTTTGATGCCAGTGTCTCCTCACCGCTTGTTCAATAATGCAATGCAGCCATATGATGTCGTACAATTAATGAAATATTTAAACCCCAGAAGCCGTGTTCTTATAGCTTAAACATAAGAATGCACCGCAGCACTTGATGCACATTTTCACGTCATGTCCACTGATTTGTACTTTTGGAAACGTCTGTGGATTCGGAGCGATGCATGGCAGCACATTATGGATCTTGTAGTGAGATGTATAATATCTGTATTTTGGAGTAAAGGTGCCGTAGCAGAATTCCCAAGCAGCAGAAGATCACTTCTGACAAGACAACTAAACTATGTTGCTTGTGAAGATGTTGCCTACTTTAAAACAGACATTATTGCTTGTGTGACCTTTTAAAATGTCCTTAGTGATCTTGCATGAACAAATATTGAACATTATCTAATTTCCCAGACATTGTTTTCAACAGTTTCTTCAGTATTGCTCAGACTGTTGGATTTTAATGAAAGACTTGATGCAGCAGCGACAGTAAAGACACATCTAATTAATTAAACTCTCAAGGAGTTCAAACCTTATCCATGTTGAAGCTGTTTCCATAACAATATCGGTATTTTTATCATGTTTGCAAAGATGTTGTTTACTTATAACCCAAGATAAAGAAATTATGTATGTGACCTTTTAAAAAGTGTGAATATTAATGAATTTCCCAGCATGTTATTTCCACAGTATCTCCAATATAGCTCAAACTGTTCATTAGATTGCTTCATTAGATTTTAATTAAAGACTTGAGGCTTTCTTGGACCAGAACCTGGAGTCCTATCGTCCTTTCACACCCTTTTTGAAAAAATAAAATAAAATGCCTCCACCTTCTGTCTCACGTTGTCTTTCCCGACGCTCACCGAAGAACAACTTTGGCTGAGTTCCACCAATCACATTTTAACTTCAACTAAAAACAGCTCCAAGTTCCACGACACCCAAACGAACACAAGGTTAATAAATGAAAACAAAACTGAAGGATTTATGATGATGCCTCTGTGGTTCTCGCTCTCACATTCTGTTTGTTTTCTCTCTGACCTTTAACATCTTAATCCCAGATTCTCCCACTGCTCCTCCACCTGTCCTCCTTCCAGCACTTCATCTAAGACAGAAATCTCACAGCTGTAACATCTGGCACATCTGGAGTTCACCCGACCTCTAAGATCTGATTTGCCTTTCCTCTTTTAAAAAATTAGTTCTTCCTACCCCCCCTCTCAATTAATCTCTTGTTGCGTAAGAAAACAAAGAAGTTGCTCTCAGTTGCAACGTGTTCAAGATTTCGAAGCAGCTTGGTCCAGATACCTGCGGTTTCGTCCGGAAAATAGTCGGCAGCCTCATCCAAGCTGCTGTGTGTCCTAGCCATGACTTTGTCCACACAGCCAGGATCTCTGGACCTGGAAGCTTGTTTATTATCCAACAATCGCAGATTGGACGTCGAGTACATTTATGTTTCCGTTGATACATGAGCTGGACCAATCACGAGTCTCAGCTGTCGGTCATGACGTTATACCTCATTTTTATAGCATCAAATAACTAATAATAATTTAAAAAAACTGACATTCATCATCTTTAACTTGTACTTTGACTATTTTAGTTTGTTCCATGTCCCATCCACTAACACGGAGGAGGTAACCTACACTGCAGCCAGCCACCAGAGGGCGATCAAGAGGTTTTGGCTTCACTTCACACCCACTTACAACCTTTGGATTAACTTTGTGTTCATGTTTTTGTGTGTGTCTGTGTGTGTGTGATAGGGACAGAGAAACCAAAACGGAGCAGATACCAAACAGAGGAGGAGTCCATCGCCTGTGTATCATCACTCAGAGGCAGAGATGAGTATGTAGATGTGGGGTGAGGAGGGAGCGTCGCACCTCTGTGTCTGAGAGAAGTGTTTGGCCGACGCTCAGTGTTCAGTGGTTGCAGCGACGCTGCTGCGGCAATCGGCCTTTGTTTCTCACTCACTGAGCAGAATAATGAAATGAGCTCCTCTCCTCCACTCGTCTCTTCTTCAGATCGTTCCCTTCCCTCATTTTACAGACGTCAGCTTCTCTCCACATTGTCTCATCTGAAATTCGTCTCTATTCTCCTATATATATATAAAGTGTATTTTTTGTGTGATCAAAGTTTTATTATATTCCAACAAAACATTCACATGTCAGGGTTTTTAGTTCACTATTTGTTTCTGTTAAGAAGAAACACGTGAGAACAAACTATATATGCAGGAGATTTTTGTGATAAGTGATATATTTTACTGGAAATTAATAAAATATAAACTATATACAAACACAGAATAGTGAGTCTGTGTCTCAGTGTTTGTGTCTCTGTGTTTGTGTTTATCTGCTAATCTCTTGCTAATCGGTGACAGCTTTTGAGTAAAGTTTGAATTTAGTTGCAACAGACAAACAATTTACACTGGTGTGCGAGGTTGTGCGATAAGATCAGCCATTTTCCAGTCTTGTATTTATGTGGCTCAATTAGCATCTATGCAGCTGCTGCAACACTGGGTTACACATCGTGGTGGTAAAGAACATTTCTCTGCTCTCCTTCAAACAACTGCAGTCTTTTTGAAATGCTGGATCTCGGTGATATATTCACAAACACAAACATTATTTGCGAAGGGGTGATTGTTCAAATCGTCTCCTTTCTTGCGAGCAGCATAGCCTGGTGGTAATATTTAGATTAAGGTATCTGAAGTGTAGTTACTGAACACTGAGTTTGCATAAATCAGGAATAAAGAACGTGAATCATGATCCAACATCGCAGGATCAGAGTCAGCCTCATAAAAGCAGTTGGTACCCACTCAGTATGTGGATATGTTGGGTTTTCTATCATACTGTACATTACTTGACCTCTAAACACTAAGCCTGTGCTCTGGATCTGTCCTGTTATGGTGGGGACCCAACAAGGTAAAGCACAGGGTTAGAATGAGCCCTGAAGTCATTGAGACAAAACAATCTGGGCCCCTCTGTGTGTGTGTGTGTGTGTGTGTGAACCTACTCACCCACAGCCTTGAGCGAGGTGTACTTGTTGAAACCGATTCCCAGGTTGTTGTGAGGGTGAGACAAGGCCATGGCTGGACCCAGGGGAGACAAAGCTGCGTTGTTCAAATGGTTGTGATCTACGAGAGAGAGAGAAACACACACACATGAAAAGTCCGTCAAAGAGAATAAAAATCTGTTCATATTTCATTTGGTTTTCTTGTGAAAATCTTCTCATGAAGCCACAGTAAAACATCACAAGTAAAAGAGCACCAGTGAGTCCTCTGTATTCTTTCAGGAGACTTATTTTACATGTGCTGGTTTCCCAGGACAGAGGCCAAAGGTAGAATGGAACAGCTGTCAGTCTTTCAGCGGATTGTTTTGTTTTTACAATTTGATTTATATATTTATATATATTTGTAGCAGCAGTTTTCACCAACGATTTTGTACAAACTGATAATATATAAATATTCAGCAGCACAGCAGTTAGACAAAGTGAGTGATTATATATTGGAAGATAAAGAAAAGCCAGATGTTTTCTGAGGAGCTGCAGCAGAGTGATGATGTAACGTCCCCTGTAGATCAGCTGGATGTGTACATTGCAGGTTCAGTGACATTAAATGTAAAGGAAAATAAGTTTTTTGAAAACACACTCCATAGTTTTGATGTTGTTAAACAAGGGTTAAAAGTTAAAGAACTATGCACCAATGTGGAAAAAATGTTCCGAGTTGCTTCTTTAAGAATAAAAACCTCCGAGCTCTGAAGAAACAAGGTCAGGACCGGATTACTTCACTTCTCTAACATGTCGTCTTTCCAGAATTCCAAAAGTTAAACCGTTTCCACAGGAGAGTACAAGCACACAAACACACACACACACACACACACACACACACACACACACACACACACACATGCACGCAGAAACAAACACACAAACCTGACACCCGCGTCCACCAGCCCCACGGTGACTGAGACGCATCAGTAAGAATCAAGCGAGGAGAAAATGGGAGAGTGAGGCGGGGAGCAAGGCGGGGAGCAAGCCGGAGAGCGAGGGATGTGACACCAGCGCTGAGTGATTGAATTAGAAATAGATCTTCACTTCCCCGTGTAATTGATATGCAGTGGTGACACGCTGTGGGCTGCGTGGAGCGCGGGGACGCACAACTGTGTGTTTGTAATTTTATTCCTCTGTAGATGCATGTGTGGGTAAAGTTGTGATTGTCTTATGTGAAGCTCTGGTCCCCACCTGCTCTCCTCACTCACTCATCACCACCAGGACAATGGAAATGTGACTGTGCACAACCTCCAATCAACCACACAAACAAACACACACACACACACACACGAGACGTATTGAAAACTCTCTGTAAGCACTTCATGAGTTTTTTAGAAATAATAATATGCAAAGATGTTGCTCTTTCATCTGCCCTGTGTTTGGATGCTGTGATCTCAAGCGTGATCAACTCCAGTGAGAGAGTTAAAGGCAGAGATACACAGACGGGGGGGGGAAAGAAATCATTTAATTGATGGAAAGATCTCTGGCTGTTCTCCAGTTTGACCACAGGGCTGTTCCTGCCCATCAGAGAGAGAGAGAGATTTTGTAATGTTGTGTTATTATTGTCTACAATGTACCCGTGTTCTCTTTTTCATACACACTCATAGTTATCAGTCCTCCCAGTATGACTGATTGTGTGTTACTCTTGTGTTGAATTACCTCTCAGAAGTGAAAACTCACTGAGGCTGATACAATATTGTGGCAATTGGTCAAATGGTTGTTGAGATAATACACAACTCACGCGTAAATGATCCAACTTAAGACTTATTTCCACCTCAAACAGACACTAACAGCATAATCGATTCTGTCCACCTGATGAAGAATGAAGGTCCAATATTCATTCTCCCTTTTCATCTCCTCTGAAAACAGCGAACAGGAAATTCAGACAAGTGAAGCAGAACAGTGAAGCTATGAGCTGGAAATCAAGAACCAGGAGCTGAAAGACACTTAAAACCCCCCCAAGAGCTGGAGACTGTCTAATTTTATGTGCAACATTTCCCGTTTCTTTTGCACAATGTTTCCATTTTAAGAAATAATACTCACTTGATAAAATCTAAGGTCACTAATGTGTATTTATGTGTGATTCATGGGGCGCTCTGCCTCGGTGCTATTAATCCCAGGATGCTGTCAAATTGGAAGATAGGAGACTGAAAGGGAGAAAGAAAAAAACCCTTCCCTGTATTCTTGAATAAATTCCCTCTGAATGTCCTACATTTCTCGCTCTGTGTGTGTGTCTGTGTGTGTGTTTGTGTGTGTGTGTGGTTCAGCGTGTGCATATTTCTTTATTGCGTAGCATAGAGGCCTCAGAGGAGACGCACTCATAAGAATTCAAATTTATGTTTATTAAAGAGAAGCGGAAACGAAGGGAGAAAGAGTGTGTGTGTGTGTGTGTGTGTGTGTGTGTGTGTATGTTTGACAGAAATAGTGATGGGAACTGTGGGACCCAGAGCAGGAAGTATTTGTGGACCTGTTTTTAGTGCATATCATTTAGGGCCCTGCATGTGTGTGTGTGTGTGTGTGTGTGTGTGTGTCCACTATCGCAGTGTGAGAAGCAGCATGTGTACTTTATTTTGCATGCGCATGCTTTCCTGCCAGCATGCATTTGTTTTTGTACGTATGCATGTGTGTGTGTGTGTGTGTGTGTTTGCAGGCAGCAGAGCACCGCTGGGTGATGGCCTAATTCAGCAGGGCTCAACATCAAAGAGGCTGACTGCTGCAAGGGCTTCAGCCAGCCTTACTCTGACATGAGTACTGTCTCTCACACACACACACACACACACACAGAGAGAGAGAGAGAGAGAGAGAGAGAGAGAGAGAGAGAGAGAGAGAGAGGGAAAGGAAAATAGATGCAGGAGGATGCAGCAGTGTGGGGAGCAGAGGCTTGTGTTGTTTAATGCATGGAGCATAAATCAAACTCAGCTCAAACTTGCGTCTCCTTCTACCTCGACTGTTTGATGCACAGACCATTGCAAGTTTTCGAGTCCTGCGAGCCACACCAGGCCAACACGAGTGCACTTATGGAACTGTAGGGCGCGCGGGATGAACAGCCAAGTGGCGTCTATGTCACATTCGTTTCATGTGAGTGGAGCGGAGAAGCAGAGGAAGGGAGGAAAAAAAAAAACAAGGACTGAGAGGGCAGGGCAGGTCAGCGGACAAGTTTACTTCATGACACATGTTGGGAAACTGTGTTCTGATCTCTACTCGGGACAGAACATGTTCTATACTGAGCATGTGTAACATAAAATGCACCAGCTGTTTATGAGGCAGGTCTGCATGTTGGCCTACGTGCACATTAAACTATTAGAGCAGAAGCTACTGAATCATACACACTCACTGCATCCAGCCAGTATTACCCCGAAAAGCCTTTTTTTTAATAAATAATTCCGATTTAGTAATTTATTTTAAAACCCAACACTTGAGGGAATAAGCTTATTATCTTTCGATCAGGAGATCAACTCCACCTTCATGTCTGCACGCTAAATATGCAGATGCTAGAGCCAGCAGCTGGTTAGCGTAGCTTAGCATAAAGACTGGCAGCAGTAGTATGTGTAGTTTTTGGTTCCTATAGGTTTTAGAAAACTCTTTGCATATCTGCAGATGTAACATACAGATGTGAGAGTGGAATTGATCTTTTTGCAGCACATCAGTGCAGCAGATGAGTGTTGTGTTATCAGTAGACATCAGTAGTAACACAACTTACTGCCACACACCTGTGATTTTAAAACATCTTCATTGTCTTATCTTTACTTTTAGCTGCTGCGATACCATAGAGTCTTTATCATAGAACATGTGAGGTAAGTGTAGAAGTGTTGCATGTTAAAGTGTTCAGTGGGGGGGGGGGTGGCATGTGTGCGACATATGGTCCTCTGTTATTATCGGCCTCAACGTGCTACAGTAGAAGAAATGCACGCCAACATTTGTTTGAGGTGTCGTGGAGCACAACATCCTGTAGCTCCTCTACATCACGCAAACACACGGAGGATGAGCAGATGCTGTTTCCATCCTCTCTCTTCCCTCCTCCTATTCTCTCTCCATGTGTCTACTTATCTATAACTCAGCCTTTTCCCCCGTTTCAATGTCAACTTTATTTATATAGCACATGTAAAACAACTTGGTTGACCAAGGTAAAACAAGAAAACAGCAATACACAATATATCATAATACTGATGATAAGATCTAATATGGAGTTGTGAGCTGTTCCACAAGCTTGAGGCGGCTGCTGCGAAGGCTCGATCGCCTCTGGAGATGAGTTTGAGGCAGATCCAGGAGCAGCTGAGTGTCTGACCTCAGCTCTCTGACTGCAGTGTAGGGTATAGGGCCCAGAACAGAGCCTTGAAGGACACCACAGGTAGGTGTCACGTGCCTCTTCCTGCTTCAGTAGCTGCTCCTTCCCTCCCTTCCTCCCTCCATTTTTACAATTTTGGTGATGAGAGTATCTTAGTGTACAGGATCTGTAGAATCGTATCAGAGGGTTTGGACCAATGACTTTCCTCTTTCAGGTTGGATGACTTGTTTCTTATAATGTTGGGTCTACACTTACTGTGGTGTGACTAACAGCAACTTACCACTAAGCTGTTAACAGTAAATTTATGATTATTTTTCACAATAATGTTTGAAAAGTAGTAAAACAAAAGTAGGAGTTTTTATTTGAAGAGCACTTTTATCAGAAAAGTGTCTGGATTAGCAGATTAAACATACAGTGATTATATTAATATTTAATGCCAACGGGCACATTAAGAAAGATGAATGATGAAATGACCAGAAAGAGTAACTGCACCCGGCTCGCCTGCTCATTTAATAATCTCCCTCTTACATGCTTCTCTCTCTCACTTAAGTCTCTCTTGTCTGTGTGTGTTAAATGGAGTCATTTCAGTACACTGCATCCAGTGTGGAAGTCCCCCCCCCTCCCTCTTTCTGCCTCACACACTCTATTTGCAGGGTAAACGAAGGCTTATCCCAGGATGACACCATTATTTTCTGCCTTTAGCCCTCACATTGAATGCATTGAACTCTGGCTCCCTGTCTGCTCAGCACTTTACATAATTCAGTGGACGGCCATACATCTACACACATGCACACACACACACACACACACACACACACACACACACACACACACACACACACACACACACACACATGCATGCACACACACAAAGCTCACACTGGTGATAAACATGGGAATGACAGAGCCTTTTACTTTTAAAACATTCCCACTGGAGGGATGGAAGAGGAGGCTGTGTGAGGCCGGGAAGAAACAGACTAATAAATAGAGTTGAGACAAATAAGGGAGGAGAACAAATGAAGAATTGTACGATGACCTTAACACCAGCAAGGTCACAGAAATACTGTGCAGGAAATGATATTTCTGAAGGACATTCTGTAAACACCCTAAACCATCTCAATAAAATCAAAACAGTGAAGTTGCGATGACCTGAAAGAGTTGACGCTCTCAGAGCTGATGGGAACAGAGTCAGAGGATAGTGACACAACTTTCATATTACATGTTGTGATTGTTATTGATACATAAAAAAACATTGATCACTGCCTGTTGCTGCCAATGAGATCAGTCAGACTGAATTTAAGTCATTGCTAACAGCTAAATATTGATTATTTCACCTCTAACTACATTTCTTAAGGTTAAAGGAAAAACAAGAACTCAGTAGAACAGCCAGGAAACTGTAGTTCATGGAGACAAGGATAATGGTCTCTAGTAAAAGCTGATGGAATGAAGTTACAGGGGAGGTGGAGGGAGAGATGAACAGATGGAAGACAGATAAAGGAAAGAGAGAGAGAGATCGTACAACAGCTGAGAACGTCCCTCCTGGTTCGGATCGTCAGATCAGCTGTTTTCAGCACCATGGACAGAGTCTTTCTGCTGGATATCAAACCCACGACTGTGTACACACTTTGCGGGACAGTTTTTACTGTACAAAGCGACACCACCTATTTTCAATAAGGTTTCAATTACACATTAAAATCAGTTGAAAAAGCCAGATTGTAACGTGCAACAATTAAACCATGTCAGAATCCATTTTTTCAGTGTAGTTATAATGTGATAAAGTGATTAGTGCCTGTCTGTGCATGCGTGAATGAGGGTGTGTGCATTTGTGTGCATTGTGTGTATGTGTGTGCATGTGTGTGTGTGTGTGTGTGTGTGTGTGTGTGTGTGTGTGTGTGTGTGTGTGTAAAATAGTGAGTGAATGCCTCATTTTTCATTATCTACAAAGAAGCTGTTTTAACTCTGACAGGCGCCTTACATCCCACCGGCCGCCCTCAAAGTCACCATGACTCATTCTCTCTCTCCCTCCTCCTTCCCTCCATCTAATTTCTCTTCAAGGAACAACAAAGCAAACCCCTGGCCAGCGCTTCTCAACTTCTGAGGATTCAATTATTCAAAAGCGTTAATTGTGCTGCACAGTCATCTAGAACTCGCTCGCTAGCCCACAGACATTTACTGATGTTTTCTGTGTGTCCTTTTTTCTTGTTCCTTGTGTTTGTGTCTGTGAACAATCTTGTACCTGTGTGCATCAGTACATCTGCAGTTTGTGTGTCTGAGTGTGTGTCTAAAAGTGTGTGTGTGTTGCATAATCATCTGCAGCTGCAGATATTTGGAGAGGTAAAAACCCAGTTATGCAATAGGACTCAAACTGGGTCTCATGCAGTGTATTCAGCTAGTTTGCCTGAATTAATCTTTCATGAAAAAGAACAAAATCACAACACAATCCAACTTTTTCAGGCCTGAATCTGATACGCGGGCTTGTGGGTGATACAGTGCACGTTATCCCCCTGTACTTGGTTAACCAGAGAATTATTGAGCTAATCTGGGTGTTGAACAAGCCCTTTCACAACAGAGGCCGAGCGTCTCCCAAGGCTTCACTTCCACACTCACAAATCTCTCAAACTCCTCTCACAGGCTTACGGCGAGAGGATCCAACCATAAGGGCTCTTCAATGCTCAAATGACACTTGATTTACACTTCTGAAAATTTGCAATTCATGCATTGCTGCTGTGTTGCTGCCGCAGTCCTGATACACACACACACACTCCTCTGTAAACAGTGACCTCAGACTGTTTGGCTGCCTCCATCCAGGTGATCCGAGTAGATAAGAGACATTCAATCAACTTGTGTGAAATCAGAAGAAACGAACAGGAATCCGCTTTGAAGACCCCCCCCCCCCCCCGCTTTACCTGCTGGAGGTTGTATATATACACAGCCTGAGGATTATCCTCATCTATCATTTATCACCTTTAATGGAAATTTAACCTTTTTACTGGTTTGTTTTTTTTAAACTCTAATTAAGTTTGAATCTCTTCCCCACCTTCTCTTCACCCTCCTCTGTTTTTCTGAAAGAGACACAATTTGTTCTATTTATTGTTCTGTGATCTTCTGTACAGGAGAATAAATCACAGCCGGTGTCAGGCCTGATAAAAGGAGATTTAAAGCTTATTCCTCCTCATCCATAAAAGCACTTTACTTGCAGCCTGGGGCTAATGTTGTATCCATAACAGAGGTGAGGGGCGGGGGGGGGGGGGGGGGGGGGGGGGGGGGGGGGGGGGGGTAAAATGATTTAATATGTTTTACATTAAATCATTAAATCTAATTTCGTAAAATGTTCTTGTGACTGTGAGGGGCCACGTCTCCTTCTCATTGATTTACCCAGTTTCCAAGGGCAATAAACCTGTAAACCCTTTGTTTCACGAGGTCAGGACATGTGACCAGTTTCACTCCCATCACATTAATATAAGTGTCGGGGAATGTGTCATACATTCAACATATTCAGGCAAAAATATATGAAGACACAACATTAAAGGTGTCAAAAGATGATAGATACTACTGAGATTACTGTGACTCAATTTAAAAAAAGTTTATTATAAGTTTCTTCTTACGGTTATATCGTATCGTGGTGTAAACGGTATTGATGATGAATACTTGATGAATGTGATGTGCGGTTGTGTGTACACGACCACAGCATGACGCTATTACTTGTAGATGCAGGTTGAAAGAGGAAGCGGAAGAAGGTCAGTGAGAACCCACAAACACACACACACACACATAGAAACACACAATTTGACATATGGACGCACACTCTCCCTCCAATCACGTCCACGTTGTGTGAAAGAAGAGCATCAAGCGTGGACTTCATCATTAATGTATGCATCGGGACAGGAAGTCAGGGCACGGGGGTTTGCATATTAGCTTCTCTGTGAAATATTACTGAATAGAGCTTTGATGCAGCCGAAGGGACGAGAGAGCAGAGGAGCTACAGAGGAGAAGAGGGTAAGTCATGTGACAGTGATGCACATAGAAGAAAAGAGTATATCCACGTGTGTGTGTGTGTGTGTGTGTGTGTGTGTGTGTATAGATGCTGTACATGTTTGAAGGCCATTATTACACAAGAGCTCCTTTGCTCAGTGTCACTTTAATAGTTTTGGTTCCTGAAGTGAATGTAATCTCTAGTGATGTAATTGGATGTGAAACTCTTGATGATAGTGATACTCAATGGTGTGTGTGTGTGTGTGTGTGTTTAGGGTTTTACACAGAGTTGACTGACTCTCTACTTGTTAGCGGGGCAACTCCTCATTTACTGGACAACCATCGACACAGAGCAAATAGGTTTACACACACACACACACACACACACGCACACACACACACAGACATTGATCTTCTGTATTTAATGGAAATGGACAATAAAATGAAGTTGATAAAAAGATAGAAGTAAAAACGTAAAGGAAGTACGGCAGAAGTATGACTAACTAACAATGACTAACTAATTGTAAAAATGATTAACAATAACCCTGTAAAATTGCGAATACATCTGCATCTCATGCACATGTCCGACATCTTTACACCTTCATGTTGTGCCTGCGAGGGTATAAGAGCATCTATATATACACACACACATGCACATATATATATATGTACATGTGTGTGTGTGTGTGTGTACGCCTCCTCTCAGCTCTGGTGCCTCCTGACTAATTGTGGCAGGCCTGTGATGTGATCGTAGAGGAGAAATGCCTGGCTACTCTCTATAGGCTCACAGGCACATTCATCATGGTAATCCCCCTGTGTGTGTGTGTGTGTGTGTGTGTGTGTGTGTGTGTGAAGGCCAAACACTTTCTGCAATGTGCTTGTATGTACACACATTAATATACAGGTATGTCTCAGCCCTTTGGTTTGTGTGTGTGTGTGTGTGTGTGTGTGTGTGTGTGTGTGTGTGTGTGTGTGGGAATGATCTCATCCATATTCTCCAGGCCGCCGCCGCAGCGCTGGAGTCGCTCAGCTCACTGACTTCACACCATAAACACGCAGCAGCCGCCCAGTGCTGTCCTTCACTCAACTGCTCCCATTACACCACTTGGCAAGGGGGCGACTGGTCAAGAATATTAACTGGGGGAGAAAGATGCTGCAGAATTATACTCGTGTGAAGACGTGTGGATATGAGGGGCATTGCTTTTCATCTCCTCACAGATGGAACCATCAGAGACAAACCAACCCAGCGTTTATTCTGCACCTGTTCTGCAGGTTTTTCTCACTAACTCTACAAAGAGCAGGAAAAATGAAGCATCGATGCTGAAAGTACAAAAATACGTGACTTGGCTGATACGTCCAAGAAGACGAAAGGATCCATCCAACGTTTCTAATGTATTTACTGGGAAACACTGACTAGATTAAGATGCAAATTTATCTTTACTTCAGATAGAAAATCATCAGTTTAACTTGCTGTATTCACTTTAATCACAAAGCACTGCATAGGTATAGTTAGAATTATTAAAAATGTGGGTTTAATAGTGTCTATACATTAATAATGTACACTTGTAGTTAAGGAGCTATGTTAGACGTGAGGAAGTAACAGAGGAAGTCCAGAGAAAGAATTTCATTTTTTTGATGAATAAGATTACAACTAAAGATTTGGAATAGTCTAACGACACAAGACAACACAACGGCCGCAGTCGTGACAAATACTTTGCGCTTGAACAAGCTTGTTTTCATACAGTGGGTTTTACTCCTCGGCCTCAGACTTCAGAAGCAACTAAACACAAACACCTCGGTCACGTGGCGTGCCGGAGAGGAACGCGCAACACACACAAGTTGCGCATAATCAGTATGTGCATTCACTCACACACACGCACACACACACACACACTGAGCCACTCCTGCTCTCGGTCCCTTTGTCTTGTCGTATCAGGAGCCAGCTCCTCTCTTGTGTTTCCTAAAGCGTGAATCTCTTGCTGGTGTGTCCACCCACCATGTCTAACGGTGATTGATGCTCCACAGACGCACTCCCCGACAGACTCGGAGCGTGCACGTGTTGCTGCGTGCACTCTTGTGTTTGACCTTCAAATCACCCTCCGTCCAAACTAACCCACATTACCACCACGGCCATCACCTCCCAACTTCCCAACCTCCCAACCTCCCTGTTTGTGCCTCCATCTTGGTGATTCTGACCAATACCTGATTAACATGGTGGACTGGGTCAGTGCGGCAAAGGCCACCTGGGATGCAGAGCTGGGATGCGGAGCTGGGGGTGGGTGAGGGCTGTTAGCACTTTCCGCACAGACTGCTAATTGGCTGCTATGTACCCTGCGGAGAGGGTGGAACAAAGGGAGGAAAGGGTGCAGGGAGGAGGTGGAAGGAAAATGATGGAGAGAGCAGCTAAGATAAGATGGAAAGAAAAAGGAGGAGAAGGTCCATGATTTATGCTGGGATGGAGGTGTGATGGCGTGAGGGAGACGGAAAGATAAAAGAAGAGAGAGAGAGAGAGAGAGAGGGAGAGGGGGAGAGAGGGAGAGAGGGAGAGAGGCGGCACATGAAGAGAAACGGAGGGAGCAGATGGCTCGGGAAGAGAAACGGATGACACGAGTGTGACAAAAGAAAAGAAATCGACATTGCTGCATCCAGCTGCTGTTTTGTGTCGCAGAGAAGCAATCTGCCCCCTTTTTAAATGTTCGACGCACGTTCAGTCAACTTCACGTCCACTCGTCCTCTCGTCGCTTGAGAAAGTTAGAAAACAATCCCTTAAGCATCACCAACACTCACACGCAGGAAAACTCCCCATTATATTCAATGTTCCACCTTTTATTTAAAAATACTATCCATGGTATCAGTTGCTCACCTCCCCTCTCCATCCCTCTATCCATCCCTACCCCACTTTTTGCTCCCCCAGGCCAGTGATTTGTGAATTCTGTCACAGCTGGATCCTGATCCCCTTGGAGGGAGAGAGGGGAGGAGAGTGGAATGGGAGGAAATGGAGATAAGAGACGGAGAGACGGAGAGACGGAGAGAGAGAGAGAGAGAGAGAGAGAGAGAGAGAGAGAGAGAGAGAGAAGGAGAGAAAGGATGAGAGGACGCAAGGGTCTCGCCACCTCCGAATAATTACACGTCCACTCTCTCGTGCGCTGTCATCCTTCAGGTGGTGTGAAATGTAGGCCACCAAACTAAAAATAAGCCTGACTGCTTTTTCACCCTTTTATGAATGACTTCCTCCATTCTTCAGAGGACCAGGTGAAACAAACACGTAGTTATGATTCCAGGTGTTGCGCAATAACAACATTCACAGCTTTCTGCCTCACTCAATATAACTTGGACCACAGCATTCTTCTTCTCTGGTATCTGACAGATGATTGATGAAGACTCTTTCTCCACCTACTGGTCTAACAGGCTTGTTTGAGCGTTTGTAGTTGTTTGTAAGAATTTAGAAAAACAATATTTAAACGGAAGGGAAAATATCCATCCAAAAAACACCTGCACGAGTGAAGACGAGGCCTAAATTTAGCTCAATCGATCCACCACTTAGCGTAGATGCAGTTAGTTTGTGGCTCTAATGATCTCACAGGTGAATGAAACCATTAAGGAAGAATAGGGAGTAATGAGGTGAGGTAATTAAAAGAGCATGAATGAGCAGGGAATAGACATGATGGACATATGGCATTTGTTTGTCTCGTGTTTGAATTTGCAGAATGTGGCCCCGTCTCCTTGTGGCTCGGCACACAACACCTGATGGTTGTTATCAGGCCTAAGACCCATTGTCCTCATTATTAATTACACCTGTTCCTTCACTGCAATGGAACGTCAGAGTGTCTTTTGTCCTTTTGTCCATCCTGTCAGGCTCCCTGAGCTAAAACTGGACTTTGCTCTTTGCTCAAAACAATTAACCTTAGTTTTTAATTTCAAGAAGCGTCACTTCAGCCCCCAGACAATCCCCAGTTTACATTATAAAGCTGCACTTTGCAAACAGCTGTAAGTTACTGATGAGTGTCTGGTGTCTGGCTACAGGTCATAAACCCCACCTCCTCCATGTTAGTGGAGGGGACGTGGACAAAAGGAAAAGTTCACCCCAAATAGTTTTTTTCTCAAAGACGGTTTCTGTCATTGTAGGTCGAGCTTGTTCTTATCACACTGATCACGCTGCTCATTTGTCTGGTATGATTATATTTAGTCATTTGATGAAAATAAACATGAGGTGAGACGTCACATGGCTGCTGCTCAGACTCTGGATCCAAATATGCGACATGGCAGTGTTCCTATCTGCGACATTTCTCAATAGAAAGTCGTCCTTCTTTATTCACATTATAACCATAAATCCTTGGACATGGAGTGGGTCCTTTTCTGTAGTTGATCTAATCTATGTCTTTCCCTTCAAGTGACTGACAGGCGACCTCTGACTTCATCTTTCCCTTCAAGTGACTGACAGGTGTCCTCTGACTTCTTACAGCAGCCATGCTCCCTTGTAAACCGTCACACTGAGCCAGTGTTCACACCACATGAGAAAATCCTCCGCAGACAGAGCTTTATTTGAAACCGACATGTTACTTGTTAAAAGCTCATGCACTGCATCAACTTGTCAATCCACGTCGACACGATTCAAACAGAGCTCGCCGACCTCTGTGTAACCTTTATTTGCTGAGGGGCGGCTGTGACCATCTTTTTCCAGCTTCCTGCTCATTTTCATTCATAAGGTTTGGTGCAGTCTCTCCTGAGAGCCGGTGAGCACAAACAGTGTGGGCAGAGATCAGCGGCGGCGGAACGAGTGGAGGTCAAGTGACTCGGGTTTCTCCTGCTGCAGCCGTACTTTCACTGGTCTCACTTTCCCCACTGGTCTGAGTGTTGACACTTCTCACATGTTGCTTCCTTCATTTGGATATAGAATAAGAACAGTAGTGATTGTCGTCTGTCCCACGGTCGCAGCATCAGAACTACGACGTTCTGCAACAGCACATCCTGTTTTTACCTTTGTTATCGTTTCCTTTTTGCACATCGGCCTGTGAGAAACGCCATTCTGTTCAGCCGCACCCTGTGCATCTGGATGAATGACAATAAAGTTGACTTGACTTGACTAATGACAATAATAAAATCCCATGTTTGCTGAACCACACCCTTCAAAATCTCCCAGCGAGTCCATGAGGAGGGGAAGTGACTTCATATGCCAAGGTCAGGACGCTGACATTTGTGATTCAGTCATTGGTGGAGACAGGCTGGGTGAAGTGTACCACCGCAGGGTGTGCTATAAAACACACTCCGCTGGGCCACGTAGCTGCGCTGAGCTCAGATGTACACACACACACAAACACACATCAACACAACAAATTACACATGCATGACATGTGAGGACTTTCGGCCCTTTTACAAACCCATTCATTTAACTGTCTGCTACTTGGCTAACCTCAATGCTATTATCCAAAATTCAAACTATCTCCTATCTCTATCTCCTCATGTTGCTCATATTCCAACCCTGAGCCATATGACACTGTAATTACACCATGGATTTTACATAGATGCTGCATGTAATAATGTGCATCAGCAGTTTTGTCATGCTTGACATTTCTCTCACTCTGCAGCCAGCACATGGAAGCTGTCCAGTGACATTTCACACAGTGCATGGAGGGACAGAGAGAGACAGAGCAGAATATACAGATGGAAATGAGAACGATAGACGGAGGAGGAAGAAGAAGAAGAAGAAGAAGGATGTGATGGAGACGTTTAAACAGGTTTTACTTCTGTGCGTGAAAACACTCTAAACCTGTTGTTTATTGGAAGCAACTGCACTCACATCTTTCTCACTCTCTCTCTTTCAAGTTTCACTCCCCGAGTCCCACCATGTTTCTCACCTCATCGTCACCCTATTGCCTCCATCTGTCGCACATGCTCAAACGCTCGCACACGCTCAAACACTCTCTCTCTCTCTCTCTCTCAGATATCTCTTTATTGTTTAAATCTTTTGATATCACTCCTTTTTATTCTTTGCTAGTGCCCTGATTCTCTCTCCCCTCTCATGTTTTCCCCCGTCGACCACCTCTAATCCTCCTTCCCCTCCGTCCCTCCTGCGCCACGGTGAACGATTGAGACGCCACAGCGAATGACAGGCGGTGATTGAAAATCCTGTTTAGCAGAGTGCGTTTCCTCCTCCTGTTTTTTCCCCCTCTCCCTCTCTTTCTTCCTCTCTCCTCCTCGCCCTCAGGCGTCAGCTCCTGCACAGTGGCCAACAGTGGCCCCTCTTTGATCCCCCATAATGCATTGTGATGGCTGTGTCAGCACTCACCCTGGTCGCAAAGAAACTCTCTCTGCAAGCTCAGATCAATATCGCCGTGTCACCAGGGAACTGTTTTCTCTGTTTGTCTTTCTCCTCTCTCTCTCTCTCCTGATTATATCATTCCCTCACTATTCTCTAACATCCTCTTCTCTTTTTTTCCCAACCTCTGTTATCTCTCTGTCACTTCCTGCAACCTTTTCCACCCTGTGCACTGCGCCTTCTCTTGCTATCTTGTCATCTGTCTTTCTGTGATTTATTTATTGTCTTTTTTCTTTCTGCCTCTCTCCCTCTCTGCCTCCCTCCTCTCTCTCTCTCTCTCTCTCTCTCTCTCTCTCTCTCTCTCTCTCTCTCTCTCCCTGTCACACACACACACACACACACGCAGGAAACGCCTAGATGCACAATATGGTCGTATAATAAAAAATTAACAAATATTCAGTCACAGTGCTCCAGCAGCAACAGGGCTGTTTTTCTTTTGTGTGACTGCTGCGGGTAAGTGTGATGATTACAGAGTTCAATTGGATAAGTGTGTGTTTACAGGTTGTTTTCTCTTCCCCCTCAAATGCTACCACCTATTTTGTGGCAGCACAAACAATTGCCACGGGTATTTGATGCTATAAGAGCAGGGTGAAGCATCGTGATTGACAGCTGAGACTGGCGGTCGAGCGCGTGTATCGGCAGGATCTCGCTACCGTGGCTCCATCCCCCGATCACTTCTGTGCCGACTACAAATGCCCGGGATGGCAGTGTTTGTTTGTGTCCTGGATAGTTTGGCTGTGTTGTCCTTCTTTTCACAGTGTCCTCTCTGACTCTCCTCTCCGACCCCTACACTCATTGCTCCGCCGCCTGCTAGTCACTTCTGTATAGTGGCCCAGACTCCGCGGGGCTGTGGTCTGGGGTTGTGATTGGATTATTGACTTATTGTGGGTGTGACTGTGGAAAACATGAATGATAAAAAAAACTCTCTGACACCGTATGTGAGCGGTGATAAAACCGTTCTACTTCAGCATCTGTTAAATTAAGGTCCCTTCTTTTTTTCAATTTACGTTTTATGAAATCTCATTAACAAAAGGGGGTTAATTGATGCTCACAGCACAATGGAGCAACTCTTGTCCCTGGAGCTGCAACACGTAGGGTGACAGATGTACCACGGGACAGAAAACCAGCACTACGAGTTCGTTCATGAGTAACAAGAATAGCAGCATTATGTTTGTCACGTGTACAAATGATGTTTTGATTCGTCCTTGCGTCGCAGATCTGTAATTGGCGAGCTGGGATCGAAAGCAGCGCCGCTCAACATATGGCGAGAGTGTTGGAATGAGGACGACTTCCCCCGGCCCACCGAGTTGAATGACATCCAACGTGGGATTATGTTAATGTTTGTGGATTAATGATTCAATTAAGAGAGAAATTTGTTATTAATAGTGACAGTGTGTGTTTGTGTGAGTGAGTGAGTGTGAGAGAGAGAGACAGCAAGAGAGAGAGAGAGAGAGAGAGAGAGAGAGAGAGAGAGAGCGAGAGAGAGGGGGGGAGCACTTCTCTCCTTCTGCTGTTAGATAAATGTTACCTGTCACCTACGCAGCAGTATACTGGCAGCAGTATATGGCTTCACTTTGTTACATGACAATTTCACCTTTGTCTGACACACACACACACACACACACACACACACACACACACACAGATTGATGTAACAACTATAGTATCTCTGACACTATACTGATGAAAACTCAGTGTTGCTTTTTACAAGCAGGGGACACAGACACATGGTTTTAAAGTTTGAAGCATCTCAAACTGCAGAAACCTTTTAACGCGGCGTATTAATCAAAGTCAGAAACCGTTCATGAAACCATAAAACAATGAACTTTCTCCATGTTTTGGACAATGCAGTGTAATACGCTCTAGCTGACCAGCCGGCCTTAAGTAGCTGTAAAACATTCTATAGAATAAGAAAGAGGTAAACACTGAATGACACTGAAAACCCCCCTGTAAGGTTTAATGGGACAAATCTGATGGGACGTCGGAGCTGCAGCTCTGATGTGCATCTGCACACAGGTTAGTGATATGGAAATGAACCATACAGTTAGTCACCGCATCGCAGTGTCGTCTGTTTGGCTTCCTCCCCGTCTGTCCACATGTCCTCCTCACATCCTGCACAGGTCTTTGTCATACATGTGTGTGTGTGTGTGTGTGTTAAAAGCAGACTGCTGGTCGGTGCTCTCCAAACCCCCATGGCCGTCGCACAGCACATCGGCTGTCATAACAGACCTGACTCTCCCTCTGAGGCTCACGCATGGTTGAGTGTGATTAGGTTAAACACGCTCTCTGAAGTGACGTGATGTGATGTGGCATGGTATGGTGTGTGTGTGTGTGTGTGTGTGTGTGTGTGTGTGTGTGTGTGTGTGTGTGTGGACAGAAAGGGAAAAAAGAAAGTGAATGTACTGTATGTGTGTCATTTTTACGTGTTGTCATTTTTTTGTGCCGTGTGCAGCCGAGAGTTTGTGTGTCTGTGACTCTTGAGGTGAGTGGCTCCTCGTTCTTCTATGTATATGTGTGTGTATGTGTGTATGTGTGTGTATGTGTGTTAGACTTCAATTCCGCCTTCCAAGACTGATTTTAATCAGATGTGTAACACTATTGTTAATTTAGACACGTGCACGCCCACACAGCACAGTAGCTGTTCCTTTAGTGCTCACTTCTGTCACAGTGGGGGCAACCTTCACAGGCACAAGGACACATTGCTATCAAAGGTAAATCCTCGACCGTGTATTTCATATTTGTTTCCTTTGTGAAGCTAATGACTCACTCGTGTCCTGTGAAAACCTGCCACCTTCAATCTGCTGGTAGAGCTCTAACAGAACTCTTCCCCGACTGCAGGACGGAGCCTCGTGATGTGTTCTTCACTTACAACCCGTCACTTTAGATCCATCGTGGAGAAACAGGATGTTTCCT